>JAEAOA010000362.1:327500-1010000 GCA_016746295.1 Potamilus streckersoni | reverse complement strand
TGCAGTGTACCCCTCTTTGAATTCTTTGAATAATATAACAGAAATACAATAATTCTTCAGAATTCTTTCTTTTTTATTTGACACTAAACAGGGACAGCTCATTTTACGAATGGGGTGTGTTCCTTAAATGCAATTTATTACACAAAAATTTGTTAATCAAAAATAAATTTCACATTAGTTTGAAGACAATATTTCAAAAAAAGAGTCTTTAAATAATAAATATAAATGATAGCAAAGAAAGGTAAATATATAGTAGATATATGTGATTATTTATTCTAATGAACAATAATTTGAAATGAACAGTACAGCTAACTTTTGTTGGTTAAATATGCAAGTGTTATTTTTCTCCATATTTATTATTATGTTGTTTTTATATGTCTTTACTATGCCATTCAAGTTATGCTTTAGCTGCATCTTTGTGTAAGATTATTCCTCTTTGAATACATTATAGTGTCATATGTATCAATATTAGAATTATTTATACATAGTGGAAGATCAATTTCAATATATATTATGAACAAGAGATGACTTGGGATATAACTCTGAGGCACCCCTGTAGTAATACATGTATATGGCTATGTTGAAGATATGCTACAGGTCAAAGGCTTTTGTTTTTAGGTCAAAAAACATGGTTTCTTTCACACTCTTTTTATTATTGTATTCTATCCAGTTATCAGAAAGGTTCACAAGGACTGCCTGATGGGAATTTTGTTTCTCCCAAAACCAGATTGAGCATTATGAATTTTTTTTTTAAGATAAAAAACTGTCCAGATGATTTGACATCTTTCAGTGACTTTAGACAGGGTGAGTAAGGTAAATATAGGCCTATAATTGCCAGTCATTTTTTTCCATTTCCAATATAAATTTTAGTTAATTTAGGAGCTTGTAGCAGATTTGGGAAAAATGGTGAGCTAATACTTCGTTCAATGGATGTACTACACCTGACATAGCCAGTACTTGTTACAAAATGTGACAACTTTGTATGGAAGTTTCCTTTCAACTATCTTGAGGCAACTTCTTTAAAGAGTATTTGAATTCTTTCATTTTCTGCTTATTATTAATTTATAGTTCAACTTTTAAACTTTTAAATTATCAATCTGGCTAAGGAACAAGATGAACCGAAGATGATTATGAATGCCGCTTGTGCAAAGTCTTCAGTATGTCTTGTTATTTTCAGAAATTCAGCAGAGAAGATTGCAGCAGTTTATCAGTTTATCAATTAAAATGGTATCTGGTTTATGGTTCCAGTCTAATAACTGTTTTGTGTGAGTTTACAAATTGTCAGAAAGTGACAAATATTAAAGGACAGTTAACTATTTGAAAGTGCATTCAGCACTCAAAGGCACCATGGGGTGTGTGGCTAGTGGAGAGGATAAAGATGCCTTTGAGAGATCCAAACAGATTGACAGAAGATTACGTCAGGATGGGGAAATGTCTTCCAGGGAGGTGAAACTCCTTCTTCTAGGTAGGTCTATTAACTAATATTTCAATATTTCATTTTGATTTTTACACACTCGATCTCTACCTTTTGTCATTTCAGCTAGTATTATTTGAATTAAGAAGAAAAGGGATAAATAGTATGTATACACATAAAGATGTAGCTTAGGGTAAATGTTGAATTAAATTGTTTGATAATTGAGTTTTGAGTAAAGTTTTGTGAGTTTCTGTAAATGCAAATTTCAAGTGTTTAATTTGATGGACATATATGGAAGAAATTTGTCATTTAGTCTGCAAATGAACTGCATGCATATTGTTTTATTGATATTGGGGTCAGAAGCAAATGGAGTAGTTCACAGGGTTGTAATTGCTGTAGTCTGTTTGCTCTTGTGTTGTCTAGTGTGACTTCCCCACCCCATCTGGGACCTTATTAGTTAATTATTGCAATATCAGTACAATATCAGTTAAAAATAGGATTTCTAACAGTTTAAATATTTACTTGAAACAGACTTTACAAAACTCAAAAGTAGTGCATGGTATACTTTAAATCAGCAAGAATGACTCATTTTTCTACCTTATGGATTCTTCCTTAGTGTAGTGGTTTACATATCTGCCTGTAATATATACAAGTGGTGGTTTGAATCCCTTTATCTCCATTTCAACATAATGTCATTACATTGCCTTGACTGTGTCATGCAAATTTTTTCTTTTTACATATCTTGATGATGAAATTTATTTTTTATATGACAATGTAATTTCTACTGTTAGGTAGTGTCTTTCAAGCAGGAGTTGCTCTTTTAGGCCCTACTGTTGTCAGCTTTAGAGTTAGCACAAACTTTAGAGTTAGCACATTCTTGAGTTAGGACATGCTTTAGAGTTAAGACACGCTTTAGAGAAAGTACATGCTTTAGAGTTAGGACACACTTTAGAGTTAGGACAAGCTTTAGAGTTAGGATATGCTTTAGAGTTAGGACATGCTTTAGATTTAGCACATGCTTTAGAGAAAGTTCATGCATTAGAGTTAGTACTGTGTATACTTCATATAACACACATTAGAGTTAGTACATGGTATAGTACATGCTTTAGAGTTAGGACAAGCTTTAGAGACAGTTCATACATTTGAGTTAGTACTGAGTATACTTCATATAACACACATTAGAGTTAGTACATGCTTTAGTACATGCTTTAGAGTTAGTACATGCTTTAGTACATGCTTTAGAGTTAGTACATGATTTAGTACATGCTTTAGAGTTAGCACATGCTTTAGAGTTAGTACATGCTATAGTACTGGTACATGCTTTAGAATTAATACATGCTTTAGAGTTAGTACATGCTTTAGTGTTAGTACATGATTTAGTACATGCTTTAGAGTTAGCACATGCTTTAGAGTTAGTACATGTTATAGTACTGGTACATGCTTTAGAATTAATACATGCTTTAGAGTTAGTACATACTTTAGTGTTAGTACATAATTTAGTACATGCTTTAGAGTTAGCATATGCTTTAGAGTTAGTACATGCTATAGTACTGGTACATGCTTTAGAATTAGTACATGCTTTAGAGTTAGTACATGCTATATAGTACATGCTTTAGAGTTAGTACATGCTTTAGTGTTAGTACATGATTTAGTACATGCTTTAGAGTTAGCACATGCTTTAGAGTTAGTACATGCTATAGTACTGGTACATGCTTTAGAATTAGTACATGCTTTAGAGTTAGTACATGCTATAGTACATGCTTTAGAGTTAGTACATGTTATAGTACATGCTTTAGTGTTAGTACATGATTTAGTACATGCTTTAGAGTTAGCACATGCTTTAGAATTAGTACATGCTTTAGAGTTAGTACATGGTATAGTACATGCTTTAGTGTTAGTGCATGATTTAGTACATGCTGTAGAGTTAGTTCATGCTTTAGAGTTAGCACATGTTTTAGTACATGCTTTAGAGTTAGTACATGCTTTAGTACATGCTTTAGAGTTAGTACATGCTTTAGTACATGCTTTAGAGTTAGTACATGCTTTAGTACATGCTTTAGAGTTAGTACATGCTATAGTATATACTTTAGTGTTAGTACATGCTTTAGTACATGCTTTAGAGTTAGTACATGCTATAGTACATGCTTTAGAGTTAGTACATGCTATAGTACATGCTTTAGAGTTAGTACATGCTCTAGTACATGCTTTAGAGTTAGTACATGCTCTAGTACATGCTTTAGAGTTAGTACATGCTATAGTATATACTTTAGTGTTAGTACATGCTATAGTACATGCTTTAGAGTTAGTACATGCTATAGTACATGCTTTAGAGTTAGTACATGCTCTAGTACATGCTTTAGAGTTAGTACATGCTCTAGTACATGCTTTAGAGTTAGTACATGCTTTAGTACATGCTTTAAAGTTAGTACATGCTCTAGTACATGCTTTAGAGTTAGTACATGCTCTAGTACATGCTTTAGAGTTAGTACATGCTCTAGTTCATGCTTTAGAGTTAGCACATGTTTTAGTACATGCTTTAGAGTTAGCACATGTTTTAGTACATGCTTTAGAGTTAGTACATGCTTTAGTACATGCTTTAGAGTTAGTACATGCTATAGTATATACTTTAGTGTTAGTACATGCTATAGTACATGCTTTAGAGTTAGTACATGCTATAGTACATGCTTTAGAGTTAGTACATGCTCTAGTACATGCTTTAGAGTTAGTACATGCTCTAGTACATGCTTTAGAGTTAGTACATGCTTTAGTACATGCTTTAGAGTTAGTACATGCTCTAGTACATGCTTTAGAGTTAGTACATGCTCTAGTACATGCTTTAGAGTTAGTACATGCTCTAGTACATGCTTTAGAGTTAGTACATGCTCTAGTACATGCTTTAGAGTTAGTACATGCTCTAGTACATGCTTTAGAGTTAGTACATGCTCTAGTACATGCTTTAGAGTTAGTACATGCTCTAGTACATGCTTTAGAGTTAGTACATGCTTTAGTACATGCTTTAGAGTTAGTACATGCTTTAGAGTTAGTACATGCTATAGTACATACTTTAGTGTTAGTACATGCTTTAGAGTTAGTACATGCTATAGTACATACTTTAGTGTTAGTACATGCTTTAGTGCATGCTTTAGAGTTAGTACATGCTAGTATGAGGAAGATGGAAACTGCAGAGCTGCAAGGATTCTGTTAATGAGTGTCTTGGCATACTATAATCTGACATCTTCTCAAGGATGCCCAGAATTCTACCACTAGATGGAAAATTCTGAGAGAGAACATATATAAATGAGTTCACTCCATTTTCAGTCACAAATTATTGAATTGGTGGTTTTATACACTAACTTATAAACATTTTGTTGTCAAATTCAGTATTTTTAAAGCGTGTAAGATCGTATTAAGTAGTTTACATGTAATGATGTGTAAAATTGTATTAAGTAGTTTAATGTAATGACATGTAAGATCAAATTAAGTAGTTTACATGTAATGGTGTGTAAGATTGTATTAAGTAGTTTACATGTAATGGTGTGTAAGATTGTATTAAGTAGTTTACATGTAATGGTGTGTAAGTATTGTATTAAGTAGTTTACATGTAATGATGTGTAAGATTGTATTAAGTAGTTTACATGTAATGATGTGTAAGATTGAATTAAGTAGTTTACATGTAATGGTGTGTAAGATTGAATTAAGTAGTTTACATGTAATGGTGTGTAGGATTGTATTAAGTATTTTCATGTAATGATGTGTAAGATTGAATTAAGTAGTTTACATGTAATGACATGTAAGATCAAATTAAGTAGTTTACATGTAATGGTGTGTAAGATTGTATTAAGTAGTTTACATGTAATGGTGTGTAGGATTGTATTAAGTATTTTCATGTAATGGTGTGTAAGATTGTATTAAGTAGTTTACATGTAATGGTGTGTTAGATTGTATTAAGTAGTTTACATGTAATGATGTGTAAGATTGAATTAAGTATTTTCATGTAATGGTGTGTAAGATTGTATTAAGTAGTTTACATGTAATGGTGTGTAAGATTGTATTAAGTAGTTTACATGTAATGGTGTGTAAGATTGTATTAAGTAGTTTAATGTAATGACATGTAAGATCAAATTAAGTAGTTTACATGTAATGGTGTGTAAGATTGTATTAAGTAGTTTACATGTAATGGTGTGTAAGATTGTATTAAGTATTTTCATGTAATGGTGTGTAAGATTGTATTAAGTAGTTTACATGTAATGGTGTGTAGGATTGTATTAAGTAGTTTACATGTAATGGTGTGTAAGATTGTATTAAGTAGTTTACATGTAATGGTGTGTAAGATTGTATTAAGTAGTTTACATGTATGGTGTGTAAGATTGTATTAAGTAGTTTACATGTAATGGTGTGTAAGATTGAATTAAGTATTTTTCATGTAATGGTGTGTAAGATTGTATTAAGTAGTTTACATGTAATGGTGTGTAAGATTGTATTAAGTATTTTCATGTAATGGTGTGTAGGATTGTATTAAGTATTTTCATGTAATGGTGTGTAAGATTGTATTAAGTAGTTTACATGTATGGTGTGTAAGATTGTATTAAGTAGTTTACATGTAATGGTGTGTAAGATTGTATTAAGTAGTTTACATGTAATGGTGTGTAAGATTGTATTAAGTAGTTTACAGGTAATGGTGTGTAAGATTGTATTAAGTAGTTTACATGTAATGGTGTGTAAGATTGTATTAAGTAGTTTACATGTAATGGTGTGTAAGATTGTATTAAGTAGTTTACATGTATGGTGTGTAAGATTGTATTAAGTAGTTTACATGTAATGGTGTGTAAGATTGAATTAAGTAGTTTTCATGTAATGGTGTGTAAGATTGTATTAAGTAGTTTACATGTATGGTGTGTAAGATTGTATTAAGTAGTTTACATGTAATGGTGTGTAAGATTGTATTAAGTATTTTCATGTAATGGTGTGTAAGATTGTATTAAGTAGTTTACATGTAATGGTGTGTAAGATTGTATTAAGTAGTTTACATGTAATGATGTGTAAGATTGTATTAAGTAGTTTACATGTAATGGTGTGTAAGATTGTATTAAGTAGTTTACATGTAATGGTGTGTAAGATTGTATTAAGTAGTTTACATGTAATAGTGTGTAAGATTGTATTAAGTAGTTTACATGTAATGGTGTGTAAGATTGTATTAAGTAGTTTACATGTAATGGTGTGTAAGATTGTATTAAGTAGTTTACATGTAATGATGTGTAAGATTGAATTAAGTAGTTTACATGTAATGTTTATTTGTCTAGCTCATTAGAAACATTTAACATGTAATTTGTCACTAAATATAACCTTTATGAAGATTCTACTACAAATGAAATGCTTCAAATGAGTGTATGGATACAATTTAGGCTTTGTTCATTTTGTCTTATATGGAATAGTTGTATAAATGTCTAAAGTTGACACAATCCCCAAGGAGGTTGGTGGCTGAGCATAAGCTTAGGATGATATCTAGTCATGTAATTGGTTCTATGTGTGCTGTTAGTTAGTGGTTACTCCCTCACAGTTTTGCCATACTTGATTGATTTTGTGGATTATAGCTTGCATATGGAATAAGGTAGAAACCTATTGACTTTATGGTCAAACTGTAAAGGTTAATGTTACTGTGGCAGAAAAATGAAAGATAGTTTCTGCACAAAACATTAAGCATTTGATCAAGTACCTTTACAGATTCTGTGTATACCTTACACTTTGGGCAATAAAGAAGTCTGTTCATACAGGAATCAAAAGTTCAAAGGTCAGGGTCACTTCAATTTAATGAAGAAAAAAGATATTTTTGTAATTAAATTTGAATCTGTGCCACATACCCTGACCAAAGTTAGTGGCTGGCTGAAGGTTATGGTTTGGAAGAAAGCTATTGCTTTGGGGATAAAAAGGCCAAAGGTCAAGGTTGATGTGTGCAGTGTATATATACCCTGTCTTTATGCATCCATTAGGGAAATAACAAAGAGAAATTTTTGTAAACCCAAAGTGTATTAAATGTTAGGCTGAATGGTCAGACTACTCAGGGGATAAAACCCTTTGATAAATTTGTGTATCTAGTAACCAAATGGGACACATATTTTATGCTGAATGGACAGTTTGAGCAAGATTTTTCACTAACACTTTATAATACATGTACGTTTTCTCATTTCCAGCCACTTATACAGCAAATGACACTTATCTGTGGACATCTGTATGTGTTACTTTTCAGCTCTCTAATATGAAATCAACAGGATGTTCCTACTTAAAAATTATGTTAGGAAAGGATCCCGAAACCAGTGGCTAAACATGCCATTTATATTTTAAAATATTACTCAGACATAATAGTAGACACAATGCTTGGCACCATCGATTGGGAAACATGTGATATCCTGGCTATCTAATATGCATTTAAGAGTATATTGTTTTTTTAAATGCATGTGACAATAGTCTTCTCTTTATCCTGACAGAATTACTGTTATGAAGTCATCCTTGATTTAGTATCACAGAGTGTTATTTATATCTGAAATCTAGTTAGTACATAAAATTGAATAAGAATAGAAATATGTTATCAAGCATAATCAGCGAGTGAAAATCAGTATCAACACTTAAACTATTTCACATGTATTTCATGTATATGTATAATACCATGTTAATTGAAATTGTTCTTTGTCATTTATTGCAAATTCCTGAGTAAGCTTGTAATTGTAGAATATTCCTAATGCATACTTCTTCATGTCCTAAGATGAAACTAAATGGATATAATTTTTTATCATGCCCATGAAGATTTTCAGACAGAGATCTTGGGATTTTAAATGAGTTAGGTTTATATTATAAAAAATATTTTTATTTTATTTTAAGGAGTGTACCTTGTTTTCTCTTTATCATTGTTTTCTTTTTCTTTTTGGTGATGCCTAAACATGCTGATATTCAGCTAAACTCTAGCAGGGTTGTACAGCCTTTAATGTCTGATCTGCCATACTGCCATAGCATAATGTGCCTGCAGATCAGGATCTGTGCTGTTTGTTATACTGATTACATTACTCCTAATAAACTTCACAAACCCAGATCTGCTAACATCAATGGCAGGTCTGTTCGGTTTGCAGTTGGACTTGTCTTATAAATGAGTATAAGATGATACTGTACCTGTATAGATGTATTTTGAAGAAAAGCCAGTAACACATGCATACATAATTTTTAAAAAAAGTTAGTACATCAAGTGTAAGAAAAATTGTATTCATTGTTATGCTTAAAGGTTTTATAAATTCTAACCTAGACCAAGAGTGCTTATGAAATTGCATGCTGTCTACCAGTAGCATCATTTTTAGTGCTGTATAGGCCTGGTGCCAAATGAGGACAGCCTGCCCCCAAAATCTAATTCCTATATCACTGAAGAAAATTCTGGGAAATATTCATTGAAAAAAAAGTTTGTTTTATTTATGACAGAATTATATTATTTTTTAACATGAAACTGAGTACATTTTAATTTAAAAGGCACATTTCACACTTCACTATGACCATTGTCCATTGCCTGACACCAGTTTGTTATTGTTGCTCCTCAAGAATTGCTTGAAAGATTGCCATGAAACTTGACAAACACATTCATGGCATGGTTAAGTTGATCCTAATGAAGCTGGTTATCTGTTATCCAATAAGGCCATATAGGAACCACCTTTAAAATCCTGGTATTGCTGCTCTGTTATCCAATAAGGCCATATAGGAGCCACCTTGAAAATCTTGTTGCTGCTCTGACATCCAATAAGGCCATATAGGAACCACCTTGAAAATCTTGTTATTGCTGCTCTGACATCCAATAAGGCCATATAGGAACCACCTTGAAAATCTTGTTATTGCTGCTCTGACATCCAATAAGGCCATATAGGAACCACCTTGAAAATTTTGTTGCTGCTGCTCCTTCTGAGTTGATGGCCATATTAACATGAATGATTCACTGAAAGACTCTTTATGATGTTTAATGAAAATGGTACTGATCTGATGTCCACTGTGGCTGTCATAGCATCCATCTTTAAATCTTGTTATTGCTACTCCTCCGATCAGAAAAATTCAAATTGCAGGCATGTGAAACTTTCTCAAGGGCATATGCCAGATAGTGGTTTTCAAATGTACCCATATGATGTAAATGTATTTGGGTAAAACCAGATAATGGGTTGGTTGAGGTCTGCATGTCATAAACTGCACATACCTGTCATAGTGACATGGGGTTTTCACCAAGACCTGTCATAGTGACATGGGGTTTTTACCAAATGGCTTTCTATGATGTCTACATGGTCATAAATGAAAAGATGCCATCCTATATTGTGCTGACATGGTGATCTTGAAAATATTATTATAGTTGCTACTCTGCCAGAATGGAGTTTTCACTGAAAGACTTCTCATGATACTGTATCTAGTTGATTCTAAATGAAAATCTTGCTAATCTCACAATCTTTATGGCTACCACAGCAGCCATCTTGAAAATCTTGTTATTGTTACTCCTCCTGAACAGAAAGTCATGTCAGCATGGAATTTTTTCCTGAAGACATTTTTTTGTGTCTTACATAAACATTGTACCAGTCTGCAGTAATCTTGAAAATCTTGTTGCTATTAATCCTAGATACAAAAACTTAAATCAATATACATTTGGTTTTAACCAAAGACTTTTTATGACATCTAGTTGGTACTCAATGTAATGGTACTGCTCTAACATCCACTATGGCCACCATAGAAGGCATCCAAAATTATTGATATGTTTTACTCTTTCCAAATGAAATGCCATGTGGTTTTCATCAAAAGACTAATTATATCTAGTTTGTAATATGGCTGCCACAATGAACATATTGAAAATCTTGTCTTCTTATGGTATCCAGTTAGTCCTTTGCATGGAGCTGATCTTACATCCAATATGGCTGGAAAAATGGGCTGATTTCGAAATCTGATCACACAAGAATGAAAGAATGTATGGTTTCAAATCTCAACAGTTATAAAGAAGAAATAGTCTCATCTTGAATTCCTGGAAATTGTTTTTGAGTTGCTATTCTGTTAAAAGATAGGCCTAATTTTTCTTTTTGTAGAGCTTGATACCCACAGCATCTCGAAAATTAATAATAATAATAATAATAAAAAAAAAATAATAATAATAATAATAATAATAATAATAATAATAATAATAGTAATAATAATAATAAAAATAATAATAATAATAACTTTTTTCTCAGTTATAATAAAGAAATCTTTCCTCAGGCCCCCTTAGCATTCAGATATTGTGGACAAAGTTCATTCTTTACTTTGAATATTATTGGACTTTTGGTAGGCTTGACTTGGTATTCAGATTTCAGCCATTTCAATTTTGAGAACTGTATTGTGATTGGTGTGTCAAATGGTAAATTTAGAATAATTGTTGCTGGTCATTTTTAAAATTTGTTAATTGTTTGAATATTTCTGTCATTTGTATTTCTCCCAAACTGTGCAGCAGTAGTCTGAAAGCAGAAGAATGAATGCATTAAATATAATAAGTGTATGATAAGTAAGTGCTAGATAACGTTTTATTGTCTGTAAATTATGAAATTGTTTGTATACTACATAATAAACATATTTTACTTGCTTAAAAGTCTAGATTCTTAACAACATGAACTCCCAAATGTTTCTCTGTTTATCAACACTTTCAGTTAGATTATTGAAGGTACACAGCTCAAGATTTTGATTTTTGTTCATTGATAATCTTTGCCTAGTTTCAAGCAAAATAAATCTTCACCAGATGTTTTTGTTCCAAGTTGTAACAGTGGAATCCAGTTTAATCAAAGAATTATTATCTCCATATAGATAAGTTTTTGGTACAGGGACAAGTCATTTGTAAACAATATAAATAGCACAGGTCTTAAAATAGATCCCTGTGGAACTCCTGTATTGATGGACATCAGCTCTGATTTAAAATTATCAATAACAATTTGTTGAAGTCTGCCAGAGTGATATAATTTTAACCATGAGATTGACAAATGGAAACATTACTCACTATATTTTTCAAGTTTCTATGGAAGTATATTATGGTCAACTAAGCCAAAAACCTTCTTAAAATCAAGTTATATAGTTACAATGAAATATCTATTGCCCATAGCAAGAAGTCATTTGTCAATGAGATTTGTTAGCACAGACTGTTAGGATGTAACTAGCTATAGGGGCCTCGAGTGGCTGAGTGGTCTAAAGCTCTGTCTGTTACGGATCACTGCCATCTCACCTCTGTCTGTGTGGGTTTGAGTCTAGGATTCCGAAAATGTGAGAATGCTTGCCAGTAGCTTCTCGTTTTCCGAGGTTTCTTTCACCACCATTAATACTGGCAGCCATGAATAGCCTAGTGTGCTGAAAAATGGCCGTTAAGCCCAACATCAACAACATCATAACTAGCTATATTTTATATTAGATTTTTTTTTCCAGTACTAAATTAAACATAATTCATCATTATCCCAAAGTTAATGCATGCTGACAAGAATGTAAGTAGAACTGATATATGCCAACATAAACGCTCCTGAATTCTTCATTGAATAACATATGATCCCATTGGTCAAATTTTGGGACTTGCTTTTTTCTTAAAAAATTTAGTAATGTTCAAATCTTTTTTCTTTAAAAATTTAGTCATGTGCAAATAATGAGACTTTGGAGTCAAACCTAAAGATCTCAGGTTTTGGGTTTTAAACAATTTCATTGCAGAAAAAAAAAAACATTAAAAATTATTTTGGATTCAAGATGCTTAAAATTAAATAGAACAAGTTCTAAACTTAATAAACTGATACAACTTAGAGATTGTAATGAATAAGATGTAATTTTACACAGAAAAAACCCGATATAGAAATATAACAAGTTACAGTCAAAGCAGATAGATAATTATGGAAATAAAATGAGTTGGTAAAACTAATAAATTTAAACAATGTTATGATTGAATGAAGAGTTACATGTGACAAAATAAGAGTCTTTACATATTTAAGGATCAAAAATATTTTATATTTGTATAATATTAATTTGGTGTCAGTAAAAACCTATTTCATATATGCCCCATGCCTTATTTTTACAACTCTGTTTCTGAGAATTATTGCTAGACACTTAATTACATTTGAAATTCTGAAACGTTGTGATGTAAGTTTTATCTTTTTGGTTTTTATAGAATTTGAAGTTGTGAGTATTATTATAATATATATTATTATTATTATATAATATAATATTATATTATATTAAACCCCCCAAAACTTTTGCAGTTATGTGTTATCTTATATGCTGTGCATTATTTTATGATATTTTACATATTGAAGACAATCATTCACACATTCACATAAAGTTATTTATAGTTTTTAGATTTTATTAAAAGTAATGCTTTTCTCCTGAAAAATTTTGAGATTTAATTACTTAAGAGCCAAAAAAAACATATGTTGTCCTTTAAAAAAATTTGAGAAATTTGGTAACTGATCTGGGAGGATTCATTGGTGAAATTGAACCTGTACCCCTTTGGTTGTAAGTCCAGTACCTTAACAACTGAGTCAGCACATCTTTGCTAGGTAGAGATTTCAGTAGGTTCAAAGCATAAATTAACCCTGGTAATGCCAGATATCTATGGATATGTATATAATTTATGGGCAGGGCTGTGAACAGTTTCCAAGTTATCTCTCAGGGGCCAATGTTAATGGCATAAATGACATGGGCTTTTTACCTTGAGAAGTGTATATATGATTGTAGGGTTTCTAAGTAATGTTGAAGGGGCTGTTACTCAGGAAATAATGACAAAGACAGGGGAGCAAAACTGGGTGTTGGTTTAAGTCATTGTTAAGGAACTGTCTTCTAATGCAATATATTCTCAAGATAAATGTATGCCTTACAGCAATGGGTACTATAAGTTTGATCAAGATATGTAGGAATGGAATTAAGAGTAACTTTTTACTTCTCCCATCCCTCCTTCACCATGATAAAAGAAGAATAGCAATCCCCATTCTATGAACACTAAGTGTTGGCAAGTTTTGTCCGATTTGTCCTTGTAATAGTTTCAAAGAATGTTATGAATTGAATGTGGGTAGCTAGGGGTCTCATCTCTGTGGAATAAGTCAAAGATATATTGTCACCATGTCTTATTTATTTATTTATTTATTTATTTATTTATTTATTTATTTATTTATTTATTTATTTATTTATTTATTAGGGTGGTTTGTTTCAATTATTTTCTGATTGTCTTTCAATTTCTCTGGTCAGCATTATCAGGTCCTCCTGGATTCAATGGTCTATTACAGTTTATTTACACAGGATTCAATAAAACTTTCACCTCAAGTGTGTTTCATATGCAACTTACTGCCAAGAAATGTAATAATTTATGGTTTGTAGACAGTGAAGTATAATGCTCTCTATTACTTCGAGTGTCATCCACTGAGAAGGCTTTTAAGTGAACATTTAAAATTTCTTGTGAAAATGTTAAGAAGTGTAGCAACTATGTTGAATATTTTTATTGACAGATTTTGATTTTGTGTATACTAAAGTTTTAAAAATGCTGCAGATTTAATAGTAGTTAACAAATTTGGGAATACTGACCACATTTTCTTTTCTCACTTAGCTATAAGACCAAATGAGTTCTGCATCCAACATGTTTTTTTTTTACAGCATTTATTTTTTTCTCTGTCATCATTGCATGTGTCAGCTTCTAGAAAACCATAAATCTAATTTGGAAGAAAAATTAACATATGTTTCTCAGGACATTCTCTGCCCAATGTTTGGGTGTCTCCACTTGTGCTTTCTGCTATCACAAGTTGTGCAAAAACTCAGAACTTGCTCATTGTTCAACTGTGACCCAAGCAATCATGGTTCAGTGATCTCCTAAACCTGTAGATCAATTGACCCAAATCTCTACCTCTCAATGAGAGGTTTCTGTCACAGCACCAGGGAATCCCATGGTCACAATAGCCCACACCTTCTTTACCTTCATGCCTGGCTCATGTCAAGTGATCTCTCTGTCAGAACAAGTTTTAGGGCCAAATTGCCAGTTGTATCATTCAGGAGAGGAAAACTTTGACATTCAAGGAGAGCATGATGCAAGGTGATTGATTCAGTAGGAAAGATGTCAGTTCTATCCTTTCTCTGTAACTTCCATTGCTGATTTCATTTTGATCCTCTTTGAGACCAAAAGATGTTCAGTATCCACTATCAAGGCTATCAAGCTGCATTAAATTCTCTTTGGGCTTGGAAATTTGTTCCAATTTGTACCTTGCTGATCTTATTAAGTATTTTGACCTCCATAAACCTTTCTTTGGCTCTCTTTTGTCTAGGTAGAATTTTTTTGTGTTTGATGGCCATTAACCAAAGCTGCTTTAAACCATTGATAAAAGTTTCCGTTCAAGATTTCAGACTATTCCTACTCTAGCTTTTGTAAGACACACAAATGAGAGTCATACCTTGTCTATTATACTTCCATTTCCCTTTTTTGCCAATTAAAATCAATTACCCTCAGTGACTCTTGTCTTAGAGGCCCCCAGCCTCCAGTTTTAAACAAATGCACCTAAAAATTGAAACACCTATTTATGCTTGGGTTCTTTGAAATCATGTCCTTTAAATGAGCTTAGAGTTTGGGTAGCAGTAGGTTTTCTTTTCTAGAAAATGGTGTTTAGGTAAGTGGGGGCTAATTTTGTAAACATCTTGTACATTATCTTGCCCTTTATCATAAATATGCTTTATGCATTGGCAATATTTTGAATGTAAGCATTTTCTGTTTGCAGATTAATAGTTATTTTACATGCCATTTCCTATAGTCTGGACATTGTTTTCATATTTCTAGTAGTTGATTCCCCCAAATTATTTTACATTTGGTGGAATGTAACTTTTGTAAAAAGGAACTCTAATGTAACGGAATGAAGGCCTTGATTTTCTTTAGCAGCTAAATATAAGAGTATATTTTCTTTTAAATATAATTGATATTATGAGACCATTGAAAGTTATTTTCAACAAATATTCCATGAATTCTGTCTAAAGATGTAATTTTCAGATTAGTGTTATAGAGAACATGTAGCATATCAGTTTGGAATCTTGCTTTATTATTATTATTATTTATTTATTATTATTATTATTATTATTATTATTATTATTATTATTATTATTATTATTATTATTATTATTATTATTATTATTATTATTATTATTATTATTATTATTATTATTATCATCATCATCAATATTTAGAAGAAAAATATGGTTTTCTCTTGGTATAATTTCCAGTCCATTTTCTTCTTTTTCATGATCTGTAATGTTCTTTTCCATTGATAATACAGAAATGTATGTGGATATATGGCAGATGATATTTAGCTTAATGACAAAAAATAAAATTTTTGAATAGTCAAAGTGAAGAGTCTAGTATGAAATGTTCAGAATGTGATCAGCTGTATATATGTGTCGGTATTAATGATACCTTGTATGGTTTGTAAGGGTCAGTGTGGAATGTTCCCAATAATTATTATCTGTGGAACCCACCCAGGCTCGATATGGTTTGGAAGTTAGTAAATGTTGGTATAGTTCTGAGCTCCCAGTCAGCAATATCGACAGTTAAATAATAAAATACAAAAAGTGAAATTAAATAACAACAATTTCATTTACAATCAAATATTTAGTCTCTCAAACTTCACCATGCTTGACCCCTTTTAGCCTATCTCATTATATGAAGGTTATCCTGAGTTTTGTCCTGTCCCTGGTTGTTACTCATCTGATTCTTCTCTCTATCCAACCCTCTGGGTTGCTTCCCCTTACTCTGATTCTTCCGTCTCTCTAATTCCCTCTGGGTTGCTTCCCCTTACACTGCTCATCAACCCAGACTCATCGACTTGGACTGCACTAGCAGTCTCGTTCCAGTCCTTCTCTTTTTACCTCTTTGGAACTTGGGACTCCTACCCCCAACTGGAAGTTGTCACTGGAAGCTTCCTGTAAAACACAGGGATGGTACACTATACATGTATTTTCCCACTACCCACATAACTTATCATCAGATAAGGCTATCAGAATTAATTGGTCACACATCAGTTAACACTGAGATACACGTACATTCTTGTATGGTAAAATATAATATAATAACACATCATAGTTCATCATAAAAGCACGATATCAATTATTTGTATATATGCAATAATAATTAATTCACATTAGTACATACTGACAATCTAACAATAACCAGATGCATATCTTTGCATCACAACTCATACAGAATATACAAATGCAAATATCTATGCTCTGACATATTTACACATATTTTTTTAATTTTGCGTACATTATTCATTCCTAATTCCAATACAAATATGCGCAACTCTACATAACATACTAAAGGTGCTGGTTACTACAAGTAACGTATAAGGACTTATAATATTAATGCTGCTGAACTTGCAATCTAAAAATCCCTATATAATTCAAATTCAAGTCTCAAACAAGCACATAAATGAACACTACAAAGTAATTCTGCATACTACAATCCCAGTAATTGAGTAAAATATAATATCAGTACTTACAATTATAGTGTTGTATTGTTCGGCAAAAATCAAGCAAATATCCACTAACCTTTGAAGTTTTGTTTCTACGAGCTGCAAAGTTTTGTTCTTCGAGTCTGCCAAATCTAACAAGTAATGTAACAGTGACATTCTCTTTATGGCTGTCTGGCTGTCTCGATGTCTCATGTTTATTAACTGATTCTGGGGACAGAGACAGTTAATATTTTTGAATCTAGAATTTAGGCCCACTCCCTATCTGAATTCAATTGGGTGCAGTGAACTAATTCATTAAACTAAGCTGTCAATGTTCCATCTGTCTGTACAATGGTGGTAGACCAGACCAGTTATACTGAGTATTTGTCTACCTACATAATAGTTTAACACTGTTGGGGTGATGATTCACACATCAAGCATGTTGAACTTGCCCCCCCCCACTGTATAGCTTGGCTGGCAGAACAGGACAATATGCTTTTCAGGATCATAGTTCTTTGGGGAAAAAATGAAGAAAACATAAAATCTTTTCTCACTTATAAATCTCAGAAAAAATAATAATACAAACATTTGTTGCCAAAGTTTTAAGTAATTTGAATAGTATGTGTCCATTAGAATGACATTAGAATGACTGTATTTGTTTTCTTCTAAACATGTAAGTTTTAGTAGTTCACACTCATTTAAATGAAACCATGATATTGCTTCTTATTCCATCAACAATATAGCACTGTTTTGCTTGTGAGAGTCGGCTGACTGGGGTAAGTTCACTTGTGGGAAATGATCAAATTGTTCCCATTTGGTGTTTGTGGGTGAAGTTTTGTTGAATTGGTTACTTGTGATTTAAACACCAGGGAATATTTCCTGATAGGATTCATATTTCTGTGTTTCATTAGAATAGCAGTAACAATTCATTTTTCAGACTATATATTTGTGTAAAAAAGCAAATTTGTAATTATTTGTATGCATGTTTTCATGTTTACATTCACAATGGAAGCTTCAGTCTGAAGCAGGATTAGAGTCTGGTGACTGTTTACTAAGATTTCCTGAAGAAACACTATTTTGTAACAGGCTGACCTACCCTTGCAGAAAGAAAAACCATTCAAACCCTTTTTTTACTTCTTAGAAATTCATTAACAAGCAATACAAAGATTATTTGAGACTCTTTTGCTCTCAATGCACAAAATATAGTAACCAGAATTTGAGCAACTCAAGCAACCTTGTTCAATTTCTAATTTGTAAACCATTTGCAAAGAAACCCCTCTTGTCATACCATCTTTAGTCGCTTATAAGAAGAGTCAAACTGCAAAAAACATCCTGATCCACCATATTATAATGCACCTGCAAATCAGGGTCTATCTTGTTTGTTCTACTGATTACTCAATAAACTACACATACTGAGATCTGACAGCACATTATGTGATGGCAGATCAGGGTCTGAGCAGCTTGCAGTTGGACTTGTCTTATAAGCAAGTATATATGGTATATAATTTAGACATTAAATAAGCTACTTCTGTCACCAAAAATACCCATGTATCATAATCTTTAGAAAAGATGATGTATTATTTCATCCCCATGCTTTAGTTGTGAGAATCTGTACTATTAACCCCATCAAGACAGATCTGTAGTATTCACTAATGATTTATCACACAGCATCACTTATCCTTCCTGTACATGCGGATTTCCTGTTGAAGATTCATTTAATTCTGCTTGGAGATTATAATGAAAGATGAACTCTTTTTGTGCACTTTCACTAATTAGATGAATATAAAAGAAAATTTTTAATAAAAGCAAAAGAATTATATATTTATAATTGAACATAGTTCCTCATATTTGAATTGAGATGTCATTTGTTTGATATTGCTCTTATTTATATACTGAATTATAGTTTTACCAATAGGATCAAACTCCCTCCTATTCTCTGTCTCTACAGCTGTCTCTAATAAATTGTTTAATCTGACTCTATACCTCTTTCTTGTATGCTGGATGTATTATTTTATAATAGAGAGGAATGTTTGTCTTGTATATTACAGTTTTTGGCAATGTGTTTAAATAAATTACCAGTAACCGAAGGTGTTATTATTTTTTCTGTGCTTCTTGTTTTGTAGCTACATGTTCTGTTTAGCTGCTGTCTTCAATTTGTATCTTTTGTTGGTTTTAAAATAAAAATACTAAAATACTGTCACAGTATTATACTCCCAACATGGACTTAGTGTAAAATATCCTCATAGTATTGTACTTGACCCTGAGCATGGACTTAGTGTAAAATATCCCCATAGATTTGTACTTGAACCAGCATGGACTTAGTGTAAAATAGTAAGGAAGTAGAATAATGTTGTATCACCTAATCTGATATGGGAATTAATCACAAGAGAAGGTTTTTCTTTCCCATTTTTAACGAAACTCTAATGCTACTAGTTCTACATGCCGACTCCCTGAACTTTGTTTGACCCTGTCTTTTAAAGGAATCTAGCCCACTTCAGAGAAAGCTTCCTTGAAGACCTGTTTGATTGTTTTAACTGCTGGCCTTCATCTAACCCTAGTCAACATACCAAAATGCACAAAAACCTAAATTCTGTAACCAGATTATGGCCATATTTGCAACCTTTAACACATAATGGAATCTTTTTAAAAACACTCCAATAGTCTAGTGGTTAGAGCATTCCCCCAGATATTGGAGGTCACAAGTTTGAATCCCTGTCAAATCATACCAAAGACTTATCACAATGATACTAGCTGCTGCCTTGTTTGGCACTCAGCATTAACTCATTAATCCCTAGTGACGCATTTATGGGGCAGGAGGTGGTAGCCTAATTCTGAGCTTTGTATCGTTAAGGTCATGTGCAACACAATAAAGTGGGTGTATTATTGAAAGGTAGACAGATGTAGCCTTACGATGATACTAAATAATATGGACGTTCTTAAGTTGCACTACAAAATACAGAGGAAAAAACGTAAATTTTTTGAACCAGAGTTTTTTCCAGCTAAAATTCGCCCTAGGTCGTGATCCAGTTTTGTGTCTGGATTTTAGACTTTTTGGCCTCAGATCAAAGACAGACTAGTCTGAATTGAACACAGACATGTGAACCTTGCAAAAAGTAGTATAAGATGGGCATTTAGAATGAAGACTGGTCTCAACACAAAAATGATGGGTCCGTTTAGCAAAAAAATAAAAAAACTCCAATTTTTACTCTTCTGCTCATGCGCAGGCGAAAGAGCCAATGAAAATCAACGTTTCTAACACAAATAGGCATTAAGTTAACCGAAAATGTCTTGGAAGTCGATGTAATAGAATGTATTCAGAAATATCTCCCAATACTGATTTCAGGCAAAAATGACAAAAACCTCCAGTGGTTAATGGGTTAAGAGATTAGTGCTGGGATTGGTTGGACTGGTGTCAGAATGTGACTGGGTGGGACATGATGCCACAAGTCTGTTGCATGATGCCCCAGTGCTAGTCATTGCAATAAACTGCCACAGTGCTGACATTATAGTGATATGACTCATATTGTTAAAGCTGTTATAAATCCAAAACATGCATGCACACACACACACACACACACACACACACACACACACACACACACACACACACACACACACACACTTAATTTCCAAAATTTTATATGAAGTGGAATTTTACTTGTAAAATGTATCCTCATGAACTAACTAATTTCAAACTACATATATACCTTTATACCAACTAAGAAAGCTTCCAATTTCACAACAGATGGTCATTAAACAAAATGTTTGACTACCAAGAAAACTTGTTATCACTGATTTATTTTTAAGTCTACAAACACAAAATTCCTGCCAATATAATGGCTTCTTTGTTTTAGTGCCTGTCCAGCTGTCACATAATCCCACATGGGACTGAGTGGCTAACAGTAGCACTATATTTAATAGGAATCACAGCCACAAAATTTAACTGTGAATGAAGATGTACTCCTTCATCATAGACATACAACTAATAAATTTATCATGAGAATGTAGAGAATTATATACAAATATAATCTTCTCTTCTAAAACCATAATAAATACCATATCACCTTAAAAAACTAAATTTAGCCCTGCAATATGGCCCTCGTGCTGTGCAAAATTTGGTCCCTAAAATTTTATAACTACAGCAAATACTATTGCCTTGGCCAAATTATTTAATAATTTGGATGACACATGTGTTTAATAATGTTTTTGATGGTATCAGTGATCACACACACACACACACACACACACACACACACACACACACACACACACACACACACACACACACACACATGCTAGCATGCTATAACCTAAAAAAATCTACTCAATTATTAGAATTTACATTCTGTAATGCATGGTACAAAACTGAGATTTTGTACAATCTTTTCAATTAGACACATAAATAGTTTGATAGTCTCAAGTGTTCTTATGGTTGGATAGCTATTTTAGGTAAATAAATATCATGATACATGTATATACTAAATAGTTTTAAACACTCAGATAATAAATAATCACACTGATAGTTTCTGCATTATCTTTGTCTATCCAGTGTCAATCACACTGATAGTTTCTGCATTATCTTTGTCTATCTAGTGTCAATCACACTGATAGTTTCTGTCTTTGTCTATCCAGTGTCATAGGAATGACACTTCCCTAAGGATCAGACTTCTCACTAATATATGTCTTATAATGTTCCATCACTTTGAAGGAATATGCAGATGTCTGTCGAAATGACTTAAAAAGACTTTCATGACCCTAAAAAGAGTTGGCACCAACATTGTGTCTTTCATTGCTTTAATATTAAAAGAAATTGTTTACAATGAACAATCCATATGGAATGTGCAACACAGCTGTCAATAGTCCAAGTGTGGGATGCATTCAACACAGCTGTCAGTAGTCCAAGTGTGGGATGCATTCAACACAGCTGTCAATAGTCCAAGTGTGGGATGCATTCAACACAGCTGTCACTAGTCCAAGTGTGGGATGCATTCAACACAGCTGTCACTAGTCCAAGTGTGGGATGCATTCAACACAGCTGTCAATAGTCCAAGTGTGGGATGCATTCAACACAGCTGTCAATAGTCCAAGTGTGGGATGCATATACCATAGAAAAGGAAGAGTTGTAGAAAAGATATTGAAGAAAACGTTGATAAGAAAATATGGCACAAATATAATGAATCCACATTGTAACATCTTTCTAGGACAAATTTAAGACCAAAGACAGGACTGTACACAAACACATTTAACCACTCTGTTCTAGCAGATGTTTCACCCTTATATGTTTTCCAAAAGAGAGTATAACAGTAACAAAGTATTAACGGAACTAACTTGTATGCCCTTAATGTGTACTAGACTAATACATATACATATGCATTATGTTACATCTCTCTTCTTAAAAACAGATTTTTTTTTCCATTAACTTGCATGCTGGCACATAATGTTAATATACAAGTCATTTATCATACTTTGCGCTCTTTCAGGAATCTTAAATTTACTACAAATAAAATCTGACTCAAATTCTCAGCGTTATGCATGCAGAATCAAGAAGAAAATTATAGGAACGGTCAGCTTTCCTAGGTTTCAATAGAAATGATTTACTTAAATTAATTATTTAAAGTTCTGATTTAAATTAATTTCTACTCTTATTTTAACTGCCTCATAAGAATCACATACACTCATATTTAGGTAATATAGTCTTTCAAATACTCTGGTTTCTTAACACGTCTCCCTCTAGATGTCTGACAGTTATCTGGAGATCCACCATTATCATTCAATGGTTGTTGTCCATTCGTCTTTGGTCTAGTTTTGCTCCAAGATATAATCTTTGCACCACTATTGATGTTTTCAATTTCTTGTGGTAGTACATGAATGTTTATGTTTTGCATGAGTCAATCTGGTGTTCGTGATTCCACAGATGTTGGGTATAGATCCTGAATATCAGGGTCTATGAAATTTTCATTTGTAGCTTGCAGATACTTTCTGTTCCTTTGATACACACCACCATCTTCTGTCCAAATGTTGTAAGAGTGAATGTCAACTTTCCCCTCTTTGTTTGCCTTGTGCCATGTACCATGTTTGTCACTGGGTTTAACCCTTACCACATCTCCTGTGTGTAGTGGTTGTAACTCCTTTGCACTCCTATTGTAGTATTTCCTTTTGTTTACCAATAACTTAGATCTTGTACTGTCCTGTGACTGTGACCTTGACATTAGGAGTCCTTGACATTGTGCATGTGATGAATGCAATCCTTCAATTGGTGTATTCCGGAAATCCAGTATCGTGAGGTATGGATCTGATCTAGACTGTACTACTTTCCTCATTAATCTCTTCACTGTTTTCCTATCATTTTCCACTCTTCCATTTGATTGAGGGTATCCTCAGGTCAACTAGTTTTGTGTTTGAACTCATACGTGAAAATTCTACAAACTCTTCCTGAGAATGGTGGTCCATTGTCTGATTCAAGTCCATCCAGTATTCCCTACCTGGCCATGTGAACTTTTGCTTTTATGATGACTTCTTTGGCAGTTTTTTTTATAAAGTCTATCAACTTCAACAAAATTTGAATAATAGTCTACTGTGACCAGATATGCTTTGTTGTCAAAATAACATAGGTCTACACCTATCTTTTCCCATGGCCTTGTAGACACATCGTGAGTTATGAGTGGCTCCATCTGCTACTGAGAAGAATATGCATTGCATGTTTCACACTTTGCTATATAGTTTTCTATGTCGCGATTCATGTTTGGCCAATATATAGCCTCTCTGTCTCTTCGCAGACAGCCTTGAATTCCTATATGACTGGAGTGCAGCCTTTCCATTATCGAATATTACAGTGTGGCTGGAATTACTACACGGTCACCTTTGAAAATCAGGCCATTCTGTAATTGTCTATTCCTCTTGGAAAGGAAAGTAATACTGTAGTTCTTGTAGAAGTACCTTTTTTTTTCTCCTGGCCATCCTCTCTAAATGACATTTCTGTTGTCTTAACTAAAGATCCATTTCAGTTTCTCTTTGAATCTCAGTGATGCGTTCCTTAGAAAATGGTAGATATTCACAGTTTTTAAAAGTTTTCTTTGTGAATGAGCGGGTATCAACCTCAAACACTTTCATAATCTCTTACTTTCTTGGTGCAGGTTAAATATGCACGGTCCAATGTATCAACCATGTACATCTCTGTACCTTGCCTGTAGACTACAATGAAGTCAAATTTCTTTAGTTTTAAGAGCATCCTTTGCAGCTACTTTGGTAATAAACTAAATTTTTTTTGCAGATTATTTCAAGTTGTTTATGGTCACTTTTTATGACTACTCATCTCCCTTAGATGTAGTTCTCAAACCTTTCCATTCCAAAAACTATTGCTAGTAACTCCTTCTTGATTTGTGCATAATTTACCTCAGTCAAAGTGAGTGTCCTTCCTGCAGCAAACAAGCCCTGAGCCCCATTTCAGATGCATCACATTGAAGAATAGTGTCCTTCTCATGGTCAAAATGCCTTAGCACTGGTACTGATGTCAATATCTCTTCAATCTGATGTAGGAATTTGTCGTGAATTTGATATCAATAAAACTCTGCATCCTTCTTGATCAACTATCTCAATGGCTCTGTCACTTCCGATAGCCTTAGAGCAAACTTTTACACATAGTTCACCATACCTAATAGTCGATGGACTGCTTACTTATCTGACGGTGTAGACATTTCTCTGATTGACTCTACCTTAGCACTATCAAATTTCAACCCTTCTGCCACAATCATATGTCCCATGTCCCATGCATTATGTTACACACATGTAATAATTCTATTTACAAGTCCATTTGGAATCAGGGCCCCGAGTGGCCTAGTAGTCTAAAGTGCTCTCCATTATGGATCACTGCCATCTCACCTCTGTCTGCATGGGCTCGAGTCTAAGATTTGGCAGATGTGGATATGTGAGAAAGCTTGCCAGTAGCTGATGTATCATGGACCTGTCTACTTTTTGTATAGTTTAGTACTTTTAGATTGTGTATCATTACTCTTTGTCCTTGGTGGAAGGAAGATTCTTGAGTGTATTTATCATAATATTCTTTGTATCTTTGTTGCCAGGTCTGAATGTTGTCTTTAGAAACTTGTCTGGTTTTGTCATCTGTCCTTTGAGTTTTTGTAAATAAGTTGCAGTTATGTCTTTTACTGACTTCTTGATATTGGTAGGGTTGGCAAGATAAACATCCATTTGAGGTCTCATGTCTCTTCCAAAGATTAATTTGTATGGAGGGTATCCTGTTGAATTGGTATAGAGTGCAGTAAGTTGTTATGATTCCTGTAAGAAATTGACAGTTTTATTGTACTTCATCAAAATAGGTGTGTTAGATGTTCTGTTCTATCACAATGTGGCAGGTTTCTGGATGATAGCTTTATGTATAGAAGTATTTATTGCAGAGCTCTGATATGATAAAGCAATAGGAAAATCTAGCCATGGTCAGACACTAGAGCTATAGGAGTTCCACAATGGCAAATGATTTCCTTATACAAAATATCCACTATTTCAGTTACTTCTTGTGATCATAACTGAAATGCTTTTGCAAACCTACTAAAACTGACCATGTACAAAACATATAGTGGTATTTATCCTTTGTTACAATTAATGGACCAAGAATACCCATATGCTTGTGTTCTAATACTCCAACTGATGGCATAGGGTGAAAGCTTGCCTAGGTAGAGTGGAAAGGCTGTTTTGCTTGCTTGCATTCCTCACTGATTTTAACATAGTCTTTTATCTGTGTATATATTTTTGGCCACAATTACTTTGACTGTATTGTTGTATAAGTTCTGTCAAAAAATTGATGTCCTCTTCCAGTATCATGACAGTTATGCAGAATTTTATGGTGTAATTCTGTAGGAAAGGCTAACTGTTGTGTAAGGTGGATTTCTTTTGAAAGTTTCTTTCACCTTCTGTCTGTAAATGGTACATGAGTCCATCAAGCATGGCATATTACATGCATCCATCAAGCATGGCATATTATATGAGTCCATCATGCATGGCATATTGCACAAGTCCATCAAGCATGGCATATTACATGTGTCCATTAGGCATGGCAGATTACACAGTCCATTAAGCATGGCATATTACATGTGTCCATCAAGCATGGCATTTTACATGAGTCCATCAATTATGGTATATTACATGAGTCCATTAAGCATGGTATATTACAAATGTCCATCAAGCATGGCTATTACATGAGTACATTAAGCATGACATATTGTTCAATTTCAAACACTGTTCTTGCTGCTTTCTGCAGTCACTAGGCAGCTAGATAGTACTTCATTGGGTGAAGTCAGAACACAGCTGACCTTTTCATTTTTGAAGGGTGTCATGAAAGCCACATTTTGGTACACTACTTTTTCCTCCTTAGACCATTACTCTTTAGCTCATCAAAGCAAGGGCATTTTCTCCCTGTACCCACTCATGATTACTGAAATAATGGACAATATGGATTCCATCCTGCTGTAGTTTCCTGCATTTATGTGATGGTGGGTATTTCTTGTGTTTGTTTTTTAGTTGCCACTTTTGGGATCATCAGACCTCCCACCAAACTGACAAATTTAGCTATGCAGTAGCAGCAGGTCTGGTATTACCAATAATATGTTTTTTTAAGGGTTAATGATATGTTTTTGGGTGGGATGGGGTTGGGTAAAACTAATTTTAATGATGTAATAATTACCTGTTGCTATTAATAGAATCCCTCCTATCTCCCCACATTGATGTCAACTCCCTGAAAATAATGAAGATGGAATTTTATGCTTGCCCAAGATTTGTAATGGTCTAATGCAATGCATATCCTGTGTTCTCAAACCAAAATGAGAAGACAAATTCTTATCATAGTCATGGTAGTTTCCACCCAGAAAAGTACCATCATTAAATTTAGTTTTACCATCCCACCCTACCCTCAAAAAATTTTGTATTACTAGGAGAACCTTGAAACAAGCTTCCCCCCCCCAATCATCCTCTAAGGTATGTGCTGTGCTGAATAGAATTTGACCAAAAATGATCAAAATTATGTCATTAAAACCTTTCATCTCCATTTTGCTGCTGTCATTAGAAATTGACAAAACATAATCATAACTATGTCATGAAAACCTTTCTTCTTCATTTTGCTGCTGTCACTAGAAATTAATAAGCTGTTAATTTTGACATAAAGTGTTGTGACTTAAATAGACACAAAAAGATTCTGTCTCATCTCATATATGCAGATCATCATCAAAAGTATAAAAAAAATACATTACATTTTGAATAAGAAATACTGAATAGAATTTGACCAACTTTGATGCAAATAATCCTGAATATGTGACCTTTCAGTTTGTTACAAATAATGCAAATGTGTCAAATATACAGGTTAAGATGCAGAAAGTTAACCTTTATTTACCTGCAGACCAATGTAAAGTAATATTATTTTTAAATAACCTCTTACATAGAGTGGATAAACTTTATACAATAGTGGGTTTTTCAAAATGAAAATGAAGTCTTATATTAATTGATTTTGTGCATTGATCTGTTTACAAGATAAATCCAGGTGTGTATCTATATTTTTGCCTGATTTAATTAGTAGAATGAACAGAGTATAATGATGGTATATTTTCCAATGGCTACTGAGGGCTGATATTTGTACATAAGAATTATATTAACATTTTAAGTATATTCAGTCCAGTCAAACAGTGTGTCTAATAATAGCTATCATCCATCAATGCTAAGGAATTAAATACTGTCATCAGGAGAAAAAAATAACTTGTTGAGTGTGTGTTTGTAATGACAACTGTACCACTGAGTGTGTTTGTAATGACAACTGTACCACTGAGTGTGTGTTTGTAATGACAACTGTACCACTGAGTGTGTTTGTAATTACAACTGTATCACTGAGTGTGTGTTTGTAATGACAACTGTACCACTGAGTGTGTTTGTAATGACAACTGTACCACTGAGTGTGTTTGTAATGACAACTGTACCACTGAGTGTGTGTTTGTAATGACAACTGTACCACTGAGTGTGTGTTTGTAATGACAACTGTACCAAGATCTTTTAGGATAGTGTTGGTGAGATGGACAAATTTTGCAAAGAATTAAAAATTTGGAAATTACATTATATGCTATTTTAAAGGATAGCATATTCATTGATATATTGTTTTCTACTATCTTTTTGTTTCTTTTTAAGGTGCTGGAGAATCTGGAAAGAGCACCATAGTGAAACAAATGAAGTAAGTCTTTCTTAATTAAACTTTCAGAGGTTGGATATTAGTCTACATCAGTCTCCTGCATCAGGAATTGGTTGTAAATATGTCACAGTTTTGTTTTGGCTGGATTGCAATGCCTTTCCCAGGAATGTGCCACTGCAACTTACCTGGGTTTATCCAGTTGATTGTAGGATTCAAACTTGCATCCTTTAAACTTTCACTGTAATAATCTAACCACTGTCTGAGCCATGGTGGCTCGTTGGACAGTATGTTAATACTGTCATTGTATACTAAAATATACTACTACTACTACTACTACTACTAATAATAATAATAATAATAACAACAACAATAATAATAATAACAACAACAACAACAACAATAATAATAATAATAATAATAATAATAATAACAACAGCAACATCATCATCAATAACAACAACAACAATATCCTTTATTTATCTGGGTAATATAGTTAGCTAATTGCTTATTTACATTGCATGTGTCCCTGTAAATAAAGCTAATACATGTATATGTCATGTAGTTAATAAAAATCTCCAAGCTTAAACTGATATATAATAGAATACAGATATAAGAAAATTCAACACAAATTATACAAGGTTAACATATGCTATCATATATATATATATATATATATATATATATATATATATATATATATATATATATATATATATATGTCACAGCTTCCATGTACAAGTGTTATGAAGTCATAAAATCATGATTGCTTACTCAAATATTTTTTGAAGCATAATTTCTTTAAAGGTGAAAAATTATGTGCTTAATTACTATGCTGCAAACTTCTCTGTAAAACTATTCTGGCAGTCTCAACTTTTGGTACATATAATCATTATTTTCACTGGCTATTTCCTCCTTGTACTCCTGTTCCTTACAAATTTATACACACTAAGATACTCTGGCATTAAATTATTTATGACCTTGCAAGCAAAAAAAACTTTTCTAAAAGTATTGAAACTCCTAATTAGCATTACTGTAATAGTGTTCAGAAAAGATAATGTAGATGCTGTTTTGTTTTTAATGATGATTGTTAGATAAAGTACAGTGAAATCTGACTTGAAAGACCACTGCAATGTGAGACCACCTGTCTTAAAAGACCATATTCTCAATGCACAAATTTATCGATTATATAGCATTGTGACCTGTTGTGAAAGACCACCTGCCTTGAGAGACCATCATTTTTTAGGCAGAAATAGTGGGGTTTCAAAACAGGTTCTGCTATATTTAACTTTTAAAAAATGTGTTATCTTTACACTGTTAATTAAGGGTTTAATTAATTGGAAAACACCCCAAAATGAATATGTTGGTGTGCATTTTCTTGATCTACTCTCAGGTACATGTAAATATCTATCCTTGAGTAAGTCATGTTGAAGTTATGGACTTGTCACTCAGACTTTTGTATATTAGTAAAAATGTGTCCAAACTTTGGAGTAAAGCCATGAATAATTCCATTCAGATTAACACACTTCAGTTGAGCCAGTTAATATTTTGATCTCTGTTATTGATTATAGCTTATAGAGTTTGCCAATAATTCCAATTACTTTGACTAAAATCTTTCATTAAATTTGAGGAAGGTATTAGTGTGTGTGGTATAACACAGAGTATTGCTGGACATTTGGCATGTGTACAGTAGTTCTGATTTGATATTGCAGTATTGTAAATAATGAAATAAAGGGAGAGAGCTTTGCTAATAGATACACCTGCACCATTGTTAGAACAGATTAAAACTACAAATCCTTTGTCAACACACATTAAAGTTTAGTTCATTGAATAAGAATATATGGTCTCTTTTGCAGAATAAACTTGATTTGGTAAGAACTTGATGAACTTTTCATTGATCTGTGTATAACATGCACACAGGCATGAATAACTTTGACTCAGCTCTACTATCACATAAAGTGTGAAGAGATTGTGGTCTATTCTATTTTGTTCCACCTGTAATTCCAATCAAACACCATACAGTTTGAAGTGCTAGTCATTAATGTGACAACTGCAGATTGGGGTCTGTGCTATTTTGTTCCACCTGTAATTCCAATCAAACAACATAGAGTTTGATGTATTAGTCATTAATGTGACAACTGCAGATTGGGGTCTGTGCTGTTTGTTCCACCTGTAATTCCAATCAAACACCATAGAGTTTGATGTATTAGTCATTAATGTGACAACTGCAGATTGGGGTCTGTGCTATTTTGTTCCACCTGTAATTCCAATCAAACAACATAGAGTTTGATGTATTAGTCATTAATGTGACAACTGCAGATTGGGGTATGAGCTATTTTGTTCCACCTGTAATTCCAATCAAACACCATAGAGTTTGATGTGCTAGTCATTAATGTGACAACTGCAGATTGGGGTATGTGCTGTTTCTTCCACCTTTAATTTCAAGCTGGCAGCATAACCTCAGTCATCATGAGACAACTGCATAAGTGGGTCTGTGCTGTTTTTCTACCTGTAAAAAAATTTCAAGCAAACACCATGGATCCTGATGTGCCAGTCATTATTATGACAAATGCAGACTTGGGTCTATGCTATTCAAAGTTTGGTGTTCTTATAGATTGGTATCCCACAGTATCCACTCAGTGGAGCTGTTGAGGCACAGAAGTTAGTGTGCCAGACTGACCAAAAGGGTGTGGCTTCATATCCTATAATTAGATCAGCCTGGATCAACAACAGTGGTGTGGCTTTTTATAATGTACTTTGATTGCTACAGCACTAAATAACCTGCATGTGTTGCTGTACCATAGAATACCAAACTAAATCAGTCCTTTAAGTAGTGTCATGTTATAGGTAACTATTGTGAATCAAGGAATGCTAAATTTAAACATTTTCATTTCAGGCATAAAAGTTACATACTTTTTCTTCTCTCTATTCATACATTTACATAAATGTGGAAAAATCCACACGTTTTTCATTCTGGGAATACAGTTTTATGAAACGAAAAACAATAGCCTCAAGAAAACATAAGAGTATACATGTAAAGCAGACATTGTCTTTGATATAACTGGCAATATTTTGTGTTAACATATTCATCAAGTTGTACTGGTGTCAGGCAGACTGGCTTTACATCTTCAGCCTTATTCTTGACATGCTGTTAGCAAGGGTGCAAATTTTACACCTGAGTTTTAAAATAACTATAAATAGAATAATAGTTATTTAAACACATGAGAGAAAATAATTACCAGAATTTCTAATGTGACCTTTCTGGAACAAGCCTACACAAGGGTGAAAGTGAATATGCATAGTAGTAAATATGAAGCACACACGGAGTGCCACTTTATTTTTATTACTGTATCTGTGCAGGTACTCCCAGATAAAAATTGGATTTTTCTAGGCTGGATTTTGATAATGTGTATCTGCAGTGTATTCTTTATTCTAAAACAATTCATGCAGCATAAAATTGTCATCATTTTACAATTTTATTAAAAAATTGGATTGATAATATATATATATATATATATATATATATATATATATATATATATATATATATATATATATATATATATATATATATATATGTGTGTGTGTGTGTGTGTTTCTGTGTCTGTGTATATATATATATATATATATATATATATATATATATATGTATATATATATATATATATATATATATATATATATATATATATATATATATATATATATATATATATGTATGTGTGTGTGTGTGTGTGTGTATATATATATATATTTGTGTTTGTGTGTGTGTAAATATATATATATATATATATATATATATATATATATATATATATATATATATATATATAAGGCAATAAGCTTGTTTTTTGGGGTTTTACAAGAATTGTAATGCAAGTTTAAAGACTCTTTTATAGTCTTCAAAATTAAATTAGTTGTCGGTACTCGTTACAGTGTTAATTTGTGATTTTCATAAACTACTTAATACTCATTTTCATGTAATCAAGAATATCTTCTTTTACACTCCAGTAACTGATTGATTTTCCCAGCTTTAATGAAAATTAAATTTCAGACCCTTATGGAGTGTCAAAGATGTGTACTCTTTGTACATGGTGACAGGGGCATATATGTGCCACACTTTCACATCAGATTTATTAATGAATGGTATGACTAACAAGCTTGACCTGAATAATACCATCATAATTGTTATTAATCCAAATGTGTACATGTTTCAGTACTTCCAGTGTTAAAATAATAAATGTACCTTTTTATGAAATCTGATCTAAAATGTACCATGCAAATGACAACCATGATTGCTAGAATAAAGAGAACATGTGGGATTGTATAATATTCACATTTGAATGTGAACCATGTGCTTAATTCACACTCAGTAAGGGCAGATATCAGTAATAGCACATGTTCCTGTGATTGTGCAATTGTTATTTTTCAACCTTCAAATTAAAAAATGACCATGACTCACAATAGTGACTTGTCGTGTAGGCCATGTATGCATATTTACCCATCCTAAATTAAATATAAATTGTTTTAAAATTTAATATTAATTTTGTTTAACTGCAGTCTTTTTAGTCCTGATTATTGAATGCTCTGCATCTTAACTGTCATCAAGTAATTTCTAGGTGAAAATTATTGATGCTGTCATGGACTGTTGGCCAGGTTTAAAACTGGGTCAAGAAAAGTTCAAGTCTAAAAGAAGCAATATAGGGTAGTATGAATTTGTTTATCAAAATGCATAACTTTCATTGTAACATCACAGTATATGACATTCAGTCTGGATTGTCACATCATTAGGATCATCACATACTTTAACATTGATATTGCCTTAATGTACTTCTCTGGGTATAAATAATGACTTCCAGAGAAATATGGCTGCATGAGGATCCAAATAAAAGTGAATAATTGCCATTTAAAGGTATGTTGATTTAATTTCTAAAATAAATGTCACCCATTACTGAAACAATTGGTGTTGAATGCATACATTATCTTTATAAAATTTACTTTAACTGGTTGGTTTTTGTGAGTATGTGAATACACAGATCAAGCCAATTTGTGCTCTGAACTGTCTGTGGCAAGCTTGACAGGAGATTCTGCTTGGCTGTGTTGTAGTTCTGAGATTTTTGCTGTACATGCTTCTGCATTGCCTCTGCAATTCTCTTCTATTCAAAGCCTGTAGCTACAGTGTGGATGAGTCCAGTGTGTGATAGCTACAGTGTGGATGAGTCCAGTGTGTGATAGCTACAGAGTGGATGAGTCCAGTGTGTGATAGCTACAGTGTGGATTATTCCAATATGTGATAGCTACAGAGTGGATGAGTCCAGTGTGTGATAGCTACAATGTGGATGAGTCCAGTGTGTGATAGCAACAGTGTGGATGAGTCCAGTATGTGATAGCTACAGTGTGGATGAGTCCAGTATGTGATAGCTACAGAGTGGATGAGTCCAGTGTGTGATAGCTACAGTGTGGATGAGTCCAGTGTGTGATAGCTACAATGTGGATGAGTCCAGTGTGTTAATAGCTACAGTGTGCATGAGTCCAGTGTGTGATAGCTACAGTGTGGATGAGTCCAGTATGTGATAGCTACAATGTGGATGAGTCCAGTGTGTGATAGCTACAATGTGGATGAGTCCAGTATGTGATAACTACAGTGTGGATGAGTCCAGTGTGTGATAGCTATAGTGTGGATGAGTCCATTATGTGATAGCTACAGTGTGGATGAGTCCAGTATGTGATAACTACAGTGTGGATGAGTCCAGTGTGTGATAGCTACAGTGTGGATGAGTCCAGTGTGTGATAGCTACAGTGTGGATGAGTCCAGTGTGTGATAGCTACAGTGTGGATGAGTCCAGTATGTGATAGCTACATTGTGGATGAGTTCAGTGTGTGACTCTGGATCAGTGTTGAAGTGTTTCAGGGATGAATTGAGGAAATCTTCAAAGAATTTCTTGTGACCATCCTTCAGCTCACTATAGAAGATCTTTGCTAGTCTCTCATCTTATATCCAGTCCATCTCAACTATAATTCCATCAGCAGAGTGTGGATGCTTGGAAGGCCTCGCCCATGTGAGAACCTCAGTGTCTGAGACCCTGTCCTGCCAGCTTATCATCATCAGTTTCCTCAGGCAGCTTATGAAACTGATTTTGCTTCTTAGCATGGCATCAGTAATCCATTCAGTGCATACAGTATTGCAACACAATGGCTTTTGAGGCCTTAAGTTTTTATTGTAGACTTATCCCTCTATGCTCCAACAAATTTGCATGTCATCCATCAAAGGTCACATTTGCTTTAGGAATTCTGGCATTGGTTTCATCATGAATATTGACTGCACTTGACACTGATGCCAAGAAAAATGATCTTGTTCACTGCCATGAGAGTTTGATCGTTTAGTGTGATGGTAGACTCTACCTAGTGGTGCAGGTTGGTGTGTCACATCTGTAATTTTTATATTGATTGTGAGACCAAAATTGTCACAAGCTGAATAGAAATAATCCATACTGTGTTGCATGTGACTCATAAAGTCATCCTATTTGTCCTGGGATGTGCCATGAGATGATTCATGAAGGCAATCTGGGATTCATCATCAGGCTCTTCATGCTGGCAATCTGCTGACAATGGGATGCATTCTGGTATGACTCTAGAAGCTGTGTTGAAGGCATGCAGTTGACAATTAGATGCATTCTGGGTGACTCCAGAAGGCAACCTGTGTTGAAAGCATGCAGTTGACAATTAGATGCATTCTGGGTGACTCCAGAAGGCAACCTGTGTTGAAAGCATGCAGTTGACAATTAGATGCATTCTAGGTGACTCCAGAAGGCAACCTGTGTTGAAGGCATGCTGTTGACAATGGGATGCATTCTGGTGTGACTCCAGAAGGCAACATGTGTTGAAGGCATGCTGCTGACAATGGAATGCATCATGATTCTACTTCTGAAGGCAACCCATTTGCCTTGGAATGCATAATGTGGCTACCTCAGAAGGCAACCTGAGAAGGCAACCTGCTGGCAATGAGATGTATCACAAGGTTACTCCTGAAGGCAACCTGCTGGCAATGGGATGCATTATGAGGTTACTCCTGAAGACAACCTGCTGGCAATGGGATTCATTATGAGGTTACTTCTAAAGGCAACCTTCTGGCAATGGGATTCATTATGAGGTGACTCCTAAAGACAACCTGCTGGCAATGGGATTCATTATGAGGTTACTTCTAAAGGCAACCTTCTGGCAATGGAATACATTATGAGGTTACTCCTAAAGACAACCTGCTGGCAATGGGATACATTATGAGGTGACTCCTAAAGACAAACTGCTGGCAATGGGATACATTATGAGGTTACTTCTAAAGGCAACCTACTGGCATTGGGATACAATATGAGGTGACTCCTAAAGACAACCTGCTGGCAAATGGATTCATTATGAGGTGACTCCTAAAGACAACCTGCTGGCAATGGGATTCATTATGAGGTTACTTCTAAAGGCAACCTACTGGCAATGGGATACATTATGAGGTGACTCCTAAAGACAACCTGCTGGCAATGGGATGCATTATGAATTGACTCCTAAAGGCAGCCTGTTTGCCCTTGGATGCATAATGTGATGGTATTCCAGCTGACCAGGACTTAAAAAATGTTAAAAGGTGTGGTCATGTTCAAAATTAGACTTTGTGTTTTATAGATTTTACTGCATTTGAAGGATTTTACAATGTTGTGGGAGGGGTCTTTGTATTGAGTGCCAGTTTGAGGATGCTTAAAAATAGTACTTTATAGCCAGGATTGTGCTGATGTACTAAAAAACTATACCTATAGGATAAGATTATCTACATCATATAGGTGAGTCTAATTCTTTAAAACTGCTGTCTTGTTTCTAATACACAGTCATAATTGGTAGTCATCTGTCTGTAATTTAATTGTTTTATATCGAACAATTAGTACTAAAACTAATAGTTAACCGATACAAGTGAAAAACTTATCTATGATTATCTCTTAGTACATGTATCATATATGCTTGCTTATAAGATGAGTCCAACATAATGGAATGGCAGGTCTGGGTCTGTGCAGTTTGCTAAAAGTAATCAGTAGAACAAACAACATAGACCCTGATTTCTTATGGCAGATCAGGATTTTTGTTGCTTGCAGTTTGACTCGACTTATAAATCATGTATACTGTGATATACATTGCAGTTATTTCTGTTGAAACATTTTGAAACTAGAATAAATATGGCTGTCAAATGAATCTGGGATTTGGACTGACGCAGATCCATTTCTTCATAATCAAATTCGTGATATTGTCAGTTGCATCATTTAAGTCATGTAACACCGTTCTGAATTTAGAAAATATATTTGTATGCTTTTAGCTAACTTTATTAGCCACCTGCATTATACTGAAAATTGCTATTCAAGTTGAGTTTTTAAAGTTTCCTATGGTTTACATTGCTCAGTCACCCATCAATTTTGTTTCCATTTATTTTTATAGTTATTTTTATTACAAATATTGTGGTCAAAAAATATTATTGTTTTATTTTGTTGCATAAATAATTGGTCAGATTATCCTATGAAATCCTGAATTCATAATTTTTAGCACTATGGTACTTTAATTTCAGTAGATTCAAAGCTACAATTTGCTTTGCTTCATTAAGATCCAGTCTGTGAGAAGTCAAAGCAGATAAAGGATAACAACTCTGACAGTCTACCAGCTGAGCTTCAGTTACTTTGCTGGTGACAAACTAATAAAGTCTAAAATTTGAAAAAAGGAGAATTTCATTTAAAAAAAAGACCATATAACAGTTATTATGACTTGACCTACCAGCCCATTTTTGACAGCTGATCTGGGTCTACACTGATTACAACTGGGTGCATATTATCACAGTGGTGAATACAAGAGGATATACAATGATCTGCCATTGCACAAGGTGAAGGACATGTTTGGGTTGATTTGTCCTTACAAACTGCTTGGCCTAGATCTGCTGACAATTATTATGCATTGGCAGAGTTGGATCTGTATGTCGTTTAAAAAGTATAATCTAATTTGTATGTGAGTGAATGTGTGAGTATACATGTAACCTCAAGATTCCACAAATATGAGGTCCTTTTAATGCTTTGTGTTTTAAGTGTTCAAGCAGGTACATGTACACTTAAGATGCTTTTTGCTTTGCAGATATATTTTCTGTATTGATGCTTGTAATAAAACAAAAGGATTTCAGGAAATTCATAGACTATAAATTTTCTACATCATGAGGATGCAAGATTTATTTTATTTGTCTTGTCTATGACAATAATAAGACAAACTAGTTGCACAGTTTAATATCTCTGATCTTATGATGTTACAGTTTATCAAAATAATCCTTGATTGGTCAGCAAATTCAGAGGATCAAGTGTTTGATTATTATTTACCACAGTTGATTATAAGCAGTTATAGTTTTCTTTTTGCACTATTCAACTTTTTGGGAAGACATCTCAGAAAAGTAATGTGTCAATAAATGCTTCAGTTAATATAATCTTGTATTGTCCAGCTCAACCCAAGGTGACAGATATATAACAAATGCTGTGCTTATTCATTTGATCATTTGAGAAACAAACAACTGCTTGAAAATGTATGTCCATTAAAAATACAAAATATCTACAGATCATTAAAATCATAGATTGTTTAGTTTCAATAAACTGTTTATTGATATTTAAAATTTAACCAATTTCTAACACTGCTATTATCTGTATTTCCTGTCCCTTTTTGTGTCTGTCTGGGCATTTTTAGCTCTCATTACTTTGGGACATTGCAGATTGTTGCTGCTATTGCCTCAGCACTCATTTTTAATGCCCATTAAATTCCACCTTCATCATCATTATCACCATCAGATGGCAAAAATTATTGTTGGTTTTAACGTTTGATGCTCATTTACCAATCCGAAGTATAATTATAAAAAGTTTCATCAAATTACTGGAAATTTTGAAAATAAAATGGGATTCAGTCAAGATTTGCTCAAAGGTCAAAAGTTTTATTTATTTTTCAAAATAATTCATAAGTGGTGCTGATCTGGTGACTTTGGGTTTACTTCAATATTAATCTTGAACTTTTAAAATAAAATTTTCTTTGTTAAATCAGTTTAAAGATGCTGACTGTATGTGCAGAATTATGATATTATTTATAACATAATAGTAAATAAATAAATATTAATTATGATCAAACAAATGCTTGACAATTATGCCATTAATTAACAGTATGGATACCTAGTATCATAAATTTTATAATCATGTATTCTTAAATTAAATATTGGATATCATTAAGTAATTAAAATAAAATGAAGGAGCAGACTGCAATTTTTGAAAGCATACCATCACATGAGTGGTATGCAAACTTCAATAAGCATATGATTTATAATATTTACTACTCGTAGACCAGAAGAGTTTTTAGGATAGACAGTTGTTCATCTGTCCATTAACACTAGTTTGCTATTTCTATACTTCTTGGAGGATTGTCATGTGACTTTACACACACATTCATCTCAAGGTTTTGTTGATCCTAAACGAAAACAATATCACACCACACCATCTTGAAAATCTTTCTTTTGCCTTTCCTTTTGAGTGAATGCATCATATCAGCATTTCATTCAAAGACTTCTTATAATGTCTAATTAGCCCTAAATGAAAATAGAATGTCTAATTAGCCCTAAATGAAAATAGAATGTCTAATTAGCCCTAAATGAAAATAGAATGTCTAATTAGCCCTAAATGAAAATAGGATGTCTAATTAGCCCTAAATGAAAATAGAATGTCTAATTAGCCCTAAATGAAAATAGAATGTCTAATTAGCCCTAAATGAAAATAGGATTGATCTGATATACACTATGGCCACCGTGGTAGACATAGCATAAATCTTTTTATTACCACTTTTCCTGAACAGAGAGTCATATTGACATGAGGTTTTCATCAGAACCCAACTTATGTTTCATTGGCTCTAAATGAAAAGAACCACCAAGACATACATCTTGAAAATCTTGTTATTTGTACTTCTAGATCTAGATGGATGGTCATATTGACATGGGGTTTTCATATAGAAACTTCTTGTGAAGCCTTGTTAGGTTTAAACGAAAATGGCAATGTTCTGAGATCCAATATGACCACCCTGGCAAACATCTTGAAAATCTTATTACTATTCCTAAGGCGAACATCATATCAACTTGGAGCTTCCACCAGAAGACGTTTTATGAAGTCTTGTTGGTTGTAATGAAGTTGGTGCTGATTTAACTTCCATTATGGTGGCCATCTTGGTGAGCATCTTAAAAATCTTCATATGACTAATCCTTTTAAATTGATGGTCAAAATGAAATTGGGTTTTCAAAAAACAATATTTCTAAGGTTGTGTGGTTGGTTGTAAATGAAAATGTTGCTGATTAATGTCCACAATGACAGCAATCTTTAATATAATGTTATTGCTACTCCAAAAAACCGCAGAAGTCATATTGATATGGGTTTTCACCAAAGACTTCTTGCAGTGTTTACTGGCCTTGTATGAAAATTGTGCCAATCTGTCATCAATTTGGTGGCTGTCTTGAAAGTCTTATTATAGCTACTGTTGTATGAATGTTTATATTAACATGAGGTTTTCACTAAAAGATTTCTTACGATATCTAGCTGGTCATAAGTGACATTGGTGCCAATCTTACATCCATTATGGCTGTAATGATGACCATATTGAAAATCATGTTATTGCTACATTTTGTGAATTTATAGTCATATTGAAATGGGGTTTTCACCCAAAGTCTTCTTCTGATGTCTAGTTATTCTGATGTCAAGTCTTCTTCTGATGTCTAGTTGGTTCTGATATCAAGTCTTCTTCTGATGTCTAGTTGGTTTTGATGTCAAGTCTTCTTCTGATGTCTAGTTGTTCTGATGTCAAGTCTTCTTCTGATGTCTAGTTGTTCAGATGTCAAGTCTTCTTCTGATGTCTAGTTGGTTCTGATGTCAAGTCTTCTTCTAATGTCTAGTTGGTTCTGAATGGAAATGGTGCTAGTCTTGCTTCAATATGGCCACTGCAGTGGCTGATTTTACAGTAGTGTTATCACTCCAGAATATCAAAGATGGCTTCAACAATCAGTAGTTGAAGGAAGAAAAACAGTATTAACTTAGATTCCTTGAAATTCTTTTCAGCCAGTAGAGACTCTTGTTAAATATTTTTCATCAATTTATATTGAAGTAATTTCTTTATGAATGTTTAACCTTCTCACATCAAAGAAAAAGGTTGGACTTTGAAAATGATTTGGAAGATAATAAAAATATTTATAAAATATGCAGACCTTGTTTTGATTGCGATTGGACTTATTTTTAAGTATCTGAATGGTATATTCAAATTTAAATAAAGTTTTTAAAAAAGTAAAAGGGAAATAAATTATAACAAAATATTATATATGACAGCAGTAATTAAACTATTTGAAAATATTGATAGCAAATAATTTTTATTTCAATTACTGGAAAAATAAAAATGAAGTGGTCTTAGCTATTTTGAAATTATATTAGATTGAGTCTGACTGATATGGACTGTTTTATTCTGTTGTGCCATCAGGTAAGTAGATAACTAATTAATGAAGGCCATTGCATATAAGTGGAGGCAGATGTTAAGTTCAACTATATTAATTGTTTAAGCAGGATACTGTTTCTTTCAGAATCATTCATGAGAAGGGGTACTCTGCAGATGAGTGTTTACATTATCGGCCTGTCGTCTACAGTAATGCCATCCAATCAATGGTGGCCATTATCCGTGCCATGGGGCAGCTCAGGATAAGTTTTGCACATTCAGAAAGAGAGGTATAAACTTTGATTGATTGTTCCCAGTAAAAAATGAGTTTTCTCCCTTTGTATCTCACTTGTATGTCATCTTTTAGGTCCATAGTTATAGGTCTCATGCAGTTGATTAAATTCATTATGTGTTATAATGTAAATTATATGTTACAATATAATTTATGTCTTATAATATAAATTATGTCTTATAATATAAGTTTACAATTAAAAATAGAAACATTCTAAGTTACAAAATTTCCATTTATCTAAATTTGCACGTAAACATGGTATTGGAAGCAGCTTTTTGCAGCCCACTTTGAAAGAAATCAACATTCATCAGGTTAACATGATTTGCAAGATACCAATGCCACATGAAGGTAGTGTAAACATAATCATATACTGAAATCCGAAGGCATCTTGCATCATTCTCAATTTTGTGACGCACCATTAAAAATGTAAGTGCGATTTTCTTTTTGCCTTGTTTTGAGGGCCTCCAGGAAGTAACATCACTTCTGTCACATGATTTCTAAAAGAAGCAAAGAATTCTGACAATTATAATGAATACAGCTAGCAAAGATAATACATGGATCAGCACTTTAGTCTAATTTGCAATTCCTTTTGAAGGTCCAGACCTTTGCAACACTTTGAATGCATAGTATATGAAGCCAAAGATAAACAGCTGAAATACTATTGCCTAATAAAACTACAAGTTACACCACTCACCCCCTCAACCAACACACACACACACACACACACACACACACACACACACACACACACACACACACACACACACACACACACACACCAACACACACACACACATGTATTGTGACAAATACATTAGGTTCAGCTGATAACAGTTGCTTAGCATGCAATGAAAAATCACAGTTCACCACAATGTAAAAAACTTTAGAGTGTGATTAATGGGAAATCTTTTACTATTTATTTTCCATTAGTAAAATAGTAACTGATAGTCTTGAGTAAAACTCATTAAATATTTAATGATCCAGAGTAATTAATGGAAAGTATGTATTGCTCTTTAATTAGATAGTGCTGAGTAAAACATTTAATGATCAAGGGTGTAGTATGTATTAGTTACAGTCAAACCTGTCTTTAGCAGCCACCATGGGAAAAGGCAAAACTGGCCTTTGTAGATAGATGACCTGAAGGCAGGAATAGCTCTCAGACTTGGTTAACAATGTTAACAATGTTCCCTCTAAGGTGCGTGGCCATGCATCACATTAGAAGTGCCATGCAGCAGTTTCAAAATTCAGTGCACACAGAAAAAGTTTTATGTGGAACGTTGTTGGTTCATGACAAATTTATGTATTATTAAACAAAAGACATTAAAAGTATTATCTATAGTGTTATCATTAGTAATATCTTACATGTATTATTATTAGCAGTGGTAGTATGTTAGGGATCATCCATAAAGAATGTCTGTAAAGATGAGAAGAGGTTTTTTTTTTCAAATGTGAACAACTGCAGACAAGGGGGAAAGGGGTATAAAGGACCTTGCACAGACATCTACAAGCTAGTACTTTTTGTTATGATATTCTGTGTTGAACAGCTGCTTTAGGCCTACTGCGTGTATTCCTGTATGTTTTGCATATGTCCTTTATGGGTGGTCTGGAAGTATAAATTATTTGTTAATTTCAATTTGTTCGATTCGTGCCACAGAATACATATGAATGGGTTGGCATTAATACATAGGTCAGGCTCCGAGTGCCTGAGGTTGATTATATGGCCCATGCCACATGTGGACAAAAGTGGACAAGGGGTGGTGGTTAGGAAAACAGCAATTCCTTTATGGACAACCCCTTACCAAGATATATGTATATATAGTTAAGCTATTTAGCAAAAAAGAGCAACAAAATTTAATAAAAAATAAATAAGTTCCACACAAGAATACTTTATCTTTACTTGGATTTTTTTTATTTGCCACTGTAGAGTACTGCTTATCATTGAATATCTTATAAGATAATTTAAATACAGGACCATCAAATCAATTGTGTACATATACTCATTTACACATCTCTATCTTAATCTCTCTCTCTCACTCACTTATACACTTTTATATCATTATAGTAAAAATGGCTCGTATATAAAATTACTATTTGAGAGATTACCTGTAACTGTGAAACACATGACCAACTTTTTATCAGGGCAGGTGGTATAGTTAGGCATGAAAACATGTGTTCACACTTTAAACAATTTTTGGATTAACAGTTGCACAAATCCACCAAGATCTAAGGACAGTAGGCTTTTGTTTGTGACCTTTGATGATTAGGTAATGAAAAGAACTTTCCTTGGGCTTTTGTTATTCTGAGTTTCCTCTGACCCTTTCCACCTCAGTTTTGATATTTCAACATTAAACTTGATGTGTAAGGTCAGAGTCATTTGCTTTTCAAAAAGTTCTAATTTTTCTGCTACCATGTGGTTGGCAGCATAAAGTACTTTACCAGCAGGTTTATTACATTGAGTCATACCTGTATTAAGTTAATATGAAAAATGATGTTTCTTTCTGAGAAATTGTGACTAATATAATCATTATGTATTTATTTAATCTGCTGACAGTTGAAACAAAACTACATTGTTGATGAAATTTGACTGAATACTTGCCATTTGTATCTCTAGTGACATGACTACACAAATCTTGCAACCTACATGCCAGTGACATCAGAGGTACTGTTGTCACCTGATATCAACAATAAACTCCCTTTCCAATGTAGTTGTACAAAAATACAAAGTTAAAGTCATGGAGAAGTCAGATTAATCAACAGTATAGCATGTGGCAATGATGGGTTTTTTTGTATCACTTGCCTAAATCATTGACATGTGCTGTGCTTAATGAATCTGGCTTTCAATTTTCACCAGATTACAGTAAATATGGTTGAAATATGAAACATTTAAACATTAGTTCAGGTAATATACTTTTATGTGTATCATGCCTTGCTCATCAGACAAAAGAAGTTTAATTTACTTAGACTGTTCACTACTGATACACTCTAGTGACCACAGAATGCAGGGTGAGACCAGTTTTTATCTGAGAAACACCTTGCCACTGGCTGAGGAAGACAGGTGACAGCTGAACTCAAATGACTGTTAGGACTGGTTTGACTACTTTCAATTTTTGCAGATATGTAAAGATGCTATGGGCTTTGTGTGGAGACATAAATACTGAATGGGACAAATAAATCAAATTTAAATTTGAATTCTCAGCAAAGTCATGACATTTTCAAAATCTTAATTCTTACTAGTGCATGTAGTTTTTTCTTGCTATGTAAGAATTTATTTAATGAATTGCCATGATGTAGTATATATTACTGATCTCTAATGTTCTTTGCCAAGGTTTAGTATCCACAAGTTTATATTATTGGTCTCTAATTTATTTGCTAAGTTGAAGTATCAAGGAATTTGTATTACTGATCTTTTGTGTTATTTTCCAAGCAGTAGTATTAGAAAGTTTGTTTGTAATCTCCATTTTATTTGCCAAGCTGTAGTATCAGCAAGTTTGCAATGTTGATCTCTACTATAAATTTGCTAAACTCTAGTATTAGATTCTAAAGCACTTTTTTTAAAAATAGGATGATGCTCGATTATTTTTCAACCTGGCTATGAATGCAGAAGAAGGTGAGATGCCAGCAGAACTTGGCAATGTCATGAAAAGATTGTGGACTGATGCAGGAGTACAAGAATGCTTCGGCAGGTCTCGCGAGTACCAGCTGAATGACTCGGCACATTAGTAAGTCTTTACCATGTAAAAACAGTTTGGGAAATTTTTTAAAACATAGAAATTTCTCAGTTATGTTATAGATATGCTTGAAGATTTTAGACCTGGTCTGGTTTTGTGTTGGACTTTATTTCTTATGGGGTTTTCATGCATTGCTGATGATTTCCATGTTCACTCTCCACATTTTGGAAACACAAACTTAGACCTTAAAGAAGGAAAGAAGTTTCACAGTGGAGATTTGTTAACATCTATTTAATAATAATAAATAAGTTGTGTTTGGGTAAATATTTTGAGACTGAATGAGTGATTATTACAGATTATTAATTAAGGATGATAAATTTACTGGGCTAGATTTTATATGGTATATATGACCAAAGTATCTTTATTACTTGCTTGACAAGAAACCTTTACATTACTTGTCATCTATTGGGTAAAATAAAACTATTTGATCTGTACAGCAAAATAACACACTGTCATCTATAGGGTAAAATAAAACTGTTTGATCCATACAGCAATATAACACACAATCATCTGTTGGGTAAAATAAGACTGATCTCTATAGTAAAATAACACACAATCATCTGTTGGGTAAAATAAAACTGATCTCTATAGTAAAATAACACACAATCATCTGTTGGGTAAAATAAAACTGATCTCTATAGTAAAATAACACACAATCATCTGTTGGGTAAAATAAAACTGATCTCTATAGTAAAATAACACACAATCATCTGTTGGGTAAAATAAAACTGATCACTATAGTAAAATAACACACAATCATCTGTTGGGTAAAATAAAACTGATCTCTATAGTAAAATAATACACAATCATCTGTTGGGTAAAATAAAAATGATCTCTATAGTAAAATAACACACAATCATCTGTTGGGTAAAATAAAATTGATCTCTATGGTAAAATAACACACAATCTTCTGTTGGGTAAAATAAAAATGATCTCTATAGTAAAATAACACACAATCATCTGTTGGGTAAAATATAACTGATCTCTATAGTAAAATAACACACAATCATCTGTTGGGTAAACTAAAACAGATCTCTATAGTAAAATAACACACAATCATCTGTTGGGTAAAATAAAACTGATCACTATAGTAAAATAACACACAATCATCTGTTGGGTAAAATAAAAATGATCTCTATAGTAAAATAACACACAATCATCTGTTGGGTAAAATAAAACTGATCTCTATAGTAAAATAACACACAATCATCTGTTGGGTAAAATAAAACTGATCTCTATAGTAATATAACACACAATCATCTGTTGGGTAAAATAAAACTGATCTCTATAGTAAAATAACACACAATCATCTGTTTGGTAAAATAAAACTGATCTCTATAGTAAAATAACACACAATCATCTGTTGGGTAAAATAAAACTGATCTCTATAGTAAAATAACAAACAATCATCTGTTGGGTAAAATAAAACTGATCTCTATAGTAAAATAACACACAATCATCTGTTGGGTAAAATAAAACTGATCTCTATAGTAAAATAACACACAATCATCTGTTGGGTAAAATAAAAATGATCTCTATAGTAAAATAACACACAATCATCTGTTGGGTAAAATAAAAATGATCTCTATAGTAAAATAACACACTGTCATCTATAGGGTAAAATAAAACTGATCTGTACAGCAAAATAACACAGTCATCTATAGGGTAAAATAAAACTGTTTGATCTGTACAGCAAAATAACACAGTCATCTATAGGGTGAAATAAAACTTTGATCTGTACAGCAAAATAACACAGTCATCTATAGGGTAAAATAAAACTGATCTGTACAGCAAAATAACACACTGTCATCTATAGGGTAAAATAAAACTGTTCGATCCATACAGCAAAATAACACACAATCTTCTGTTGGGTAAAATAAAACTGATCTCTATAGTAAAATAACACACAATCATCTATTGGGTAAAATAAAACTGATCTCTATGGTAAAATAACACACAATCTTCTGTTGGGTAAAATAAAACTGATCTCTATAGTAAAATAACACACAATCATCTGTTGGGTAAAATATAACTGATCTCTATAGTAAAATAACACACAATCATCTGTTGGGTAAACTAAAACAGATCTCTATAGTAAAATAACACACAATCATCTGTTGGGTAAAATAAAACTGATCACTATAGTAAAATAACACACAATCATCTGTTGGGAAAATAAAAATGATCTCTATAGTAAAATAACACGCAATCATCTGTTGGGTAAAATAAAACTGATCTCTATGGTAAAATAACACACAATCATCTGTTGGGTAAAATAAAACTGATCTCTATGGTAAAATAACACACAATCTTCTGTTGGGTAAAATAAAACTGATCTCTATAGTAAAATAACACACAATCATCTGTTGGGTAAAATAAAACTGATCTCTATAGTAAAATAACACACAATCATCTGTTAGGTAAAATAAAACTGATCTCTATAGTAAAATAACACACAATCATCTGTTGGGTAAAATAAAACTGATCTCTATAGTAAAATAACACACAATCATCTGTTGGGTAAAATAAAACTGATCTCTATAGTAAAATAACACACAATCATCTGTTGGGTAAAATAAAAATGATCTCTATAGTAAAATAACACACAATCATCTGTTGGGTAAAATAAAACTGATCTCTATAGTAAAATAACACACAATCATCTGTTGGGTAAAATAAAACTGATCTCTATAGTAAAATAACACACAATCATCTGTTGGGTAAAATAAAACTGATCTCTATAGTAAAGTAACACACAATCATCTGTTGGGTAAAATAAAAATGATCTCTATAGTAAAATAACACACAATCATCTGTTGGGTAAAATAGAAATGATCTCTATAGTAAAATAACACACTGTCATCTATAGGGTAAAATAAAACTGATCTGTACAGCAAAATAACACAGTCATCTATAGAGTAAAGTAAAACTGTTTGATCTGTACAGCAAAATAACACAGTCATCTATAGGGTAAAATAAAACTGATCTGTACAGCAAAATAACACACTGTCATCTATAGGGTAAAATAAAACTTTGATCTGTACAGCAAAATAACACACTGTCATCTATAGGGTAAAATAAAACTGATCTGTACAGCAAAATAACACACTGTCATCTATAGGGTAAAATAAAACTGTTCGATCCATACAGCAAAATAACACACAATCATCTATTGGGTAAAATAAAACTGATCTCTATAGTAAAATAACACACAATCATCTATTGGGTAAAATAAAACTGATCTCTATAGTAAAATAACACACAATCATCTATTGGGTAAAATAAAACTGATCTCTATAGTAAAATAACACACAATCATCTATTGGGTAAAATAAAACTGATCTCTATAGTAAAATAACACACTATCTTCTGTTGGGTAAAATAAAACTGATCTCTGTAGTAAAATAACACACAATCATCTATTGGGTAAAATAAAACTGATCTCTATAGTAAAATAACACACAATCATCTATTGGGTAAAATAAAACTGTTTGATCAATATGGTAAAATAACACTACCATCTTTAGGGTGAAATAAAAATGTTTGATCTATGTGGTAAAAAAGCACAGTATCATCTATAGGGTAAAATAAAACTGTTTGATGTATAGAGGGTTTTACGGTTGGGTTGCAACGGAGTTACTGATCATAGCGCTTAAGATTACCTACTTAGTTCCAATCTGCATGCCCACAAAAAATTTCCAGTTCCAGATAGTTCAGAATTTTGCACCATTTTAGGTGTACTGCATATTACCATAGTTAAATTAATGAATATATATGTGTGTCTAACATCTATTGTTCATACTAGGAGAATAATTATAGATATTACATCAGATGATTAGATTCAGTATCCATACTTACATTATATCATATAATTAAATAATATTTACTGTCCACACTTAAATGATATCAAATAATTAAATTAAAATACACTGTTCATATTTTTATTATAACAGATAATATATATTCATAATCCATAATTTCAGATACATTTGTAAGAACATTTCATTTTGCTCTCTGATTTTAAACATTTATTACACATTTTTGTCTGCATAACTTTAACGAAAACCATCTCAACAATTTGCATTTTTCATATGTTGATATGTCCTTCTTTCTCTTTTATTTTCTCAAGGCTAATAGTTTGTTGATAACAAGAGTTAAGAAAGTTGTAACACGAGTTTGATAAGAAAATTATAACATGTGTTCCATACGTCAGCTTATCTGTAATGCAGATTTTATACCAGAAAAGTTTTTTTTTTTAAAATGGAACACAATATGTTATTGCATTCAGAGGAACTTACCAAAGTAATAATTACATTAGCTATTATAAAGATAAAGAAGTGTAATTAATGCAGATGGAATATTTATTCATATATGGTGTAACTATCATACAGTATTTAGATTAATTAATATGCCCAATGATGTTTTTCTTTTGTTTCATTTTCTTTTTGGTGGTGGTGGGAGGTAAGGTTATCTCATCTTTAAACAATCAAAAAAGTATTTCCTCATTCAGCCTAATATTTAATTATTTACATTCCTCACTGGTTTTCTCAAAACTTGAAACATCTGACAGTGCATGCAGTACCTTTTAGCATGATTTTTCTTTTCTTATGCTGACACGTTGCAATAACTCAAATTTGCTGGGGTCTTTAGACAACATATCTGATTTCCACCAGCAAAGTCATCTGGAACAGCCTTCTTAAATTTAGTTTAATTCTGTTTGACTTTCCATGCATTAAATATGTAAGTTTAAAAGGTCCAATTATTTCACAGATTCTGTCCATGCACCAAATAAAATGAGACAGACAGGCAGACATATAGACAGATAGGCATATAGGTGATAGCCACAAATGTCATATACATACATAGTGTATCTAATATCAATATTTATCCAAATTGTATACTCTAAAAAAAATGTTCAAGGAAATAAATTTAAAATAATCACCAAGGAGACTTGTATGTGCACCTGTCTATTCAAGCGTGGATGACATTTGTACATTTTGAAAAAAATATATCATTTCTAGTTATAACTCAAGTTATTTCATGAAAAATATAATGAACATTAATAGAAATTCATCAGTCTAAATCAGTAATAAAAGAACCTTAAGAAGTTAGAATTTTTTCTCATTGTCATTCAACCTCCAGTAATTCCAGTTATTAAAGCTGTAAAAAAACCCACATTGTCATTATTCTTCAAGCAATTTTGAACCCAAAAATGTTGTCAGATACAAATCCAATGTACATGCTAGACATGTCATTCAAACTCTCATTTCAGTGGTATTTCAAAATTAAATGTAGAAAAGGCAAACAAACAAGCCAAAATTATAATAAGAACAACATAAAAGTAGAGTGCACTTTTTACGTCACAATTTAGCCCTGTATGATGATGTGCTGCAAAACCCTATAGCTCTAACATAAAGTTTAAAAATTCTAATAATCTAAAAATGAAATTAAAAATTGAAGACATTTATTTGCCTAAAATACCTCTGTTTGAACAAGTAGGCTATGACATTAATGGGCTTAAAGTCTTAGCACAGCATTAGGGAAAAGTAAATCTGGCCTAGTAGTCAGTACATTGCTAATTCAAGTGCTAATTCAGGGCTTATGTTAGTGAAAAATCTTATTTTGGATTAGAATCATCTAAAAGCAATATCTGAGTTGTGAAAGGGGGTTCTCAGTACAGGACAATATTCATTCATAGATAAGAGAGAAACAATGAACAGATTAATGTTTATACAAGTAGAGGCAATATTTTTTAAGGATTTTGATACCAGGAGGGGTTTTACAGAGTGAATCATTAAGATAAAGAAAGAGAGATGAATATTGAAGTATTAGGTAAATATTGAACTTTGGCTATTTCATCCAACCCCCTCATGTTTTGTACTACTCACCTCATATTTTTGTGACAAGGGGAGAAATCCTACTTTATGATAAAATCCTGGAATCATCTCTTTGTATGTACTTGCCTAGAAGTCAGATCTAACTGTATAGATTCAGATCTGCAATCACATACTGCACCGGCAGAGGAAAGGTTTGCACATTGTTAGGAGTAATCAGTAGAACAAACAATGTAGACCTAGATCCATCATAACATAATGCACCAGCAGATCAAAGTCAGTGCAGTTTCTTACCCAGATCAGAATGTTTTCTTTGCAGTTAGACTTAAGAATGAGTATATGTATTAGTTATAAATGATTAACCCTTGTTCAAAGTTAGCTTATGTGATAATGAGTAGTGAAAATGCAATAAATCATGGTCAGTACCTTTATCTTTTACTGACAGTATGGATCAGATTTGTTTTTTAGTAACCACTTGACTGCTTTAGACCTAAATGAAAGAAATTTGCCACACTACAAAAGAAGCATTCAATATGAACTTAAATGTGGTCAGAATAAACTTAAACTAGGTCAGTACAAACTTAAGTATGGTCAGTATAGATTTGGAATATAAAGTAACAAGATTGTTGTTGGAGTGTTTAAACTTGTCATACAACTTTCCTCAGCTACCTATCTCAGCTAGAGCGTCTGAGTCGACCAGACTATGTCCCAACAGAGCAGGATGTACTGAGGACCAGGGTCAAGACCACAGGAATCATTGAGAGCAACTTCACTTTCAAGGGTCTTCGATTTAGGTAAGTAGCATTAAGTTGATGTATAAATCATCAGAGTGGCTAGCTAAGATGGAGATATTGTATTGCATTTATTTTGTGCACACTTTTATTCAGTGTTTTTACAGTTTAATTTTTGGCTAATTCCTGCATATAACAGTTTCAAGACTGGATGTTCACAATGGGTCAGACTGAGGACACATTTGTAGTCCACTTTCTTCAGTTTTACTCATTGACCAGTCTGTTGTGACCATAATGTTTCAATTTAAATTATCAATTGCAAAATAAACAATTTTTAGTTCAAAGCTAATGGAATTCAATGACACCTATATATAAAAACTGTACATGAGTCCTGTTAAAAGGGTCATTGTAGATACTGAGGTGTCAGTCAGTAGATCTTTATTTGCAGGTAAGAGTCATGAATATTGATTCAATAGAAATGATTTAAAGCAGATTGATTGACAGTTTGATGGAGAAGCAGACAGAAAAAAGATATTGGTAGAAAGATGGGTAAGAGTATCACATTTTTAATTGAAAAAATTTGAAAGAAAGAATAAACAAGTTAATTAGATGCAGTTTTTCAAATTGATTATATTGTAATGATCAATTCAGATAAGAGATAAAGAAGACATCCACTTGTAATAATGACCTGTCACTATATGCATTTCTGGCAGTCAATGGACCGAAAAATAGCAGTCATTTGTATTTGTATGTTTGAGCTGAAGGTCTCTATATGCATTTATGGATCTCCATGAACTAAAAAATAGCAGTCACTTGAAGGGTTGAACTGAAGGTCTCTATATGTATTTGTGGACTTCCATGGACTGAAAAATAGCAGTCACTTGAAGGGTTGAACTGAAGGTCTCTATATGTATTTGTGGACTTATATGGACTGAAAAATAGCAGTTACTTGTATAGTTGCATTGAAGGTCTCTATATGCATTTGTGGACTTTCATGGACTTAAAAATAGCATTCATATGAACAGTTGAACTGAATGGACTTCCATGAACTAAAAAATAGCAGTCACATGAAGGGTTGAACTGAAGGTCTCTATATGTATTTGTGGACTTTCAAGAACTGAAAAATAGCAGTCACTTGTATAGTTGCACTGAAGGTCTCTATATGCATTTGTGGACTTCCTTGGACTGAAAAATAGCAGTCACTTGAAGGGTTGAAGTGAAGATCTCTATATGCATTTGTGGACTTCCATGGACTGAAAAATAGCAGTTACTTGTATGGTTGAGCTGAAGGTCTCTATATGCATTTGTGGACTTTCATGGACTGAAAAATAGCAGTCACTTGAAGGGTTGAACTGAAGGTCTCTATGTATTTGTGGACATCCTTGGACTGAAAAATAGGAGTCACTTGAAGGGTTGAAGTGAAGGTCTATATATGCATTTGCAAACAACGATAAACTGAAAAATAGCAGTCACTTGTAGGATTGAACAGAAGGTCTCTATATGCATTTGTGGACTTCCATTGACTGAAAAATAGCAGTTACTTGTATGGTTGAGCTGAAGGTCTCTATATGCATTTGTGGACTTCCATGGACTGAAAAATAGCAGTTACTTGTATGGTTGAGCTGAAGGTCTCTATATGCATTTGTGGACTTCCATGGACTGAAAAATAACAGTCCCCATTTCGGTTGAGCTGTTGATCACTGTATGCATTTGCTGATGTTCATGGGATTGAAATATGTCACTTACTTTTGGGGTTGAGCAAGTGGCCACTATATGCTGGCAATCTATGTAGGAAATTGTTAGGAGATTGAAAAATGGTGGACTTTATGGGGAGGTGGTTGTAGGCTTGACTGTAAGACATGAGTTACTTACATAAAGGCATTCATTCCGATAAAATATAGCCTTTATGGTAGTACAAAACAGCTTGAAACAATTGGAAATATGTTAATAAACCATGAATACTGAGGTGCCATTTAGTAACACATCATTAAATACTTAGGTGTCAGTCAGTAATAGGTCAAAAAATACTGAGGTATCAGTCAGTAACAGATCATTAAATAATAAGGTGTCATTCAGTAATAGATCATTAAATACAGAGGTGTTAGTCAGTAATAGATCAATAAATACTGAGGTATAAGTCAGTAACAGATCATTAAATACTGAGGTATCAATAACAGATCATTAAATATTGAAGTGTCAGTCAGTAACAGATCATTAAATATTGAGGTGTCAGTCAGTAATAGATCATTAATACTGAGGTGTCAGTCAGTAACAGATCATTAAATAATGAGGTGTTAGTCAGTAACAGATCATTAAATAATGAGGTGTCAGTCAGTAATAGATCAATAAATACTGAGGTGTCAGTAACAGATCATTAAATACTGAGGTATCTGTCAACAACAGATTATTTCCCTTGCAAGTGATGGTTTCATTTTATTGTTTGATTAACAATCAATTTGTCCTAAGCCCTCTGAATGAGAAGTCTATCATTTGACATTGTCATTTAACACTAAAATTTATTGTCAATTTAATGTGCAGTCATTAAGTTCATTTATATCTTCTCCATTAGCTTATGTATCTATATGCATAGGATTTTACTCAGGTACTCATTTCATGGAAAATACATATAATGAATTCATTATTTATGTTTTAAAGCCATTTAAAATGAAACACTGAAATGATTAAACCAAGTGTACACATGATATATAATGAACACAGAGGTAAAATTAATTTTTCACATGACAGCAGATGCTTAATGTGTTTTGTTAAAAAGTAACAAGATAAAAGTTCATTAAACCGGTTTGAGATTCATTTCGATTTTTCAGACATTATGCTTATATTGGTGTGTGATCTAATGATGCATTGTAATTTTACAGTAGATTTATATGAAGATTGATTATTATTATTCAGACCTACTTCCACAGCTATCAGTTGCAAATCAACTTCCCCCATCACTCTCTGATTATGACTCAGTGATTGTAGTGTAAAATCTCTTACATATATAATGTGTCCACAGTTTTTTAAAAACATTTGAAATGTTATTCTAATTGAAATATTTATACATTTGACCTCTTACTTACTTAAGGAAGAACCCTATCTCAGATGGTAAGTGTATCTTCTGAATATTTTAGGCGGAGATGTGGTTACAGACAGATGGAGTGTATCACAATATGTGGAAAATAAATGAACTTTTAATTACCTGTTTTTCCAGGATGTTTGATGTTGGTGGACAAAGGTCAGAGAGAAGAAAGTGGATACACTGTTTTGAGGGTGTGACTGCCATTATATTTACTGTGGCCATGAGTGAATATGACCTCATGCTGGCAGAAGACCAAGAAATCGTAAATAATACCATTCAGTTATTTTTGCTTTTGATATTTTATTTAGAATAAGTATGTTTTGTAATAAATTTTAGAGTGAAAATTGTAAGGAGAGTGAATTCTATAGCAATTAGGAGGACATAGGAAAACAGGAATCAAAAGTAACTTAAAGCTATAAGGAAATGACATAACTTGAAGCTATAAGCAAGACAAGGGAACTAAGAACTGTATCACTATACATTTGCTAGAACTATTATAACTAATAAATGTAACATCAAAAGTGGGAAGGAAAATGCAAGAAAAACTCTAAACCAACATTTAGGGTAACAAAAAGCTGACATACAAAACTAAAAAACTTAAGCGCTAAAAATGTTGAATACATCATATGTGTCTAGTTTGTTAAGTACAGATAATTCCATACTTTAAGCTGATAATCAGACCAATAGAATTTAAATAGATAATGACAAGAAGCACTAACTTGGAGTTATCTTTACACAGTAACAAATAGTTTTTTTATCTAGAATTCTTGTCCTTGTAGAATCGCATGATGGAGAGTATGAAATTATTTGATTCCATCTGCAACAACAAGTGGTTCACAAATACCTCCATTATCCTGTTCCTCAACAAGAAGGACTTATTTGCTGAGAAAATCAAGCAATCCCCTCTTACCATCTGTTTTCCAGAGTACAAAGGTAGGGTATATTTGTGCAAGCTGTTTTCTACTAGTCAATAATTATGTATGTAACACCATATTTGTATTTGATAACTTCCTAACAGCATAATCTGTCATACAAATTGATTAGGGCCCATTTGATATGGTCAGTGGAGTTCTATTTGTATCACATTTGCTCTTTAACAATTTATTTCCTCTACAGATATGTTTTCCAATCATATATTGTTAAGGAGTGACTCCACTGCCTCACAAATGCAGCATTCCCAAGATAGAAGTTCACTATTACACTATATCTCTAGGCAGATAGCAGCAATCATCTGATTGCCAAGGTGAAAGGTAAACAAGATTGGTCTCCCCTTGGATGGAGAGGTTGGCATCCTATCCTTCAATGATTGGTTACTAATTCTGCTTGTGTTTAGAAGCATGCTTTTTGTTAAAGTCACACATATACTGAATCCACATGTCTTATTACATCAGAATACTTTTTGGAATTCATATGAGGGAAACAAACTGTTTTTAGTTCTACTGGTCTTGGACCAAAAGAGCAAATGAGATGGTCCATTGTTTGTTGTCTGTCATCTGTCTCCATGGTGACACAAGTTTGTTATTGCTACTCCTCCTAAATTACTTGTCTTGAAACTTTGCACAAGCATTCATGCCATGGTCTAGTGGTCCTTAATGAATTATGATGTTACTTGGATGTGGCCATGAATGGACATGCCATGGTCTAGTGGTCCTTAATGAATTATGGCATTACTTGGATATGGCCATTGAATGGACATGCCATGGTCTAGTGGTCCTTAATGAATTATGGTGTTACTTGGATGTGGCCATGAATGGACATGCCATGGTCTAGTGGTCCTTAATGAATTATGGCATTACTTGGATGTGGCCATGAATGGACATGCCATGGTCTAGTGGTCCTTAATGAATTATGGCATTACGTGGAAGTGGCCAGGAATGGACATGCCATGGTCTAGTGGTCCTTAATGAATTATGGTGTTACTTGGATGTGGCCATGAATAGACATGCCATGGTCTAGTGGTCCTTAATGAATTATGGCATTACTTGGATGTGGCCATGAATGGACATGCCATGGTCTAGTGGTCCTTAATGAATTATGGTGTTACTTGGATGTGGCCATGAATGGACATGCCATGGTCTAGTAGCCCTTAATGAATTATGGCATTACTTGGATGTGGCCATGAATGGACATGCCATGGTCTAGTGGTCCTTAATGAATTATGGCATTACTTGGATGTGGCCATGAATGGACATGCCATGGTCTAGTGGTCCTTAATGAATTATGGTGTTACTTGGATGTGGCAATGAATGGACATGCCATGGTCTAGTGGTTCTTAATGAATTATGGCATTACTTGGATGTGGCCATGAATGGACATGCCATGGTCTAGTGGACCTTATTGAATTATGGTGTTACTTGGATGTAGCCATGAATGGACATGCAATGGTCTAGTGGTCCTTAATGAATTATGGTGTTACTTGGATGTGGCCATGAATGGATATGCCATGGTCTAGTAGTCCTTAATGAATTATGGCATTACTTGGATGTGGCCATGAATGGACATGCCATGGTCTAGTGGTCCTTAATGAATTATGGTGTTACTTGGATGTGGCCATGAATGGACATGCCATGGTCCAGTGATCCCTAATGAATTATGGTGTTACTTGGATGTGGTCATGAATGGACATGCCATGGTCTAGTGGTCCTTAATGAATTATGGTGTTACTTGGATGTGGCCATGAATGGACATGCCATGGTCTAGTGGTCCTTAATGAATTATGGTGTTACTTGGATGTGGCCATGAATGGACATGCCATGGTCTAGTGGTCCTTAATGAATTATGGCATTACTTGGATGTGGCCATGAATGGACATGCCATGGTCTAGTGGTCCTTAATGAATTATGGTGTTACTTGGATGTGGCCATGAATGGACATGCCATGGTCTAGTAGTCTTTAATGAATTATGGTGTTACTTGGATGTGGCAATGAATGGACATGCCATGGTCTAGTGGTCCTTAATGATTTATGGCATTACTTGGATGTGGGCATCAATGAACATGCCATGGTCTATTGGTCCTTAATGAGTTATAGCATTACTTGGAAGTAGCCATGAATGGACATGGATGGTCAAATCAAAATGGCATTTTAAGTAAAAGTCTTCATAAAATGCCTAGTTGGTCCTGGATGAAAATTTCTGACATCCAGTATGGCCAACATGACAATAACCTTGAAAATCTTGTTCTTGCTACTATCATGAATAGATAATGCAGTTTTCACTAAAAGACTTCTGGGGATCTCTTTGATGTCCAAAATGGCCACCACCATGGTAATTTTGAAAATCTTGTTCTTGCTACTCTCATGAATGGATAATGCAGTTTTCACTAAAAGACTTCTGGGGATCTCTTTGATGTCCAAAATGGCCACCACCATGGTAATTTTGAAAGTCTTGTTCTTGCTACTGCTCCTTAAAGACTTCTCCAGATAACTAGCTGGTCCTAAATAAAAATCATGGCATCCAGCATGGTCACCACTGTGACAGCAGCCATAATGAAAATATTGTTATATTTACTAATCTCATGATAAGTGTCTATATCAACATGGGATTTTTCTTATGGTTCCTAGTTGGTTCTAAAAGCAAATGGTGCCAGTCCTATATCAAGTTTGGCTGACACTGTGACTGTTTTAGAAAGTCTTGTTGTCACTTCCACCTAAATGGAAGATAATTATGGCTGGGTTTTCACCAAAAGACTTCTAACAATGTCTGCTTTGTTCTAAATAATGTGTCAGTCTGAAATCCAGCATGTGTACCACAGCAGCTAATTTTAAACTATAGTTATTGCAGGAAAATGTCAGTTATGGTTTCAGCACTCCATAATTGAACAGAAGAAATGGTTTGATCTTGAATTTCTGGAAATTCTTTTCACCCAGTGGAGCATTAGTCCTTTCTAGAGACTCTTGTTCATTGTATTGCTTGCTCTATCTTGATCATATACAGATATTTTTCATTTCATTTGATAAGCTTGTTGTCAGCATCCTAATTCCTTGTCCTGTGCTCTATGATATTTTCATTTTAGCACAGTATTCAACCTTCCTTTCAAATTCTTTAAAGTAATTATTCTGTTATTATATGTTTTAACCTATTAACCTCTTGAGGTTTTGTCGTTTTTGCATGAAATGCGAGTAAGAAATCCATTTTGGGAGATATTTCTGAATGCATCCTAATACATCAATCTCCAAGACATTTTCGGTTAACCTAATGCCTATTTGTGTTAGAAACATGGTTTTTCATTGGCTCTTTCACCTGAGCATGAGCAGAAGGGTAAACTTTTGTCTTTTTTTTTGCTAAACGGACACTTATTTTCTTGTTGAGACTACTCTTCATTCTAAATGCCCATCTTATTCTACTTTTTTCAAAGGTTCACCTGTCTGTGTGCAATTCAAACTGGTCTGTCTTAGATCTGAGGCTAAAAAGTCTGAAATCCATACACAAAACCGTATTCCGACCTAAGGCAAATTTTGGCTGGAAAAAACTCTGGTCCAAAAAGTGAAATTTTTCCCTCTGTATTTTGTAGTGCAACTAGAACATCCATATTATTTGGTATCATTGTAAAGCTACATCTATCAGCCTTTCTATAATACCACCCACTTTATTGTGTCATACATGACCTTAATGCTACAGAGCTCAGAAGTAGGCTACCACCTTCTGCCCCATAAATGCAGCACAGGGGTTAATGAGTTAAGATATATCATATAAATAACACTGGGATATGTGAACTGTCTTGTATTACTCAGTACCAAACTGTTAGAGGTATCACTGAGTGGCACTGAAAGACTTGACATGACCTGGTATTGTCTCTGGCAACATTTCATACCGGAACACGTGGTACCAGTCCCAGACCATTATAGATACACACTATGAACAACTGGAGATAACTGCTTTCAAACATTGCCATACTCCATCCTTGTTCACCATCCCAATTGACTTGCTTTGTCAGTGCAGAGGCTTCCCTATCAAAGCACTCTTCATGTTTTTGCAAATTAAGTGTTATCTTCCTTGCTCAGCTTGATGATGTTCAGAGAAAACAGCTTTCCACAAAGTGATTGAAGATATTGTATAGCTCTGACTCAGCATTTTCCAGCAATGGCCTTATATAAATTCTGGTTGGTTTGTGTGTGTGTGTGTGTGTGTGTGTGTGTTGTGTTTTGAATCTTTCATGTAGCTTTGCATATTAATTGTGTGACATATTTGAATAAGAAACCAAGTTTAAGAGCATAATCATGTCTGTTAGCCAAGGTTCCAGTGTGATAATCCAATCTACATTTTGGCAGATTGAACAGATATATTGGTGCTTTATCCTAGCGACATCTATTGGATTTCATGTGTTGCCTCCCTTTGTATGTAATGCCAACTAACCACTATCATGATGCATTGTACATCAGCCTAAAAAGCAATAGACAATAATTGACTGATAAAAGATACTTTGTAAGTTTAACATCAAAAGTATGACTATATACCAGAGGGAAGCCATTATAGGTGTATTTGAGTGAATGGTATTTGTGCAAACATGGACCAGCACTTGAAAATTGTTTATTTATCATTCCTTTCAAGTTGTGTACTCTTCTTGTCTTGGCCACACAGTGTTCATATTTGAACAGCTTAATTTTGATTGGATGTGGTGGCTTGCTGCTGCATCCAGTGAAAATCACAGACCCAAAGTTCAGAAATGTTAGCTTGTTACACCAAGGTGTAGATTGGATTTTCAGAACCTTGGTTAGTGAAGATGGAGAATAGTATAATCCTTTGATAATGTTTTCCAGATCATATTACAGGCATACCCACCCAAGCATTTCTCCACAGTTACACATCTGAAAAAGCTCTGCTCCATTAGTAATTTTTTTTTTAATGTAATTGAAGGGAGACCATTCTTGTTTAACTGCCACTTTTAGAAGTAGATTACTTATTAACTTTGGAGTGCTAGGTTTATGAGGTATTATTGTGACTTGGTAAGCATTATCAAAGAATCATATTTTTCATTAGAAATTGGTTTCTACAAAATGTTGTGTGAATAGTTGGATATTAACCATGGGATTAGATTTACTATTGACTGATATTGGCCATACCAGTATGTTATTGACTAATATTGGCCATAGCAGTATGTTGTTCACTAATATTGGCCATACCAGTATGTTATTGACTAATATTGGCCATACCAATATGTTATTGACTAATATTGGCCATACCAGTATGTTGTTGACTAATATTGGCCATACCAGTATGTTATTGACTAATATTGGCCATACCAGTATGTTGTTGACTAATATTGGCCATACCAGTATGTTATTGACTAATATTGGCCATACCAGTATGTTGTAGACTAATATTGGCCATACCAGTATGTTGTTGACTAATATTGGCCATACCAGTATGTTATTGACTAATATTGGCCATACCAGTATGTTGTTGACTAATATTGGCCATACCAGTATGTCATTGACTAATATTGGCCATACCAGTATGTTATTGACTAATATTGGCCATACCAGTATGTTATCGACTAATATTGGCTATGCCAGCATGTTGTTGACTAATATTGGCCATACCAGTATGTTGTTGACTAATATTGGCCATACCAGTATGTTATTGACTAATATTGGCCATAGCAGTATGTTATTGACTAATATTGGCCATAGCAGTATGTTATTGACTAATATTGGCCATATGAGTATGTTATTGACCAATATTAGCCATACCAGTATGTTGTTGACTAATATTGGCCATACCTGTATGCTATTGACTAATATTGGCCATACCGGTATGTTGTTGACTATGGCCATACCGGTATGTTGTTGACTAATATTGGCCATACCAGTATGTTATTGACTAATATTGGCCATACCAGTATGTTGTTGACTAATATTGGCCATACCAGTATGTTATTGACTAATATTGGCCATACCAGTATATTATTGACTAATATTGGCCATACCAGTATGTTATTGACTAATATTGGCTATACCAGTATGTTATTGACTAATATTGGCCATACCAGTATGTTATTGACTAATATTGGCCATACCAGTATGTTATTGTCTAATATTGGCCATACCAGTATGTTGTTGACTAATATTTGCCATACCAGTATGTTATTGACTAATATTGGCCATACCAGTGTATTGTTGACTAATAATGGCCATACCAGTATATTGTTGACTAATATTGGCCATACCAGTATGTTATTGACTAATATTGGCCATACCAGTATGTTGTTGACTAATATTGGCCATACCAGTATGTTATTGACTAATATTGGCCATACCAGTATGTTATTGACTAATATTGGCCATACCAGTATGTCATTGACTAATATTGGCCATACCAGTATATTGTTGACTAATATTGGCCATACCAGAATGTTATTGACTAATATTGGCCATACTAGTATGTTGTTGACTAATATTGGCCATACCAGTATGTTATTGACTAATATTGGCCATACCAGTATGTTATTGACTAATATTGGCCATACCAGTATGTTAGATTGCAATTATATTTTTTAAGCTGTACTGGTCATAGACCAGAAGAGCTTATGGGATTGCTTGTTGTCTGTCATCCATTGTCTAATATTGTCTATTATCCATTGTCTAATGCCAGTTGCTTCTTGTGGGATGGTGGTTCTATCCAAGGCTTTCCAGGTTTCATCCTCTACCAGTTTTACTGGCCACCATGTATAACTTATCTTGTACTGAAAGATGGCATTAAACCCTATAACAACAACAATAACAACAACATAATCTACCAGAAGGATTGCCTTAATACTTTACAAACACATTCCTTCCATGTCTAGTTGGATTATCTTGAAAATCCTGTTGTTGCTAGTCCTTCTGAATGCTTGGTGATACCAACATGGCATTTCACTAAAAAACTTCTCATGATTCCTGTTGGTTCTAAATGAAAATGGTGCTCCTCTAATATCCAGTATGGAAAACATGGTGGCCATATTTAAAATATTTGAATTACTATTCTTCCTGAAAGGAGGGTCATATCAACATTGGGGTTGTGCTAAAAGACTCTTTTGATGTCTGGTTGGTTTAAAATGAAAATGGTGTCAACCTCACATTCAATATGGCTACCATTGCAACCATGTGATATTGATATGGGTTTTCAGAAGGTAGCTTGTAATATCTAGTTGGTCCTAAATGAAACTGATTCTGACTGGAATTCAATATGGCCACCACAGTAACCATCTTTAAATCTTATTATTACTCATCCTCTTGAATAGATTATCATATCATCATGGGATTTTCAATAAAAGAACTTTTATGATGTCTGGTTGGCTATAAATGAATACGGTGCTGAAATGATGTCCACTGTAGCCATAATTGTAGCCATTTTAGATCTACTGGTCATAGACCAGAGGAACATGTTATCTGTCACCCGTCCATCTTTTATCACAAGTTTGTCATTTCCACTCCTTCTATACTATTTGGTAGATTGCCATGAAACTTTATGCATGCATTCATCCAAAGTGCTACATGAAAATGGTGCTGTTCAGGTATCCCATACAATTGACACAGCAGCCATCTTGAAAATTTTGTTCCCATTAATTCTTCTGAATGAATAGTTATATAAACATGGGATTTTCACAAATAGACTTCTTATCTTATCTGGTTTGTCCAAAATGAAAATGGTGCTGATCTGATTATCAATATGACCTTCATGGCAGCCATCTTGAAAATGTTATTATCACTACTTCTCCTGAACAGAAAGTTATATCAACATGGGTTTTTCACTTGAAGAATTTGTATGATGTTCAGTTGGTCCTAAATAAAAATGATGCCACCAAGACATTAAGTATTTCTGTTTTAGCAGCCATCTTCAGTATCTTGTTATTGTTACTTCTCCAGAATGTATGATAATATCAACATGGGGATTTCACTGAAATGTGGCTTATGATGTCTACTTGGTCCCGAATGAAAATAGTTTTCATCTGTTGTCCAATATGGCCATCATGACAGCCATCATGAAAATCTTGTCATGAGTTTTTATCTTTAACAGAAAGTTATATTAATATGAGAATTTATATGATGTCTAGTTTGGCCAAAATGAACATCTTACATCCATTTTGGTAAGACAGCGGCATTCTTGAAAATCTTGTTATTGCCAGAAGGTCATGCCAGAATGGGATTTTCAAGAGAAGATAGTATAGTTGATAGCATTTGAAAGTGGTACTGATTTGACATCAGTATGGTCACCAAGGCTTCTATGTTGAAGATATTGTTATCACTACACCTTCATAATATAAATCATACTGACATTGTGTTTTGATATCTAGCTGTTTGTGAATGAAAATGCTGCTGATCTGTTCTGATAAAAACATATTGGAAATGTTGTAACTAATTCTAATGAATGGATGGTCATATCAACATGGGTTCTTTACCAAAACTTTTCTAAAATGTTTGACTTGGTGGCTAATTTTTGAAAATATTTTTAAATTACTTGAGATGATCATTGATGGTTTCAAGACCAAGTACTTATAAAGAAGAAATGATCTTATCTTTAATTCCTGGACATTCTATGTGTAGAGCATTAATCTTGTTGAAAACCTTGTTTGTATGTCTCCTCTTGAACTGGCATTGGGTTTCCAAATGAAGACTTCTTATGAAAATTGGTCCTAAATGAAAATGTTGCTGCCTGGATATGGCCACCACAGTGGCCTTCATGAAAATCTCGTTCCTATAACTTGATGACCTGAATGGCTGGTCACATCAGGATGAGACTTTGACTTTGACTATTTATGATGTCTGGTTGGTAATAGATGAAAATGGCCACCATGGCAGTTATCTTGAAACATTTTGCTACATCTTCTAAATGGAAAGTTATATTGACATGAATTTTTAAACAAAGTCTGATTATTATATCTAGCAGGTTTTGAATGAAAATGGTACTGATCTGATGTCAGATATGAACATTTTGAAAATCTTGTCAAAAATTCTCCGGAATGATTGGTCGTATCAGCACAATATTGGGTTTTCATAAAAAAATGTTCTAATGGTGTTTAATTTGTTCTAAGAGAAAATGGTGTCAGTCTTGCATCCAATATGGTTGCCATAGTAGTCAATTTCAAAATCTTAGCACTCAAGAAGAACAGTTTCATTACTCAGCAGTCAAAATAAGAAATGGTCTTATATGAGTTCCTGTAGTACACTTTGGACAGTAGAGCATAAGTCTCTTAAGGGACTCTTGTATTTTATTTACGTATTAGTCTTTAATGTGTTTTTAATGGACAGTGATGATGATGTAGCATATAGTTTAAACCTCAAATTAGATTTATCAGTGTTCTGTATTGTTGTGATGTGTTTTGTCTGTATTGTGTATGGAAAAATGTGTAAGAGGGAGTTTGTATTCCCAAGTTCTTTAGGTATAGTTATATCTAATTAGCAAAACTGATACATTTCCTTATTAGTTATGTTTTAAAAAAGTTCTTTTAAAAAATTAGGTATTCATTACAAGTTTTATTGCTTCCAGTACTGGCAATCATGACTTGTTTTTTAAATTTTATTAACAGATTTATCTTGGTAAGGTGTGCAGTAAGTTTAAGTACTGTTATTATTAGATTAGTTAAAGAAATAGCACTTGCTGATATAAAGCCCAAAGTATTTTGTCTTGCCTTTGGCTGTCATTGAGAAAACATTCTGATGGACTTTAATACCTTGAAAACTACCTGAAAGTGGTTGATAGGTATGTCATAACATTGGATTAGCCACCAATTAGTGTTAATTAGAAAAAAAAGTGTTATGCTAATGGATCACCAAAACCAATATATCCCAGCATATTCATTGGCATTTTCTGTACACCCTTTGAATTTAACATTTGTAAAACATTATAAAAGACATTATCTGTAAACCCTTTAAATACGACATTTTATCAAATTATAAAAGACATATTTATTGTTGGTTGTGAAACTTTTTAGCAGTTTGGATGAAAATGTGTAATATGCTGGTAAATCTAATTTATGCAAGTTATTCAATTCAGGCTATCCAGGATTCAGACTATTAGGGTAACAGATGTCCTTTTAGACAAACTCAGCACAGCAAGTATCAATACATAACAAATGAACATTGCCCAGACAAAGATTAACTAGAGACATATTGAAATTAAAAAAATAAAAAAATCCAAAAGACCTAAACTTTTTGGTTGACGTGCAGTATGGCAATTCATTAATTATTAGCTTAGTTACAGTTCAGTATTTATGTCTGTAACACTGTTTTTTTTTTTCTATTGTACCTTGTTCTATAAGGACAGTCTATTTTATTTATTTATTTAAAAAATTATTTATTTTGTCTGAAGCTGTTGTTTGAAGACTATGTTATGCAGAGGCAAATTGAGTACTAATGCTTGCCAATGGACACTCAAAGAAGCCAGTCCAGGTTGATCCAGTGGTGGGACTTGAATCCATACCCTTCCAATCATGAATCCAATCCTTAACCACTGAGCCATTGTGACTTTGCTGGACAGCCAAGTTCCACCCAGGCAACCAATGATAATTCATTATGTAACCCATTTCTAGTGATCAACTGGTTTACAGCTTTGGTCTTTTAGAAATGCTCTTATCAAATATTCTACTTCTTCATCTGCATTGATGCTGTAATACTGGGTTGTCAGTATTTATTGAAAAAAATGTGCAAACTTGTATTTTCTGATGGGTGTGGGTGTGTGTCTGTGTGTGTGCTTTGTCAGTCACAGGGTAAAAAGTATTTAAAAGTATTCTACTAAATATTGCAGGCCAATGCATCCTGATTTTTCAATGTCATTTTTGGCATTTAAAATAAAAAAATACTTTGAGTAACTAGTTAGTTGGATTAATTATGGGCAGAACTTATGTATTGGTTTGAGGTAACTTCATGCTGAAGCTCAAATGTCTCATTAATTTTGTAGACAAAATTCTTAAGTTAATGAATGACAGATAAATGTTTGATGAATCTGACAATGTAAGCCATGCTGGAGTTATCTGTCCTTACATGTTGATATATATGTTTAAGCACTGTAGGGTCATGAAACTGCATCCTGATGAATTTCCTCCCTTGCCATATTTTAGTCGACAGTTATATGTATTTGGACCATATTTTGAAATCCAATCAGTCAGATAATGAAGATATGATGAGACATTATCGATATTTGTGTACTCGAACAAACATGCTTCTACGCAAATTTAAGCCTTGTTCATTGAGTATCAAAATTAGATTATTCAAATCTTATTGCTGCACTATGTATTGTGCTCCACTGTGGACAAACTTTAGTGAAAATGTGAAAAGAAAACTAGTAATTGGTTATAATAATAGTCTTCGCTTTCTATTAGGTCTTCCTAGATGGAACAGTGCCTCCAACATGTTTGTTAATTATAATGTATTAAGTTTTGAGGAAGTAATGAGAAAGTATGTATATTCAATGATAACAAGACTTTCTAATAGTGAGAACTGTATATTGAAATCACTTTGGAAATATGACATTAATTTAAATTCTCACATTGTTAGTAGATGGAACCAATTACTATTTAAATGTGTCACTTAAATTTCATTTTTTAACAATGCATGGCACAAATAATTGTTGTAAATGTATCTGAATACTTGTACATATGATATGTATATATGTTTTAGTGTATAAGTATGTGTGTGTATATATATATATATATATATATATATATATATATATATATATATATATATATATATATATATATATATATATATGTGTGTGTGTGTGTGTGTGTGTGTGTATATATGTGTATATGTGTGTATATGTATATATATCTATATGTGTATGTATATATGTATGTATGTATATGTGTATGTATGTGTATATATATATATATGCATGTATGTGTGTATGTGTATATGTTTGTGTGTGTATATGTATATATATGTATATGTATATATATGTATATGTTTATAGATATATATATATATATGTATATATATATATATATATGTATATATATATATATATATATATATATATATATATATATATATATATATATATATATATATATATGTTCTTTTATGTTTACAATGTTTTACTCTATATCAGTATTTTAATTTAGATGTATGGACTATGCAGTCTGAAATAAAGAATTCTTATCTTATCTTATCTTTAGTCACATAAAAGTCCATACTCCCCTTTTTCAACAACCACTTCCATTTTGACCCAGGTCTCTAGGTCAAAACACCATTCACACAAAGAGCTTCCACCCCTAGTGCCTGCAGTTATCACTTAAATGCCTGTCACAACATCAGTCACACATAAAAGTTCCCACTCCAAAACAATAAGGTAAATCTTTTTTCATTGTGTAATTTTGTAGAAAATACAAAATCCATGAAATTAAATAAAAATAATTTCAAAGTATTTCTAATTATGATAGAGACTTGAAAAGTTTTGTAAGTATTAAGCAAAAACAATACACAAAGATCCTGATCTACCATAGCATAATGCACCTGCAGATAAGTGTCTGTAGTGTTGTTCAAAGATTACTCTTAAAGAACTGCACATACCCAGATATTCTGGTGAATGATGCAATCTTAATTTCACTATTGCAGTTTTTTTTGTTGATATCTCACTTATAATAGAATCTCTCCGGTGGCCTAGTGGTTAGAGCATCTGCCTCAAATGTGGGAGGTTGCAGGTTCGAATTCTGGCCAAGTCATACCAAAGACATTAAAAATGGTACTAACAGCTGCCTAGCTTGGCACTCAGCATTAAGAGGTTAGTGTTAGGACTGGTTGGCCTGGTGTCAGGATAATATGACTGGGTGGGACATTATGCCACATGTTTGCTAGACATCACTATAAACTTGTCCCACTGTAGACATCATAGCGATATGACTGAATTTTTTTAAAGCTACATTAAAAATCTAAATCACACACACACACACACACACACACACACACAGAGCTTTAACTGCACAGATTTTACACATACACACACAGAGCTTTAACTGCACAGATTTTACATACACACACACACAGAGAGCTTTAACTGCACAGATTTTACACACACACACAGAGCTTTAACTGCACAGATTTTACACACACACACACACACAGAGCTTTAACTGCACAGATTTTACACACACACACACACACACACACAGAGCTTTAACTGCACAGATTTTGTGGCATTTTATAAACATTTGACCTTGCTTATTATTTCAAATGTTGCATGAGCATAAACAACTTATATTCATGATTGTACTTTGAGTTAAGCACTGCTTACCTTGCATGTTATCCATGTTGCATAACATTTATACAACATACATTATGTTTCTGAGTTAAGCTCCTGGATATCTCTAAGTTACTGGATTGGTCTTCTGGAAAACATACAAGTTATACCAAGCACATAAGTTAGGCAACTGGGTAGATAATTGTATATAAAGTAAGTTACACAACTTGGTTAATATAGCACATTAGTTATGCAATTGGGTTGGTAACCTGTATATAACATAAGTTATATAACTGGGTTGATATGCCAAAAGGTAGATAACCTGGATAGCACATAAATTAATTAATTAGATTAATAACCAAGATGGCATGAAAGTTAGGAAACTGAGTTGATAATCTAGATGATATATAAGTTATGTCACTGGGTTGATAATCTGGATGATACATCAGTTATGCTACTTAACTGACCTTTTATTAGGTTCTAGATTTTTTTTCCTAGTGATTTTATATTCTGGATGTAGTAATGATTACCTAGAATTGAGCTTACAAAGCATTGGTTTCCTTCATTAGAAAGTCTGAATGATGCCTTCATTTTCAGGGCTATCAGATTGCATGAACATTTTGTGAAGTTGAAATTAAAAAGATAATTCATTTTTAATTTACAGGTTCAAACACGTATGAAGATGCATCGTCCTATATGATGCAAAAATTTCAAGAACTGAACAGGAATCCAGAGAAGGAGATCTATGGTCATTACACTTGTGCCACTGACACAAACAATGTCCAGTTTGTGTTCGATGCAGTCACAGATGTTATTATTAAAATCAACATGAAGATTGTAGGACTTTTCTAATGAAAGGTGACTTTCCATTAAGGTTATTTTTCATGAAACCTTGAATATTAACCTTTTTTTTGTAAATTCCATACTTTAAAATTGATTGGAGACAGACAGATTTAACAATACATGTATATAGAAATGTATGGTTTGTTGTGCATTTCATAACATAAGAGTACAAAAAAATGTGTCATATTATAAATACACACCACTCCTGCATTTTAGCATGCCTGGATAACTTGCAAACCTGCTTATAACATGGGGGTAGGTGAGATTTAGTTTTTTGCTTTAAAAAATACCCTCAATAGAGGCCTCAATGTTCTGAGCATCAATAAAATTACAATTGAAATGTTTAAGTTAAACCTTGACTGGAGATTTGAATCAACATCATGAAACTTGCAACTGCTATTAAGAAGCTAGATCTTTTGTTAAATTGTCTTTACAACACAAATCCTTAGTACACTGTAAATAACAATAAACAATGAAATATCAATCAATGAAAATGTTAGAAATGCTTAAAGCTGACAACACTGTAAGAAACAAATACCAATTGAGTCTTGTCAAGTGAAATTTCAGTGTTATCTTTTGATTTGGTTTTAGTGTAATCATGATAAATGTAATTTGCCCTCTTGTATTAAAATATTAAAAGTGTCAATTGACTGTAACAGTCATGTTGATGAGCATTCAGTGAGAACCAGATGAGTGCTGACTTTGTTTTGATTTCTCATTTTTGGAACTGTTTCATGCATTTCTAATTTCACTTTAAAGTTATAGACCTGCTTTGTATATCATCACTTGTATTAAATCTAGTAAAGAGGGTAGAATAACAAAAGTTAAAGGACATACTAATCCTACCTGTTTAAGAACTAGTGGTCACTTTCATATGTTGAGTTGATTCATTACAGTTGATACATATTGTAAGTAAGATAATAGATCTAATATTAGTCACTGGCTTATCTCACACATTTGCAAATGTAATGAAAGATTGCAAGGTAATAAAGCAAATGTTGCAAAGATTAGTTTCATAAACGGGGTTCATTCTATAGAAGTGAGTTTTGAACTAAAATTTGTGAATTAGCACTCATCTGTTTGCATCATCGTTGAAATGAGCAGAATTTTGTTGAAACTTTTAATGAAATCACAATATCAGTATTTTCTAACAAAACACATAAAAAACAAGTTTCAACGTTGTTTTCTTTCTCCATCATTTGTTAAAATAAGAGAACCTTGTTTTTTGTTCTGAATCAACAGCAACACTGGAATGTACACTCAAATTTACATGCAAAAGCTGTAACATAATACACAGTATCTTTGCTAGTAAAGTTTTGGTGTGTACTGAAACTTTCTGGGACATAATACACAGTATCTTTGCTAGTAAAGTTTTGTTGTGTACTGAAGCTTTCTGTAACATAATACACAATATCTTTGCCAGTAAAGTTTTGGTGTGTACTTAAGATTTCTGTAACAATACACAGTCTTTGCTAGTAAAGATTTGGTGTGTACTGAAGCTTTCTGTAACATAATACATAATATCTTTGCCAGTAAAGTTTTGGTGTGTACTTAAGATTTCTGTAACAATACAGTCTTTGCTAGTAAAGATTTGGTGTGTACTGAAACTTTCTGTAACATAATACACAGTATCTTTGCTAGTAAAGATTTGGTGTGTACTGAAACTTTCTATAATAATACACAGTATCTTTGCTAGTAAAGATTTGGTGTGAACTGAAACTTTCTGTAACATAATACACAGTATCTTTGCTAGTAAAGATTTGGTGTGTACTGAAACTTTCTGTAATACAATACACAGTATCTTTGCTAGTAAAGAATTGGTGTGTACTAAAACTTTCTGTAACAATACACAGTATCTTTGCTAGTAAAGATTTGGTGTGTACTGAAACTTTCTATAATACAATACACAGTATCTTTGCTAGTAAATATTTGGTATGTACTGAAACTTTCTATAACATAATACACAGTATCTTTGCTAGTAAAGATTTGGTGTGTACTGAAACTTCTGTAATACAATACACAATTTCTTTGCAAGTAAATATTTGGTGTGTACTGAAACTTTCTGTAACATAATACACAGTATCTTTGCTAGTAAAGATTTGGTGTGTACTGAAACTTTTTGGAGTATTTCTTAGTTATCATGAAAATAAAGATATTTTAACCAGAAAAGCAAACAACTTTATTAAAAAAAAATCTATATATTGCCAACATGGTTTTAAAATAGTATTCATCTATTTAACCCCAACCCAACAACTGTTCTTTTCACTATTGATTTCTTTCTTAATTTTTCAGTGGTCTCTTCGTAACTTGCATACTTGAATATGCAGAAGTTCATGTTTCTGTCCCCAGTTGTGCAAGAGTTATCCCTGGAGCAATGTAATTACCTATGTGATATTTCACTTTAAAGGACATAAATAAATAAATTAATAAATAAATAAATAAATAAATAAATAAATAATTTTTCTTTTGGGATTGCACTTTCTTCCAATAATACTTTTGTATTTAACTGAATGTTTATTTTCAGTCAGAATTGGACCTGTGAAGAGTGGCGATGTCTCATTCATAACCCCTGGGATGGACAGATGATTGGTGCATCTTTTGCCTGCCATGTTGTAAAATGTCCCATTGCTAAATGGTTTTGAATGTTTCTGGTTACATTAATTATACTTAAGCTAGTAAAAGAATCATTATTCTATGTTACAAATATCTAAGTTATTTTTCTCCATACTTATTGGCCTTCCATTTATATATTGTATATTTCAAACTATTTTTATATAATTATAAAATACTATCTTGACTACATTTATCCTTCTGCACCATTGAATTTTATGACATGAGTGTAAATTTAGTATTAAATATTTTTTAAACTGTCTATATGAAGAAAAATATAATTTATGGGTAATCATGCCACTTAGACAAGAAACAATTTACATATGAAACTAAGATTAGAGTGTTTCTATTTAAAACTGTACCAATCAAGATTTTCTTTTGATGGTGATTTGTACATTTAAAAAAGCATACATGTAATTACTGTATTTTCCTGCATATAACCCACAGATGCAGATAATCCGCACCCTCATATAGCCCACAGGTTTTGGACTTTTGTGTAAAAAATCGTTGGCATAACCCGCACCTTTGTATAACCCTCAACCATAGATTGATGAACTTTTTTGTGTATGTTCACATTGTCTACCATTACTGGTTTTAGAAGGACCAAGTTCGTCAATGCTCACATGTGAATGACAAACGATACTACAATTACAACATTTTCACTCACCTGCCCAACATGCAAATTTGTATTTACACTATCAAGTCAGTTGGCCCTGGTCCATATTCATCCCTCTGCATCAGTTCAAGTTAGTCACCCTGCATCCACTATATTCCGGCTGGCACCTGGCAGATTTGAATTTTAAAGCCAGGTACTTGTGAACCAGGGAAATTCAAAAGCTTGATCTTCCCCATTCTCCCATTATTAATATGGACGAAGTACCAATGTGTTTTGATATTCCTGCAACAAGGTCGGTGGTTATGTTTTTCAAACAATTTTTTGAAATATTATTATGTTTAAAAAAAAAAATTGTGATATAGCCCACACCCTTATATAACCCATACCCCCCTGCAGGGTTTGTAAAATCTGGTATAACCTATGGGATGTATGCAGGAAAATATGGTAATAGTTGCACTGTTGATTCAATGTGAGACCACCCTCATTTGCATATTAAGATGTTTTCTAATGAAATAAGTTTTAATATTACATTTTTTTTCCAGTAAAATAATCTAACTACAAATCTGAGCTAATCTAATCTCTGATTTTTGAATTAAGCACCTTAAAAATGATACATTTGTTCAGTATTTTATTGTCCTTTTTTGGGACCTTATTAATCAGTGTTTCCACCAAAAAAATATAATTCTGTGCAACTTCTCACACCACACAACAAGCTGGTAACCATATTGTTGGATCATAGGTAACAAGATAACAAGGTGGTTAGTTGATTGTTATGGTGTTGTTTTTTCTACAGACATAAATCCTGCATACTCAAAGAAAATTAAATTTCAGTGGTTCCTGATCTTTGCAAGCTTTTCCAAGCTTTGCCAGTGTTTGTCCATACAGAAAATCTCAACATTGTGAAAATGCAAGGTTAACTACAATGGAAAGCATTTTGGCATGAGAAACCTTCAAATTGATTGAAATAATGCTGATCCAGCATCCAATATGGCAACAGATACTGAACATAGAAAACCTTTATAAGGATCTTTTTCAAAAATCTCTTGATAAAATTTTACCAAATTTGAAAGAAAGAATTCCTGGCATGAAATTATTTGATATTTGTTCAAAGATGCAGATTTATGATTCAGGTAAGGTTACCATGACTACCAATATAAAAACCTAAAAATGACTTTTTCACAAAAACCTCCTAACAGCATAAAACTCAAATCTTTCTTCAAGCGTCCCAGCATAAAGATATTCCATATTGGTTGAAATGATGTTGATCTACAATAAACTATAACTGTGATTAATACAAATAGGAAAATTAAACTTTCAACAGTATCTTAAAGTATCATGTTGTAATGGCATTTATGAACCATAAGTACCATGTTGCAATGGTGGAGAGCTATAGTTTGTTTCCTGCTTCTTCTGTAAGCCACATGACTTGATAAAGTGTTGAGAATTCTCTAATAAATTTCTAGTTTCACCACAAACTTTATTTTCTGTAACTGCCAGAAAAATCTTATTAAAATGAACAGATCATCATCCACATTCTATATTTCATATATAAGAAGCTTAATGTTAGTCATGAAGTATTCTACTACATCAAGACAAAGGATATGTTAAGAACATGTTTTTTTATGGGTCCCAACTTTTGATACGAATTTTGTCCTCTATTGAATTGTTCATGATACTTTCAAAACTTTGCTGATTTTTATCCTAGCAATGTTCTCAGTCAGTGTGAAATAGGTATCACTGTTTGCAGTCAGTGAGAAATAGGTATCATTGTTCTCAGTCAGTGAGAAATAGATATTATTTATGTAGCAATGATGGTCCTGTTATCATTGATTTTCAGCTTATTTTCTGATTTTCTTTAAAAGTATGAAAAATAATACATGCAATATGATATCCTATTACAGTATTGTGCCTATCACCATGTCTTTTTAAATATTTCCAACATTAATTGCAGAGTTTTAAAAGTGAGACAGTTACACTGAAGCTAGTGTTTGTGTAGATGATACTGTTTCTCATTGTTCAATGATCTTTATGTCTCTGCTTCTAAGGTGGTTGAACTTATGAGTCATATTGTTTGCCAGTTTTATTTGTGATTGCTTCAGACTCTTAAGTATGGCAGTTGTTTTTGACTATTTAATTTTTTTGGTAGGTAATGACCATATAATCTTGTACACAGTTGTCAGTATTGTATTTATGCAAAATGTGATATTGTTTGCCTGTGGTGAATTTGAAAATGTAAGTGTGAATATTTGTTTATTAACTTATTGTGCAAAAAATAATTTAAATTTGTTACCCAGAATCCCATGGACCACATTTTTAATAAATTTTGGATCTTGTACGAGTGCTAAGTCTGAATTAAATTTGTCAAATTATTTGTTGACTTTCATAAATTTAATTTGAAATGGACACATATATTAGATTCAACTATGACATAAAGCAGTATTGTATTCAGTGACCAGAAAAACAACTTTGTATTCAGTATATTTTCTATGTTTTGGAAATTTTGAAAAGAACTTGGTAAATAGATGATTGCTGTTCATTTACTCTTTTTTTCTTACAGTAGACATTTTAAATTCAAAATGTTGTATTTTCCTTAAATATGGGTATTTTATGGTAATTTCCAAAACATCAGGAGTAATTAATTCACACAGTATTAAAAAAAACTTAGTGTTATAGACAGCTGCTCCAAATGTTTTATTTTAATGCAACAGATAAAATTGTACAAGCATTTTTAAGTATGAAAGGAAATGAGTAATGTACATATATTATTAGTTGATTTTTGGTAATCTGAATAATTATTGGTAAAGCATCATAAATTTAATTCACTATGAAGTACAATAAATTTGAAGTTTTTCTTAGAAATATGTTTTACTTATAAACAGTTAAAGTGACATTAAAGCACTAGTCTAATTTACCAGTTAGCTTCAATACTAGTGATTAAGGATGACAGAAAATTAAGACTTGTCACACTTTTCATGGCTTACTACTGCTGTAAAATGTGTCAAAATATGTGTTTGAACTTAATAATGTTGGCAAACATTTCTTAAAACCAAATGGAAAAATAATGTGTAATCCAGGATTGTATGTGTAGTTAAAATTTAATGGTGCTGTAGATAATCTGTCTCATGTTAAGTAGATATTGAAATTTGTTATCATTGTCATGTTGCCAGATAATTATTGATGATTGTAGTATGACAGAGTTGAAATGAATTGGGAATTAACATGCTACCTGTTGACTAATATCAGAAATGGAGCTGAAACAGATTTGTTACACTGAGTATTTGTCAGATTTCTATATTCTCCTGAAGAAAAAAAAAACTGGTTTAGAAACAATTTTAATTCCATCAACCATTGTGGCATAACTATTAAAGTTTATTCATTTTTTAGGATGTGTCTATTTGTATGTGTCACAAGTATTAGAAAAGATTGTAATTGACATTTTACAGTGGTATCACTAACAAAGTCATCAGTAAATGTCAAAGTCATCAGTAAATGTCAAAGTCATCAGTAAATGTCAAAGTCATCAGTAAATGTCATATTGTCATAATTTTACAGTGTCACTGACTTTCTGTAAGCAACAGAAAGTGTCATACCTAGAATCTGTGATAGTAACTGGCAGCATTTAGTACACCATGTAAATATTGCAACTACTGGTAAATTCTACAGGTTACAACAAATGATGAGTCTGAAACCCAAAGATAAATTTTTTTAAAAAATTGCCTACCATTACCATTGCAGCCTAAATACAGAAAAAGGGAGCTTATGTGTATGAATATTTTTGTTTCTGGAAAAAGAGCTGAGTAATATCTTAAATTTGAGAAATTCTTCAAACTTACCTAGAGATCAAACAAAATTCATTTAAGTTATTTGTGAGATATTATGGTACATTTGAACTTTTTTTATGCTTGATAAAAATTCTATTAAAGATTCACTGTTGCCACCATCTGTGTAAGGAAGATATTGAACAATTCCTAATTTGATGAAAAACATATGAGCTGTTGAAATTGGGGCCACTGTTCAAATCTAGGTCTACATTATTCAAATTGGGGTCTACACTGTTCAAATCTGGGTCTACACTATTCAAATCTTGGTCTAAATTATTCAAATCGGATTTACATTGTTCAAATCAGGGTCTACACTGTTCAAATCTGGGTATACACAGTTCAAATCAGGGTCTACACTATTCAGATCTGGGTCTAAATTATTCAAATCTGGGTTTACACTATTTAAATCTTGGTTTCCACTGTTCAAATTTGGGTCTACATTATTCAGATTTGGGTATACACTATTAAATCTGGGTTTACACTGTCTAAATCTAGGTCTACTGTTCAAATCTGGGTCTAGTGTTTAAATATGGGTTTACACTTTTCACATCTGGGTCTACAGTGTTCAAATCTGGGTTTACACTATTCAAATCTGGCTCTACTCTGTTCAAATCTGGGTCTACAGGGTTCAAATCTGGGTCTACACTATTCAAATCTGGATGTGCAATACCATATGCATGGGTTAATGCAGGAAATAGTTTTATCCTTATTTGCAAAATATTTTGAAAATCCAATTGGCTAATCAACCAAGCAGATCATTCAATACAACCCTTTTTGACAGGTAAGATGGCACTTTGTCGGTATGGAAAGGTTTAGTCTGTTTACATTTTAGAAATTAGCAATCACACATTTTTTTTTACATGTTTTAATGAAATCAGACCCTATATATTTCACTCAGATGCAGTTATATTTGTGATATCAACAAATGCTCATAAAATATCCATTGTAATAGTTTAATTATGAAATACATTCCATCTTTTTCGTGTTTCATTAGCCAGACTTGTAGGTGTTTTATGTACTGACTTGTCTTGTTACCATCTTCTATATCACCTAGACCACATATTGTTTTCCACCCTTTTTCTTCTTCTAAAATGACCCATGGTATGGCAGGAAGATTAAGGTGGATAATAATTTGTTGGTCTACTAAATCACTATATTTCTTCACTGTACTTAATTTGCCAGTAATTCAGAAGGCTTTGGGTTGGATGAAAATTTATATTTGGAATAATCTTTTTTTTTATTAGAAGCAAAGTACATGGATAGAGATATGACAAAAAAATTTGCTGAGATTTCTATAACTATAGTTTATGAAAGAGTTATAACTTTGCTGCAACTTTGTAGTAAAAATTATGTGTCCTTTTCATATTAAATTTTGACAAAACTTTATTTTTATTTTTCATTTTTTTAATAGTCATAAAACTATGTAGACTTTGCTAGAAGTCATTGTTTGGACCCTGTCAAGATTATAACTTACTATATGATAATTTCTTTTATACCAGTTTATTAACATTCTTAATTGTCATCTGTTGCAGTCAAAGTAACAGTCTTTATTTTATAGACATGATTGTCTACAAAACACCAACTGTATACAAATCTGGATCTGTCATTACATGTATTGATTGTGTTGGCCAGTATTGTTATTTTTATCTCTCTGTCCACATTTTGGCCTCGGTTTGAACTTGAACACTAAAACATTAAGAAATTTATTTAATTGAATGAAGTAGAATCTGTAACATGTTGAAAATACTTTTTATGAGTGAAGAAAAGCACATCTTTTTGCAATCAGGAAATTAAAATTCATTTGATTAATAGTGTTCGCAGATTTTAACTGTCAATTTTTAATCTTGATCAGTTTCAAAGCAGTACAATATCACTGTTTACATTCTGTATATCTTTTATATTTATTGAAGCATGTATTCACTACAAGTGATGATTATAATAATTTTCATTTATCAAATAATCGTTATGTCAGTTTTTTAAAATAGTATGTATGTATGTATGTATGTATGTATGTATGTATGTATGTATGTATGTATGTATGTATGTATGTATGTATGTATGTATGTATGCATATGCATTAACAGCACCTCAGCATATTAATGGCTCTATGTAAACATTGTTAGGGTTTACTTTCTGGACAACATTCATATTTTTAAGACATTTTCAAGAAATATTAACATCTGTATCTGTATTTATTGTATTGAGATACAATATAATCTTATTTGTCAAATGCAAATCATTGCAGTTAGAAATTTATAAATAAAGATGATTTTTTGATTAATGGATTCTGTTTATGAATAATTGTAAAAAAAATAGTTCCCATGGGTTACATATAAAAGTGATTGTTGAATTAATGCAGATGGATAGATGAAATTGCTATACTCATTTTAAGTGTAATTATTATGGCTTGTATTATTAGCATTGTATGTAAATTGGTATTACAAAAATATACAGTTGTTCTCATATTTTTTGATAATAATTTGTTCAGTTTGTATTGTTTCATTTGATAGACAAGGCACAGATTATTCTCTACTTGTCCAATATTACTGAACAATCTTAAGATTAAAAAACATTTTGGAAGACTGTGTAATAGACATGATAATGCTGTTTGCCAACTTGGCAGTGTGCTCTGCAAAACTTTTATGGAATTAAACTGAAACTCTCATAGCCATTTTACCTAGATTCAAGAAGATTCAAGATAAACAGAAAGGAAAATACAAACACAGATGTTGTAGTTGACATAGCAAAGGCTAAGTGAGACACCAGCACTCACTTTTGAACATAACCTTCATTCCTTATCAAATTTTGATCAGATGTGGCATTTAAGCTTAGATCACCAGGTTTTTAAATGAATTCAGTTAAGTGTGACTTCCTTTTGACATTAATAAGAGATCTAGCATCAGATTGGATGGGCTTGTAAACTTGTAAACATTCCAGATTTCTGATAAGATTTTCATCAGATTTAATCTTGGATCATCAAGACCTCAGATCATGAGTGACATCTAAGCAATTAATAGGGTGATATTGCATCTGCAAGGTTGAGCTGTGAATGCTCTAGAGTCCATATTTATGATCTGAGCAATATATAAGCTTATATCATCACAATCAATGATGTTTTTGATTATGTAAGCTTACACCATGATTAAGTATATGAGTAACATCCATGCATATTAACATTAATGTTGGGAACTAGGAAGTACTTCAAGCTTGTCTTTCCCCTCTATGGTTTAAATGTATTATTTGAATTCATATTCACAGGCTGACATATATAATATTTAAGTAATGCATAATATCAGGCACACTTGGGAGGCTTGTTTTTGTAAAGCCCTGTGGGATTTCTATTAATGGCCCTAGAAAACAAAGAATTGCCTAACAAAATAGCATTTGACATACAAGTCTTTAACCAGGTTCCTTATACAAATGTTTAATTAAAAATCTTTGTTAAGTGATCAGGATTTATCTTCTTGATTAATAAATATATATATATCTTTTTGGCCACTTGTTTTTAAGGACATGGAGAGAAATAAGGTCAACAATATTATTTTCACTGAAATCTGTACATACTAACAAATCATCTTCAGAGTGTGATTTTAAGTTCAAGTAAATGTACTTGCAGTATACATTTAAACTTTGCATTATCAATTGTGTATTGGGGATTTCATACGTTGTATTATCAAATTGTGTATTGGGATTACATGCATTGTATTATCAATTGTGTATTGGGTATTGTATATCTGTGTCATATTGAAACTTATTTTGAATATTTTGATTTAATCTTAGGATGTGATTCTGCTGAAGAATTTTTGTGTGCAAAAGTCCTACAGAAGCTCAAATGTGTAATTTAATTCCTCAACATATTTAGTTATGGTAACAGCTGTTGGATGTGTGAGAGAAAGTATACAGGTGTCAAAATCATACCAAACATGTGAATTCAATTTCTTTTGATTACCATTTTTTGTTCATTAAATATATATTGTAAAATAGATACATGTACATTTTATGTAGTGGTCATTCTAGTGTTTGACATGTATTAAGTGTGTGTATTATGTATCCATATGAACCATGAATACACTTGCAATAATAAAGATATATTTGAAGTTTCAAACACATTTTTTGGCATATATATACTAATTTCTTAGAAAATTCTGGTGTTATAACTGCACGTGTACATCAGCCCCTTAAAACATGGCCACCAGAAGAAAAATTGACATCATTTTACCCAATCTGACCTTGACCTGTAATGATTTTAGTTTCTATCCTAGTCAAAATCTGAATACCAACCACCTTGAGATTTGAATGCTTTTTACCCCACATGAAATGGTAAGCTCTCCTTGATGTTCAGCTGGAGAAATGTGTAACAAATATTATAATTTCACTGCACTGAACCTTGACTTTAAATCTGTTTGCTCCCAGAATTGTTAAGAGCTGCTATTGTCCTGTCATAATAGACCTATGACTGGTACTGTCCAATCATAGTATACCTATGACTGGAACTGTCCAATCATAATAGACCTATGACTGGTACTGTCCAATCATATTATACCTATGACTGATACTGTCCAATCCTAGTATACCTATGACTGGTACTGTCCAATCATAGTATACTTATGACTGGTACTGATCAATCATAGCATACCTACAACTGGTACTGTTCAATCATATTATACCTATGACTGGTACTGTCCAATCATAGTATATCTACAACTGGTACTGTCCAATCATAGTATACCTTTGACTGGTACTGTCCAATCATAGCATACCTATGACTGGTACTGTCCAGTCATATTATACCTATGACTGGTACTGTACAATCATAGTATACCTACAACTGGTACTGTTCAATCATATTATACCTATGACTGGTACTGTCCAATCATAGCATACCTATGACTGGTACTGTCCAGTCATATTATACCTATGACTGGTACTGTCCAATCATAGCATACCTATGACTGGTACTGTCCAGTCATATTATACCTATGACTGGTACTGTACAATCATAGTATACCTACAACTGGTACTGTCCAATCATAGTATACCTATGACTACTGTCCAATCATAGTATACCTATGACTGGTACTGTCCAATCATAGTATACTTATGCCTGTTGCTGTTCAATCATAATATACCTATGACTGGTACTGTCCAATCAAAATATACCTACAACTGGTACTGTCCAATCATAGTATACCTATGACTCCCTATTTGTCTCCAAAAGCAAGCATTTACAGGCATTTGCAAGTAGATCTGTAAATGAATTAGTCATAGTAGTGTTAAATCTTACTAAGACCTGTATAAATAAAGATTGATCTGCTCCGCAGTCTGTGTTTGCCATTACTTGTATAAAATCCTGGGCTTTTTGGCATTTGTCCTTAAGACATTTAATATGTCAAAGGAAAGTTTGTGTTTATTAAACAATAAGCTAAAAAATATTGTGGCTTCTCTACAACGGGGATAAATGAACCATCAATGCAGAAATTAGGGTCATCATGGATTTCATGTCTTTAGCAGAAGTACTTGCAAAAAGTTTTAGATTTTATCTTTTGCCCATTTCTGAATTCTATCAAGCTTAACAGCTGACATTCAATAGTAGGCATACTCTGCTTCATGGCTGATCATAAAGTCATTGATATATAATGAACATAAAATTTCACAACATCTCAGCACAATAGCTTGGGGTATTTTCCATATGGAAAAGAGCCAGCTACACAATAACAACAGGTCATGTATTACAAATATTAAATTTCACATTTTCAGTACCAGTGACTTTGACCTTGGTCCATGCAATCAGTAGGTTTGTGAAGAAAAAAAAAAAAACAGCAGCAAACTAGCCACATTGTGGAGACCATGTCCATGGACAGATATCTACTAAAATTATAAAAGGCTACACCTCTTTGATATCATTTTTAAAAAAATAAACATAATCTGCCAACTGTTGTGCTTAGCCAGATAACTCACTAGATTGTAATCAGTTCTTGACATGTATGCATGCAGATTACCAAATTAAGTGCACAAAGAATTAACCAATACAAGTATTTTTGTGAATAATTATTTTTATATGGTTACATTAGAATTATAAACAGGATACAAGTACATTTGTTATCAATTTCTATTTTTAATTTATAGCTTCTGAATGCTTGTTTTAGTACAAATAAACATAATTTGAGTCTACAGTGGCATTCAGTTGCCATTTTTGCAGCATCACAGACTAGTTATTTAACTCTTATCAACTTTCTTCATAATAAAATTAAAAACTTGGTTCCAGTTAAACAATATGAATGGAGTCACTCTAAGACAAATGATACTGCAGACATTTGAACAGTTTTAGCAGTACTAATCTTAGAATGTGGAAGAGTTTACTTTGTGAATGGAAAATGATAACCTATTTGATTAATACATGCTTCTGCCATTACTCCAAAATTACAATATGAACAAAATTAACACAGAAAAATGACTCCATTAACTGACCTTATGTACTGTAGCACCATAGAATGGACAAAAGAATAACAATAATACTGTTACCAGTAGAATATATTCATTAAATTTATTTTGCTGAAGCATATGCATGTTATATTAAGTAGTGTGTATAATAAAATGAATAATAAAAGCAATACTGCACACAAGTAAGCACTAGAAACATGAACATTACTTATAAAATTGTTTGTACTTTTAAATGATTATAAAAATGTCTCAAATCTGAACTTATACAATTATTTATTTTTAAAAGAATCAAGGTGTTCCAAAAAAATTCCTAAAATCAAGATGAGGATTCTACAAGAGGAGACTTCAGAGCACACTTGCAATATTTGAACACCAAGAGTATACTTGGTTGTGAGACTCTTTGCAATGTTTAAACACCAAGAGAAAAAGCAAACTGCATGTGATTTACCAACAGATTCTAAATACAGATTCAAGAAGTGCCAAATATAAATTCAGTCATTTTTTAAAACATAATTATTTCATTTCAATAAAACGGTGAAATAATTTCTTTTAAGAAACTACAAAATTTATGTACCATATGCAAGATGCATTGCAAAATGTTCGGATTAATGCTGTACAATGTTTCAAAAGAACATAAATAAGCAGATTATATCTAATAGAATAAGAGTAGAGCATGATAGAATTAAATACATTTAAAAGCAAAGGAAGTTTTATCTTGAAGGTAAAAATTATTAAAGGAATGAATCAAGGTATCAAAAGCTTTAGCTATTTACAACAGAACAGTTTATGTCAGCAAAGATAAAAAGTTAAAACCCAGTTACATAGATATTAGAAAACAAATTAAATCTTGTTTACAATATTTGTTCAATTATATAAAAAGCAGAAATGGAACAATTGCATTATTATTTTGTGTAAGTTAAAAAAAGGAAATCTTTAGACTCTTTGCATCAGTAACTAATTTTGTTGTATTTCTTCTCTCTCTCTCTCTCTCTCTCTCTCTCTCTGTGTGTGCAAAAATATACTAGAGAATCATTTACTTAACAAGAAATGAATTTTAGACTAAATCTTGATAAAATATTAACACAAATACTCACTGGATAACTACATTTATATCTTATGAAAAATTTGCACAATAGTCATGAAACTGCATCAAGGCAGGTGATAAAAAAATATTTAACTCTATTTTAGGCAACACAATTAATGCTCTTGTGCAAATGTCGCTTCTTTTTGCATAAGGTTCTTGAATAAACCGCTTTTCCTCTTTTTGAATGGTAAAAGGGTAATGGTATATATATATATATATCTTGTTTGCTTCTTTCATGGTCTTTTCACTTCTTGGTTTCTTTGTATTTGTATCAGTCAACTCACCTTCCTCTGCCTTTATTGGTTTGAATGTTGCTCCTTCTCACTCATTGTCAAGTGAATCATGGTCATCTTGTTCTGACTTTGCAATCCAAGCTATAGAAATGGTTTGACTGTGTCTACCCCCATGATGTGTGACATCCTTAAGGTTGTGGTCATCTTCCTCATCTGAAGGCATTGGAGGACAATATGGATCTAATTTTCTCATTGCCTCATCATCTACTTCACTCTCATACTCAAAGAATGCTGGATTTATGATAGTGGTTGTTTTGGAAGGCAGGGTCTTAGGTGCATCTCCAGGTTCTGCTGGACTGTGTGGTCTGGCATGGCGAGGGAAGGCGAAGATTAAATTACCTTTTTGATCCAAAGTCTCTGGTTCTTTCAACTGCAATTTGGAGTCAAACTCCTCTTGGCTATGGATGGGTGCTAGAACAATATCTTTACTTTTATCTGATTTTTTCTTATCATGATTGTCTTTGCTTTCATGTGACTTCCTCTTGTATTTGAAATCCTGACTATATACTTTTTCTTGGGAAATTGCTTGTGAGTCTGAGACATCTGTCATGACAGTAACTGCTGATGCTGTCAATGAGTCTAGTCCAAAGTCAATGTTAGACCAAGCCAATTTATGGCTTCCATCACTTTGTAGTGCAGTATTAGACTGAACCATGGATGCATCATTATGACTTTCACCTCCAGGATTAACCTTTACTCCTTTATATTTCTTGTGTTGATACCTTGGAACTGTTCCTGAAGATTCAGGAACCTCCATACTTCCTCTAGGGTATTGACCCAGACTACTCTTGAATGAGGGAAATTGAGTTTTGTGTTGATAAGTTTCTTCAAGTGCCTCAGTGGATTTAAATGTAAATGATGTCTCCTCCTCATCCACTGATGATTGGTGAAGAGTCCCTGTGTAAACTGAGCCAGAATCCATGGACCATGGGAAAGCATGAGGCTGATTGTCTTCATCCTGAAGAGCTACATTCAGTCTGAATGGTTTGTACTTTTGACGAATTTCATGTGTCACTTCTTCCCAGCTTCCACATTCTCTAAAAGCTTGCCTTTTCTTCTTCTTTTTGATTATAAAGCATATAATGACACAACAACAGCATGTTGTGGCCACTGCAACTGACACACAGATAACAATGATGATCCAGATGGCAATTTCCTCTCTTGGTTTTGTGTCCACTGGTTGACAGAAATCCAGATAGCCAGAGAAGAGGCATTCATCTTTAACATAAACCCCTTGGCAGTAGAAAATAATGATTGACAGTAAAATGTCTACAGCCATCTGCCCAGTTCTGAGGTATTCTCGTATACAAGCTTCCAAGAATACATCACCTACACTGCTCAAGTCAGGACAGTGGTCTGTGATGTTGGTGTTGTTTAGAACATGCAAGCAGCTCTCCACAACTGATGGTGTATCTGCAGTATCTGTGGTTCTGATGGGTTTAGGAAGGTAGACATCAGGAACAGGTATTGAAGATGGAATCCACAAATCATCCGAGCCTCCACCTGTAGAAAAAGATGACACTGAACCATGTTATTAATATGCTATTATCTACTTAAAATGTTGGCAAACAAGTATTTGCAGGTGCTAGTATTAATGGCTTGCATTGTCTGGGACACTGGTGATTTAAACAAAAAAAGGAAGCTCTTCTAATACAAATAATGATGCAAGTTCACAACTTCCTGTTTTCTTTAAGCTGATGCTATATTTAATTATTGTCATGCTGGTAAAAAATTGTATCATAAATATTCTAAAGCTCTTTAAATTTCAAAAGTTTGCATGAAATCATGTAATAAAACAATTGCAGATCTTTGTTTCCATGAATATGAAGCATTAGTTTAACATTGATCTCTGTTTTGTGGTGGTAAATGCTGGGTTTACTTATTCTTAAAACATGATCAAAACAAACTTTAGGTGAAACAAAGCTATCCTATTGACTTTTTCCTTGTGTCTGTCAATAAGAGTTTACTGAAAAAAACCACATAAGTCTGAATGAAAATAGGGTTTATTATTATATAAAAATAAGTAATTAAGTGACTTTAAATTATTAGTTTCAACAGAGATCTTTATTATCTGGCCCACATTCCTTATCATATGGTTATTTGAATAATAGAGGTAGATACATGGTACAGAGTAAAACTTTTCAGAGGTCAGTCATTCAGGAAATGCAGGTCATCAAATGCAAAATTTGTAATAAGTTTCCTATTGAGATGGTCATATATATGTAATATTCATTATATAATCTTTTGTACCCATTTTAGCACATACATACATACATACATACATACATACATACATACATACATACATACATACATACATACATACATACATACATACAAGGAAATATTTGCAAAAAAAACCCAAAGCAAACTATCTATAACAATGTTTTAACAAAATCTAAATCATGATGTCAAAACTGTTGATAGTCTCAACACCAAGTTTGTTTTTACTGAATTTTAGGAGTATTATAAATACATGTTTTTAAATTGGATGCAACTGCAAACTGCAAAAGACCTACATCTGCCATCTCATAATTTACTAGCAGATCTATCTCAGTCTATACAGCTTATTAGGAGCAATCAGTAGAACAAACTTCATAGACCCTGCTCTGTCTGTACATTATGCAATAAGTCATCAAGGTCTATGCTGTTTACAATTGGACTTGACTAACATGACTACTTACAGCATTCCTTGCACTTATATTTTTAAATTTTAATGTTACTAATAATCCTTATATGATTTCATACAATTTTATCCAAGAATATAAGAAATACATATTGTAACATGGAATTTTGGCAATTTTCCTTTTGTTCATCAAAGAAGTTAATGCATTCATAAAGTATATAAGAATTCTGACATGGCTATGTATCACATTATTTAAAATGACATTCTTGCAATTTTATCAAACAACACATAAATTCCCACTTCAACTAAAAAAATTCAAATGCAATCTTCTGAAGCATGTGTCAGTGAATATATTTTGTGGGTGGGAACTGATTTTAATAATGTAATAGTTATGTGTCACCTCTTCTAGGACTCAAATCTCTTTCTCCAAGTCCATAATTCCAACCTCATGTTAGATGGGATATTCTAGAATCTAGAACTTAGAACCAATCTGACTCACATGTCATACTGTTCTCTTTGACTGGGACCAATACTAAGCTTAGGTCATCAGTGTTGTGCCAGAGGAGAATCTTGTAATAATGACAGGTAAGTATCTTATTGCTCAAAATTAGTTCACCCTCATGTACACAGTAACAGCAGTAATGCATTATCTGACTATATTGTCATTACTGAGGCAGGCTGATGGCCTCAAGAAACTGGTAAAAACTGATGTACTCTTTTGAGCCATTAGGGCCCAATGAAAAAATGCCTTTGCTTTGGAGTACCATGGAAGAATGTAAGAAGTAGTGTGAAACTGCAAAAATTTGGTTCTCACAAAATCCCTCAATGAACATTGATTAAGATAAGTAAGTCCAGAAATTATTAACAGCCCTAACTTTATGGGCTTTTTATTCTCATAAAAGAAAGGTGTCCCTCTCTGTGAGGATTTGTTTCTGTATGTATGTATGCATGCAGTAGTGTTTTGGACTACCACAGTGCAAAGGGTGGCAATGTAGTGCCAACCATTGGCAAACTGTGAATATAAGACAAAAAGAATTCCACAAAAATTCAGAATGAGACAAACCGTTTCAAATAAATCTTAACATTAGGCACAAAAATTTTATATATATAACACAATGATGCTAAAATTCTGTAAAATGTAAATAAAACAATTCATAATGGTAGCACATATAAAATCCCTAAACATGATAAAAATTTGTTTAACAAACCACACTCCCTTAAACAGTTCAAGATTTGCTCATGTGGTCAGTCCTCATTTATTTATTTATCATGACCAGTGCATACCCAGCTTTTTAACACCACCATCATCAACAAGGTGCAGAGCCTGCAATCCACCAGGGAACTTTTTTAGTGGGCAGTTGTTCACAATGTGTGACATAGTCTGCAGCGCTCCACAACTACAGTAAGAGTCAGTGACCTGGTGCTATCATACAAGGTTGACTGCACAATACCCCTGTCCTGTCTGGAAATGGTTTAGCATGGTCAACAGATCTTGTGGAAGGCTTAAGCCAGGAGGAACCAAGAGCTTTGCATCCTCCTCAATGGGCAGCACATAAAACACAACCTAATACCAACGTACCTTGGTGTGACTATGGACAGATAACTAACATTCTATAACCACATGAATAAAACTGCAGCAAAACTGAGCACTCAAAACAACCTACTCTACAAACTTGCTTTCTCATTCTGTGATGCTAGTGCTCTGACACTCCAGATATCACAACTGGCCCTCTGTTATTTGACAGCTGAGTACTGCGCTCCTGTCTGGGCTCAATGGTTCCATACCAAATTAACTGATGTCCAGCTCAACACAACAATGCGCATAATCTTTGGAATATTATTTCTTATTCGCTTACCATGGCTACCGGTACTTGGCAACATTCCTCTTTCACATCTCTGTCATCAGGATGCAAATATAAAATTTTTGGCTAAGGTCTATACCAGTGAGAACCTTCCACTGTACATGAACATCACCTCACATCCAGCAGTCTGCCTGCTTTGAGACATACCATCTGGTTATGATTGTTGTTGGAGGATATGAAAGCTAATTTGGCATGAAGTGATGAGTGGTCTTCAACTGCTATTGTATATTACTTCCTTGTAGCAGAGCCATCTGTCAGCCCTCATATAGTTTCTTCAAGCAGTTATATCAAAATACTTGTTTCCTGAAGGGGTGGAAATTGACACTTGACAAGGGGGCCCCGAGTGGCCGAGTGGTCTAAAAGCGCTGTCCATTACGGATCACTGCCATCTCACCTCTGTCTGCGTGTGTTCGAGTCTAGGATTCGGCTAATGTAGATATGTGAGAAAGCTTGCCAGTTGCTTCTCGTGGGTCGGTGGTTCTTTCCGGTGATTTCCCGGTTTCTTCCTCCACCATTAATACTGGCCGCCATGAATAGCCTATTGTGTGCTGAGAAATGGCGTTAAGCCCAACAACAACAACAACAACAACAACACTTGACAAGAATGTGTTCCACCATCAAACCACACAATCTGGTCAAAATTCATCCTTCAGATGTTATGCATGAGTCCGGTATGTATATTAATGTGACTGGAAAAACACAATTTCAACTCCCCGATTTGTTTTATATGAAGAATACCACTCACCATTAGATGGTTGATGTTACTAAATTTGTGTGTAGAGTATTATTCCACATTGTGCTATAGTATACAGTCTTCCATTCAGAAATGGGTGACACATCAGAGCAGATTGTACTGCTTTATATGTACTTTCAGTGCCCATTATGGCAATGAGATTAGATACCCAACAGTACAGAAAAATTTTCCCTGACTATGTGAGGACATGTTTCTGTAATATCTGATATTATGAGCTGTCAGATTTAAGATTCTGCACTACTTTATATGTGAAAATAAATCTGAAAATTGCTTGTTGTGAGGGACTGATAACTCTCTTGATGGTGAGGACAATCCACTTGGAAATGGTGCATGCCAAAATATCAGTAAAGCCCTTAAAAGGTAGGAATGGATGGTTTCTGACCTTTTCTCTTCTCTTTTAAGAAGCTAAACAGAACTTGAAAGCCATAAAAGGGCAGAAAAGCATATAATGTTCTTCATTAGTATGTATAAGACTTTAACTAGAGATTTTAATATGAAGTGGAACTCCTGAAGGGAACTAGTTCTTTGCTAAGAACATTGGTTCACAAAGGTGACTCTTAATCATCAATGAACTGTAAACAACCTTTTTCTATAAAGTTTGAAGCTCACTCTTTCACCTTGTCACTGCTAAAGTTTTAAGCACATAATTTTTAGAAGAAATTTTCAGAGGAAACTCACTTGATGGTTCATAAGAGGGATTTGACAAAGCCAACAAAACTGAGAGATTCCATCTTAGAGTCAGAATGCCATATACTGGTCTCTGTAGTTCAAAATACTTGATAATATCAGAGATATGAGGGTATGATCCAACAGATAAATACTTAGTGAACTTGTGTTAGACAGGGTTACACTATAGCCCTAAATGATGTAGGATGAACATTTTTTTCCTCAAACAAGAAAAAGAGATGAAAATCTGCCACTGCACTTAAAGAAGGTAAACTAGGATCAACATGTTTCCTACTGCAACAATGACAAGATTCTCCACTTCACATTGTAAACCCTGGAGACTAACTGTAACTAAGCCATAACAAATCAGCTTGAAAATTTTCTCAAAAACTTGTCCTGCACATTGATTGCTTGCTATGATCCAGCAGGTCACTTCTCAGTGGTAATCTCCTGGGTTCATCCACCAAAAGTGCAGGATATTGCTAAACCATGACCACTGAAGCCACATAGGGGTTACAAGAATAAGCCAAGCAGCACTTGTGGAATCAATTTGAAGGGTAGGAAGGCACATGCACTGACGATCCCATCCTAAATCAATGGCTTGAACTGCCCAGGCCCAATGATATATGACTGGGGAGACACATAAGGGGAGCTTGATGTTTAGTCTCATCAAAAACAAATACAACAGCAGTCTCTCCAGTTTGGAAAAAGTGACTTTGTTACCTCCTGGTGCTGACACCAGGAGTACATAAGAACCACATGACCCTTAGAGAAGGTCCCTATGCAGTCTCCAGTTTGCCAGGAAAAAGAACTGGAAGAGGGCACCAATGAGACAATGAGATATTTATAGAAAACTATGCTGGGCATGAAACTCTATTAGTGAAAGGTGGGGTTAATAGAGCAACAAGGACTTGGATTGGAGTGACAACAAAGGAGACAGGATTCTGTCTATCCTTCTCTGTGGAATGTGAATTTGCTCTAGGTTGGTGAGGAAGTTCATCTCAACATCAACAAACCTTTTGAGAAGGGATTAGACCTAATTTCTCTAGGTTTGGGAAAAGTCACTGTTGACCAGCAGTTGGATTATGCAGGATGGACTACCTGATGACAGGTGTATCAACCAACCATCAAAGTACATGTACTGGAGGAAGCGTGTCTCTAGAAACTTAAGATAGAATGCAACTACTCAAATCACCATGGCGAAGCTCTGGGAAGGAGGCTAGGCTGAACAGAAGAGCTCAAAATTGATAAACATCCCACTCCAGGAAAAGCAGTGGGTTTTTTTCTTGTGGGGAGGAAAGAAAGATATGCAGGTACATATCCTGAAGGTTGATGGAGACTGCCTAGTTATCTGGCCTAATGCATTTCTCAATGAGGCAGCAGTATATATCTGAATGGCTATTCCCATAACAATGTGTTTAAGGTAGGAAGATTGACAATAAGCTGAAACATTCCACCTTTCCTGGGCAAAATGAAAATCCAAAAGTAGAACGCTGGAGACTAGTCTTTTTCTACCCTCCTTACAGAACAGTGTACACATCTTACCTCAACTAAACCAGCCATGACAAGTGAAAGAGAAGAATGTTTTCAAAAACAAAGTTGGTAGCCTTCCAATAAGGTAGAATGGTCCCAACCATCTTCCATGATGCCCAACCAGATCTATGAAATGGCTAGCCAAGTGACCATGGAGATATTGGCAAGGGGAATGCATGGCTGGGGAAAGGTCAGCTGATTTCCTTATGTGCTACTGTAGAGAGTTTTCTCCTTTTAAAGACTGAAGGAAGATGCCAAAAATAGATTGTTATGAAAAGCTAAAGTTACAAGAGAATGAACCCTTAGCACCATCATTTACAGAGTCTTGACCAAAAGACACACCAAGGTCTCTGCTAAAATTCTCAAGAGGCCTTCAACCTAACTCAAAGGCTCAGGCCACAATTCCAGGTTGAGAAGGTGTTAAAGTTTGTTCACTGCCTAACTTCATGAACATCCAGGTTTTTTCCTCCTTCAACATACAATCTGACAGATGGGATTCAAAGGGTGGGACAGAACTGATGTAAGTGGTTTTTCATCAAACTAGTGTCCACCACAACAGAGATGACATTGTCCTGCATTCACTGTTTCAAGGTGGCAGGACTTCAAATCCCAACATTTTTCTGTATGGCTCACTACTCTGGGGATGGAGATTTGGGTATAAAGGCATCTTCACCTCTCAACTCTGTATGGAGAGTGGTGGAACTGCTCTAATATGAGATCTTTCAAAGGACAAGAATGCTCTTTATCCATACCAGGTCATCTAAGGTGGAGGACTGGCTCCATTTGAGCAGATGAAGCCGGCATACATCCTGTAAGAGCCACTCTGCTCTGAGGCCAAGCATGGGCAACCACAGTGCCATAAAGGAAAAGGTCTCTACTCCATGAGACAGATCCCATACCCTCTGGGAATTGAGAAGTGCAAGGTCCATACTCTTCTTGATCTATGAAGTTATATATCAAGTCCTCAGGAATTGAAAACTGACATAATGGGACAGTACTTTTCTCTGTGGAGGAAGATCCCTTACACTCTTGGATTTGTGAAACCTGTACTCTCCTGTGATTGAGAATTCAAGAGGGAAAGATGTTTCAACCTCTCTTTGTACAAACAAGTGTACCAACTCTTGGCCTAGTTGAAAAACATAATCTGATAATAAACAACAGATGGGACAATTGTCCATTTGGTGCAAGATTAACATGTGGGGTAAGTATCCCAAAGGGCAAACTTATATCCAGTGACATTTCCCCACAACTTGCGACACATCCTGAAAAAGTAAAATGTACTGCTGAATCAAGTAGTCTCTGAAAAGAAAACTAATATACCAATGATTTGATTCCTAAAATGTACTGTTAAAGCGGTGCAAAAATTGTTTTAATGCAATAATTATAACCATACTGCCTATGAAAATGCTTATTAATTATTCAATTTCCACAATTGATGAACAAACAGGAATTAAAATTCCATACCTACAAATGGGTAGCAATACTTACCCTATACAAGATTATAATTGTGCATTGCCAAAAAAAAAGGACTAAACTTTAAATTCAGGTAATAAACACAGGTTCAATTACTAATCACAACTCTGGGTCAGGGAAATGGAAAGAACCAAGAAGAGCACTTCTAGATTATCACAGTGCAGTTAGGTCCCCTAACAAAAGATCTCAATTCACAATTAAAATTTGCAAGTAAGTAGGGGATAATCACATGTTCAAAATGGAAAATCTGAATCATTTGTCAAAAATATCTTTAGATGTCTATGTGTGTGTGTGATTTGGATTTTTAAAGTAGCTTTAACAATTTTTCAGTTATATCACTATAATATCTTTAGTGTGGCAGTTTATAGTGATGTTTAGTATTGGGCATCATGCTGCAGACATGTAGCATCATGTCCCACCCAGGCACATTATCCTGATAGAACCAAACAGTCCGAACACTAACATCTTAATGCTGAGCACCTATTGAGGCAGCTGTTATAAAAATGTAAACAAGACAATTTTTTGAGTGCAAATTGTACAAACAGTATCAAACTTGAATAGGGTCCAAAGAGTCAAACTGGTATGGAGTTCCCTGTGTATGGGAGTCAGACTGGTTTGGAGTTCCCTCTGTTCTAAATTCTAGATTGTTCCATCTAATGGAAGGTTGAAATTGCACACTTTGATATTAGACGGGAGAACTGCATCCCAGCAAGAGGTAAAAAAGGCATTGTATATTACTACTATCAAATCATACATCTGCTAATTCATAATAGAAACTTATGATGAACATGATGATTTAGGAAGAAGAAGAAACAAGAAAAAAAATTATATAAAGACTATTCTACTTATGATGATGATGAGTGCGTGTGTGTGTGTGTGTGTGTGTGTGTGTGTGTGTGATTTAAATTTTTAATATAGCTTTTACATTTTTTTAGACATATCTCTTTGATGTCTTCAGTGTGGCAGCTTATAGTCATGTCTAGCACTGAGGTGTCATGCTGCATACATGTAGCATCATGACCCACCCAGTCACATTATCCTGACACCAGGCCAAAAAGTTCTAATACTAGTCTCTTAATGCTGAGCACCATGTGAGGCAGCTGCTAGTACTGTTTTTAAAGCCATGACCTCCTGCATCTGAAGCAGATGATCTAACCAATTGGGCCACAAAAGCAATAGATGGTGATGATGAAGATGACAAAGAAAATGATGATGATGATGATAATAATAACAGAAAGTAGGAAAAAATTTTATGCAAATTTTGTTTATGAATTCTATTTATCAGATGATAATAATAGAAAAAATAAACTTTTTTTACTTTTATCGTAAATATCATCATCACAACATCACTATAAGCCATTCCTGAACACGATGATAATAATAATAATAATAATAAAACTTTTACTGGCTCATAGCAATAAAGGTCATAAGGCAAGACAATTTTACTCACACTCACACTGGATGGTTAGACCAGTTTATGCATATTAAAGAGATATGAGAAATCTCAGTAAAGGCAGCATACAGTCTGCCAATGTTCTGCAATAATGTAGGACTCTTGTCCTATTCACAAACTGAAGTACTCAAGAAAATTATTTTTCTTCCTCAAAACCATGAAAAAAGGTGAAGTCAGTGAATTCTAAGTGTTAAAAATTAAATATTTTGCAACATGGCAGTAATATTAATTCTCCTTATTAATTTCAATTGCTTGAGATTTAGCATCAGAAAATTAAACTTTGATAAAGCTTACTGAAAAAGAAAAAAACAAACTTTTAATTAAGAATTATTCAGGCTATGCAACCCCACCTCTCACACCAAAAAAGGAAAAAAAATCAGTCATGATTTTGGATGATTAATCTTTGAGCTTGTTACTGAAAAGAAATGCTGACCTACCTGTGTTATATTTTTTAGTTTTGCCTAAGTTACAAATTGTCAAGATTCATGCCTGGGTATAAATATTAAATGTAAAATAGTTTAGAGGTCACAATTAACATGCATTTGCTTCAACTTATCAGCAGGTGGTTCCTTTATGGCATCCATGATTATTTCATCATGGAAAATGCCCTTGAGCAACATTCTGAGAAAAAGCATAACTTGTTTAACAAGCTAAGCTAAAGCAAGACAGAAAGTTTGGAATTATATCTTACAGATTTACATCCTGTTCAGACACAAATGATTTGAGCAAAACTAAACATCTACAGATCAAGTGGAAACATTTTATTCTTCTATAAGAACTTCAATGACATGTTTCAAACCATTCTTTTAACAACATTTTGTTTCAATAAGTATTTCTGTTTAGGAATATATATTTTTAATATCAAATACTACTTTTTTTTTGAAATAATGTTTCATTTTATCAAAATGGTAGTGAAAAAAATCATCAGTCAATAAGATTTTCTTGCACAGGACTAAATATTGTTCAAGTAAATCAGTAATTATAAACTAACCAAAAAAAGATTTTAAAATATTAAAGTTCCATCTGATTTTCAAAAATTAGTATTTTGATATAAAAAGTAATTATTCAATATATAGAAATAATATATTTCTTTAAATTAAATTTATTTGTTTCAAATCAAATGCAAAAATAAGGAAATCAAGCTATCAGTGGCTCTATACATATACAGAACTGGTGTGAATTTCAGTTACGTACCTGCTATGATTCCTGTATGATTTTTTAGTTGATCTCCTCTATTGACCATAATTTCTGGTTCCAACCCAGATCCATCATCCAAGGTGCTGACAAGCTCCAGGCCAGGGGTGTATGTGTTGGAATATTGCCTCATGTCAGCCACAATTTCTTCTAGATCTTTAGTTCTGGACCAGACACGAATATATTCAACTTCCATGGTGTACTCAGATGTTGATCTTATAGAGATCCCACTAAGCAAAACTGTGAGGTTGATATTGACATTGAAAAGTGTAACATGCTGAAATTCTGCTTCAGTGATAATGTACAGCACCAAGTCCCCACGTGAACTTTGCCACACAAAACTGATGTATGTCCATACTCCTGCTTTTATTGTCAGACCACTACTGTGTGTTGCACCCCAGATAATCTCCAGAATTGATTTGTTCATTACAAATTGTATGTCATTCTTGCCTGAAATTAGGACAAAAAACACTATGCTTCCTGTTATTTGTCTTTCAATTTTAATCCAGTAACTTATAGTTAAGGAAGTGAACTCAGTGGCAAGGTTTAAGTTGACAAACTCCATTTTCTGTCCACTGAGATGGACTATGTATCCAGCTGAAGTGAGTGACAGGTTTTTGTGTCTCTGCAGAAGATGGGATGAAGCTCCAGGACCACTAAATCGTGTTTTTAGGCAGGTGCCTACTTGGTGCCCACTTACATGATCAGTCTGATTTCTTGCTGAACAGACAAGGTCTCCTAGCCAGTCCCCATCTGTATTACCTAGAATTCCTACTGATGTAACAGCCATTGATCTAGCTATTTTGACTCCACAGAAAAGTCCAATTTCTGTGTTGTATACAAGAATAGAAAAACTGCTTGATAAGGTAATTCGAATGAATTTTTCAACTGTCCATCCTATGAATGAGTCTTTATATGGATAGTTAACTTTGATGAAATTCTCCCCACTGCTAAGTAAAACTGTCCAGTTGTAAACTGAGGTATGCTGAATGCTCACAATGTCATGTCCTCTTTGTATTGATATCTCTTTTATTTGACGACAATCTGATGTTTTCAAACATGGCCAGAAAAGAACCTGTATGGACACATCTTGCATTTTATACACTTGGTATGCTCCTAATGATATTATTTCAAAAGAAGCCCCATCCAATGTAGAAATATAGGATCCATACAGGATACCAACCGTCCAATCAGAGTTGGTCCTATTGTTAACTGAGATGTGACAATCTGAACCATGCCTCAAATGAGAACATTCAGAACATGCATACTGAAGATTAATTGCAGTTGTGAAAGACAGTGCAAAGTTTGACCAAAACATCTGCACCGATATTGTTCTTCCAAACCAGTGTGGTGTGCATGTGCAGTCTCCTCTGTGAGAATCACACAATCCGTAACTATTGCATGCCCCTTTTGGACCCAAAGGACAAATGTTGGCACATGCTTCACCCCAATGGGATTCAAGGCATACACAAATGCTTTGTGAGCTATTTGTACCAAAGAAACACTGCTCAGAGCAGTTAGGTCCAGTCCATGTTAAGTAGGATTCAGAATGGTCCAGTTCATTACACATGAACCTTATGGGTGATTCTGTGGTATTCTCTATGTGTTGTTTTAGTTCAGCAGCACTGATTACAAAGGCCTCAGCACCAAGAGAAGATCTTGTAGAAATGGTATATTCTATACAGGTTTTATAATATGCTCTAGTTAACTGTAATATGGCAGGTGATGAGGACCAAGTTGCATTTTGAATCAAATGGGAACATAGTCTTTCTGCATATGTTACTACTGTAGAGTTGATTGTAGCTGTATTGGTCAGTGATGGTAAATCTGTATCTAGGGGAGACAGATGAAGACTTGAAGGTACCCAGGTTGGTGAGCTAAACACATTATCAGAAAAAAATTCTTGACTAGTCCGTGAATCTCTGACCTGATATCCTCTGCCTTCATTGAATGACCATGAATGGACCACATCTGCAGTAATGGTGGACACTTCAACCCTCCAGTTGCGTTTGATGATAGCTGGGTTAATGGGTCTTGACCATACTCTAACTTCATCAACCATACCAATAAATATTCCTGTGGTCACTGGAATGGTCAAGCCAGGGGCAACTTGACCTATGGTCATACTACCACCAGGTGTGAAGACTAAACCTGGCACTGGAACTGCATTGACAACTGTGATGCCTGGATGAAAAAGTAAATCACATATAGTGCACATAAAAATCAGATATAAATTAATTGTCATGATGGTATGTTTCATCTGTTTAGTATGTTCCAAACTAAATCCTCTTAAGCTGATAATGTAATACAAAGTATATACTCTAAGTACTCTTAAGCTAATAATGTAATACAAAGTATATATTCTAAGTCCTCTAAGCTGATAATGTAATACAAAGTATGTACATGTACTCTAAGTACTCTTAAGCTAATAATGTAATACAAAGTATATACTCTAAGTCCTCTAAGCTGATAATGTAATACAAAGTATATACTCTAAGTCCTCTAAAGCTGATAATGTAATAAACTAAGTCATCTAAAGCTGACGAAAAGTTTTAAAAATATAAAAGTAAAACATGGGGGAAGAAAAACTCTCTCAAATAAAAGAAAACAATTACTTGAACAAGATAAAAGGAAAAGGTGTTAAAATTCTTTAAATGGCATACTGAGTAAATGATAACAGTTTAAAGGTTGAACCACATTCTTTTAGAAAGTCCAAGATTTTCTCCTGTGCTAAATTGTCAAAAATCTTTAAAAAAGGAGTTCACATAAAAAACAAACATCTGTCTCAATGAGTCAAAACCTATACACCAAACCAGAAAGATTTATACAGTCACAAATGAAAATTAAAAAAATATTTAACAAAGGAAATTACATCTTAGTGAGTAAAAGCAAGTAATAAAGAGCAGGGGCAATTTAGATCTGATATGTTTTAAATTGAAGTGAGTCCCATGGGCTACACAAATATTATGGGACATCAAGTTTAAATTTGTCTGACTTGGCAGTTTATAAAATTTCTCAGTATTTCAAGTACACAATAGGTTGTACCAAATTTGTACAGGAGTGTGGGCATTGTGTATTTGTGATTCTGTATTTATTTTATCAATTGGTGAGACTTAGGTGTCACTTTCCAACAGCAATGGTGGCTGTTTTCACAGTGGCCAAGTCATCAATATTAAGATCCTGTGTTAATGTTTTGTGTTAAAGTCTGTGCAAATTAGATACAGTAGGATACATAACAGCATGGTGTACAAGTGAATTTATGATATTTCTGGACTGATGTTTAAATCATATCATATTTAACATAATACTGCATAGTATGCTAAAACATTATGGGGGTAAATTTCATAAGATAAGAGCTAATTTTAATAAGCACACACTAACAATGTCATTAACTTATTAATGGGGTAAATTTCATAAGATAAGAGCTAATTTTAATAAGCACACACTAACAATGTCATTAAGTGTCCCAATCATGTGTATGTACATGATAAAAGAATTAGCTCCCATATGCAACATTTGTAAGATCTATTTTTAAGACTGACTTAACCCTTAGAGTTGAGTGGTCATGTGACAATAGGCTGCTGCATAATGCTCTAGGCAGATTCTGGCAGTTGCTTCCCTTTCATAAAGACAGTTTGGAATTGAGACAAGACTACCCATAGAAAATAATAATTTGTGTGTTAGTGTTAACAATAGGGCTCTGCAATTAGGCATATACAGGTACCACATTAAATATAGTATATGAAGCAAATGATACAACATTAGAATAAAATAAGTTTTAATTGATTACTGGAAATGTTAACTCATAAACTCAGGAAAACTAGAAATATGTCTACATGACAGGGAATTCCACGGCCAATATGATGCAATTAAAGGGCAAAATTTTCAAGTAAAAAACATGGGACATAACTGTAAAATTTGCTAATGTAGTAGCATGAAAACATGATTTTGGTCTTGTTAATGTAAAGCCTGATATAACATTTAATCTGAATCCATTCAATATGTTACTGAGCAGAGATGAAACAGAAATTTACAGATTAAGTTCTAAGTCTATAACAGTGGCCATAACACCATCATATTTTGTTAAAAAATTGTGAAACTCAAACATGACACAGGTTTTCCTAATGAAAGATTCATAATAAATTTGGTCTGAGTTCAGGAAGTCATTCACATATTATTGTGGGGAAACAAAATTTAGATACAAATGATGGGAAATATTCTAAGTAAAATGGGGATATAATTCCTTTAAGTTCTTTGGAAAATGGTGAAAATAGGTCTAGACTTAGACTTCACTGTCAAGCTTCATACCAAATTTGCTTTCATTCATCTTAAGGCCTTTAAATGTTACTGGCAGAAACTAAATTTTCTTGTATGTGATGTGACAGGACAGATATGGACAACACTTAGAGCCTTCCAAAGATGTGTGTGTGGGGGGCATTAAAACACTTGATTACATGCACAAGTAGAAACATATAGAATATATACCTGAATTATATGTGATATAAACCTCCAACATCTGCAGTTCTTGTCTCCATGCAAGGCTCAACTGGTTCCAAGTATTAATTTCCAGACTGATGCCAGTGTTGTATATAATTCCGTGGACAAAAATTTGTATCCCAGTCCGGGTGTTAATGAGGCAAATATAGTGTCCATGAAACTCATAAGTGAGAATGACTCCACCATACAAGGTTATCATAAGATGCAGCTCAAGTGTAAAGTGGGATGGCGGAAATGAGATGTCCTTCACTGTGATGCCCGAGTTATTGAAGAACATACATGTAGAGGATATGGTTCCAAGTTCTTTTTGTACCAAAGACTGAAATTCTATATTAGCTGAGACATAAATGTTTATAAAAATTCTCAAGGAACTGTATGTCAGTCCAGCGGAGCAAGAAGTGAGAGATGTCTTTGACTGTGATTTAGAACACATTTCTGCATGAGTGACATTACAAAAGGCAGCAGTTTTAATAGCCATCACAGTGCTGCATGAGGCAACAAGTCCACTGATGGAATTCTGGTGTTTTAGCCAGGACTGGTGGGGAAGGCTGATAATGACCATCAAGCGATTGTCTATAGCTGAGAGTCTGATAAGTAATCCAATATCATGCACTGTTATAGTAACAGATGTCTTCATCTGCAGCTTAATGGTAAGTCTGTCAAGCACCAGGATATCAAATAAACTCACTGTTCCTGCTGATGTATGAATATTTACTTGGGTTCCAAAGAAAGATTCATAGCTGATGTAGTAAACCATGCCTTTTTGTATAAGCGCAAATCCTGTTGGGCAAAGGCTGGTACTTGTTGCATCTCCAGTTTGACAGAATGAAAATCGCATATGGATAGATAACTCTAAGGAGGAAATTGTGACCAAATTGTATACATTCTGTTCCAAAACATCAAACATTACCCCATCAAAGGTCAAAATCTGGCCCATGAGTGTCACTTGAGCCACCAAGAGAAAACTGGCCTCACTAATGGAACTATGATTGGCTACAAATATAATACAATCCTCTCCATTCCAACCATACTGGCATTTGTCACAATTTGTGCCACTCCAATGTCCAGAGCACTGACAATGCCCACCAGTATCACATCTTCCATGGTTGTTGCATGGTGTTACAGCTCCTCCAGGACAGGTGTTCTCACAGTATGTTCCATAATATCCATAGTAACAGACACACTCACCTCTGGATGACATGTACCCAAATTTACATAACGAGCACCTCTGACTCAGCCACCTTGGTTGTGTTACATTGAGTTTGCACAGGATTTTGTAAAGATTTGTGTGGGACCCACCAGTAGCTACACAAATTGCAGCATAGTCTACCATGGACAGGATCACATCTGTAGTGTATCCTGTATGACTTGCCTCTGTAAGACATCGATGGTGATACCAGTTCCTTAATTCATTAGGTATACCTGGACAGTCGGAAGTTGTAGCATTATCATTAAAATATTCAGCACACAATACAAGCATCTCACTGTCTGTAAAATGAGTCTCATATCTTTTCAATGTGTTCAAGGTTCTTAATGTTAGATCAGAGACTTTCCACTCTGGAGACTGCCAAGGAGATGATGGTAGCTGTAGATTATTTCCACTTATTTCTTCATAAGCAATGTATCCTATTCCTTCTGTGAAAGACAACAAGGAAATCAGTTCACTAGTGAATCCAGATAGCTTGATATTGAGTTGGTAGGCTTGAAAAACAAGTGTTTCTGGGATTGGTTTTTTCCAAATAGAGATCTCATCTATCAATCCAATGTAAGATGTGTTCAGAGAGTGTGATCCACTGTTATTGGACGATGGCATCCACTCACCCAGCATAAAAGAACCACCCCTTGTAAAAAGATCTGGACAGGAGAAGCTAAATACATCATATGAAATGCTGGCATTAATGCCAAAATGGAAGAGTTGCAGTTGCCTAGTACTCTGTTTAAATGTGAGAACAAGCTGATTCCATATATTTAGTATTGGAGATACTGATGTAATAAGCTTTCTCTCTCCACAGGACAAGGACAATGGGTCACTGTTTTGGATGGAAAAAGTTTCATTCTTGGCATAGGACATGACAGTACCACCAAACTGTCCTGGTTTAAAATATATACTGAGACTGAAGTCTGTTCCATTTATCTCATCTCCAGCTGAGAATTGGAGAGAACTACTTACAGTTGCTGTCCCATTAAAAAACAAGGCATAACCAGAGTTTACATTGATTTCTTGTACACCTAGAAGAATGTCCATAATTATACTTTTAGTTAACAAGAAGCTGTCAGCTATGTATTGTGTTATTTGTGATGAGCTGAGGGAGGTGAAGTCTTTTCCACCTGTGTTGCATGGTCCAAGAATCCCTACTGCATCACTGCACATTGCACTGTCTGCTGTGACTGATATTTGAAGAAACTGGTCTAGAACTAGAACTGTAACCTTCATTGTGTAAGCTGATGTAACAGTTATCTCAAAATCTGTCAATGATGACTGACTAACACTCATACTACTGTCTATCATTTCAGATGTATTTTCAAGTTTGTACTCTTGTCCACCTTTATAGACTTTAGGATAGATATTAGTACCTGATGGTAACAGAATAATTGATGATGTGCTTGTATTGACTGCCACAGCTGCAATGCAGGCTCCATAATTGCAAGTCACTTGGTAGATGTGAAGCTTCACATTACTGCTTGGAGATTCAAAGAGAAGAAAGGCACCAGACAGGTCTTTGAAATGTATGTTTTGTCCACTGAAGGTGATGTAGTGACCTGTACTGGTTACTGTGGCTACATGATTTGTGCTAGAATTCAGGGAAGCAGTTTTGAGAACAGTGCATTCTGATCCCATCAATCCATTTGAACAGAATTGACATGCAATTCCTTGCCAATTCCAGAGGCAATGGCATGTTCCATCACTCAGACATGTTCCATGACCAGAACAAGGTTTGTCTGAACCACCAGGGCAGACTGAATCACATTTTGCCCCATAATACCCAGATACACATGTACATGTACCAAAGTTGTCTTCAAAGCCAAAGACACAATTTCTTTCACATGTTGACTGACTCCTTTCTTCTGTACTCATTTGGTTACACAGTTGCTTAGTCAATGAAGTATCACTGAAATTATGTAAGACCTGACAGACACTATATAAATCTATAGCTATATCATATCCTCTTGCTTTGTTTAGGGATGTCTGGATCGCATGTAGACAGGAAAGATAGAAAAAATCTCTTGTGGCCTTTATGATGGTATCACAGCCAGTCAAGTTCAGAATGTATTTTGTACACATACCTTCTGCAATGGTCTTCATTGTCTTATTTGAATAGTGAATGTTTGATATTTCTGGAAGTTCATCCCTACTGTAAACTATATCTGAGGGCTGCCATTCTGGTGAAAGCCATGGTGCTTGTGGTATATAAAGGTTAGTGAAGCTGACATCATCAGATGCATGCTTGCCTTGTCCCTCGTCCAGCAGCCAGGACAATTGCAATAAATGCTTAACCCTATTTGGGTTCATGGCCCACACATCCTTGACCAATGTAGGTTCAATTGCAATGTTCCAGATCAAAATATTGTCTATTAGCCCATGAAAACTGTCAAATTGATGGTGTGACTGTCCATCTGATGGAGGACACCAGTGACCAATGGAGAATTTACCAACATCTCGGAAAATATCTGTCATTATGTTTAGGTTTCTTCTTTCAACATAACCAGAACTATTGAAGAGATAAATATTGACATATCCTAGATCACTGTAGTATGTAACTATTAGTTTATTCCATTGTTTTTGCTCAAGAATCAGACCTGTGTCTAGAACAGTGGTGTTGCCTGAGACAATAAGCTGAAGCAGAAGGGTGGATTTACTTATTAGTGTGAAAGACAGGTTGTTTGCAAATGAGAAGAGAACTCCACTGCCTTGGTTACTGCTTGGTTTGACCTGAAGTTCTATACTTATGTTAGGGTTTACACTGGTGTCTAGTTTTAGGGTAGCATATGCGATGGAGCTGGAAAAGTGTAGACTGTATCCTCCCATAGTCTGGTTCCTATCTGCATCTAATGGATAGAAAATAAAACGATCACAAGCTGACACCTCAAAGTTGGTAATATTAAAGTCTGATGAGGGTTTTCTATAACTGTGCTTGAATGGAGCTAAGATAAGGACTGTTAAACTTGGTGATGATGAATTAACCTGTGTTGGTGCCATACTTCTACAGATGTTAAATGAAGAAACTCCAGCTCCAAACAAATGGTTTAATTTTTCATCTGTGCCATTCACTCCTCTACCACTCAAGATACCACTGGTCTGATTAACAAGCCTATCTGGAACCTTGGCATACAAATGGAGGTACTGTGCATGTCCCTTGATTGTGATGGTGCAGTGATCCTTCACATCAAATGAAACATCAAAGAGGCTTGTTCTTTGAAGAGAAAACCCATCAAAGTATGCTGGGGTATCCAGCACAAAAAACTGATCATTAATGTACACTTGTGGTTTTCCTCCATCTTTAACATTTCCCTTAACAGTAACTGTGGCATATCCATTTACATCATCCCCAATTCTCAAAGCAATGAGTGTCATGCAAGTATAATTTGTGTTGCAGATGACCATCTTGGCTGCAATTATAATATTTGATGAAATTGACAGCAGGAAATATTCTCCTTGTGCTCTCATTCTGAATGCTAAACCATCCAGTGTATATACATCCCCTTGTGTGTCTGCAATAGCTAACCTTGTCTCTACTGGGATCGGACTGTTGTCCTCCACAATGTCACAGTAGGATCCATACCAACCAGATGAGCAGTTCACACAATCTGCTGAACCTTGCCTATTAACTGGACAGTTACAAAGACCAGTTAATTGGTCACAAGTATCATATCCATTACATGGATTAGCTACTCCACCTGGACAAGCTGCATTACAGGTGATATTCCAATATCCTGGAAGGCAGTGACAGGACAAGGAAGAATTTCGGATGCCAAAATAACATGGAGGATTACAAAACTCCCCCATCAAAAGGTACAGGTCAAAATCATTGGAAAGTTCTTCACAAAGTTGTTGTCCGGGCCAAGTGTCAGAGTCCTGAAGAAACTGGCAGAGGTCTGCGTATGACAAGATTGCAGTGATGGCATCATCCACATCATCTGAGCTGATACATTGATGTCTATACTGCTCATGTATGGAGGAGCTGGCATTCTTACACAGCCTGAAAAATAAATTCAGTATAGAAATAATTGTAACACAAATATATTAACAGGTTACTGAAGTAGAATGTTTACCACAAACCGTTCATTCATTATTATCAACACTGACAAGTGGAAAGAAGAATTTCATCAGAGACAATGTTAAAATATAAAAATAATAATGTATGATGTCAAGTTTGGACAAAGGTAAGAAATAAATTTGTTTATATACCTTGTTTATTAATATGAAAAATTAAGAAATATGGTTAATAGTGTGCTGCAATCATATAGACTTTATCCACATCTACACACCAGTAATTTAGCATTCACTTTGATGCATCAGATATAGTATCAACAAGACCTACTAGCAGGTCCCCTCTAACTACACAGGGTGAGGATCTTAAACAGAGGCATTTGTGTTAGGAGAATAGGCATTCATGCCATTAAGTACTCCAAAGGATGATATGAAATTCCAGAAATCAACTCATTCATGGTCTCATCAATATAAAGTGGCACACCAATTTTGGTTGATAAGCAACAATCCTTGTGAAATAATTCTTGCAGAAACCAAAGTTAGGAGAATAGGCTGTCAGCGGGTCATAACTGTTAAAAATGACATACTATATTTATGGAAATTAATTTTGTATTAAAGTGTCACCAACATAAACCAAATCTGATTGAAATCCAACATTATCCTGGGTAAAGTAATAATGCAGGGAAATCAAAGTCAGGAGGACAGATAATAAAGGAGCCACAGCTCCTGTATATCATATACATCAGATTTTATGGAATGCTAGAAATGAAACAAATTCAAGTACTTATGAATTTAAACCTTGCAAATTAAATTTGGTTTCATTAATAATAATCAAATTAAAACAAAGGGACTGACTCTACTTGGCAAAAAGAATTTGCAGGCATTAAAGATAAGACCATTTCTTCATTTTTAGCTGCTGTGTTTTGAGTCTATATCTGATATTATTCAGTGAAAGAAAGATTTTCACATTAGTTGCTATAATGGACATACTGCTTATTAACTGGCACCATTTTCATTTAGGACAGAGTAGACATCACTGAAAATCTTTGGGTGAAAAAACCCTAAATAATGACAAGATTTTCATGACAGCCATCATGGTAGTCATACTGGATGTACGAGTGGCACCATTTTCATTTAGGACAAAGTAGACATCACTGGAATTCTTTGGGTGAAAAAAAACACTATGTAAGGGAGAAATGATGACAAGATTTCATGACAGCCATCATGGCAGTCATACTGGATGTACAAGTGGCACCATTTTCATTTAGGACCAACAGGGTATCATAAAATGTCTATTGGTGAAAATGCCATCATGTAGAACTATCCATTTGGGAGGAGTAGAGATAACAATATTTTCAAGATAGCTACCATGGTGGCCATAATAATAGCTATTTTCATATGGAACCAACCAGACATCATATGAAGTCCTTTGGTGAAAACCCCCATGTCAATATTACTTTCTTCAGGAGGAGTAGCAATTACAATTTTTTTAAAAATCACTGCTATCAACAGCATTTTCATTTAGAACCAACTCGACATGATAAAAAGTCTTTTAGTGAAAACCTCGTGTTGATATGACCATCCATTTAGGAGAAGTAATCAGAACAATATTTTCAAAATGGCTGTGTAGTGGCCATATTGAATGTGAGATTGGCATCAGTTTCATTTATGACCAACTGGTCATCATAAGATGTCTATTGGTGAAAACCTCACATCAATATGACTTTCTTTTCAAGAGCTACTATGAAAATATTTTCAAAATAGCTGCCATGATGGCCATATTGGACATCAGAACAGCACCAATTTCAGTTACATCCAACAAAAGACTAAAGTTTCTTTCAATGAAACTAGATATTAGAGTCTTTTAGTGAAAACCCATGTTGATATGACCATCATAGCCACAACAAGATTATAAAGACAGCTGCCATTGTGGCCATCACCTCAGGACCATTAAGACAACATAAAAAGTCTTTAATGAAAACTCTTTGTTGCTGTGACCATTGATTCAGGGAAGTAGTGATAACATGATGGCCACTGTGGCAACCATATAGGTAGGTTGAGCAGCACCATTTCTGTTTAGGCCCAAGAAGAGACTATGAGATGAATGTATTTGTACAGTTCATGGTAACACTTCTAGTAGTTTAGGATGGTTAGTGATAACAATCTTGTTCTACATGGAAAAAAAAACAAAGACCTTCCCAAGAGTTATCCTGGTCTATTACCAGTTGAGCTAAAAGAAAATCCTTGGCATGTTATGCTATTATTACAACTCTATGGTCTTACAACAGGTAATAGAAAAAAGTGAAAAGCAACAAGCTTTGTAAATTCAACAAATAATATATGTCTCTAGAATACAAAGTAAAAATGTGAAAAAAAAAGAAAAACCTAGGGTATTGCAAATTAAATCCCAAAATAATCCTAGCATTACAGACACAATTCCTAATGATTAAAATTCTGAATAAACTTTAGTGGAAGTCCAAATAAAATCCAATGCTGAAAATGATGATGTGTCTATGGTGACCCTTGCAGTGGTGATGTGACAAAAGTCTTTTGTTGCATCACAATTAAATAATCCTAGAAAATATCATTATTTAAAATTTCAGTATAAATTCAAGTCTCTATTTTCCAAGAATGTTAGTTTTTTAAAAACAGTTTGTATTTTTAACCCTTTAACTACTGCAGCTGTTCTGCTGTTTCACTACTGCTGAGTGATAGCATATCAGTTACTGAGACTACTGTGTCTGTTTGCTAGGCTGAATACTAGAGCATCGTCATGGCTGACTACGGAAACTGACAATAAAAACATGGATACATTTATATTCATTATTTCATTAGTTTTTGCTGGATTTCAGTGAAATAAAAAGCAGATTACCTTGTATAGTGTCTGTTATTCATATATTTCCATTTTATTTACTCCTACAACAATCAGACAAGAAATCCCCATCGCATAAACTGTTTTGAATCACACAAAATAAATCGTCATTTGATTCAAAATCACATACATCTAGTGTTGAAACAGGACTAACATCATTATCTGATCCATTTACTAAGAATGATCCATTAAACTCTTCGATATTGCTTGCACTCAACCCTTTAAAGTCACAAATATCTGACTAGGAATCCATTTTTGTTTATCTCAACTACACGTGTTTTGTACATTGCCGGAAATTTCCTTCCCGTGTGTCTAAATTTAACCTCTCAGCTTTCCAATTGGTATCAAAATGTTCAGTAACCAGTCTTCTCATTGGTTATGATAATGAAAAATAAGTAAATATCTGTACTTTCAACCAATCAACGTTTACTTAACATAGCAGTTACGTCCGCATAGATGCGACACTGGGGTTTTGAGTACAGCAGAACTATGCGCTCATAAGCGACACTGGGGTTTTAAACAATGCTTATCGACACTGCATATATGCGTCAGTGGGGTTCAGGAGCTATTTACAGGTGATGCTCAGATGTGGTAGTCGTAGTTAAAGGGTTAAAGAAGAATCACTTGAATTATATAAACTGAATAAATAAAATTCCAGCCCAAATAAAATAATGGACACAACAATAATAATCTTAGAACACAAATGAATTCTAGAAAAAAATAATTATATAGTCTTCTACTTGACCCCAGGTCACAATCAGCATTTTGTAAGAAGAAAATTACTTAATGGAAAATAACCTAGAAGGCTCTCAAAGTTTACAAAATAAAATCTTCATTATAATTAGAAGGCATGTTTCTAATATTATAATATACAAACAATTAGGAATATATCAGGTAGGCCAGATATATTTACAGGGCAATTTCAACTGAAATTTTGCAGTGCTTGAGAAGCTCAAATGGTGTTTCTTTATAATGTTGTTTATCAAAGGTTTTGTTAATGAATAAGTTTTTTAATGGAAAATAATGTACAATAAATTTTTGTTAGCATTTTAAGTATTTCAACCTGTGTAATGTTGCATGATGTGCAGTACAACCAATTCTTGTCAACTCTTTACTATTCATGTCACTATCCATGCATTTAAAGGATTAACAGAAACATCCTACTAAACAGTCCTCTTCAGCAGAGTTATTAAAATATATCATTACATTTGGATAAATATTATTATATAATTCACTTTTCCTAAAAAAGTCCAATGACTTCTCTGGGATTTATCATCATAAAGTTTCAACAGTAACTCACAGGTTAAAATGTAGAATCACTAAGCATTGATTCTTACCCCTACTTAACACTTTCCAACCACTTTTACCCACTAACCCCCACATTCCCAAAAAGTCATTGGATTTGCATGATTTGCAAGATCGGCCTATGGGGATATTTAACAATTGTATTGAATTTCTGTCATCTGAACAAGAACTTTCACTCATGACTTTGTGTTCTAATAAAATAAAATATTTGTTGAAAGTTACAAAACGTGTTGGTTTTCACTCTTTTCTTTTATTATAATGATAGAGTGGTAACAACATACTCTATCTATTTTATTTCTGCAATTGCATTTAAAAACATTAAATGAACTTGTCTTACCTTGAGAGTGTGCTCTCACTAAAGATCTTCATACAAACATCTGAAATGGTTACATATGTCAGAATTACTGTTTCTCTCTTCTTGCGTCCGGGTGCTGTATATCTTTCAAGTCCACTGTTGGAGGCTTGGAAAGGAATAGGAGCAGAAGACACCACAAAGTTACCTCCCTTGAATGGCCTCTTCGGACTATAGAATATTATGTTGCTTTTGCTGTCAGCAGTATCACCATTTTCTGAAGCATAAAAATATATATGTAACAGACTCATGGAAACTTTGACCAATTCTGGGGAAGAATCATTCCTAAAATGAAAAAGATATAATAAAAAGAATCAATATACAAGATCAATAATATCAGCATCTTATCCTTCAAAACATCTGAAACTTTAAAGGTAACATTTTATGAGATCTGGCAAAATTTTCTCTAAGATTTGAATATTTCTTTTTTCCATTTCAGGACCAAATGAGATAGTACTGCACATGTGTAGCCTTAAGCAATGGGTGCATAATTTTGAGTACGAACTTTGTCAGACAGTCTGACAAAGTTCGTACTCAAAATTATGAGACTTGATTAACAGCTATCAGTGAACTTGATTACATTTGTGTTCAAAAGTTTTAAATACAAAGCTACATCAATAATCAAATGTAATCAGTACTTCTGGGGTTGGATTATAAAGAAGATGGTATTTGATCTTAGAATAAAGACAATATGGCACATCAAATATGTTTATCTGAAATTCATTTACTTATTTATTAAGACAGTGATTGCAATAGGTTTCCTTTAGTAGACCTTCCATCTCAGAATAGGTTGAAAGGAGAAATCATGCAAAGTATGGGAACTCTTGTTAAAATGTGTGGCATCATGAGATAAAAATAATTGATCAATATAATTTTTTATTTCCGATCTATGCTGGTTCATATGTTTAGATATTTGTTGATTGGTTTGTCCAATACACTGGATGCCACAATTTTTGCATGTGATCAAATAAATAACATTTGATGATGCACAATTTGGATCACAATGCATATTAAATATTTCTTTTTTGTTATTATTATTGAAAGAAGCATTTTCTTTAATAAAAAACAGTGCAAATAGCTAGGTCTATTACATTTAGTTGATAATCCCTTTTTATATGTTTGTTCTAGTTTAGAATTAAATAGGAAATCTTTAAGATTTTTAGTCCTTTTTATAAGCAAGTGTGGTTTTGCTTTCATGTAGCTATTTAACATTAGCTTTACATGATAATTTTAATAAACCCAAATATTTATTGATAATCTTACCTATATTAGGCAAACTTGGATTATATTCAATAACAAAAGGAAAGATATCTTTATTTCTATTTTTGATTTTATATTGTAAAGATTTAAGTTGTGTAAGAAGAGATGCTTTTAGAAAGCAGTATTAATTATGTCAGAAGGGTAATTTCTATTTACAAAATGCTGACCTAACTCTGCCAAAGATGATTTAAAACAGTATCATCTGAAATAATTCTTCTGTATCTTTTTACTTGACTATATGGTATCTCATTTTTACATGATTTAGGATGACATGAAGAATATTCAACATATCGATGAATATTCATGTTTTTAATATTTGAAATTCATTTGATGTTCTTTCATAAAGTACTGATACTGAACCCAAATATATACTTTTAACTGGGCTCATTGTGATTAAAATTACATAATTGTATAAACGCAAAGTGTTTGGACACACTCGTAAGTCCACTGATCCTTTATTTGCTTAATCAGGCTAATTAAGCATGTGTCTACAGAAAACTTATTAAAAATGTAAATTTTTGATGGATAAAAACAGAACTAATTTTAATGATGCTTACATATCACTACTGCATAGCTAATTCCAGAAAGTTAAATTAGTTTACTGCCCCCTTCCCTTTTGATATCAGTAATATCTGTTGCTATTGCAAGGCAGATTAGTTAGTTTGGTGGGAGGCTGATGATCCCAAAACAGACAATAGAAGATGACACAAGGAATACTCTCCCTCACAGAAGACCAGGGGACTACTGCAAGATGGAATCCAACTAAGCTACTTTCAAGCAACAAAGACTGGGTCAAGTGAGAAAATTCTTTCATTTGTTGGGCTAACAAGTGAAATTAGAAGGAGAAGACAGTAGTGTAAGGGTCAAATTGCAGGTTTTATTAATCCTGCAAAGACGAATGAGTAATACAGGTTCCAATACATCCTCAATGATGAGTGAGTTAGACAGGCCTATGAGGCGGCAATAGCTCAAACATCATGGGCCTTAATTTGCATGAATGACAGGTCCATGGTAAGTGACTGTCATGATAGTTAATGCAATCCACTAAGAAACTGCTGCCATGTAAAAATGTACCTCAGTCATCATCAGCACATAAATGGTTGAGATTAGGGATTTAAATCAGGAGAAGCGTATCTAACTGAAGCTTGTTGTTGCTTTTAAAAAAAACTGTTCAGCAAAGGACACCCATTTTGTACTACACCTATCATAAAATATTCAACTTTTGGCATCATACACCTCAGATATTAACTGAATGATGTACTTGGCAACTTTGAATAGAAAACTTGTCTTTATAGAGATATCGAGTTGGGCCAAGCAAAAAGGTGGAGAATTTGAGGATTTTTTTGTGCAGGAGATAGTCCCAGTCCTATGGAAGGAGGTCCCAGAAGACCCAGCCTGGTTGCTATGGAACAACAACAAGAAAGATTTAAGCTGAAGCCTCTAGCTGGTCATGTGGATCAATCAATCATTAAAATATTGTAGGACTGGGATACCTAGTGACCATAAAGGAGTTGCAACTATTCCCATAACCATGGCAAGAATTACCAAGATGAATGGTAGAGTTCAAAATTGGAAGACCTCTTTATCCAAACAAAACTGGAGGTACGTGTGAAGGAAAAACAAGGATGTAATGGTACACATCCTGAAGATTCCTCCAGCAGAAACCTATTTAGAGAGAAAAGGTTGATAAATTGATGAGACTTACCTCCTTTCTTGGGAAATTTTTAGGAAATTCTTTGAGTAGGAGGTCAGAGGTAGATCTGTAAATAATTTCTCTCTACTGCACCCTTCTAAAGAAGGGAGTGAAAACATTTCCTTTAAGTGCACCAGATTTAACTAGTGGAAGCAAATGAGGAACCTTATCAGAGGTGGGAGATCAAAGAACTAAAACCAGTAGCTGTTTCTTATGATAGACAGGACCCAGCCTGGTGCCAATGGGAATCAAAGGAAGAGACATGTTCAACAGGACAGAGTTGTCCATCCTTGTCCTCAGGATGGGCTTGCAAACTTACTCCCTGAGCCTATGTGGCATGTTCTTCAAAGGCCTGCCTACCAAGGAGGAACTGTTGCTATAGCTGGGGCTGTACAGCATTAACAAATTTAGCCAAAAGGTCTTGAGGGTGGTCAGTATGACTTTGCTTCTTGGCTGGTTCCAAAGAGCAAGGAGCAGATGCAAGAGACCAAAATTGATGGTCTCTCACATCCCGAATAGACAAGGAGAGGATGAGCCCTCCAAAAAGGAATCTCTGCCTTGGAGAGGACAGCCCTGAGAAGGTTCTTACTGTACTCTAATAAAACCTTACTGAAGTTTCCAGAGAAATATCTGCTGACAAGGTCTTGGATAAGAACACATGACTACACATATTTGCCACTACTTCCAAAAAACTATGGAGTACAACTGGCAACAGAGATTCTACTTTCTGGCAGCTGGATGAGGATGCTGAAAAAATGTTGGCATACAAGGCTATGGCAACTAGTGACCTTGTCTTTAGCTCTAAGGTTTTCAGTATTTTAACTCAAAGCTGATACCAGATCCCTATAAAAATACACAGTTGTGCTGATTTATGATCCAAAATGGCAAGTTTATTAGGCCAGGACATAGAATGAACATCATAGCTAGAAGCAGCAAAAATGGGTCAGACCACCCACTGTCTTGCCTAGTAAAGTCTGGCAGGCAGGACTATATGACCCAATGTCTCTTTTTTGAAAAATACTTGAGGAGAGGCGAAACTTGAACCAGTAAATTCGTCTCATGGACTCTACTGGTAGATTAGGGCGACTTCCCACATGCCTTGAGAATTTTGGGAAAGGTTAATTCTCATACTTCATTTTAGACCTAACCCCATATCACTAAGTAGGTCCATGACCTCACCACTCAAGTTCATGGCTGCACACAGAAGGGAAAATTGCTTCAATGTTATGGATTGCCCAAAATACCATAGGGATAATAAGAAAAGGGGTATGCCAATTTTATCACTTGCTATAATCTGTAGTGTGGATCCCTATCTCTTTACTGTAGGAGCTCCAAAGACCCATGCAAAAGGACTTGTTAGACGACTCAGATCTGTATAAAGACCCTTACCTACACCCGATAGATGCTGACAATGGGCCATGGTACTGCAATGATCCTGCTCCTCCTTATGATGGGGGAGATGGTGCTGCTCCTCAATTCTTGGGAGGATGTGACTCACTCTCATATGTATGTATGTACGTATGCATGCATGTATGTATGTATGTACATATGTATGCATGCATGTGTATGTATGTACGTATGTACATATATATGTATGTGTATGTATGTATGTACACAATTGAATGACATGTCAACAGAATCTTGTCTATGTATTGCCAAGTAAATGTAGAGTTCATTTTAGGCTGTGTCTTTGTGGATAAGGACCTTAATGATTTTATCTTTGGTACATTTAATGGTAAGTTATCTCAATGGCACTCATAGGGTTCAGTCACTCTCCCCCCCCCCAGATATTAATGAGAAAAAGCTGTTATGGTTGACTTAAAGCTGAATCTAGAGCATCCTAAACTTACTCATTTGAATGAACTTCTTGCCAACAGATCATACAGCAATCAGTATCAATAGTTTATAGAAATGTCTTACTGATTAGCTTGGGCACTAACTGTCAGTACATAGTTTAATCACTGGTAGAAGATGCAGAGTGTAGAAGATGAAAGCTTTACCAAAACCAGTGCTTCATTTATTTCAAAAAGAGTGTACAGGGAGTAACAAATGTTAACTCAAATGTCCATAACTGGTCAATTCTGTAGGGAAATGGTTATTATTTCTATTTTATTTGCAACAATCTTGACCTTCTGATACAAATGTCAATAGACTCATTTTATACCTTAAGTGCAAACCTTCTCAAACTTTGATATGCAAAAAACATTGACCTTGACCTTTGACTTTCTGACCTCATCATGAATAGGTTTCTTCTCTACATGAAGTGTAAGCCATCCATGAACTTTTGTGAAGGTACATGGTCAAAAAGTAATGCTTATGTACATAAGCATTTTTCAGTTCTGTGATAGTGACTTTAAACTGCTAATCATAAAATCAATATCCTCTTTCACTTCTCCTGTGCAAACCATCTGCAAATTTTAGTTCAGGTCTGTGATGTATAACTAATTCAATTGTAAGGAAACCATTTTTTTTTTCAGTTGCTGTGATCTTGACCTTGGACCTTTTAACTCTAATATCAATAGGTATCTTCCTTACCCAAAGTACATGTCATCCACAAAGTTTGGGAACTGTTCCATGGTGGGAAAACCAATGTTATTATTTGGAAAGGAAAAAGTAAACAGACTGATGGACAGTCAATTTTATCACATAATATGCTCAGGCTTTTGGTGGGTGTATTATCTAAATCAGTGTCTACCTAGTCCCATTTGAGAATCTATGAACACTAAACACATTTTGGAAAACCACTGAGAACTTGAGATATTGTTTTGAATGCATAACCAATAAATAAAGTCAATATTGAACTGAATAATGTATGACAGAACTATAACTATAAACATTAGGGTTACACAAAATAAAGAGAGTTGGTAAAAATATTAATATGTTAAATTTTTTTTTTTTTTACTGTAATGTAATGTTATGCTCATGTATGATTGATAATAATACACTGAACATGTTATACTTTACTATATATGTACCAATATTTAGCACATATCAATGCTGCATTATTTTTCTACACTAAAAAATGTTACCTGTGTTTTCATCAAACTTCCAAACTGCTTTCAAATCTGGCTCTGTTATTTTGTATTCCCTGTTCCAGTGACTCAACAACTCCAAGTTGGTGAAATATCTGAAGTAGAATAAAATATAAACAGCACTGTACATCAGTAATATACCCATAATCTCCCTTCTTATGCAGATTTGTACATTAAATTTGCATATGATTGATTGGCTCATTAATATTTCTGATTGCAGAACTTATTCAACTACTTTATGCAAAATCCTATTGCTCTAAGTACAGAAGTTGGGAAGGATTAAATGTCACAATTTATGTATGTGTAGGTCTTACAGAAGCAAAAGCTGTTACATAAATCTCATTCTTTTAAAAATGTACAAGATTTTTTTTTCTTGTGGTACATCAAGAAAAAGCTCCTCAACACAGTTAACACAAAACTTTGTCCTTAATTCACAAGAAAAAAACAACTTCTGCATCAATAGGTGGAAGTCATTACAATCAACAAGAATGTGTTTCATTGTCAGTGGATGATGGCATGTTATGCACTATGATTTAGGTTCACCCTTAAGGATGTATCATGATCAGGTATGTGTACTTTGCACACAAGTGACACAATATTACCTCATTGTTATGATTTATTCTATAAGAGGGATGCCACTCTCCAATCTGATGTCCTGAAGTTTGTGGACTTTTCATTCCATGTATTTTTCCAAGTGTATGTATATGCATGAAGAATATGATTTATATAATATTTTAAAGTCAGTATATAGAATCTCCCATTCACAAATGGGTGACTGCAGTGGTTAGTTGATCTGCACTTTCAAATACCAGTACTAATTTTTATCCATACTATTTATGCAAATTCTGTTTCTCTTAAGACTTGGGATATATGCAAATTATTAACTGTAAGGTCTGCAAAGTTAAAAAGGAATCCGAAACAATGACAATTTTGTCTTCTAAGATCTGATATTATTTTAGGTGATATTAAAAATCTAAAGTTTTGATTTGGGAACAAAGGTATCAACATTATTTGTAACATTGATTATTTCTGCTTCTAGACAAAACAAATTGGTATCCATATTTTGAAGAAAGCTTTACTTTTTATAGTAAAAAGCCGAAAAAATCACATTGTGGAAAATCATGTTTGTATCATGATAAAAAATTTTACTTGTGATTAGAAGTATTACATTTAATGTACAATTGTTTTCCAATACTTAATTTGCATTGTTAATGTACAAAACCTGAAACAATAAAAAACAGCTTTGAAACTGGTTTGCATCCTTTAAAACTTTTGTCTCTAAAAGTGGAAGTAATCAGAGACAAAAGATACAATATCTTTTTCGGCTTTTGCGACAAAATAAGTTCCAAAATGAAGACTGTGATAAGAATAAGAAAACCTTAAGGAATACTTAATTTTGTAATGTCATTTTACCTATAACCTTTTTTTGTGTTATTGATGTTGCTCTGCTATACATTATTTTTGCCATAGCTTTTGTACAATCTCAGGAAAAGATAGATGTCTGTGGGATGCTTCAAAATTGTTGGTGCAAAATATGATCCTTACAACCAGAGATCGTCTGTTGAAAGCTCGTTAGGAAGAGTAGTAGGGAATGTATCATTGTCATTTCTGATCTTTGTTTTGCTAAAATAACTAATGTTTCCAAAGTAATGAAAGATATCACTAAAAAGTAATTTCTTAAACAGTGAAAGTAAATACTTAAGTGCGTCAAAGTCGGGGTTGAAGAAGATGGACCACACTGCTATACTGTATGTGTTTTTGTTTTCATAAGGTGCAATAATGAATCACTCAGATCTTCGAGAAAGCACATGGTTTTAGAGAATGATTAAAACTTTGTTGTTAATGCACACCTTAAAAAAGGGAGACTGTACAATGTTTATCGACACAAAATGAATGCTGTACAGCTCCATAGGGAGCATTAATTATTTCTGGGAGAGGAAAAACTTTAGAAATTTCGAGCGCCATCTGTTGTCATAATGCCATGCTAATCTCTAGTATGCCATTATGACAACAGATGATGACATGAGTTGGACAACAAATACAATACTGATAAAACTTAGTATTTATATTATTGCAATGCAGAATCAGTATGAAAACAGCAGCTGGAATGATGTAATTATAGTATGGCAATTTGATAAACAGAATATACAAAACTAATAACTGACAGCGTTTGCCATATAATGAATGACAGAATCAATTTTGCAGTTGACAAACTGTATGCAGAAGGAAAGTAAATCTAAGCACTTGCAAGCAGCCATTTACAGCTTGCATCAGTTTAGAACAGAAAATTCATGACCAAAATTATGAATGTAGCACTTGCAAGAAGTCATTTACAGTAATGCAGGAGGAAAGAAAAAATTGCAAACTGCCATGAACAATTTGCATCAACCAAGAATAGAATATACATGGATAGAATTATGAAAGATGCACTTGCAAGCAGCCATTTACAAGAATGCATCAAAGAAGATTAGAAAATACACACATAGAATTATGGCAGTAATCCCCCTCCATATTTTCCACCCCTCCATATTTTCCACCCAGAAAAGAATACAATAGCAACAAGTTTTATATTACTGACATCAAATTGTAGATGGAACATACACCTACCTGTTCCAAATTCTGAGTTCATCAATACAGCCTACAAAGTGCTCTTTAGGTTGTGCCTCTGATCCTTCATTTGGTGGTTGCCATCTTCCCAGTGCCAGGGTACCTCTAGGTGTGAATAAGTTTGAACCAAACATTTCAACAGAGGATCTTCCCATAGAGCCAGTACTGTTGAAAACATACACATCAAGTCTTTTGCTTTTTCTCCCTTCATATACAACAGTTATTTGGTTCCATTCATTGTTCTGCAGGGGAAGATGGGTGTTGAAATACCATGGACCATACTTGATAACTACAGTCCCTTCATGGCGGATGCTGAAAGTTTGACTCTTACTGTATGACAGAATTGTCCCATGACAGCTCCTGTCAGCACATGTTTTGACAAACAGCTCAAGAGTCACAGAAGGTCCCTGAAATAGTGGCACATTTGTGGCAGTCATGGATGAGTCTGTGAAGCATACAGCATTGCCAGCACCAATTCCATGTAACTAAAAGAAAAAATGAAACTACTATAGAACTAAGTGAAAATGAATTATGTTGAAAGTCAATATTTTGAAACTTTCAATACTTACAATATCAGAATATTACTCAGTAAAATGGCAGACCAACAACAGTTTGTAAGTAAATGAAAAATTCCAAATTGAGATACTTTCAAGGTGTAGGAACTTAAGAATTTAAGTGTTAAATGAGTACAAGCTCAATATTTCACAATATATTTTCAAGAAACTAAATATGTATTGTAAGAATCAAGTCCTTAGTAAATAAGTAAGTGCTGGTAAAAAAAACATCTTGTAATGAGGAACACAGCTATTTTTATTTTGCAGTCAGCTGATCTGTGGAGACACTAATTGCTTTTTTGTGGCAGCAATTGTTATCAACTATGCAAAGATTAAAATCCATATTTTAAATCCAGATTTTAAATCCATACAAAGTACATCTTAGGCAAGAAAACATAGTGTGGAGAATCTTTGCTAAGTTTTTCTGTTTTTCAACTTTCCAAGAATTTGTGTCTGTAAAAGTAACATAGAAGTAGACTATACATTTCCTGTACCTTATCCCTAAAACACTTTGGAGATGACTATATAGTAAACAAAAAGCTTGTAATGTTTCTGAAAATGGTGGGAGTATGGTCATTTGTCAACATGTGTCTTTTCTAATAATGATCATAATATATTACTTTACAAAATGCATGAATAGTTGATACATCATAACACTGTATCGTATTGAGATTATATGTTACATTTATAAGACATATAGGTCAATAACAATAATTGTGGGAGCAATGTGATTTACTGTATATTTAGATGATGACAATAATATATGTATTGACCATGTTCATGACAATACAGTAAAACTTCTGGGCAAGGACTAGTTGTGTCAACAAGATTGTCACACACTGCATTAAAAAAAAAAAGCAATAACAAAGAAATGTGAGAGGAAAGAGTTTCATTGACAGCTATCTCCCAGTGTACTATCTGCACTCATATTTACAGACTCCTAATCATGTCATGTGATATTAGCCAATCAATATTTGTCCTTCACAAGACAAGTCATGGGGTAACATTGCAAGTCAACTTGTCAAACTGCATGGGAAAATCCATCTGAACACAAAATTTAAACAGAATTAAGCTAATCCACTCAATGTCTGTGGTGTTCATTTTTACTTTTAATCTTTTTTTGTATATTGATACCTATGATTACATAGAACTGAACAAAATGGACAAGTAATTTTGATGTGAATCAAACAAAAGTGCAATGCACTGATAATGCAATGAGTCATAATAGTTAGAAATAGTCCTTATCAAATGCATAATATTTTGCACATTAAAGTAAAAAAACAAGTTCTACATAGTTAAGAACTTACAACAATCAAAAATAATATTATCTGTAACTTATTGTTCAGCAAAAGTCAGATGTAACAAAATCCACAGGATGGTTGAAATCACTAATTTATGGACTATCATTATATTTCTGGCTTTGATATTCCAAATTTCAGAAAGTTAAGATAATTCATTTCCTATTAATATGAAATTCCAGCAGGACAAATGCATGGTCCAATATGGAAAGACTAGGACACAATAACTGCTAACATGCATAATTCTGTCCACTTAACATTAATGTCCAGGGCTTGTAGAACTGTTGATGTCTTTACATGTATTTCTTGATGAATTCATACTCATAACAACAGTGTGGCATTACAAGGACCAATGCAAGGTTTTATACTCATATTTAGTATAAATCACAGTGTACACATTTATAAGAGATGCAGATGGTGTTCTAAAAATTGGAGGGTGGGGGGCATATGTTCAGGAATGGAAGAAGTAATTTACATGTGGTAGATGTTTTTAGCGATAGATAAAAATGACATGATCAAATATGTCAGTCTTGTAAGTCAAACTTCATCTCAACATGTAACATCAAATAATCTTGACACATTAAATGGATAATGTTTATGCTTGCAAAACTTCATTCACCATACCATTAAAGTATAACAATATAGTGAACTGCATCATGTTTCTCTTGACTGTTTCATGTTTTTACATTATCATTATTATTATATTTAGAAAAGGAATGCAGTTCTTAATAGTGCATAGTCTTCTGGTTTGCTGAGTTAGATATTACAGTATAAATATTACATTATATACTCCCATTTTGAAGGATGTATAAAAACAACCAAATTAACAATGCTTACTAACCTTGTTCGGATTGTCTGGTGTGGGTTGTGATGTAGTCGTTCCAGCCATGGTTGTTGTGGTGACAATATGACCTACTCCACAGGGTAAAGTAGGCTGCACCTTTGGGCATGGCTTGCAGGATGAGACACAAAGACCACTGAGAGGCATACTGCAGCAGAGTTGATTGTTGACCTTCATGATGATACTAAGTGACCTTTCCACAACAGTGACCTTGAGCCTGCTTAGACCTAGATCTGTTGAGGTGACAGTATACTCATGTTTAGATATGGGAACAACACTGATGGTGCATCCAGAGCTTGTGGTCAGTGTGGCCCTCTTGGTCAACTTATTCCAGGTATCTGATCCAGGTCCCTGAAGGATTAAAGCATGGCTACTCTTGCCTCCTGTGTTCTCTATCCTAATTTTCAAGTTTTCGTAATGAACTTCCACTGTGTCTACACACAGCATAACTTTCTTATTTTTCATGCAGGAAATTTGCCGCACCTGAAGCCAAAAAAAAAAATGAAACTTAAAAACTGATCACCTATTTATGTAGAAGGATATTACCAGTTCAAAAGTGTATTTACAGCTGTAATGCTTTTTATGCCATGTGAATTATTTCTACATATTTACACAAAGTTCATCTGGCTTTATGTGTAAATGAATACTTTATGTGAACTTTTTTGTTTGAATATCAACTACAGACAATTTGTAATTTACTATTTTTGCAAAAATTGGGAACATTCTGAAGGCTTCTTGAAATTCTAATATTGTTTTTAATGTAATGTCCACAATTTGCTATTGGATTTTAAAAAAAATTAACAGCAAAATGTAAATAAGTTTAAAAAAACAGTTCGATAGAAATTGTTAAAGTGTTGCAAATGCAATCACTGGAGATGCAGGTTACCCAGAAAAATCAACTTCCCATCTAAAACATTGTTTTTAGAGGAGGCCACACCAAATTTAATTTGGTAAGGCATGTTATGACCCTGTAGTTGAATTATGTGTGTTAAGGAATGGATTCTGTATAAATCTTTTTATTTAATTTTTATATCATTAAATGTAGTTATTATCATAATTATTATTATGATTATGTTAGTATGGGTCTAATGTTTTGTTAGAAACAACGTGTTTACTTAAATCGTAAATGTGACTCATTTAAGCACTAGCTGTGTATTATAGTAAATTTGTCGCAAGTAAACATTTAGAAGTAGCTATGTAAACGATTGGCTGATACTTGATCAGGCTTTCTTAATGTCCAGATGCATTGCAAAATTACACTTGTCCTTCATGTGTGTGTACATGAAATGACATATTACCTTGGTTTATATGCTTGGTTATCTGTAAGAAAGTTCAGTTTGAGTCAGAATTGTGGCTGATTTCACCATTTAAGAGAGTAACATAGTTTCAATTACCTTAAAAAAGGTATTTTTGTGCTTGAAGTTGTCAGTTTGTGTCTATTTAGAACGACATGTGTTTTGTTAGTGGAGATAATTGTATTTCATCTACTTTCTAAATAATTTTTTTTCCTGGACCTGGAGAACAACACTACTGGTTTGGACAAAGACATTTTCTGAAATTCTTCTAAATTGGAACAGAACAATACAAACTGTGCTTCACTGTGAAAATTCTGGTATTCTTGTGTTGGCCTTCATCATGACTTCATCATACACCATCTTGGACTGGAACTGAACTTCAGACTGTGTTAGAACTGTTTACAGGACTTGTGTTTTCATATCTTTAGAACAAACTTTTGATCTCTTTTATAAACCTAAGTCTTATTTCACATATTTATATTTTCTTCATGTTTTCTAGGGAAATAAATTACTTTGGTTAAAACTTACAAAGCTTGTTGTCTTCACTCTTTCTTCGTGTTACTTTGAACGAGCCGATACATAACAATTAACTCAAAGTTAAATTAAAATCTGCTTTTTTCATAATGTTTGTGGGAAAATATAGTTAAGTTTTTGAATGTGGCTGTGATACCTGGGCTTTTGTCAAAATCAAGTTAAGTTCTTAAAATAAAATAAAAAACAATAATTGAATATCAATTCCTGAAATAAGATACATTTTAAAGTATAGTCATTCAAAATGTTGCAAAAAGTGCCAAATACAGTAATATACTTGTTGATCAATTATACAAACCTGTCCATATCATGATGATGCCAAGGTATTTGTTAAAATTGACATTTGAATTATTCAAGACATCAAGAATTATTACAATTATTGGAAAAGAAACTTGACCTTTCTTGGCAATGCTAACTATAGTTATGAGATATATTAGGCTTCTAACTAAAGGAAAAGGGTATTTTTTTATAAGAAAGTTTTGAATCAGGCAGAAATAATTAGTGTTGGGTGATAAAACACAACATACACCTTGAACTTACAGTTATGGTAAAGGTATTGACTTGAAGAAGTGTGTAGTCACCAGGCTCTGCCACAAGTCCATCAGAAGCTAGGTTTCTTCCTTTCCCACCAAAATCAAGAACTGTGCCATGTGGACCAGCAGCACAAACTAGCACACCTGAGGGAGATGTGTGAATGTCATGATTTTCCACCTCACAGTTAGAGCCACTGTATCCTTTTGTGCATGAGCTGCATGCCTTGTCCCCAGCCCAATTCTCCACACAGTAACATTCACCAGTGTCCACATCACATTTACCATGTTGGCTGCATGTGTTTTCATAGCCACCAGGGCATTCAAGGTCACATACTGTCCCCCAAAAACCACTGTTACAGTCACAGTACATACTGGTATCATTGATATGGTTAATATTTGGAGTTCCAAAGACACATCTTTTGTCACAATTTACTCCAGTCCATATTGGGAATGGTCTACTTGCAAACATATTACATAAACCTTTGCCAGGCCAAATTTTCAGATCCAGAGTATACTGACAAATTGTGGATACCATTAGAATGGTGTCCATGCTAAAATCTTCATGTCCACCAAGCATTACATCTTGCATACAACCCAGATAGAAAAAACTGAGTGTAGTATTTATAGTGCCACAGATTGCAGAAATGCCTCCAGAAAGAAACAAAGATCTGCATTTGGTGTCTACATTACTAGCTGGTCTGACTGTGGTAATAAATATATCAAATTCTTCTGTTCTTTTGATCATAATGTCAGAGAATGTCCAACTTGTTCCAGGATAACTGCATGTAATCTTCCACTGATTTACAAAATCCAGAGACTCAAGACCAAAACCATCATCAAAATTCCAGCCTAATGCCAAGAAAGAAATTTTAGTCCTGATGTTTACCTGCCAGTTCACAGCTATCTCAGCAGGAGAAAGGATTCTATTCCAGACCAGGATTCTATCAATATCAAGGACAGCTGTACCTAGAGGCCCTGTTCCTTCATCACTGACAGAAATTTGCCAACTTCCAATAGCCATGGTACCGCCCATAGGGAAACATCCAATTCCAACTTTCACAACTGTGTAAACAGATATATCTTGACCACAGATGTAATGAAATATTAGGATCCCTGTCTCACTATTATATATTAGAGCAATGTTACTCCACTTGCCTACAACAACTTGAATTGAAGTGTTTATGGCAGAAGATCCATAGTGAATATGGAAAAAGTTTCCAGATATTGTGAGGCCAAATGTTTTGTCAAGAGCATAAGTGAAGATGGTTCCTCCTGTTGCTGCACCTATAATTCTAACTCTTAACTCAATAGTCATTTTGGTCCCAGTCCATACAATACTGTCCATAGGTTTAGTGATCAGCCAGCCTTTATTGATGCTGACAGCATAACCTGATGTTGTGTGATGGATGGATGTAAATAGACTGGAATTGTAGATGACTTCAAAGGTCTTGAGGTACCTCAGAATGTCTGAAGAAGTTAAATGGATAGTTTGGGAGACGATAGCTATTCCTTGTGCCTTGATTAGACATAGTTGATCATTTAAATGACAATTATGGTACAGCTCTTCACAGACACCACAAACACCTACAACATTACTTGCACATAGTGAGTTGGATATAGTTAAGAAAATATCTAGAAATCCTTCCTTAATGCTGACTTCCATCAAAAATTCTTTTGGTCCAATGACACGATAAATCCGTTGATCTACTTTTTTCAGCTGGTAATCTTCTGTTATCTTTTTTATGTCACTCACGACTGTATTTACACCCATGAATGTTACAGTTCCACCTTCAATTCCACTAATTGTCACCACTTTATTGGATATTTTGATGGCACTTGATATAACACATGTTCTGAAATGACTGCATGGACCTTTTTGTACTTGTATTTGTATACTAGACCTTTGCTCATAAAATTGGAAGATACCATTGGTAGTAAATTGTAAATTTGCTCCATCTAATGTAGACAGATGGCCATTGCCTGTTAGAGAACACTGATAAGTCTTCATCTTTGGTAATTTCTGTATTGCAACTGAGCATCCTTCACCTGTCCAACCAATGGCACAAGAGTTACATGCAGCTCCCCGCCAATTGATGCTACATTCACACCGACCCGTGATTTGGATGCAATGACCGTTGTTGTTACATGGATTCAGAGTTCCTCCAGGGCATATATTAGTGCATGATGAGCCCCAATACCCATTTTCACAAGAACATGAGCTTAATGAATTTACTACATTAGGATATCGACATTCTAAATCACATAAAGGTCCAGTCCAAAGAGAAAATATGTTTTGAGAATAGACTTGACAGAGTATTTTTCCTGGCCAAGAGGACAGTTCTAGTTGAATCTGACAGAAATCCGCTAAAGCAATGGCAGCTATGACAGATATATCTATGCTTCCACTTGATGCAACATGGCTTGAACAGGCAATGTAGAAAAACTCAAATTTTGAAGATTCAATTCTGCTGCATGCTGAATTAAAAAATGTTTGGTAAATGACTGAATAGCATTTTGCTTCAGCGATGATTTGTGAAGTTGTATTTAATAAGACATGGAAGGGTGGGATAATTTCTGGGTTGAATGGTAAACTTGATGTCATCCATTTTACTGCAGTCCCACTCCAAATATGTCTGATAATATGGATGTTATTATCACCCTTTAGATCATGTATTACTAATCCTTCTCCTTCATCAAACCTCCAGCATGCTACAATATTCTTTTCTGAGAGTAAATTGACTTTAGTAAATGAGTATTTAAGAACTTCATCATATGGAAGTCCAATCTGCCAAATTTTGACTTCGTCTATCTCCCCAACAAAAATGGCAGATGTTGGAGGATGAATTGTAGGATCAAATGGCTGTCTCCAACTTCCATAGGTTATCACACCATTTGGCTTCAGAGGAATTAATGCCAAATTAAATGTAAGAGTAGCATGTTCCATGACACTACTGCTTTTGCTGTATATATACACAACAAGCTGGGATGAAACTTTAAGCCATACTAAAGTCAGATGGTGCCATTCAAATGGCTGCATGGTGAGATTGGTATCATAAATAGCATTTCCAACTTGTATTTTAACTGTCACATCCAGGTAGACACAGAAAACTGTTTCATATGAATAGGTGAAGATAACTCCTTCTCTGTGGTGAGGTTGTATGTAAAGCTCCAATGTTATGTCATGTTCTTCATTTATCACATCTAACAAAATGCCAGTTGAAAGAGAGCTTCCATTGAACAGTAGTGAATGCCCAGCTCCTGTTGAAATCATAACTTCTCCATGTCCATTGTGACTGAAGAGGACTTTGAATAAGCTCTGACTTGCTGCCACCATCCAACTTGACTTGAAAGTTTGAATATCTGATGTGCTTCTCAAAGGCTGGCAACTTCCAAGGATGTTGTCTTGATGTTCACATAGAGATTGGTGTAGTTGTATTGTTATACTAAGATACTGTCCTGACACTCGTATCTTACAATAGAAATACTTGTGGAACTTGCCTTGTATTTCATATGTTGACTGAGCTGAATGTTCAATGGTAAAATAAGTCATGCTTTGTATAAAACTCTCATTGAAATAATGAAGTTTTCCATTTATCCAGATTACTTCCTTCTCTGTGGATGTGTAAGCTCCTCCAATAATTATGACATCGGATTGGTGCTTGAAAGCAATTGAAGACAGACATGCAGCATTACTGTAGCAATGAACTATTCTAACTTGAATTTCAAGAGGAATATCACCATCTGGTTTCAAAACATAGAATTCTCCCACATGTGTAAAAGTGAATTGCACATTCTGGAAAGTTATTATATAGGCTTGTCCAAACATGGAGGAGTTGTACTTATCTAGAACTGCAGTCTCATTTCCTGTTTGTGTGTCATTTGATGGAAGTTCTGGAAGCCAGAGGTCACAGTCTGGACCAGACCATCTACTCAAGCAAGTTTCACAATCAGTTTCTTTATTGTATGTTGGATAGCAGTGACATCCTCCAGTCTGTGTATCACAGAAGCCTTTATTGTTACATGGGCTTGCAATTCCCCCAGGGCAAACTTTCCCACAGTCCCATCCCCAGTATCCATGATCACAGATGCATAATCCATCTTCCTGCAGGTAACCAAATTTGCAGTTTGTGGAACAGAGCAATCGAAGACCTGTATTACTGGCATTTGTACACAAGTCCTGCAAAGGTGAAATTTCTGGTTGAAGAACAGTAGTACACAAGTCAGCATAAGCAGCAACTGAATAAACATAAGCTTTGTCATCCATGCTCTCAGCAATGTCCATTATACATGCCTCATAAAAGAAGTTTATGATGGGATATCCAAGCTTTTGACAAGTTTCAGCCATGGATGGAGTGGACAAAATATCTTTGCACAGTTTTCTCCAAGAATATGATATATAGTTCTTTGTTTCTGAGAAGTCAATTTTTTTATCTTGGACAAGGTCTGAGATCCACCAGTACACATTTTTTGAAGGTATTACCATGGTGATATTTGATATTATATCAATTGCAATATTTTTAGTGTTATAGTTGAAGGACCAAAGAGCTGCAAGAGTTGCAAACTGGTTATCAACTGCAATTCTTGCACTCTGTAGAACCATGTATATTTCAAGGGCTGATTTCCAGATGCGAATCTCATCGATCTCACCAACAAAGGCAGTGAGTCTCTGTGGTGCATTTTCCTGCCAAGATCCTACTCTAATGATACCATTGGGCTGGAAAGCATTGTTACCAATGTAAAAAGTATGCTTCAATACTAGCTTTGACTGCATACATAGATAGACCTCCAGACGCCCTATGTTTCTGCTGTACACAAGACTGAGATGGTGCCAAATCCCTATTGATATGGTGTACTTAATTTCAAAAGGTACTTGTCCCACCAGATGGATCCATATAGTTTTGTTCAGGTAAACAATAAACGAGGTATCAGACTGATAGCCTATTATCAAACCTTCATCTCTGCTAGCTTTAATTTTGATTTCAATAGTCAAGTTGCTTCTTGTATCTATCACACTTGTCGGTAATTTAGAAGTGTATGTCCCAGAACCATTTAAGTACAAATTAAATCCATCGGTGTGATTACTCTGTGGTATGCTCATATTTCCATAAGAATATATGAAACCATTAGAGGTTAGGTGCTCCAAACTCCAGAAGCTTGCAAATTCATTGTTAATGATTTTAGATGAAATCTGAGAATAGGCTACAAAACTAGATTTGCCAACCTTGAAATCATTGTCAAAATTGCTATCACAGTTACCACACAGTCCTTCCATACCAGGAGTACACTGTGGTGACTGAAATATAACTTGTGTCTCTAAGAAGAATTCTCTTAATGAAACTGTGATGAAGATATTATCTGTGTTCAGACTGATATTAAGGGTTGTTTGACTGGACCACTGCAAGGTCACATTTGAAGTCATATTGTATTTGCTATCAAATTCAATCAATTGACCATTAAGCCATGTCATAGATCTGGCTTTATACTTGTCTTCAGTGGGTAGTGGAGTTTGAATGGTCAGATTCTGACCAGCCATGTTGATCCAAACTTGCTGAGTACAACTACTGGACTGTCTGGTACAGGGGACTTGCTTCAAATACACTGACATTAAGTTCGATCTCAGCAGGATGACTTCTCCATGTCTTCTCATTGTGTATCCTATTGGAAAAAGTAAAAATATGCTGCAATATAAATTATTTAATTCAAAATGTGTTAAATTATCTTTATAATGATAAATTGTTATAAAATATTTTCAAACAATGCATAAAATCTGTTGGAAGATATAATAAATGGCAAGCCAATTGAAAGCTTGGTGAAATATTATGACAAGTTTTAGACAAAATTTCAGTAAAGTGAGTATTTTACTTCCAGGTTTCACACTAATTGCATTTTATAACATTTTTATATGGTATTTTGTAAACACTATACAACACAAACTTAATGATACCAATAGCAAGTGCTAAAACTCAAGACTCATTTGAGGTAAGCTCGATTATAACACTATATTAAAATGAGTGCATTTACCGTGATCAGATATTATTTCAAATAGGCACAGAACATCTGTAACTTTATCTCATTACAATAGGTTGATTAACTGAATGCACCATACTTAAATAACATCTGTGCTCCGATGCTTAAAATTAAGTTAATGTATTTGCATATACCTACAAGATATCCACTAGCTTAAGGACGGTTCAAATTTTAGCTTTTTTTCCAAGAAGCAGTAAAAACAGTTATTTTACACCTATATATGTTAATCACAACTGCTGAATCTTCATTAAACCAAAGTTATGCATTTTCAAAAAAGCATGGACACATTATATTATTTTTTTAAACTATGAGAACAGAAATGGAACTTTTATATTTAAAACATAAACACAAAGGCAAATTGTATTTAAGGCCCATTAAGAGCTATTCAATTATCTTTAATATAAAATGTCTGTATGCAAGGACATATATCTACAATAGGACACTGATTTCATTTAATTTATTTTCTGAAAAGAAGAACATTTATTGAAGACAATTTGCAAAGGTCAAATATTATTTTGGAAGGTTTTGATAACCATGGTGGTGATTTTAGAATATAGACTCTTGCAATATTTTCAACACTGATTCATGCAATTTTATAGTGAGAACAAATTCATATATCAAAATCTGGAATAAAATTTGGTTTCTGAACATACAAGGTTTGTTATTTGGCCTAAAGATATCACTATAATATGCAGGATTAGATGGCTTACAAAATAGTCTTGTATCATACTGAAGAGACAATTCCATTTTTCTGTGATATTTCATGGTTCATTTGCCAGAGTCCATTTTTCAGCAAATGATGAGCAATACATGGTGGACAGAGTATCTCGTGGATAAAGAACTGGCAAAACCTTAACTGACCCACAGGAAGCTACTGGTAAGCTTTCTCACATACTCATGCTGGCCAAGCCTGAGACTCAAATCCATATGAACAAAGGTGGGATGTCTGTTATCTGCAAAGGCAACCACCCTAGACCACTCAGCCGCCTGGGGCCCCCCGACTCCCAATGTGAAATATACACACATTATCTGTATCAGTATGCCAAATTTTATTCCTGAAGCTTAAATTGCTTAAAAATTACACAGAGGAAATGAAGCTTGACAAAGAACTTAAAATAATGACCCTTCACCTCAAACTTGAAGATACAACACTCAAAGTGGTTTGAGGCACACTAATGATGACATATCATCCTACCACATCTCATCCCTCACCGAAATCTCAAATGGCTTTAAAGTAATGGAGTGTATATGCTATATTTCTTGCATTGTACAAGAATGCTGGGGATCATAAAAGATCAGTCATCTATCCATTAAATTTTAATACGGGTGAAATAGTTTGCTGATACTTTTGCCATACCAATTTACATATTGATACAAACATTTGGAATTGATACAAAATGATACTTACCATATGCAAGAAATTTTAATTTTCATCAGTAATGAATAATTAATAGTCATTTGACTTTTATTCTTTAAAGAGAGAATTCATCTGAGACAGTAGTTGTAGACACATGAACTCATTTTTCTTAGTAAAAATACATAAATGTTAAATTTTGTTTGAATGAGAGTGGGTGTTGTTAGACAATAGTTTCCCTTTGCTCACAAAAACAACTACCTGCGATTGTGGCATTATTTTTTTTTTTGCATCTGCTGGAAGTACTGTGTGATAGATTTAATTAGTATTTGTCCCCATTCCCACACCTGGGCATGTATTAGATGAGATTTTTCTTCGGATGAGGAAATTGCAATATTTCTTCAGTTCTGAAAATAACATCATAATGTCTTCAAAGTGTAAGTGAGACATGAAATTTATATAAAGTATTCATGTAGTGCAAAACAAAGGGCATGGTGAACAAAGCAAGTCCTGCATCTGATCTACTGTAATGGATTATTCTTAAATGGCTTAAAACAATGAATAAAAGTCACCAACAACAAATTATTTTTTATTATCTTGCCATTGAAGAGAGTGTCATATAAATTAATTTCAATTATATGTCTGTCTGTAATCTGGATGCTGGAAATGCATTACGTCAACAACATGAAGGGGTAACACCTACCTTCTAAAGATGGAAAGAGCATGTTCATATGTGTATCAAAAATGTATTATATCATAAGCTGTGTATTGTGAAACATATCTATACATGGGACAGGTGTATTGTTTCACCCATAACTTGTATGCCATGAATTTAGGTGATGAGGTTAATTACTACCACAGTTTTCACCTCTGTTAAACAGAAGCAAAGTCTAAATGATCTTTTTGGAAAGTACATGTAAGACTATAATGATATTATCTAACATTTCTAAGGCATCAATCAATTATGGTATATTCACTAAGAGTCGCTATCTTTACAGACATTAATACTAAAATAAAAGGTTTGATAATCACCTTAACATAATCTGGAATACCCACTTAATGACTTGAAGAACTAAACTGACATATAAATGTCTAAAAATGTTTCTCCATTCTAACCAAAAATACCTTTTATCTTCCACCATGTACTGTTCTCTGCTCAAAAGACATAAGATACATTTTCATCTATTTTCTCACCTTGACCATCTGCCATGATGAAGTGTCCATATCCAAAGCTGCTGCAGACTCTGCGAGAGATGAATGGATCTAAAACTGCAGCTGCTGAGGAACAATCAATACCAACCCAACCTGGGACACATTCAGCACAGTCTGTGGTGACATTGAATCTCTCAGAGGAACAGGTACATGATCCATCAACAGTGTTACAGGTTCCACCTCCACAGGAGAATTCCCTGGAAACAGAGCACAGGCTGTCACAGGATGAACCAAAAAATCCCTCAACACATTCACAAACTCCTGACACAGTGCTGTATGAGCCAGATAGACATCGTATGTTGCAGGAAATTCCAGTCCAGATTGGGAAAGGCCTTTTTGGAAAATATTTACAATAAGTTCTGGCTGGCCAGTTCACAGATCCTCTATCTGGCATACAAATATCAGCAAAGGCAAGAATTACTTCCATACTGTATTCTAGATTGTTGGTGGATCTTACATTAAACAGACACTGTTGATAGAAGAATGTTCGTATGTGCTCTCCTAAAAATTTGCAGGTGGCATTGAAGTGTGAGGAGTAAATATGGCTGTAACAATATCTTTTGACCTCATCTGGTGGGTCTAGGTACAAAGAATATACATTGTATATACTTAGATCTGGGTAGCTTAGCCTGTATTCAGTCAAGTCCCACTGTGGATGTAACCAGGGACTCTTGATCCATGTTAATTTAACTCCAGTTATTGGGTCCACAGATTCATATCCAGTACCTTCATTAAGTCTCCAAATATTGGACAAACTCACATCTGTGGGAAGGACATACATAAATGCCTTTGACAATATCTCTGAGACCAACAGTCTTTTCTTCCAAATGCGGAAATCATCAAAAAAGCCAACAAAATTCCAACTGTATTTTTCAGTGTCTACATCATTCTCACTCCATTGTCCTAATATAAACTTCCCTCCAGGTCTAAGTGGCGACAAACTGGAGTCTATTTGTAGAAAGTTGCTGGTGTATGTCAGGTCCTCCTTAATAAGATAAAGCAGGGCTCTTTGATTCAGTGATATCCATACTACTGAAAGATGGTACCAGACACCAGGTGTCACTACAATTGCATTTACAGTTTTGATGGCAGATTGGAAATATATGTTTAATTCATTTCCACACAAAACAATACTGAAGATCTCTTGGGCTTTGTATGACCAAATTGTTGCACATGTGCCTGAAATAGCATCAACCTTAAATTTGATCTCTATTGTTGTGTCTGAATCAACAAAGGAATAGAGTGGATCACTGACAGCATGACTTCCATTAGTCTTAATGCAGAATCCTTCACCCTGATGAACTTTCAGTATATTACTGAATAAGGACTTGGAAGCATGAATTATCCAAGATGGACCCCAAACTTCATGAATAGTAACTTGTGTTAGGTTACCAGCAATATCTGATGTTAGCATCAAACCATCTTGAGTAACAAAGTCATTGGTTGGATTTCCATCACATCTGCTCAGAAGTCCAAGGGCACTTTGGCAAAGAGCAGCTGTAACTTCAATCTGCAAATCAAGGTGATTCTCAAACACATAGATGTGGATTATCATTTCACTCAACACCTCTATCTTGAAACTAGTGACAGATAACCTTGAGAGGTGAATATTTTGACTGATAACAAGTCTGGATGGCTCAAGTATTCTCTGTTTGTTATACCAAACTGATCCATGACCAAGATTTGAGGCCCCTGTTGCTGTTACCACCACACTGGATGAGCCAACAGACACACCAACAGCATAGATTCCCACTGAAGCTTCTACACTGGATGATATCACCTATGAATAAAATGATGCAGTATTGGTCTAAGTAACAAAAATTTAATGAGTTTCCTCTTAGATAATACATAATTTTCTGATTTAAAAAGTATGGTTCATATTCATATTTAAAGTCAAGCTTAATGTTACTCAGTCTCTGAATATATTGGTCCAGTAGCATTTTCAACTATATGTAACAGTCAAGACAAGATTATACATGTATGAGAGGAGGTAATTTAATAATAGATTTCTGCATGTATGTGAGAGCTCCAAGTAGGTATCTTTTCAATAAAAATAAATATATTTGCAAACATAGTCATTTTATGGAGAAGAGAACAAGTAGATTGCTTGGACAGACAGCTAGTATATGAATTAATATCTTGTTATAGGGCAGAAAATAGACAAGATGCCTTAGTCAATTAGTAACCGTACAGGTAGCTCAGTAATACCAGTATATTTGTTCATCTATTCTGATATCTGAATACCGATTTGGTTTATTTCCACTTGCTGTGAACAATGATTTAATTTCTACTTGAGACAACTAAAAGGGTCAATGGTCATACATCCCTGCCTTGTACTTATTGTTAATTACTATTATTCCTTCAAAGACTACTGTCTGCTGCCACATGGGAATCCAGAAGTTTTTAGTGTTATATGATACAAATTCTTTCTCATTCAACTGAATCCACTTTTTAAAAAATTGAATCAATTTACCTGTAAAACATGAATATTAAGTTTCTCGAACATCAGCTGGACTGAGGTCAACAAGTACTCCCCTGGCCTGATAAAGTTGTACATGGCCCCATCGTATGTGACAAAATGACCACTGTAGTAACTTTTGGCTTTATAGAATCCTGACACAACTATTGGACTTGACAGAAGAGCCACTGAACAGTCAGCTCCTATCCAGCCATCTAGACAAGAGCTACAATTAGTGGACTGGTTAGTAGAGGCATAACAGATGCAGTGGCCAGTCACAGGGTCACAGGTTCCCTTCCCATAGCAGGGTCTGGCAGACCCTCCTTCACAACTATTCTCACACTTTGAACCCCAGTAACCTGGCTGGCATTTACAGTACTCTGTGTCATTGGCAGGTCCAATCTGTTTAAAAAGATATAGTAATATGTAGTTATTTTGGGTTTGGGGGTGGGCTTAAACTAATTTTACATATACAATACTTATCTGTCACTATAGCACAGCTACTTATCTGTCACTATGGCATAGCTAATCTATTTTTATGCTATAAACTCACCATCTGTTCAATGTGAATACATCCTCCTCCAGAATGGAGTAAAGTCAGTATGACCTTTTGCACACCACTGTATGTTCTATGGTCATGTACATAAGGTAGATATTACCTGTCATCTTTTCATAGATGATGATTACACAAGATATATAAGGATGGAAGAAGGGCATCTGGCAATAGCAACAGGTAAGTATTGCATAATTAAAATTCATTTTATCATCCCCACCCTCAAACTACATTTTAATAACAGCAATTACTTATACTGTCACTATTGCCTAGCTGAATTTGTCAGTTAGGTGGGTAGGCTGATGCTCTCATTAAACTGATAAAAACTGAGAAACTGAAATGTACTCACTCACCATAGAAGGAGAAATCCATCAATAGAAGGTTGATGTCTCTCTGAGTCATATATTTTGCTGTAACAAATCAGACCCAGAATAAAAAATGTCTGTGTTCTGTTGTGCTAATATGTTGAGGTACAAGGAGGAAAAGGTAGTTTTAGAACTTTAAAATGCTGCATTTATGATGTTCCCCAACACATAATAATTAATGAAGCCCCATGAGGTATCAATGGCTCAAGTCTCAATGGCTTTTACTTTCATAAAAGAGAGATCTCAATCAATGAGAGACTAATATACTCTTTTGATTGTGGTGCCAATCCACTGGGAGATAGTAGTAGCCAAAATGTCTACTGAGCTCTCAAGAAGGAAGACGATATATTTCCTACATTTATTTTTGCTTTGGAGCCATCAAGATAAAAGCAAAGAGCACACATAGGGCATAAGAGTCTATCATGATTATCCATGGCGCACATGTAACAGACACTGGAGATCTCTACAGGCAGGAGAGCTACCAAAGGTAATTGATTCAAGAAATCCTGGATGGCAAAGAATGGAAACAGAAGTAAAATTCCAATTAAACTGGAGACATCAAGTGTCAATACACATGGAATGAATCTTACTTTTTCTTTTCATCTTGCAGAAGTGAGAGCAAGTAGAAACATAGTTTTGGGTATGAGGTCTGGACTCAATGGTTCATATGGGGCTTTGGTTAATAACCACAGAACATAAGAAAGATTCCATCTGGGTGTAAGAGAGTGGCAGACTGATTTCCATGCCCTGAGAGAACTTAGCTGTGTTGGAGATGGCTTGATAGCCATTGAGAGTGGATACTGAATTATTTGATCTCAAAAAAGAACAAAAGGAAATCAGCAATGGAAGTTACAGAAGAATGGATAGGATAAATGTGTTTCCTACTGCACCAGTCACAGAAAAGTTTTCACCTGGTATCATAGACCTTGCATGTAGAAGCTCTTGTAGCCTTATGGTTTTAACTGGCAACTTGGCCTAAAAACTCATTCTGGTGGAGAGATCACCTGAAATGAGTCAGGTGTGCAAGTGAGAATGTGTGAGCTGCTGTGGAAGAAGCATATCCAGCATTGTGAATCCTTCCTGTGAGGTAGACACTTGGGCCAATCAATCAACAGGTCCAGGAGATCATAGAACCATGATCGCTGGGCCAAAGCAGGGCAATAAAAACAAGCTGGAAGTTCTGATCTTTTGTAGAACTTGTAGCACTCAGAATAATGGGAAGGCCTATGTGAGTAGGCAATCCCACTAGAAGCTGATTGAATCTACTGCCATGCTCTCTGGTTCAGAACAGGAGAGACCTAAAATTAAAGTTTGATGTTTATCCTGGTAGCAAACAGGTCATTGAAGGGTCCTCCTCAGAGTTTGAACAGGGACTGAGTGGTGAAGAGACCATTCTGTGAGGACAGCTCAGCCTGTTCTGGACATTGTGTGCCAATACATTCATCTTGCCTGGAATGTGTCTGAGGGGATCATGACACATTAATCCCTACTTTGTCAATGCAACCTTTCAATGCTATAAATACAGAAACCCTCCAGACTTGCAATTAGTGAAAAGTGGGATAAAAATTAGTGAATTTTGAACACAGTAAAAAGGTATATCATGACACTAACTTCACCCACTTTAATGGTCAGTACAGTATTATATACCACCCCATAAAATATATACTTATGCTGATTAAATGTACTACTTTATTTGTAGCCAAATTTACTGATATACACAAACTTCATGCTATTTATCATGATACAATGATGTGGCAGCCTTGAACCTCCTCAATCAAACTATGGTAAATTTTTGTTTTCAAAATAGTTCTGACTTCTTGTCTGCTGTTAATCTTGGTGAGTAAAATTATTGCAAATTTTCAGCATCTAAGAATGCAATAAAGGAAATAATCTTTTACTGTCACTGTTGCTGATCTCCAACTGAGAAAGACAGGTTATGTTCGACAAGAAAGCTCACAAAGAATGCTTCAGCATGCAGACTTGAGTAGGTGTCTTAAAGTAATCTAAAACTGAAATCTGTGGGGGATTACTATAGCATTATGCTTTTTCACATTATCTGCCACATGCACATGCCTACAGGGGCTCATATTGTTGCTTACAATTTATCTGTCATACATCTACTATATAATAATATTACTACATGGTACGTGTATGACAGATAAATTGTAAGCAACAATACCAGCACTTGTGCACATTCCCAACTGTAAAATCTGCAGCACACACTGTGTGAAAAGCAAAATGTACATTGATGTTTGCTAGGCCAAATATTAGTGTACTCCAAACTATACTCCACTTTTTGTGGAATACAAATCTTTTACATTGGAGGTGAATACATCTTGACTGCAGTGTAGCTTAATTATCAAATGGTATTAATCCAGAAGATGAAACGATGAATGGTGAACAATTAGTGGTGTTGGTACATGCACAGAAAACTGAATTCATATATGCTAATCTTTCAATCTAAAAATTTCCAACACTCGAAAAAGCTGTATTCATGTTTCCCAACCTCTATCTGCTTTTTGCTACCAATGTGCTTCCTCACATTCTTCCTGCCACCACGCCCAATGCTAAAATTTTTGGCACACTGTGTGCAGAAATCATAATGTATATTGGTATTTGATGGCTGAATGCATGGCCAATTTTTGGTATATTCCAATTAAACTTCACATTTTGTGCAATACATTTCTTTTCCTTTTGTGATGAAGCTGTTTTCAAGATGTGATGCTGAATGGTAATTTAATGTGTTGGCAGTGTATGTGTGGAAAGAAATTCCAGTTAGGCCCCAATTTCTTTCAAAAACATTTGTAAAACTACTCTTGCATACGGATTAAAATATGCTAAAATACTTGCTACTGGGCCAACTGTACAAAATGGCTATAGTTCTACTAACATTGTGACTAGTAATACTGGACCATTTGGTAAGTGCCAATATCACAACTAGCACTTAATGGGAAAATTTAAAATGATTGAGAATTGGGAAATTTATGAATTTTTTGCATGCAGCATGAATCTGTGAATCACTGTAGAAAGTCGTAAAATTCACACCAAAATCATGAAGGTTGGCAGCTATGTAAATACTGCATTCATTACTAGGTTGTTGATGTGGAGGTAGAACTTGGGAGGAGGCCAAGAATCCTGGAGAATTATTCCCTTCAGCTCTAAATGAGTACCCCAATCAGGAACCTATCCTGACTCATCCAATAGTGCTAATGGTAGGACTGGGGTTGATAGAGAACCTTTGTGTGAAGGAAGTACTGTCGAAGTTGCACACGGAGGTGTGCAAACAGAATGAAGTTGGAAGTGGCATTAAAGGTTTCCAACAGAGACAGATTATGGAGAGCAGATAATGAGCTTTTTTCTCATAGCATCTCTAGGAGGATCAGGATTTTATCTACCTGACCCAAAGGAACCTGGAGTAAGTTATGTTTTGTGAGGACGTTCATCACTATGTAAACAAAGTCATAACATGCAATGAGTTCTGATTTCTCAAGGTTAGGTAAAAGACCCAACTGAGTTACATGGACCAAGAATGAAACCAATCCTGATGAAGGGATTAACTTTAGCATTGTGGAATAGCTAGTCATCAAAATACTGGAGAATTGGTGTTCCCAATAATCCGAGGTAGGCTACTACCATACCTATAATTCTGGTGAAGACTCAGGGTACATAAGAGATTCTGAATAGCAGAACCCAGAAATCTGTGGTATGGAGGAAATATTAGGATGTGAAAATTGGCATCCCGAAGATCTATGGAGATGGCCCAATCAAATAGAAAAAAAAAGCATTCCAGATTGAGGAAGTTGTCTCCATCCTGAATGTTTCTTCCAAAAGAAACTGGTTGAGTGAGGAGCAATTGATTATGATTTGAAATTTTCTGCTTTTCTTGTTGACCAGTAAGATTTAGGAGTAGAAGGTGGGGGGACTGATTATTCAGGACCCTCTTGACTGCCTCTTTCATCGAAAGGGTTTGCACATCATCCCTCAATTTCACCAGATTGGACTGGGGAAAGAAAATCAGGATCCTTGATAGTGGGGTTTCTCCTCAAAAATGAAGTTCATAACCCTCATTATGAAGAGGACCCAACCATTGTCAGTGATGCTTGACCAAGCCTCTGGGAAAAAAGAAAACACTGTCTGGGTCGTTTAGGAGGGAAATGCAGAGCAGGAGAGGAGTTAAATTGGTAGGGCTGTCCCCCTGCTTTCCTTCCTGATGATTTAGAAAGTGGTCTAGCTTGAGTTTGTGGATTGGACTATGGCTGCACCTGCTTGAAACATTTTGCAGATGTCCCATGAGAGCGATTTGTCTTAACATTTTCTGGCCAATTGCAATAATCCAGGAGTGGATGTGAAGGATTGATGTTGATCCAGCAAATGTTGAGAAGCTACAGTAGGTTTAAGGACCCCCAAAAGGGTCTTGAGAAGCTACAGTAGGTTTAAGGACCTCCAAAAGGGTCTTGAGAAGTTACAGTAGATTTAAGGACCCCAAAAAGGGTCTTGAGAAGCTACAGTAGGTTTAAAGACCCCAAAAAGGGTCTTGAGAAGCTACAGTAGGTTTAAGGACCCCAAAAAGGGTCTTGGTCTAGTGGAGCAGCCCTTAGAAAGTCTTTACTTTAGTTAAGAAAGACTTTTAATGAGTCAAATGCAGCTGCACAGTTGATGTGCAGAAATTTCACTGAAAATGCCACAGCAACATAAGGTGCCTACCTGGACATATTGGCCACAGCTTTCAGCAAGTGTTGTAAGGCAGATGGATTCAATGAGGCATCCCTCAGCATACTAAATTAAGTAGCCGAGAAAAGGTTGACATGTGAAGCTATGGTTAAGCATAACTGGGCTTTCTGCTTTATGGCATCAATTATTCTAATGGGAAGGCATGCCCAGCCTTCGAAAGAAACACACAATTTAGCTGCATAAGCATCCAATTTGGGAGGTTTGGTTGGCTACTTTAGGGAATGTACCCAGTAGATGGCAGAAGAAACAAGGGGTCTCAACACTGAAGGAAAAACATACTACAATGTAAGTTTTTCAGTGGTATTTAGAACTTGTGAAAGCCTCTGTATTAATTCCTCGTTGTGGATGAATGTGTGAGAAGTAAGAGGTCTGGTTGTGTTGGTACCCAGGAAATCTCCAAATTGGCAAGTATCATTTAGACTGTGTGCCAGATGCTTTGGGGCACAAGAGTAAAATTCTGTAAACTTTTTTTACTGCCTTATCAAAGGACCAGACCTTTTCTTCCTCCTTCAACTGAGAGGAAGGGGTAGACCTGAGACAAGGAGTTATTGCTACTGTTTCTGTTTTGAGCTTGTTTGAGTCAACGAGAATGGAGAGGGCAATGTCATCATCATAATCTAGTAGAGAATGGCTGAGCATCCCTATATCTCTTGGAAGTGGGGTTATAGAAGCCCTTTGTACCAAGGTAGGTGGTTCAACATGAGTTCCAGTGGAGAGATAAGAATGTTAACTCTGGATGATGTTACACCATTTGCCTTCAGAGTGGAGGCCACATGGTGGTGAGGTGAAGACAGATCATGAGCCATAGCATCACCCTGACTGTGAGGGCATAGTCCAGTAGCTTGAGAAGGTATAAGGACAAAGGACTCTGAGGTGGAGGTACTTACATCCTGTAAGGGTTTACTGGTATAATTGGGAAGGAAGGGACACCAAAACGATTACCATTCTCAGTTCTGTGTGTAGCCTTCAAATCATGTGCTGGATAGGATGGTAGAGGAAAGAACTAGATCCTTACCCGAGTGAATATGGCAACTTATGTACAATATATAACTTTCCAAAAGTTTTTTAAAAAAGGGACCTTCACATAAATGGCATTATTGTTGATGCTGCCATCATCTCTACCTGAGAAGTGAATACCATCTCTTGCCAGTAACAATAAATACGAGAAAAATTTTTATTTTACATTTTCAATCCAAATCATTTACAAACTGAGTGTTTAAACCATTTCTGATATTCTTGGGTATTAAGATTTTCAAATTAGCCACTGTGGTGGCCATACTGGATGTAAGATAAGCACCATTTTCATTTAGCACAAACTAGACACCATTAGAACACTTTTTGGGTGAAAATCCCATGTTGATATGTGGATTCAATCATGAGAATCAATGACAAGATTTTCAATATATTCATTGTGGCAGCCATATTTGAGGTCAGATTGGCATGATTCTATTCAGAAACAGTTAGTATCCTGGCAAAAATGCAATATCATTAAAACTTTCCATTTAGGAGTAGAACTTTATAAGAAAGAAAAATCAAGATGGTTGCCATGGTGACATACTGGATATTAAATCTGTACCATCTGGACTTAGTACCAAATAGATATATAGAAGTCTTTGGTGAAAACCCAATGCTATGATGACTTTTCATCTAGATGGAATAACAGTAAAAGTTTCAAGATGGCCATTGCAATGGCAATATTGGATTTCCAATTAGCACAATTTTTACATATCACCAACCTGATAGCACAAGAAAAGTCTTCCAATGAAAACCACATTCTGATATGACTTTCCATTCAGGAGGAGTAGCAATATCAAAATTGCTGCCATGGCAGTCATATTAGACATCAGACTGGCACTACTTTCATTAAATCCAAGTTGAGACTGTAGAAAGTCTTTCAGTGATCATCCATTGAAGAGAATAACCAGATTTTCATAATGGCTACAGTCATGAGCATATTGGATGTCTGAGCATCATGAATTTAATTTAGAACCAACTTGAGAATGGGATAAATATGTCTTTAATGCTTCATGACAATCCTCCATGAAGTTTAGAAGAATTAATAACAAACTGTGCTAACAGATGCACAAATGATGAATGGACAATGATCAACAGGCCATTCCTTTAGCTATTATGGTCTACAACTATTAGAGTAACAAATGCAACAAAAAGTCAAGAAAAAGAAATTAACAAAAAGCAAATTAAATTAGAACAGTGGGTAAAAACTTACAATAATGTAATGTAAACTCATCTGATTGCAACATTTGGCAAGGCACAAATAATTCCCTCCCCCTTTATTTTTCCACCTTTTCTTATTTTACCTAGAACATGTATAAAAGCCAATCACAATCAGTTTGTCATTTTATGCTTTAAAGACTATGACATTATTTCCAGTGAAATTTGTGGCAGGTTTTTCTGATGGTGCATTAGTACCTACCTGGGTTGGAGGATGGTCACATAGATTCTTAAAATCTACAGTTATGTTCCTGGCAATATTTGCCCTAGTAGAGGCTAGATGCCACCAAATCCTGGACCCAGCTTCTAGAGGACTGAAAACACACAAAAGATCACATTACAGTGAATTCCCCAGGGGTATAAAATTGAGGGTAAAAAAATAACCTTGGCATCTGAACTAAAAATACAAATAAACAAATACCCACAATTAACAAACGCATTGTCCATTCATAGATTAATTTTATTTGTTCATTTTCTTTTAGAGTATAGTTGTACTTTTAAGAGTCTCCTTCATCTTTTTGTAGTAAAATTAAAAACAACATTACAATTAACATATAGAAGCTGACTCTATTTCCTCTTTCCAAACCCAGTATATACAATGGCTTCAGAGATGCAGCAAAAATAAATAAATTCCTTTGAATGAGGGCCTCAAGGTAGATTAGTTCTTAGCTAATTGAGTTACCCTCTTTAAATAAAGTCATAATAATAATAATAATAATAATAAAATACAAAAACCCAAATAAATATGTTATACAAAACAGCAGTTAATTTACTGCCTGTCATAAAATGTGTACTTTCATCACTTTTATTGTACTTTGCCAGAACACATTTATCCAAAATTCAAAGAGGTCAATGCTTCATTTTCTTTTCATTAAGTTACAATAGAACTTTCAAATATTTCACTTATTGAGCAAAGTTATGAACAAACAGAAACTACAATGATCCCATACTTTGTAATCCAAATAACACATTTGTCTACTGATTTCTTTGTTGTGAAAGAATAGTTTGTATGATAATGTGTTCTCCTGATATATTGTGGTGAACAAGAGCAGATTTTTGAAAATTCTTAGACCCTGTCAAGAGTTGATTATTCACTTTTTAGTCTTTGCAATAAAAAAATCATAAGTCGCACCAGTAATCCCAATTAAATATTTTTTCTTCATTTTTCACTCATATTAGATCCACAGTTACTCTGTTCTGCCTCTTTCATGATCTTGCCCTTTTAGAAATTTCTCAGAGATTCCATATGCAATACTTCAGGAATCCATATGGAAGAGATATGGACTGAAAAACTTATGAAATCAGACAATTTATTCATTATCAGTTCCATAAGTACTTCACAGCAAGTGAAAATTCGATATGGAATAAAGTTGCAACTTTAATCCATAAGCACTTTTTTCCATATGGAACGCAGGCTCATGTGTCACGCTCCTCTTCTGACACTCGCATTCCCAATATGAAGATGAAATCATATGGACAATGTTCTTTTGTATACCAGGGCCCAGCAACATGGAACGAATTGCCATCTGCACTTAGACACAAAGACACAGTGATCTCATTCAAGAGTGCCCTTAAAACTAATCTTTTTCAACTGCAAGAACAGTCATAATGACCTAATAATGTATCCTTTGACCGTATCCTTACCTTAAAAATTTACAGCATGTTTTTCTGTTTCTAATTTTTGTGGTGTTTGTTTTTTTGGTAATCATTTCATTATATATGCTTTTAATTCTTTTTAAGTGTTGGCAAATGTTGTAAAGTGCTTAGAGATTCTAAAGATTAGGCATTATATAAAATCTTGGTTATTATTATTATTGTTATAGTATCATGGAAAATACTCTCTTAAGAATTCAAACAGAAATATTGGTGGGAGTTAGAGTACATGTATATATCAGTGTAGCTGATGTGGAAGGATGAATATATACTCATATAAATTTGAAGAAAACACATGCATGTCAGTTTTCTTTAGTTTAATTCCACAGATGCTTAAAAACAAGCAAAGACATGACCAAAAAGGTAGAGAAAATGTAAACACGATCAGAATATCTGTGGTAGTACAAATTTCTTGTTGTTGTTTGTCCTTTGTTTTCCAAATTGCATCTGGACTTTTCACAAATTCCTTATGGACTATTGCCAAATTTCATATGGATTATTCACAAATTCCATATGGATTATTGCAAAATTCCTTATTGAATTTTAAGTTTATTCCATATCGACAATCTATAGATCTCATGGACTAATTTACATATTCCATGGCATTTTCCTTAAGACATATGTAAGGAATCCATAACATTTCCATATGGATACGCTGAAATCCCTAAGAGAGGTTTGGCCATAGAATAAAAATATCCATATGGATATTTCTGTAAAAGTACATATGGATTCCATATCCAGTCCATATGAAAAATTTCATACAGGTTCAGGCTATTGATTCTGAATGCATGCTGTTTCCATCTGGAGATCATTTTCTAGTTTGTCTGGACAACATATTGCTGAGTTTGATGGAAACTCCGACTGCTCTTGAGATTAGGGGAAGCTACTCTGTCATAACAATGCCTATGTGTAAAGTATAAATGATGCCATCCTTCATCCTAGGTATTGGATACTGAATAAATCCTGATAGCATTATGCAAATCATTTGTGTAATCAGATATCGTTAGTGTGCATCTCTGATGCACAAATGTTCATCAAGGGAAACACAGCATTAATTAATTAATGAAATAATGAAGAAAAAATGTAATATTACCAAATCTAATCTTCTGTAATCAAATCTACTCTATTGTCATATTTTAAATTCTAACTGGTCAGAATTTGCAGTAGACAAATTATCTTGTATCCATCATTTTCATGTTGGACCCTCTGAATAATGCTGTGCTAAAATGAATAATATTTTCAGCTTTATCTCAAAAGAGTGCCTACATCTATTAAAGTGGAAATAAGAGGCTTTTAACTGAGAATACTTTTTTTGGTTTTTCTTTCGCAAATATTGAATTTATTGACTCTGGTCAACATTTTGCAAATAAAACTCAATTTGCACATTCAGATCACCAATGATGTCCCCCAAAACAAGGTCGTTATACCCAATATTAATGTTATCTTACCCAACAGAAAAGGCATATTCAATCGCACTGGGTCTAAATTTTGTGGTTGGATAGAAAGTGACTGGAAGCTTTGTCCCACCAACTGAGTTCTGTGGCCCAACTGGGATGTACACATTGTTTGGGTTGTTGTTCTTGTAGCCAAACCAGGCAGTAAAGGTGGACTTGTTTGCATCTGCATGTACACATCGGAACATGGGTTCAACTCCAAGATTTTCCACTAGGCCATCTCCTAAAAGGGCATGTCTTCCTTGTTGGTCGATACATGGTATGTCACACTCACCTGGGCCAACATAATCTGCAATCACAATTAAAGGGAATTATAATTATGCCATTTTCCATACATCTTTATTTGAAAAATAAATCTAGCTATTAATATTTTCCTACTGAAACAGATCACATTTCAATATTTAACTTTTACCTTTATTTTCCATTACATTTTTTTTTTTGCACTTGTATCAATGAGGAAAATTTACAGCCAAACAAAGGCTCGAACACAGGGCCTCCCCAACTACTGACAGGTGCTCTACCACCTGTACCTTTTAAACCAATAAAACAGTCGGGTTCCTAAGATACTTGCCAGAATACTTCCTAAAATAATCATTTAAGTATACTCAGTTAGAAGTTTATAAATGACATAGATAGGGATACCAGAAAATAAAGACTTGAATTTCACAAAACATTACATCCTGTCTGAAAACAGCCATAGAGAGAGAGAGAGAGAGACAGAGTGGTACTGGAAAATGTCTCCGTAGTCATGACGGCCCAATATTTTGTAAAACCTGAATAATATAATAGCTATATAAATTACATTCAGCTGTAACTCTATCACACAACTTACAAAAAAAGTTTAAATAATTCATAATAATTGAACACGTCTTTAAATGAGCATTTAATTAAACCAAAACCCCCAAACTTGTAAAAAGAAATTATACTTCACTTCTGGTGTCAGAAGTGGAATATCGGATTTAACGGAGCACTAAAATTATTGTTTCATTATTCTTGTATGATCTTTTAGGTGTTTCAGATGTTCTTGACAAGACAGTGAGGTTAAGTAGACATATAACATTACTTTATTTTTTTGTACACATTTCATGTTTTTGTTGCCCTCTGAGAAATTAAATACAGTTTGTTTGTTGAAACTATAGTAGTTATGCCCTCTGAGAAATTAAATACAGTTTGTTTGTTGAAACTATAGTAGTTATGCCTTTGGCATACTAGTGCATTTTAAGTTGGTCATATCATATTTTTTTGAAATGTCATCAATGAAAGAACTTGTAGAACTGGGGAGTTCAGCTTTGAGGAGGAACAGGCTAGGGAAAGGGATCAGAGAGAAACAGAAAGGTAAGCCAAAAGAGATTTGATAGAATTAGAAATGACCGAAAAGGAGAAATTAGAAATAGAAAGAAAAGCCAAAGAACAATAAAAAGACTTTCAAAAGGAAAACATAGAATTAGAAAAACAGGCAGAGAGAGAGAAGATAGAATTAGAAAAGCAGACTGGAAAAAAGAAGATAGAGCTAGAAAAACAGGCTGAAAAAGAAAGGATATAATGGGAAAGGGAAGCAGAGAGGGAAAAGATAGAATTAGAGAAGGGAAAGATAATAAAAAAGCAAGCAGAAAGGGAAAAAGGTACAACTACTAGAAATAGAGGATAGGAAAGTAGAAAGGGAAAAACAAGTGAGGTTAGAAGCTTTGGAGATATAAGATAGAAAAAGGAAGAGGGAGTATCAAAGAAATTAGGATCTATTGCAAACCGAGAGGAAGGAGGAACATGACTCTAAACTGAAAGGTCCAAAATGGCTCCAATTTGAAGACAATAAAGATAGCTATCTAAACAGGTTTGAAAGGTATGCCAATGTACAAAAAATGGAAAAAGATGATTAATTGCTTCATCTTAGCATGTTGCTTAAGGGTAAAGCACTAGACGTGTATTCTTGTTTACCAACAGCTGTCCCACTAAATTACATTGCATTGAAAGAAGCACTTCTAAAGTAATACAAGCTAACCGAGCAAGAGTTTTGCAAGAAGTTTAAGTATAGCAAACCTGAAAGAGTTGAGACATTCACCCAGTTCATCTGTAGGATGTGCAATTACTTGCAGTGATGGGTGGAATGTTGTAAAAATGTTAAAACATTTGAAGATCTTATGGATTTCTTACTTTGGGAGAGCTATTGACAACTTGTGGCAAGGAGTTATATTTATTCTTGAGAGAATATATATGACATGGCCACACAAGTGGATTTATTTACTGAAGCTCGGGGAGGTACTCATAATGTCATCTAGTGAGACAGCAAAGGTGGGAATCAAGTCAAGGACCAAAACTCAGGGAATCCCAAAAATATGGTAGGGATAACCAGGGAAGACAAAAGGATAAGCAAGGTTTCAATTGTCCTAAGTGGAAGGGATCAGTTCAGAGACTTGTGGTGGCCACTGAAGGCAGACAGTCGGTAAATGGGACACTCAATGTTTCTCAGCAGGCTAACTGGGAAGCAGTATACGAGCCAGTGGTGCATGCAGAGATCAGTCCAATTGATCAGCACCTGTATTTTCCTCAAGGCATGGGTACTGACGGTGAATGGTACTGTCAACAGACCAGAAATGACCATTTTATGAAACCCAGGGTGCACAAGTGTAGTTGTGAAACAGAGCCTCGTTCATGATGAACAAAATTGCCTTGTATGCTACTAGACCAAACAATTGACCACATTCCTGTCACAAGGATAAGTATCGAAACACCTTTTCTGACAGGAACTGTTGAAGCATTGTGCATATCCAACCTACTCTATGAACTTATGATTGGCAATGTACAGGGATCTAGACTCCCAACTATGTCGGACTTCCAAAGCAGCACAAACCAGAGCTCAGGTAATGGAGGACAACAAACCCCTACATAAATTAGAGTACTGAAAGCCATTACTGATATCTCCCGCAAAGAAGTTTTGAATGAACAAAAACATGATGCACTGAGTCAAGTATGGCAGGTCATTTAGGTGTGAAGAAACATCTGTATGGGTATTATGAGAATTCTATTGGCCTGGTGTCAATAGTGTTGTAGCCTGTTTTTGTCGTTAATACGATGTTTGCCAGAAGACAGTCTCTAAGGGAAAGATAACTAGAGTACCATTGTGTCAGAAAAAAAGATGGGAAAAAACATTTTTACATTGACTTTTGGCAACTGAACAAAATCATCATGTTTGATGCAGAACAAATGCCAGACTGAAAGCTTATTTTTAAAGTTGGCAGGTCAAAAATACATTTCCAAGTTAGACCTTAACAAGGGATATTGACAGGTACCAATCACTGATCATGCCCATGAGTTAATGGCATGCACAACTCCCAAAGGTCTTTATCAATTTAAAGTCATGCCTTTCAGTTTAGTCAACACCAGCGCATCATGCATTTGTCTCGTGCACAAACTGTTAAATGGTATGGAAAACTTCAACAATTTTGTAGATGATATCTTTGTTTATACATAGACCTGGGATTAACATGTTATAGTATTAAGTGATCTGTACAATTGACTCCATACTGCTAATCTTAAAGCTAGGCCCACCAAATGTAGTATATGATATTTTAGCCTAGAATGTTTGGGTCATCTTGTAAGTGGACTAGGCCAGTTGAAACCTCACCCAGACAAAACAGGTGCAATCAGAGATGCACCTAGACCAGAAACCAAGAAACAAGTAATATCTTTCCTAGGTTTGAGTTTTACAGGAAATTTGTTCCTAATTTTGCAGCTATTGCCAGCCCATTTACAGGCTTGACCAGGAAAAGGCAACAAAATAAAGTTCCCTGGGATGTATGACAGGAAACAATGTTTAATTCTTTAAGACAGAAACTTGTAAGTGCACCAATCTTGAAGTTGCCAGAATTGAACAAAAGGTTTGTGCTAAGGACTGATGCGTCTGATATTGGACTTGGGGCTGTTTTGCTACAGGAGCAAAAGGGGATGAAATTGCCATTTGCTTATGCAAGTAGGAAATTGCTCTCTAGGGAGCAAAACTACTCCATGACTGGAAAACAGTGCCTAGTCTAAGTATGGGGGATAGGTAAATTCCATAGATATCTCTTTGGAAGGGAGTTTATCTTACAAACGGACATTCAGCCCTCTTATACTTAACAAAGCAAAGGTCGCCAAAGCAAGATTGATGCGTTGTCTTTGCAACTGTATAGTTTCTGAATCAAGGTGATCAGTAAGGTGTTTTTAGCAAATAGTCTCAATGCAAATTTTAAAGTTTAATCTTCCTTTGTTTTGGTGAAACTTTGATAAAATCTACTGGTCTGATTCAAAGAATGGTATATTCATGTGTATATTATCAAAATGATTTCAACCATAACATTCTTATTTTCACATGACTTCATGTTGCAACCATGGAAAGCAGAATACATGTACATATGGTCAACATGTAGCAGCATAAAATAGAGGAGTGTAAACTGATCTTTGAAGTTTCCTAATCCTGTGATTAAACTAATCATTTGTTTCATATTTAATTTTTAGATTCATTCTCTAAGCCATATAAAGTCAAATTATATTTATTGGTATATACAGACTTAATTTTGGTAGTAATGGGTATCATAAATGGATCTATCATGAAAGGTGTCAAAACGTGTCATAGGGTAGTAATGGGTTAGCATAAAAAATTGTCATTGTACACATAAAGTGCCACTGTGCAGTAATGTCACAGTATGATTTACAACAATTACCACTGAGAACACAGAACAAAATGGGTGGTTTCTACTATTAAAATTGGGACCCCTTAAAACAAGATACTCTACTTTTTGCACATTCTGTACAAGTGGGTAGGTTCCATCCAGTCACACATTCATCGCAGCTTGCTCCTGTCCAGTGTCCATTGATAACATCTGAGTAACACTGACATATGTCTCCACCTGAAACAACCAAAACATTTAAAAGATGAACATACTTTACATTTCTTTAATCAAATAGTCTTATATCTACCAAGTTTTTGGACATTAACATTTGAAAAAAAACTTCAAGTAAAAACTTAATGGTTTCAAATGACTATAAATTGTTTGAAGAGGTACAGGGGTGATGTGAGAGAACAGTGCTTAATTATAATATGGTTCAATTATGAAAACATTTAGTGACTTATCACCATACAGAAAAACTTCAGTCAAAACATTAACCAATACTGATAATGCTGATACTGTCATAATATGTGACAATAAATATCTCACCTGTGCTAATATAGGCAAGATAAAAAGACACCTGGATTCTTACAGCTTAATCCTATTCCCTGGCATGCAGTTCTACTATTGCAAAGTTATGTAGGTAACACAGAATGAGGTAAAGCATTTATTTTCATGATAGCAAAAAATTTACAATAAACATATGGAAGGGTTTTACATATATTTTATGGATTGTATTGTACATATTAGTTTGTACAAAACCTTTAAAGAAAATATGTTCTATTCCTAACAAGGATGAGAACGTAGTCCAGAATTTGTTACCTACCCTAAGCAGAAATAGAAGGTTGATGCCCCATACCCCTTTTAATCAGCATCTACTATCCTTTCAATGCTTTATACTGTCCTTACTTGATGCTATGCTAAACTTTCACTTATCACTGATTTTTCCATTTTGATATTGATCATTATCAGACAAACTTTAAAGTCATATATATAAAGAACTGTCATTATGGTACATGAACCATGCTTTGAGCCTCTAAAAGAAACATATTGTGTTGTTCATATACCTTGCACTTCAAAACATATGTACTGTCCATTTTACAGAGCACTCTGCCCTCTTTACAAACCAGAAACATTATTATCGATGTATCTGGAGGTTAAGGCCAAAAAAATTTGTAAGATGGCCACCATGCCAGCTATATAGAATTGTAGATCAATCATGGAAACGGTCAAGCAATTAGACTATCTTTTTCAAATGTAAATAAAAACTACATATGTTAGTAAGTAAAGCAAATAACAAGAATATCCTATTTGTATGAGTGATGAAAAGTAAAAAAATGTTTTGAGAAAAGTACAAAATGTTTTGAGAAAAGTACAAAATAGAAAAAAGGAGAAGGTAATGATGCTATTGACCTGGCACAGTGGCATATCCATGAAGACAGAGAATGCTGCAGGTTGTGTTGTATCCAATGTAACCTGATTGACATAAGTCACACCTTGGTCCTGTGAAGTGAGGCTGACAAGCTGTACAGTCAGCACCCATATAGCCATGGTTACAGGTACAGGCTGGCACACTGCTATTGGCTGGCAGTTCACACAGACCTGAGGAAGTGGATTACAGTCTGCAATTTTTCTCAACACCAAATAGCTATGAACTGTGATTGTTTAACATTTTTGAGATAACATGCAACAAAAACATACAAGATCTTATCCTGTCACCTGGAAGGCAAGCAATGATGAAATTTGAAGTCAATTTCTATTATTTCTTTTTACCATACTGTTAAATGAAATTGTTATTTTGTTTTCTTAATACATCATAATGTCACAAAATTTCTTGAATAATAAAGCAATACAAAACATAAAATAATGAATCACTTAAAGCTCATGGCATTTTTAACTATAATAATGACTTTAAAATATGTAATATTCAATTTCCAGTTCTAGAGCCTACTGTGAAACAAACATTTAAAGATCAAAATTATTGAAAAAAAGTAATGCCGAATTAATTCTGTGTACTTTTAAAATGTAAACTGCTATATATTCTTGTCGGACTAATTAGAAGATCACATGATTTGGTTTCTAAGCAAATGTGTAAGAATATATTAATATAGGCTTTACTTCCTCAAGTTACTGACAGTCAAAGCCAAATGTTTATTATCCCAACAAAAGTTTCCTAACTGTGATGTAAATTTTGGTCTAAAACAAAATAAATCTTACCATTTCCTGAGCAAGTTGGTGTTCCTGGACAAACAAGGATGGAGCAGTTGTCTCCAGTGAAGCCAGGATCACAGACACATACAGATCTATTCTGGTACCTTGAGCACTTGCCATGCCCACTGCAGTCTGGATCACCTGTAGTTAGATCACATGGTAAAAAGATATTGTAAAAAGATTTATTATTTAGATTGCATAGTTTCAGTTGCACCGACAGTCTGGTCTTATTAATCTTTATTATTTCCATGACCAATGTAGTGGAATGGCTTCCATTTTCACTCTATTGTGTGTGTGTATGTGTATGTCTACATGTGTTGATAAAATACCTCCACAACAGTGCTGTGAACAGCCCATTATATGCCCATCTATGTAGATAATTGATATTTTTGTGCTGAAACCAATTTTCTCCTTCTAGTCCTTGACTTTTGCCCTATTGACCCAATAATGATAAGCTTCTATCTTAAGCCAAGTGCAAGACATCCACAACGTTTGGACCAGGTCTAAGATGTAGAACTACTATTAATTTGTGGAACAATTTTATTTTCTTTCAGTTACTGACCTTGAATTTTGACCTCAAATTGAATAGCCTTTATCCTTATCCAAAATAAAAGATCTGACTTTGTCTGTGGACTTTATATCACATATATTTTGCACAGTGAAGATGCTTCCTGATAAAGTCACTAGAAGAGAAACTTCTCCCAATTTGACCTAGATGATGGGCAACCTGGCAGTTTCTCCTAAATGCATCCACAAAAATTTGCCATTTTGATCAAAATGCACTGAAGTGGAATTAACTAATAAATCACAAATATAGATACTAATAGAAAACATGATTTGCATTCTGGTTATGTGTGCATGTTTGTAACAGATTCTTTATATTCAATAAATTTATTTCCACTTCCAAGCACCATATAAAATCCACAGTAAATCTGCCAGCATACCACAAATGTGACTGCGCGTGATGTCATTTTGGATCTATCGATACAGAACATGCCCATTTATATAATATCATAGGTCACTATATGGAATCTTATAATCAGGAACAGATGACTGCTGGGCAGCATTGGCTGCTTTGTCTGCCTTTTCTTACCCTAAAAATAAATGTGACCAAGTAGAATACTTGTATCAAATTCTATTAGCAAATATTCCTGTTTCTGTAAGATTTGGGATATTAATGGGTTATCAAATTTAGGGTTTTGCAAGGCTTTCATTGTGGAAAGGGAATCAGATGAAATTTGTTTCTTGCAATGCTTCAATGAAGTTCAAAGATCTGAATATGGCTGTAATCTCAGCAGTAAAAATGGAGACCTTATCCAGTAAACTATTAGAGATAATGACATGGTCTCTTGCAATGGCAGCTATAACCTTATCTCCTTGAAAGGATGTATGGACACAGTAGGTGGCTATTATTTCACTGACTTTACTCAGAAAGGCAACTTCCCTATCAAATCAGTTGCTTCTGAGTACAAAATACCTAAAGATTAAACATTCCTTAATTTACATTCTGACCTGAATTTTTTGTGTCAGTTTTAAAAAATGTACTTTATGTCAAAACATTGTACATACTAATGAAAAAAATGAAACTATTTAAAAATATGTTGTATAGAAATATAAAGGGTATAGATATTTATGTTAATCATGGTAAAAACTGATTAATTTTTCCATATGATGTCTTGCCAATACAAAGGCTATTTTTGATCTCTTGAACAACAATATTGGCACCAAACTGAATTTTGACTAACCAACAACATCACTAACAGACTATATTAATTGGCCATTTCATTATAAATGATTAATTTCAACATAATGAATTAACAGTAAAAAATCTAGTTTGTTTCAAAAATTTTAACTCTTAAAACTAAGAAAATCCTGATAAAGTTAAAATTCCTACTTGTTTCGAAAATAAATTTGAGCCTTTTTTTGTGCTGTTCTAAAATAGTTCTGACTGAATGTTTTGTTCTTCTTTTCAATATCTGACAAAAGCAATGAATTTTGATGTTATCAAAATATATTTAGTTGTGAAAATACTAAATCACCCTATTTAAGTACCAGTAGCTGTAAAATAAAATTTATCATATAGGCATCTAAAGCACAAGCATCAATTGCAGTGTTGCTTTTTAAATTTGCAACAGACCAACATTTAAAATGTTATAAAGTTTTTTTTTAAAAATCCATCTGTCTCTAAAATGCACACACCTATCAACCCATCTCAACCCCCACCAAACAATCACCACTACATTACCTGGACAATCCAAAGCTTGACATATCTCCCCTTTGTATCCAGCCTGACAATGACACACACTATTGTCACAGATGCCTTGGTTTGAGCACTCTATCTGACAGCCCCCACCAGAGTAACATAGGTCGCACACACATCTGGTACTAAATGGTGGGTCCTCTCTGCCATGGATACAGGGGTACTCACATGCTGGGCCCATGCTCAAAGTGCAGTTTACACATCGTGGTGGAAAATAGTGCTCAATATCACATACACCTGTAACAGAACAGATATTGAGAAGACATTACTTTTAAATCCTTTATGACCATGATTTATGGGAACAGAATAATCATGAAAAATATGTTTCATATCATATGATTATTTTCCCATGTTAGATTAAACCAGAAAATGTTGTAATCAGTATATCTCTATTCTAATTTGCTTCAAATTCATGATTCTATGAGAAATGGAACTCAGGGGTGAGATTTTGAGATGGTTCTGAACTCTTGGACATATTTTCTCACTCTGTAGGATACCACTCACTGGTCTGTTTCATCTGATTGGACAACAAGAAATCATTGAAATCATATGTCTTGCTGGCTGCATGATTTCTAACTTATACCTAGTATTAATCCTGGCTCTTGAAAATTATGTTACTGTAACCTAATTTTGCTCATGTGAATGTAAATCTTCAAGATAAATACATCCATTAAGTTGTATGGCACTAACTGCAATGGTTGCACAGAAATTGAACTACATGTAATTGCAAAAGCTACCTTTTATGTCTACACTAAGAATGGCAAGAATAATGACATGAAAATAGTTACATTAAGGCTTTGTTACTGTTTCTGTCGGCAGAAAAATCAATGTTGTAATAAACTAGTTAAGCAACAATAATGTTCCCTAAAAGGAACTAATGCTTGACTAGCTAAAAAGAACTTCCAGGAATTAAATATATGACATTTTCTTTCTTTTAAAGGTGAGTGCTGAAATCAAATCATCTCTGATATTCTTCAGCAGTAACAAGATTTTCAAATTAGCTGTTGTGAATGTTGGATTGGCACCATTTGTTTTATTTAGGAACAACAAGACATCAAAAGGAGTCTTCTGGTAAAAAAAACAACCCATGCTGATATTAGTTTCTCTTTGGGCAAGTAACAATAAGATTGCAATGATTACTGCCCATAATGGATATCAGACTGGTATCATTTTCATTCAGGACTAACTAGACATCCATTTAGGACCAACTAGACATCCATTTAGGACCAACTAGACATCCATTTAGGACCAACTAGACATCTTAAGAAGTTTTTTGGTGAAAGCAGTGTTGATATGGCTTGCAATCTAGGTGAAGAAGCTATAACAAGACTTTCATGACAGCCATATTGGAATTCATACTAGCACCATTTTTATTTGTGACCAATCAGGCATCATAAGAAGTGTTTCATTGAAAAGCTGATATAACCATTCAATCAAGTGTGGTGATAAAAAAGTTTCATACTGAATGTCTAAGCAGTAACATTTTCATCTGGGACCTATCAGACATCATAAGAAATGTAGTCAAAACTCCATGTTGATACCAATCATCCATTCAGGAAAAGTAGCAATAACAAGATTTTCAAGATTTATTCTGTGGTGGACAAAATGGATTTGCAAGTGACACTATTTTCAATTAGGACAAACTAGACTTAGGACAAACTAGACAAAGGAAATCTGATCAAAACTCCATGATGATATAACATTTCATTCTGGAATGTATAACTATAACAAGATTTTCGAGGTATTGACATGGTGGCCTAGTCAACATCTATTGGCACCATTTTATTCAGCACCAACTAGCCATCATTAGATGTCTTCTGATGAAAACCTCATGTTAATATCCAGAAGGAATAGCAGTAACAATATTTCCAAGATGGATACTGTGGATTTCTATCAGCACCATGTTGATTGAGGTAAAGTTTCATGACAATCCTCAGAGTAGTATAGCATAACAAACTTGTCCTAATGGACAGACAGACTTCAGAGCATCCCATAAGCTCTTCTGGTATATGACAAGACCAGGTAAAAATGTAAAGCAGGCTTTGCAATAAGGTCCCTTCTAGTACAGATAATTAACAACAATGTTGAAACTGAAAAATGCTGATACCTAAGACAGACTCAGATTTCATAACACCAATATATTACAGACTTGACAATGATTATCTGGTACATTGAGAAACAGTAATTAACACCACTCACCTCTGTTGTTACAGTCTAATTCCACTGAACTTAAAGATAGCTTAAAACCAGGTCCAGCACATCAATGATATCAGTGATTATCTTACAACAGACACAAATACTGTATAATGATTTAACACCATTCACTTTTGGATCCCCTGGACCATAAGGTATATCACAGCTAGGTTTTGCTTCGTAAATATGATAATTATTCGTAAAAATGCTAAAATAATATGAACATCATTCACCTTTTTTGTTACAGTCTGGTTCCCCTGGACAATCAGGTAGGTTACAGCCTGGTCCAGTCCAGTACTGGTTACAATGACATGTCTGGTCAGACAGAGAACAATATCCATTCCTTGAACAACTCTCCCCAACTCCAGGACATCCCTTCTCTTCACATCTTGGTCCTGATTAAAGTATACAAGGCACCACTGTGTCACTGAACCAGTTTTATATATAGTAATCTCTTTTGTTTAGGTCAAAATATTTCAATCTACAAACAAGAAAATGTCAAAAGTAGTGTAAAAGCAAAAGCAAGAATTCATAAAGAATTATCTAATTACTAACTGCACATGACTCATCTTTGTCAAAAGAGTTGGAGGTTTTATCACATAATTTTGATTCCATTCTCTTGGCAGAATTTTTACTACAAACAATTTGTGCATGCCTTCTTAGCAAATCTTAAATATAAAGAACTGTTACTTGAGAGGATTTCATGCACACAATTTGATTCTTTTATTTACATAAATATCTTGACTGAAAAAAAAAGTTGTAATATTTAAAATGTTCCAACTAATACTCACCCCACCAAGCTTCCTTGCAGATGCAGGTGCTACCATGACAAGAACCATGTCCATTGCACTCTTGGTCACAACCAGGTCCAGTGTAACAAGCATCACAAAAACATGTGTTATTCAGCAGAGCAGTGCCATTTATACAGGGAAGGGAACAGTCTAATCCCATCCAGTCTTCATCACACACACAGAGAGGTACACCTGATGACCCATTACATATACCATGATTGTTACAGTCTGGCTCACCTGGGCAGTCTGGTATGTGACAGCCATCCCCATACCAGCCACTGTCACAGATACACTTGTAGTTGGCTTTGTTACAGAAACCATGTCCTTCACATACAGATGTGATGCCTGCACAGTTTTTGATGTTGCAGTAATCTCCCCAGGAGCCATGATTGAGTCCATCCCCAGATTTACAATCACAAGTATCATTGATACATTGTCCAATCTCGTTACATATATTTAGACAACTCTTTCCATGAGCACATCCACTGTCACACTTACATACACCACTGTCCATGGGAATTTGTGTCCCATTACAAGGAATCTCACAAGCTGAGCCCATCCATCCTTTCTGACAACTGTGACAGATTGGTTGTGGAACTGCTGTTGCATCACACTCTCCCCTGTTGTTACAATTGTCAAGACAATCAGGTATGTGACACCCCTCTCCTTTCCAGCCCTCCTGACATACACATACTCCAGTCCCAAGGTTGCAATTTCCATGCCTCGAACAGTCTTCATTGTAACCCGGACAGCCTGGTTTCTCACAGAATTCTCCCCGCCCTCCATTGAATCCACAGTCACATGTACCATTGGATCTGCAGATACCAGTTCCTGAGCATAATGCTTCACATACAAGCCCACTGTAACAAGGATCACATATGCATGTGTTGTTTTTCACAGTTCCATGGTCACAATGATACTGACATGCAGTTCCAAAATACTGTCCCATGCATTCACAGTATGGAGTGTCTTTGGTGGGTATACATGATCCATGGTAATTACAATTTGACTCACACTGTGCTACATGACAGCCTCGTCCTCCCCATCCAGGCTCACAGGCACAATCACCAGTAACAATGTTACATGTGCCATGACTACTGCAGTCCTTCCCATCAGTACCAGGGCAACCTGGCTTGTCACACAATTCTCCTCTGTATCCTTCAAACCCACAGTCACAGATGCCATTATTACAAGTGCCAACATTATTACATTTCTTGTCACAGCCTAAACCACTGAAGCATGGGTCACAGTGACATATCCAGTATCCTGATGGAAGTCTTTCTGGCTTGCCATTGACACATCTATAATTTTCAAAATGCCATGAAATTCAGCAGATATCGCCACAATGGAGATACTACTCATATTGCCACAGTGGAAAATTCACTTTTGTAAATATTTTCTTTCTCCATTTAGGAATATATCTGCCGTTATGTGCATTATTCAAACTTGTATCTTTACATTTATGCCTATTTCATTTTTCTTCTTCCACTACTTGCTCCCATTCCCTACCTGCTCTCCATGAACAGGTCTTAAATATGTCAAGACTGTTGTACACACACACACCAATATATATATATATATATATATATATATATATATATATATATATATATATATATATATATATATTGATTGACCTGTCGCTTTTCACATGGCATTGTAGTGATAACATGAGGTTCTTTGCAATTCTTGATTTATTCCTACATTTATACTTCCTTTACATTATTGTAGATATGCTACTGTTGTATCTAGAAATATTTAACTTCATTGAACACTGGTGGCTTCCCCAACTTATTACATTCTTGGGGGGACAACATCTGCTGCGCATATGTTCTCTTTGGGCATTCACTTCATTCAAATTCAGTTTATTCACCCAAGAATCTAATGTCAGCAATATATGGCTTATTCAAACTAAACCCTTTGAGTGAAGTCCACACAGCTGCCGCTGTCATCCCAACCTTCGTTGGACAACCCAGTCATCGCTGGGCCCCTTCAGTTTCTGCTGAAGAAACTTTACTCAAAGGTTATCCATAACATTCTGTCAGGGAGTTTCACAGACCATCTGTGACCTCTGTACAACCATGTTGTGCCATTCAGTAGCCACTGAATCACTCACTGACAGAATGAAACTAAACAGTTTCATCAGTAGCAGCAGACAGTCCCCCAAGGCAAACTGATAATTTTAAATAAAAACTTAACTGGATCTGTGTTTTTGTTGTGTATAAATATATATATTTGTGTAATCAATGAGGAGGTGCCATAATAAAATGACCCAAAACAAACTTTCTAACAATAGTTTTTGACATAAATCATGGAAATTGTCAGTGAGTGTTTCTATTTGATACTCAGTGACACAGGTACAGTTTTGTATACCTGTTACACTCTATGATAACTGGTACAAGTTTTCTGGCAAAAATGTTTGACTAAATATAAGATATGGATAAGTAGCAATTAGAAATTATAACTATCATCAACCTAATCATTCTTGAATACAATAAGAAAGATAGATCTACAAAAGTGATAATTAACATTTATGTGCAGTGCTGTTATCAAATTAAAACACTTTTCTCCTATGGCTACATAATTTAATTGTGAATGCATAAATATAGAACAATAAATCAAACTCCTTAAATGTAAACTTGCTGTCATTAAATATTTTGTTTAAAGATGTTACATTCTTTAGTCCACTGGATATGACCGCTCTGTGATGTTACTACATTACTGTATCAAACCATAAGAAATGTGTTAATTATGATAAACCTCTTTTCATTTTTGTATGAAAACAGTCATTAATTTGACAAGATACACATTCTGAAGCATTATATCCACAACCTAAATCTTAAAGATGCTGTATTAAAATTATTGTAAAATTTGAGAATTTATTTTTATTGATGTCATAATGTAGCCTTTAATCAATATTAGCAAAGAATGGAGAAATAATTCATTTGAACTGACACTTTTTAAGTTAAAAGTAAATAATAAAATAGAAACCCATTACTTTTCTTAATTAGATATAAAGAAATATTTCATACATGAAGTGGAAACATTCTGAATTGTTAAAACTTCTCATGAATTATTTCTTTTCATCTACACCCAAAACATAGACATGCCCTATTTAGTTTACATGGCTGTATTTGACACATGTTAGAAGGTTCATTCTTTCTACCAAGAGACAACAGAGGACTGGCCTAGTAATTTGGCCTACTTGCCAAAGTTTTGTAAAACTGGAGGTGTGTTAATAATAAAATATTGACTAACCATCAGATAAACATGAAATTTGCTGATTTAATAGGAGAACAGTGACAGACCTGATACTTGAATTAGGTCTAAAAGCAAGATAAGAATGGGTTTTAACAGAGACCTATGATGAGTTATGTATATCTATGTTTTTTGTGATTTTATCCCTCTGAGATGAATTTTATTCATGACTATAATGTGTACAGAATATATTTATTTCATTTGTCTACCTGACTTGAATCTGTTAAGATCAATATAATGCATAGGATCTATAAATAGATGTTTACTTATGTGCTGACCATTATTAATAATAATCTAAATGGTTATACTTAAATGCCACTTATGGCTCAATTTCTCAGTAGATGATAGGGTTTTGACATTTCTAGAATTATTTTGTAATTCCCATTGGCTGGGCTAGATCACATCAATAAACCAAAGCGATGCAAAATGAGTAGTGTATTATGTCACATGGGGTTTCTTGTGAAATATAGTCACAATATACAGTGTATATAAGGACAGAATCAAGCAATCAGTTTCATTCCAATTTTGGAGTCATTAACACTTATTATGTTCCAGTTGTAAGTCTGCAGATGTGTTTTATGTTGTACTTAGTATCATTTGAAAGGAAAAACATTTATTTGGACTGTTCAGTGGAAATAGACAGTGCTCCTTATTTGCACTATAATATTATTTTTTAACTGTAATAAATTATTTTGAAGGAATTGTGGACAATGTCATCTTGACAACATCATGGTTCTTGGAGGATAGGTACATTTCTAGCTCTGAAATTTATAAGGAGCTTTTCATTCATTTAGGACTTTCATAGAATTTATAAGGATTAGTTCAGTTTCGCTTCATAATACTGTAAGTTCTTCTCATATTTTCACTCATAACTTTGATAAGTAAATTGTTTATTAAGTTATACAAACTTGTAGGTTTTGCTTTCCTTTCTGTTACTTAGTTTATAACCATTGTCATAACCTTTTCCCTCATAGAGTGTATAGCATTTTAGCCCTTCGATACACATGTAGCAAAGTTACCCAGTGCAGTCCGCTATGCATAGGCCTTTTAAGCAGTGAATCGTATGTTACTTTTAACAGCAATTTGAACCATTTTACGTTTTTGGTATACATATATTATGTAATGGAAAGATTTAAGAGTAAAATACGGTCGTTATAGCTGTATAATTATTTTTCACAAAATAATTTTGTATGTGCTTTAAAATCTTGAGAGAACTTGTTCACTGTCTAGTCAGTGAAGCTGCGTGATCAACTGTAGTAGCAATTTCACATAATCAAAATTTACAAGTTCCTTGCATCTACATCACTAAATCAGCTGAATTTGATAATTTATAAAAACTATTGGCTTACTACCTCAGTATCAGAGCCTTTACCTAAGTTATTGAAGCTTTCATAGTTGTGATTCTACTCGAGAAAGTACTGAATGATATCATAGACCGCCATTTTGTCGAATGGAGAATATAATAGAGTTATGACCTACTTACGTAAAATAGCAGATTTTGACAAGAGCATAAACAGCAACACATGATCTGATGTAATGGTCATTCTCACCAATGAATGTAGTATCTAACAGGGGTATTTTCCCTCAAAGGTGGCAATACAAAAACCCACTCAAAATGGCTGCTGTCTAGAGTTGCCAAAAGGCGCTTGTATGGGAATCAGGTAAAGTGCCAAAAAGTGCCTGTATGCGACTGCAGTAGAATGCCAATAGGCGCTTTTATGAGGTAAAGGGATAACAGATACAGTTTCACTAAACCAATTAAAAGGTGATGTAAAATGAGGTGAAGATTATGGCTATATCCATCATTTTAGACAAATCATATATATTTGGATTGAAGAATGCAACACTTATTTTAGAAAATTTCCTGCCCACCTTCCCACCCAAAACAAAACAGCATGCCAATGCAATTGAACTTGACCTCATAATTTCACATTTCCTTTTGTGGTTTATTGTACACATAAAATCAAAGAGTAGTGCTTTGTGTTTCCTTGTTAAGCCATACATAAACAATTTAAGTCAAAGAAATCACAATTGTATTCATTCCATGTGAAACGAGAATGAAATTTTAATGACATATCTTGTATACCAAAGACAATGAGAAAAAGAGAAATTGTGAATATCAAACACATTAGCCACTTAAAGTACTAAAATACCTGAGTTCACAGTTGTCTCCCATGTAAGGATAAGTGCAGTTGAAACATCTGGGTAAACCTCCTTCATGTGGTTGAGCACAAATTGCTGAGACTCCATTACAATCTGGGGTGCCAGGACAGTCTGGGATGTGACATGCAACCCCACTCCAGCCCTGGTCACATTCACATTCACGAGTGGCTAAGTTACAAGTTCCATGGTCCATACAGTTATCAGGCCAGCCAGGGCATTCTGGATGTTCACAGTTAGCTCCCTTGTATCCCTGGTAGAAGTCACATTCACATCTGTTGTTGGTATTGCAAGTGCCATGGGTGGAGCACTCCAGGTGACAGCTGATTCCTGTGATACATGGTGAGTTACACTGACATCGATTTGAGCCATCATTGTTTCCCCTGTAACAAGGAATTGAGCAGTCATCTCCAACCCAGTCTTGCAAACAACTGCACTTGCCTGCAGATTCACAGATTCCATGACCTGGAAAAAAATAAAAAGCTTCTTGAATGACATTTATTTATTATCATCATGCTTTCTGAATGAAAAGTAGGGATTATTTCTTTTCTGCCTGTCTGGACATGCATGTATGAATGTAATGTCATGCAACTCTTCCTCCAATATAAGATGGAGTTTCAAATTCTGGAATTAAGACAGAGACCACAGATTTTGGGATATAGTTGAGAATGATATGAAGATGTACAAAATATATGAAACTTGGATCCGTATGCTGTGGGTGAAATCTGTAAGATGGGGACATATTTGTAATCTGGGCTGTTTGCAATAACAAAACTGGGGATAATGCTACAGTGCAACAATGGCTTTGCTGACTCACTGACTCATATTTAATTTTGTATACTGGTTGACAGATTTCACTATCCTCCAGCATTTCAAGGAACACTCCACATATCTAATGTAAGACCCCTTACACAAGATTTTAGACTTGCTGAATGAAAATTATATTGGCATAATTAAATAAAATTCTAATGTATTAATTTTATTATAACTAAACAGCAATTGATAAGAAACACTTGAGTGTATGAGAGATGTAAAAATCCAAAATAATACACACTAATAAATGTGAAGTACTTTTTAACAGTATCTGTGTCACAATCACTCTAAGATACAATTTTCAAAACACAAATGTGGACATGTGAGTAATACCTAACTGCACTGTGGGCATGTCAGTATTCCAAGAAAGGATGTTTAAATTTTTTAAAAAAGAACAAATATAATTTTACTGTTTTAACTTAAGATATTGGCTTAATCATTGAGATCAAACAAAATAGGATGATTAATTAGTGTCTAACTGTGAAGAAATTAATCAAAGAAAAGAGCAAAGGCAAAATGTAAAACAATTATTTCTTTTGAAAGATTTCTTTTAACAGATTTCAATATTGCTGATTACGTTATTACTTCCAAGAATACATAATTTATCTTCTTCAAAATTATAAATTTGCATTTATAATACATGTATACCCAAACTGCAGACCAAACCTGCCAAAGAAATTTTAAAACATGATAAAAATGTTCTGAAAATAGCTAAAATGGTATGACAATCTACAGGTCATCTATAAATATAAACATATCAACTTTCTTTTATTTTTCTATTGCCTTACTCAAGTGGTTTCTGGCTAATTATTCTAACAAGATTATTGTTAAAAATGTAAAGTCAAAAAAGTCAAAAATGTGCAAAAAAAACTATTAACTTGGCTATCATCACCTGGAAGTCCTTTTGGGCATTTAAATATGCCTGCCAAATTCATTTCTCTACATTGAGTAGCTTTTGTGCAATAGTGTTAGCAGGATCACTGGGACAGATTATTGGACAGAGGGACAGAGGATAGGTGGACAAGACTAAATCAATATAACCATGCAAAATTTGCTTACAAGATATTTTAAGCATCTTAATGTTCAAAAAAATAATAACTTGTAATTTACCCACCTGTGCAGTTTCGGGGGCATACAGGTGTACCACAGTCATCCCCTGACCAGCCAGGGTAACATGTACACTCCTGTAGTCCTGCATTACATGTTCCATGTCTGTTACAGGCGGAGTCTCTGCCTGGACAGCCCTTTGCCTCACACAATTCTCCAGCCCATGAGTCACCTTCAAGTAGAAAAAAACATTTGCAAATGATAAGTTGTCTGACAAGGCATCCAATCTTTCTAAACATTTAGGAATAAATGATAGTCACATTCAGGGGATAGAGAAAACTGATATAATTTAAAACAGCTTTTCCTATGTTGTGGTCTTAAATATTCCAAGATCTTTTATAATGCTCTTGAAAGTACTGCTATTATAAAAAAAAACAATGTAATATCAAGTCTAATTTTTACACATTTTCAAATCGTTTAGTATCCAAAGAACAACTTTGCCCCTCTGAGCATAGTCTGATCACATAAGAGAGCCTGGGCCTGCATGTCAAGCCCATAAATGAATCATTGTCATGAAATGTGATTTTGATCCCAAGGTTAAAGACTGTGCAAGCATGTTGCCATCTGAATTGTGTTAGCTTCATACTGATTCATCCAATGCATGAACAAAATCCATTAAGGGGTTTTGGAAATATAAGCAAATCAAAATTCTAACAAAATCTTAATGCAACTTTTCTATCTCTGTTATTTTGAACCCAGAGATTTATGGGAAAGAGTGCATGTCATGAAATGAATTGTCTTCATGATGATTCATCTCAACTATGAAAAAAAAAATCCATCAAGATGAAAATCCATCAAGGAGTCAAGAAATATAGGCAAATAAAAAAAACTTAAACCCAAACCATAAAGAAAACTTGCTATGACTGGCCTTGACCCCCAATGTCAAATGGGTAAGCCTGCACTACATGTCACTTAGCGAATTGTCCTTGCTTTATAATGATTCATTCCAAGAATGCAGAAAATTCATAAATGGATTTAGGAAATATAAATGAAAAAACTGTAAACCAAATCTTTATTGTAAATTTTCTGTGACCTTAACCTCACAAGATGAATTATTTTAGCTTTGTAATTATTCTACCCCAAGTGTGCAGAAAATCCAAGAGTGGTTTTGTAAATGTAAGTAAACGAGGCAAGAGCCTCATGAAGAGACTGATGCTCTGCTTAATGAAAAAAGATATAGGAATTCAAGATAAGACCATTTACTAATTTTAACTTCTGTGTGAAACAATCTCTGATATTCTTCACTGATAACAAAATATTTAAATTAGCTGTTTTGTTGAACATAATGGATATCAAATTGGTACAATTTTCATTTAGAACAGAGCAGATGTTATTAGAAGTCTTTTGAAAACCTCATATCATATTGATAATCCAATTAGAGGAGTTTTAACAAGAATAATTTTAGTGAAAACCTCATTAGATACAACTATCCATTCTGAGAAGTAGTGATAAGATATTTTAGATGGTCACTGTGTGCCAGCCATATTCGATGTCAGATTGGTACCATATATTTATTCAAGACCAATTAGACATCACAAGAGGTCTTTTGGTGAAAACTATATTGATTTAGCTTCATGATTCACTCAATATTGGAAAAATTCCATCAAGGGGTTTAGGACATAAAAGCAAACAAAAAAACTTTAACTCAGTGTTAATGCAAATTTTCTGTGACCTTGATATGAAGGTCAAATGAACTTGTTAATGAGAAAAAAATTCTTATCTTCATAATGAAAAATGACAAATATGATAATAATTTATCAAATTGGTTTATAAAATATTATAAAATGAAAGAACTTGAACAAAACTTTAATGTTGATTTTCTAGAATTGTTATATGGATCCAAAGTTCAAAGGGCAAGTGAACATGTCTTAATGAATTATATAATGATTCATGCCAGTTATGATGAGAATCTATCATATAAATATATGCATATGAAAAACTTTAACAAAAATTTTAAACATCTCTTGTTGATAGTACATATGTCAGATGAGTGAATGCAAAGATGATGTCTCCCTATGACTAATCAGAATTTAACAGACTACTACTCTGTTTTTTAAGATGCTAAATACTGATAAGATCTATCAGCCTACCAGTTAAGGTCTTGAAACAGTTACATTGTTGATTTTCACACTGTCCATGTCCAGAGCACTCAAGTTCACATCCAGCGCCTGTGTAGCATGGTTGACAGTAACACTTCAGTCCATCAATCCAGCCATGTACACATGGACTATTACAATCCTCACCCATCCAACCCTGAAACATGTGTAGCATTGATAACAAATAATGGGCTCTTAGTAAATGTGGAGTACAAGTGAAAAGGGATTAATTTTTCAATTTGTTTATTCCATCATTTTATAGATAAGTTGAAGCAACTCTAAGATGAGTTTCCAACCCTTAATTAAATATTATCTAAAAATGATGTCCCATGTGTGTCTGGCTGCCACCTTCAAAACATTTCCAAGTCTAATAAAAAATACTATTTGATGTATCTGCTGTATATTTATTATGTACATGTGTGTGTGTGTGTGTGTGATTTAGATTTTTAACATAGCTTTAACAATTTTTCAGTCATATTGCTATGATGTCTCCAGTGTGGCAGTTTATAGTGATGTCTAGCACTGGGTTGTCATGCTGCAGACATGTAGCATGATGTCCCACCCAGTCACATTATCCTGACACCAGGCCGACCAGTCCTAACACTAACCTCTTGATGCTGAGCGCCAAGTGAGGCAGCTGTTAGTACCATTTTTGCAAGTCTTTGGTATAACTTGACCGGGGATTGAACCCACAACTTCCCATATCCGAAGCGGATGCTCTAACCACTAGGTCACCAGCGTGGTTTTGTTATGTACATAAAATCCTAAGTTGATTCAAGTGCCATATAAACTTTTTTTAAATAGAAAAACAAAAAACTGCAAACAATTAAGATGCTGATCTGCCATAGCATAATACACCTGCAGACCAGGGTATAAACAAACTGCAGACCCAGATCTGTTGGCACATCATGCCGATACTGGGCATTATGTGATGGCACACATGGATCTGTGCAGTTTGTAATTGGACTCAACTTCTAGGCAAGTATATATGGTAATAATTCTGTTAGCTCAGTCATAAGCAGCATATTCATAGAAGTCAGCAAAATGTCATAAGCAAACCATCTCTACATTTATTATATCTTTTAGATCATTCAATAAATTTCTTACAGAATTTGTCATCTTCATTTTATCCCCACCTCAATTACAACAACTGACTACATGGATTAAGACAAAAATATATTATGTTGACAATGTATCAAAACCAGTCATAAAAAAATAATGTGATCTTAGTTTTTTCTGCCTGGTGGCCCAATTTCAACTTTACCTGAAAGTGTCCTCACTATCATTTGTAATATTTGCCACTATCATTTGTAATATATTGTAAAATTTGAACTATTACCAAGGACTGACAATGTATAGATCACTGGTGTGGATATGATGGTATGGTTGCCAGATAGCCATGTCTATCAAAGGTGGCCATATCCTTGCAGAGTTGCTTTCAGGGCCCACAAGTAGAATCATCCTTCAATGATGTGAGTAGTATTAACTATAATATTAATATTAGCAAACTGTTCTTGCTGTGTTAGAATTCGGAGAAAAATCAGTATAATTATATAATAATAAATGTTTTTCACAGCTGCTTATGGATTAAGGGTTTATTCAACTTTATCACAATGAGAACATTTAAAAGTCCAGTCTACAGTACAACTTCCATATGATTGTGGTGTTATAACAACCATATATAATTTCATTTCATTTATATTGAAATACATGTATTATTGTGGTTAATAAAGGGCTGTATAATTTGTATCCATTTTTTAATTTGAAACATTTTGAAATGTCAGTGAAAGGTTACTGAAATTTCAGTAAAATAGTCTATTCTAACTTTGAAATTTCACTATTTCAGTCAAATTTCACTGGCAATTCAATGAAAATTAAGGAAAGGTTTTGGAAAAAAATTAAAGTGAATTCTCACAAAAATGTCAGTGAAATTTTAGTGCGATATCAACAAATTTCATTTAAAGTTTGTCAAAAATGTAGTGAAATCACACCAAAACTTCAGCAAACTTATGCTGAAAACTCACTAAAATTTTGGTGACATTTCATGAGATCTCACAGAAAATTTCAGTGAAATCACACTAATATTTCAACCAAAAACTTCACTCAATTTTCAGTCACATTGTCACTAGGACTAGTTTATTATGATACATGTACATGTATGTTGCAAAATAGTACATTTGTAAGATGTTGGTGGTAAACTAACAGCTTGAAGGCCCCTGATAATAGAGATATAAATGAGACAGAGACAGAAAGAGTCAGTTATGCAAGGCAGATGGTCAAAAAGACTCTGTAGAAAGAAATAATGCAAACATACCTTATATTTTATAAGCTTAAGACTGATACAATTTAGTTTTCATTTACATATTAAAAAAATACTGCATAATTCATTATGCCAGCTACAAATCTGTGCCTGTACCATGAACCTGTGTCTGCAAGAAAACCTGTGTTCTCACAGGATTGATGTCCAAACAGAATTAGTTTCATTATTCTTTGTATATATAAAGACACAGGTTTTAAAAAACCATGTGGGCTAATTTAAATATTTCAGTCAATAACCTACTTCTTAGCCATGTGGATTTCATATTTCCATGTGGAGTTTTCAAAGGCTGTAATATTAGAGTAAGGTTTCAAATACACAGCTTTTAATAACCTGAATCTGTGACAAATTCTGCCTCAACAAGTTGTTTTATTTTGTAGGGGAAAATAAATGCATTTCTAGACATGATAAGGATTGCATTTTTCTTAAAATTACTGAAAGAATATTAACTTGAAATTGTCAGTAGCACTTATACTCATACTGTATTTACACTAAATATTTCCCATCATTCTGAAATTCGAAAAATATTTTCTAATATTCTCAAGATAGAGACCTATTCTTCTTCTTAGTATTATTTCAAAATACTATGTAATTTACACATACACAAAAATTGTGGATACTGTATTTGGAGTTCTTGATGAAGGTGTTCCAAATATTTCAGCAATTGGAGAGATATAAACTGAGGGCTTAATGTTGACTGAATCTGCAGAGATTAATGCAAATTGTGTAAATTACTGATATCTTCCAGCACAAAAACAATTCTCCACTGAGAAGATCGGGGGGGGAGGGTATTCACCCCCAGGATTGTATTATTTGCTTGTATCACAAATCCTGCATGGCTTATTTGTAATAATCTTTCATGCAGTAAAAAAAGGTTATTGTGGTGTCTTAGGCATCATGAAATGTACAAGTCAAAGAAGAGTACAAGTTTAGGCTTATACCGTTGAGGTTACATCATAATAAATTATTGCATCTAAAAATACATTTCAGTACAAAATGTCCAGTTTTTCATTAAAGTTCATACTAATTAAATCTCACTGTATGAACAGGCTATGTATGTAAACAAAATCTAAACAATGCATAAGTTTAACATGGCATTTTTGTAAGTAGCTGCTGAAAGTGAAACACAAGAATCTTTACATTTGTAGGAAGTTGTGGTGACTCAGTGGCTAGCATGACAAGAATGGTGTGGGTTCAAATCTTGCTCATTCCTGGTTGGATCATGTGATTTTGAGTATCTTTACACAAGAAACTTTACTCCACTTGGTGTAATATTATATTTTATATGCAGATGTGCTGGTAAACACAATCAATCAATAAATAAATCAATCAATGTGTGGTTACCACAATACTCAGTTGGTATAGTGTCAGACTTGTAATTCAGGGGTCATAGGGTCAATAACTCCCATTTCCTTGTCATGAAATAGCAAAAACAAAAAAATCTGTAATATTTATAATTTAGATTTCAAGACATAAAAATATTCATCATTTTTACGCACAGCCTATTTAACCACACATACCTGCCAATATTCCCAAGAGAGTTGGAGTGCTTCAGAGACTAAAAATATATGTTCTGAGGTCCTGAGTGCACATTAACCCCAAAAAGTTACTGTATAATTTAAAACATGTTATCTGCCTTTATGTCCCTATAGGAAATGACTGTCTCTGATTATCCTTCACCTTTTAATTGCCTCTATGACCATTACAACTGACTGTAAAAGGAATTAACAATTTAATGCTTGGGGATTAGGTGGGGGCAAGGAAGTTTATTTCCAGGTAGGGTAGTTTTGTGACTTTTATCTCATGATATAGGTTTTCAACTAATATAAAGGAAATAATTATTTTTATAACTCAAAGCAAGAACATATTTATCAAGCCATTTGGGTGGGGCTGAATATTTTATATCATAAAATTTCTATATCCTTTCCTCCTTCCTTCAATCAAATGATCAACCCCGTAACTGCCCAGGGGTGACATCATTAAGCAAAAATCACAACTGTTTTCTGTTTATACAGATTACCTGCATATATTGTGATGTCAGAAAGTCTTTTTTCTAAGGCAAGAATGACTGGAAATAGTGGCATTTTGTTTATAAAAAAAACATGATCATGTGAAATGTTATGTGGAAGGTATAAACCACACTCAAATGATGCATCAAAGAACAACTGTTAGTGATAAACCTATCCCAGCACATGAAATGTTAGACTTGGCCACCATACCTGTTGACATTCACATACTGGTAGCTCCCTGCCTGTTCCATTACAAAAACCATGTCCACCACATCCACCTGGGCAGTCAGGAATGTCACAGGCTTCTCCTGTCCAACCTACAAAAATTGTACTAATATACATTAAATTGCATAGGTGTTTTGTTCTGAGTTTTGGTGAAAATAACAAGTCTGATATAGCTTCAACATATTCAATATATCATATCAAATTAGTTCCTTCCCCTGACTCAGAGCCAAATATGAATGCAATATTGTATTTATATCATACCCACTGTTTTATAATTTTTAATTATTTTTAACCTTAGTGTTTCAATGAAATTCAAAATGAACTGAAAGTTAAAAAACTTGTATTCACCATGAAGAAAGCATTTTTCAAAATCATTCAATTACAATAATCTTGACCTTTAACCTCTTGAGCTCAAAATTTATAGGGTTCCACCTCAACCCAAGTACAAGCCATCAACAAAGTCTGGGAACTGTAAATTCTAGAAAACTTGAGTTATTTTGCAGAAACCATTTTCTTCTTTCAGTATTAGTGACCATGGCCTTTGAACCTTCTGACCCCAAAATCCAAAGGGTTTATCCTTACTCCAGGTGCAAGGTAACCACAAAGTCTGATGACTTTAGGTGGTAGAGAACTAGTGCCATGTGCAAAAAATAGTTTTTCTTCTTTCAGTCTCAGTGATCTTGACCTTTCAGCCTAAAATCAATAGTGTTCTTCCATAGTGCAAGTCTAGTACAAAGTTGGGAGTCTGTAGATGGCAGACAATTCAAGTTATTGTGTGAAAACCAACTTGGCAGCTGATGGATATCTGGTTAGCTGGCTGGATTTACAACATCATGACACAGTATGCACTGCTTAGTAAAAACAAAGCTGTAAAATTATAGAGTGAAGGAAAAGAAAATTGGAAACATTAAGATACCTGAACTGTGATACTGATCTTCAAGACTAAACTCCAGTGAGGTGCTTAACATATCTTGCAATAATGATGTATAATAGTACAAAGTTATGACTATATCAAATGGTACTAAAGTTATAGTGTAGATGGGAATAACATAAGTATACCCAGATACATTTCTCACTCTCCAATGGCTTTATTGTGCTGAGTGGAATGAAAAGTGTGATGGAAGACATATATCACTGGGCTATGATTTTGTGCTCAAAGATAGGAAACCAATTTTGTATACAATACACCTTCTAGTAATGATGCATATGGATGCTATATTTCACCCCTTAATCTGAAATACCTATAAAATTATGGAGCGGAAGGTAAAGCTTGATAGAAAACATGAAACATTGGACCATGACCTTGACCTTAATGATAGGGCCACCAATATGACACATGACAAACCTTCTAATGATGATTTATAAGTGTGTCGAGCTACATTCCTTAATCATAAATGGCTTGGAAGGCAAAGAGTGGACAAAAAAATGTGATGGATGGATGTATAAATAGATGGATGAAAACAAATACTCAGTCTTCTACTTCTTTGTGGACGGACAGGAAGCAAAACCTACAAGTCTAACATGAATACATTAATTAAACATGTAGACCAAATGTGTAAAAAAAATTTTAAAGAACATAAAAATTCAAATACTTTACCTTCATTGTGATTTTAATGAATTAGGAACACAATGCATTTTCATATATCACACCCAAGAAAAAGACAAAAACAATGTTAAGGAAATACTCTCCTCATTGTAACCCTACATCAAAATAACTAGCACACCTCCTTATAGCATGACAAAAATCGAAAGATCTCCCATTTTATTTGTAGAATCCATCATGACAAAGAAAAACTGATTTGCAATAGTCGAATCGAACTTAGCATCCAATATTCGTATATTCAAATTTTAAAATATCTGATTATCCTAAGATATTTACTTAGCATAAAAGAGAAATATTAACAAATGCTGAAAAAGACTGCTTAATCTTATATATAATTACTTAGGTATCACATGCATTGTAAAATCAACAGAACAAAAAAGCAGTTGTAATATCTTAATACCTATGCTGGTTTAAAATTCATAACTTACATAACATAGCAAATACATTAACAGATTAACTTATTTGCAGTCATTTAAAATATGTGAAAGGTGCTGAGATCACAGAAACATTTACTACAGATAATTCTAAAGCTTTTGCCTTGATCTGTGGATTGTTCTTCAAAACATTTGCAGCATTATTTTGAAACATATCTAATAATTCTGATAAAACACATAAACACATTTTACTCTTCTTTCATTCAACTGACTTTTTAGAGGAGTGGGAGTGGAAATATGGATGTGATGTTTCAGACCCATATTACTGCCAAATGCCAAATGTGTTTATTAGTACAAAAAGAGAAGTAAGACAGTCACCGCAAATTGCTTTTGATGAAGTATTCACATACATTTGAAATTACTATCTTGTTGAATTAAAAAAATATTGATGGATTCATCGACAGTGATTTATGTGATTCTAAAAATGGAGCTAGAGATGGTTGTGTTTCCTTATGATGGATACAAATGGCCTCAGAAAAGAATATTATATTATACTGAGTTACCTTCATCAAGTAATTATTATCATTATCATCATCATTATTATTATTTTTATTATTAATTATTATTATCATTATTATTATTATTAATTTTATTATTATTATTATTTTTATTATTATTATTATTATTATTATTATTATTATTATTATTATTATTATTATTATTATTATTATTATTATACTACTTGTGCTCTGATCTTGTTAGGAAGGCAACTCCAACTTTATTAATGTATGAACTCGTGCACAATGCGTGTTAACTTAATTCATATTAAAATAAGTTCAACATTAATTAAATATTTTAATTTACTTCTCAATATCTTGCATCCATCTATATTAAAATACTTAAATTGTATATTTGTGTGGACAATGGAGATTATATTTTTAAGTCTCCATGAAAGTTAAAAGCATTTCATCCCATTCCCTCTACTGTTAAACAAAACATTTTAGTTCCCATCACTATCTTGAACCATCAAATTTTTTACAGTTGATATTTATGGACCTCATTGGTTGTAACCTATTGAGAGAATGGTGTAGACACAATCAGGTGTAGACACAATCAAAGGAATAAATTTTGTCCCTTACCTGGGATACAAGAACACTCATTTATAGCACTGTTACATGTTCCATGTAATGAGCAGTCATGGTTTATGCCTGGACATCCTGGTATTTCACATTTGGATCCCCTCCATCCAACATCACATATGCAAGCTGTTCCATTACATGTGCCATGTTCTGTACACTCACTGTTACACCCCTTACCAGAGTAACAGGTGTGACACTCACACCATCCACTGTTAGGGGGCATCTGGATTCCATGGAGACAGGGCTCATCACATGCTGCCCCCATCCAGCCTGTGGTACAATCCATACACAGTGGTGGGTCAACTGTGTTATTACATATTCCACGGCCATTACAGTCAGGTGAACCAGGGCAGTCAGGTGTCTGGCAGTCATCTCCTGTCCATCCTGGGAAGCATGTGCACTCATGTGTGGCAGTATTACATAGACCATGACCACCACAGTCCTGCTCATCTCCAGGGCACCCTGGTATATCACACACTGGCCCTCTCCAGCCTACATCACACTGGCATTTTCTACTAATGATCTGTCCATGTTCTGAGCACTCAGAGTCACAGTTGATGCCAACCCATCCTTGATGACATGAGCAGTTCTGGCTTCCCACCGGATTCATGTCTCCATTCACACAAGGTTCATTGCAAGCATCTCCAAACCAATGATCACTGCATCTGTAGAAATAACATCAGTACTTGGATCATTGATAAAAGTGAGATAAAAAAATTACAACTTAATTTGTTTGTAATAAGATGATAGAACTATATATATATATATATATATATATATATATATATATATATATATATATATATATATATATATAGATGCAATAAACTGACAACAAACGAAACTAGTAACTAACTAGCCTAAGCGCTTTCGACTCTTAATGAGTCTTTTTCAAAGGCAAATACAAAACATATATATGACAAACAAATAAACACAAAAATGTGTTTGTAAACCTCTACATGGCTGTCTTCACATGTGCTAAAACTATAAATACAACCAGCTTGTATAGACTAGTTGCGGTAACTGAAAACGTTGTATAATTCCCTAAAAGTCTACAAGTCAAAGCGACATCTATTTTTACTTTTTGTACATATGTAACGCAGATTATATCCCGGATATTTGATTCTATACCAGTTAATCTTATAGTAAAAATTGAAGGATAATAAGAAGATTTAGAAAATGTTAAATTCTACTAGTGCATAGTTTTCATTTTCTAGTCTTCTTGGTTTAGACCGCTTGGTTTCAATGTTCTAAGGCGGCATATCCAGTATGATTCCTTTTCCTTCCTGGTTTCGGAACTCCAGCTGTGGTTGTTAGCAATAGCAATAAGTATTATATCACTGAAAGTGTGGCCAGGGGAGGAGAAGTGTTCTGCGACTGGGCTTCTGTACAGTTTTTTGTCATCTAATCAGATCTATGAAGGTTTATCCTTTTGTGTAGCTTTTCAGTTTCTCCCACGTACTGAAGGCCACAGATCTTACATGTGATGAGATAAATCACATTCTCTGTTCTGCACGTTTTGTTTGGACCATGTATGTTTAGATTTTCTTTAGTCACTGTGCTAGTGAATGTCTTGGTCTCTATCATATGTTGACAGGTTTTGCATCTTTTATCGCCACAGGGTCCAGATTGACTAGGTTGGTTTTGACTAGCGATTGGCGTTAGCTTTGCCCTGACTAGGATGTCCTTTAGGTTTTTTGGTCTCTGGTAAACTACTACAGGTTTGTTTGGAAGTATTAGGTTTAGTATGTCTGACGATTGCACGGTTGGCCAGTGGTTTGCGATGATTTTACCTACTTTGGGATTGTCTGGGTGATAGGTATCCTATCAACCTTTTCTTTCTGTCCATATCTGAGTAGGTCATTACGGTTTGTTTGCTTGGCCCTTTCGGTTGCCACCGCAATCAGGTCTTTGTCGTAGCCTCGGTAAATTAAATGTTTAGCCAGCTCTTCAGACCTTTCTAGGAATCTTTCATCATCAGAGCAAATTCTGCAAATCCTCAGTGCCTGGCTATATGGAATGTTCTTAATGCAGTGTTTTGACAGCTGGTTGGGAGGAGATACTGGTGTTTGTCGGTTGGTTTCGAGTAGATGTCTGTGTGTATTTTTACAATAAGAATAACTGGTATGGAATCAAATATCTGGGATATAAGCTGTGTTACATATGTACAAAAAGTAAAAATAGATGTCGCTTTGGCTTGTATACTTTTAGGGAAAAGTCCTACAGAACAGCAGCACCAGTTAGAGCAGTCTGCTACCTACAATACTTGATAATCCACATTATTAATTCAGTTGACTTCACAGATAAACTTTGTGTATTATTAAAATTACTCCTATTTTTAAACAAGGACTTTGAAGTGGTCCTTGAAATTACAGAACCATTTCTATACTACCAGCTTTATCAAAACCTTTTGTCATCTTTGTTGTTGTTGCTGATTTGGGTTTATTACCACTTTTCTGCACGATAGGCTATACATAGTAGACAGTGAATCTGGTTGAGAAAAAAACCTGGAAAAATGTCCATTCTATCTAATGTTATATAGCGCATGGTGTTACAAAAACAAACTTTGTATTGGGTCCCTTCCTTTCTTTTATTTATCAATGACCTTCCACTCTGTACTCAACAAACAAATACTGATATGTCTGTAGACGATGTAAAAATTTCTTCAGCAAGAAGAAATATATCTATACCCTGGAATGCAAGCTAAGTTCATACCTTAGGTCAACTGAGGAATGATCAAATCAAAATAAGATGGTAATATGTGAACCTATGATAAAATGCATGCTTAAGGTCACATCAAACAAAACTTGCAAAGAGAGAGAAAAAATATATATCACTAAACATTAACAATACTGAACTGAAAATGTAAAAGATGTACTGTATAATGTGGGAACAACAAGTGGACAGTGTAAGTTCCCCATATCTAAAATTTCATTGCCAAGTAGAATAAATAAGTACCTGACAAAGGACACCAGAATTTTTTATTATAATGTTTATTTATCTCCAATGACTACCTACTGTTCAACCATATGTGGAAATTGTACTATTTCCAACTACACAGTATTTATTAGTTTCAAAAAAGAGCAGCTCAGTTAATTCTTATGTTCTCTTTACTGCATTATCAACAGACTTGTTCACTTAATTTAATTGATTAAAAATAGATGAGACAATAAATTTTCTGAAAGCATTTCTGGCTTTTACATGTCTTAAAGGAAGTCAGCACCAACTCAGATAAAAACAATGGAATCTGATGGATTTGCATTTTCCAAAGTGTCTTGAAACAGGTGTATGATTACATTTGCTACCAATTGCAGCATAAACACAAATTAAATTTCCAATCTTCTGAAACCAGAGATATATGGCCATTAAGTCAATTGAAGATGGGATATCTGAAAATATGTTTGTTAAACTTTTTAATTTGTTAATATTTTCATTTTCCTAAGAAAAGCCTCATCCCCTGGGTAGGCTCATCAAGATGACTGCTATCTCTAGCTGACCAAAATCTAGGCCAGCTGAAGGACATGCACATACACATATAGCATGTAAACAATTATAGCCATATGCTACTGGCAATGATATCCTAGTGAATTGTATAGTGTCAATCTGATATACATCAAACAAGGACACCCATTTTTATGTTATTTGCATTTTCTAACAGGATGTGACTAATACATGAATTTTATAAAATGTGATCTATACTCAAACTTATGCATCTTTCACATACAGTGCTTAATGAATTATGGATTATACTACACAAATGTAAGTTGTAAATATACATGTATATTTCAGACTAATTTGTCTTCATTTAATCAAAGCATGTATTTTTGCTCCCACTTTTATTACCCCCCCTCCCCATAGCCACCTTGTTTTGGTACATGCATCAATTTCTTTGGTTAATGACTTGGTTGGTCATAACATTGTTTGATTTATAACATGGTCAGGTTCTATGGACCCAAACTACTGTGTTATATCGGGGTCACACTGTATATATTACCTCAATGTATGAATTTCTTTCTACTTTTGTACTTAGTAATTTTTTATGACAAAATATAACAGTGATATAAACTTTACGACATGCCACATTTCTGCAATATAGCCTGTTTAGGTGCATCTAAGCAGAAGTGATCATCAACTACAATGTATACATGACTATCTTGCTTAAAATCATTTCAAAAACATAGTTGTTGGCGACATGAAATTTTTTTAAGTATGCAGCTAGTGCATCAAACTTTTATAATGTATTTTAGTATGTATTTGTAAAACCTTATTTTCAACAGAGACAGGAAGAGAAAACTAGCATAAAAATACTTTACCTTAATATGAATGATAATATAGTTACTGTGTAAATATTTCTTCATTTACAGATGGCCTCAAGAGAGATTAGTTGTATTTAACTTAGTTACCCTCTTTTAATAGACATTATCATTATTATTATTATTATTATAATCATTATAATTATTATATTTTTTCAATTTTATTTTGCTATACTTGAGATTTTTTTAATTGTTATTTATAATATTTTTTATTGAAACTTTATTGGATATAGTACCATTGGTAAAGTTTTTATTTGTCTCTTGATTTTGAAGTTGACCATGACATCAATGTTGAAGTTCTTCAAGAATGACCTCATTGAATCTTTGAAATATTTGTTATGACCTCCCTAAGATTGTTTTCCATCTATAAGATCACCACAGATTATCTTCTTTGGCAGTTGTTCATATGGCATCATGGTTATATGGCCTTCTCATCTCAAATGTGATTTCATCAGCAGAGTGTTGATGTTTGGAATGCCAATGCATGGGAAAACTAGTGTATGGGACTGTGTCCTGCCATCTTATTCCCACCAGTTTCCTGAGGCAGTCTATGTGAAAATCATTCAGATTGTCTGCATTGTGTCTGTACGACATCCAGGTGTCACATTATTATGGCAGGGGTGGCCATATAGACCTTCAGTTTTGTTTGCATACTGAGGCCTCTGCACTCTCACACTGACATATTTGTCCAAAGTCTGCTGAAGGCCACATTCCTTTTGGCAATTCTGGCACTGTTTTTATCACTGATGTTGATTGCATGTGACAATGCATTGAAAAGATAGGTGAACTTTATCGATTGCTGGAGAATCTGGCCATTCACCATGATGGTAGGCTCTACATAAAGACATTCTGGTGCAGGTTGGTTTTTCACCTCTGTCTTCTTGATGCTGATTGTGAGACCAAAAAGCTGAAGAGAAATGATCCTTATTCTGTTGTACATAGTACTCAGATTTAGCATTAAGGGAATAGTTGTCAGCAAATAGGAGATCATAAACAGTCGCTTCCTGCAACTTTGTCTTCATCTGCAGTCCCCTCAGATCTAAGAGCTTGCTATTATTTTGTTATTTGATGTTGATACCGGTGTCATTGTCATGGAATGCACATTTATGTTTGGCAGAGAACATTCATAATGAAGTGGGGTGGGGGCCAAAATGCTGCCTTACTTGACTGAGACTGGCTCAGATCACTCATGTCACTGATGAGCGAGGATGCTATCATGGAATTACCAAACCATTAAAATGACCTTGTCTGAGGAACCATATTTTTTCATGATCTTCCAGAGGCCACCATGACTGACTGTCAAAAGCTTTTATCAGGGTAACAAAGATACTTGTGAACTTTTCCTGACAAGCTGAAAACATGATGTCCATGGTCCCTTATCCTTTCCTGAAACTAAATTTACTCTCAGGCAGAAACCCTTGATGCACAATGTGATGCACAAGGATTGTGTCTGCTAGTGACAGCAAGGAGATGCCCTGATGGTTGTCACATGATTGCTTGTTGCCTTTCTTCTTGCACTGGTGGATGATGGATGCATTCTTGTACTTCTGGGGTATAACCTTGAGTCTACAATGACTGGAAGAATTCAGTATGTTTCTAAACCATGTGTAAGCCTCTGGCTTTGTAGATGTTTGCTATTATGACATCTGCTTCATATGATGTGCAAATTGATAGTAAGTCAACTGCTTCCTCTGTTTCAGTCAGCATTGGAAAACCAGCAAGTGGCATGTTGATTTCCACTTGAGGCAGTTGATCAAATGCCTCCTCACTGACAGATGACTGCTGACTGAGGATGTTGAAGAGTTCTGCATATCTTAGTAGCATCTTTTCTTTATCCATTAAAATTGTGGTACTTGGTACTGGAGAAGTTCTCGATGAATGGCATGTAGATTGTCTTCAAAGCATTAGAAAAGTTCTTGATTTTAGTTCTGTCTGCATTATTCTCGATTTACATCTGTCTGTGCGCACAAACTGATGTTGAACTGAGAAGGAGGGCTGTTACAACCTGCTACATATATGGGACAATCTGTTAACATCGCTTACCATTCCACTGAGCAATGTTGACAGTCAGTAGAGATCATATGAGTCTGCTGATGAAATCATTAGCGTAAGGATGAAAGCTTCAGGATAGCTTTCGCTATTTTTTGTGTATGTAATTGAAGAGTTAAATACATTGTCAAGTAAAAGGAATTTTTGTCTTCTAAACAAGCCTTTTTCAAGCTTATATTTCTCATATGGAAGATTCCACATGTCAGCATCATTCTTATCAAACCAGTCCTGATGTTTATGTGTAGGTTTTCAATACAGTTAAGACCCAAAAAATCTCTGAAGAATGCACACTTTTCTTCAATGTTCTGAGTTTGCAATAATTGTCACAAATTAGCTGCATGGTTCTTGAAAAAATGATTGTTTCATATTCTCCTGTTTCAATGTAGAGACAATGAGCTTTTGGAATGCTTTTTAGCCTTTTTGACTTTTTGAATTCTTCCAGGCTGAATCTGTATATTAAGCACATAGTCAGTTGCATAGACTATAATTCTGATGGGCTTAGTCATCCTACCTGTCTCTTCTCCTGAAAATAACATAGTAAGTTACGTGCCAGTTATTGGAGCATTGTTGCAGTCAAGATGTCTCAATGTGGTCTAGCAGTTCAAAGACTATTTTGATATTTAAAAGGTCAAGTTTAGCAACGTTCCTCAGCAGGAAGAGCCCACTGATGTTGTTGCACTTGCCAATGCCATTTATGCTGATGATACTTGGTCATATTGGTAAAGAAAGTCCATTCATACATCCAAGTATCCATGCCTCTAGCCATCACACAAGTGTTCAGCTTATAACCTGGAAAACATCTACACAGATTGAGAGAGAATCATCATGAACATGAGAAGCTGACAATGACATTTTCAGATCCACAATGCATCCTGGTGAAGGAGGAAAGATGGTTAATGTTCATTTTTTTTATTGGTAAAATGGACTATTTCTTGTGACCTGAACCAATGAGATAATAATAATAATAATAATAATAATAATAATAATAATAATAATAATAATAATAATAATAATAATAATAATAATAATAATAATAATAATAATAATAATGCTTTATTTATAGAGGGTGACTCATTAGTCAAGGACTATTCTCCCTTGAGGCCCTTTTAAGGAGAGTATTACAATGCTCATTATATAAAGATAACAATATTGTTTAACATATTTAGGATTAAAATACTAAATTCCATTATCTATTAGAAACACAAACATTATTACAATATCTCTTCTTAAATACTCTAATATTTTCAGCAGATTTTACATGTAGTGGAAGCTTGTTCCACAGAAATGTACCGGAGTACTGGAGCTCTTTTTAAATTGCTCTGTTCTTGGTTCTGGTGCTAGGTTTCCATTTAATATTGATCTAAACTGGTATTGTGTTGAAAAAGGCCTGAATAAGTCCTGAAGATACTCTGCTGCAGTTCCATGTAGACATTTTTATAAAAGAACTGCAATGTGAAAGTCTATCCTTTCATATATTGCTAACGATTTGAGTTCTGTAAACTATGCTTTTGAGGGGTGATCAATAGATGTATTTAAAATTACTCATGCTGCTCATTTCTGGATGTCTTTATAATAATTTTTTAAAATTAATCTGTTACAGTTTTGGTGGTTGAAGGTTTCAGTGTGATATTGATCTCAACTGGTACTGTGTTGAAAAAGGCCTGAATAAGTCCTGAAGATACTCTGGTGCAGTTCCATGTAGACATTTATATAAAAGAATTGCCTTTTGAAAATCTATCCTTTCATATATTGTGAACCATTTGAGTTCTGTAAATAATGCTTTTGAGGGATGATCAATAGATGCATCAAAAATTATGTGTGCTGCTCGTTTCTGAATTTTGTAAATCCTATCAAGCTCAGATTTAGCAGTTTCCCCATACATTTAAATAATAATCCTTTTTAGAAAGAATATAATGCTTGTAGTATAGATTGCACATTTCTGTAGGTAAATATTTCTTGATTCTGCTGAGTAGGGCAATTTTGGACGACAGTGTTTTACAAAGCTTATCAATATGGTCATTCCAAAATAAATTATTATCTATGGACACACCTACAAGCTTTTCATGTTTGACATTTTCTAACAGATGATTATTTATTGCAAAAGATAATTCTTGGTTCCCTGACTTGTGTATATTTTGTGATGTTACCAAAATCATACATTTTGTTTTGCCTTCATTAATTATTTTATTTTGTTGTGCCCAGTTTTTGACTTAATAAGGTCCGAGCTTAATCTCATTTGGATAACTTTAGTATCAGAACTAGATGTATACAAAGTTGCATCGTTTGTAAACAAATCTGTATTTGTGGATTCATTATTTAATGGTAGATCATTGATATAGATAAAGAAGATGAGAGGACCTAAATCTGAGCCTTGAGGGAACCCTGAGTGAATAGTGCAAATCTGAGAGCTAATATTGCTAATGCTTACTCATTGAGACCTTTGGTTTAGATATGACCTAAACCAGTTTAAAGAAGGATTGTCGAACCTGTAACATTTCAACTTTTGCAGCAGCATTTTATGATTGAAGGCTTTCTTGAAGTCAAGGAAAACAATTTCCAATCATATGTCCATTATCCATTTCCTTCAGCCAAAGATCAATTAATTTGGTAAGTTCTGTTTGGCATGAGAGGTACTTTCTAAATCCTAATTGCGCTTTATGAAATATAGAGTATTTTTGTTACAAAATTTAAAGACCTGAATGGCTACATGCTTTTCAAATAATTTTGACAATACAGGTAGAATTGATATTGGTCTTTAATTCCCTGGATCCGCCTTTTCTCCCTTCTCAAAGATAGGTGTAACTTTTCACATTCCAGAGTTTCTGGAAAGTTACAACTCATTATACTTAAGTTTATAATATGCATTAATGACTTTGTTATTATTGGTGCAGCAATTTTAAGAACTCATGGACCAATACCATCCAATCCAGAGGATTTAATAATATTCACCTTAATTAGCATATCAAATATATCAGCTTCACTTATATTAGCTATTGAAAAATAATTATCATCAGGAATTTTAGCTCATATAAATGATAGAAGAGCATCAAGTTCAATTGGAATGTTAGTCTGGTTCTGAATACTGTTACTGGAGATGCTTATGAAGAAATTGTTGAACATTTCCACAATGTCTTTAGATGTTGCTATATCCTCATTTTGCTTAAGTCTAGGGGAAAAACAACTGTTCTTGGGTGGGTTCAGCTCTTTTAGATGCTTCCACAATGTCTTGGTATTCTTACTTTCTTCAATAGCCTGTTTATAGTAGTTCTCTTTTGCCTTATCTATCAGGCACTTAGTTTTATTCCCCCACTTTCTATAGCTTTCCAAGTCTTTTTTCTTGTGGAAATTATCTCTTAGATGCCTAGTGTCATTGATCTCAGGGGTAATCCACTTGGGTGTAATTTGCCGTTTAACCCTTTCTGTTTTAATTGGGTCATGCTTGTCTAAAGCTGCATTGAACATCTGATACCATTTTTCTAATGCAGTGTTGATATCAGCTATTTTGCAGACTGATTGGAAGGGTTTGCAGACTATATCGTTTAAGAACATTTCTTCATCAAACTGTTTCAAGTCCCTGTATTGAATTTCAATGTGTTGATCATTTTTATATGATTTTGGAAAATGTCTAGTTATACAGACTGGTTAGTGGTCATTCAGTGCATATACTGGCACATTAATATCACTTATGTTATTAGGTTTATTTGCTTGGGCATGATCAATGATAGCACTTTTAACTAGTTACTCTAGTTCGGGTGTTAATTGAGTAAAGTTGTAAGTTTCAAATTTACTTATCTATGTTAATGGTGGAGTTTTCCTGTAGTCAAATTTTAAAATCACTTAATATGATAGTTTCTAAATCTTTCTTTAGTAATGCTTTTTGAATTTGCACCTCAAATTTATTAATCCAATCAGCTGTGGAACTAGGTGGACTGTAAGCTGAAAACAAGAGTATTGGCTTTGATTGGGCAAGAGTTACTTTAATCCAAATACTCTCTACCCCATTAGTCTCTAGATCAACATGTCTGTTATAACTAATGGAAATATCTACATAGAGAAAAATACCCCAACCTCCTAAGCATTCCTTATCTTTTCTTTCAAAGTTGAACCCCTGTATTTGGAGAGCCAAATCATCAGAGAGAAAGGGTTCACATAGTCCTAGAATATTGACTGATCCAGTCTGCTGTAACATTAACTTAATCTCATTCAGTTTAGGGAGTATGTGTTGAATATTTAGGTTGATTACTTGCAGACCTCTTTTGAGGAGGCCAAAGGAATGACAATTTTGATCAAAGGATTGATTTCCAGACAAGGTAGTATGCAGTGTATCGTTTTTAGACTTGTCAAATTTCTCTTCATTGCCTTGATTATTTGCAAAAACACCTGATGAGGATAACATATAAGATCCATCAGTTGTACCATGACCATATGTAGTGGGTACATGAGAATGTTCAATATGAGACTGATTCACATTTGTAGAAGAAGACATATATATATTAGACACTTGATGAACCTCAGAGGGAGAAGTAACTTGAACCGTATCACATAATTGTTTACATGTTAACAAGTTGCACTCGATACACAAATCAGATAGTGCCTGAAACCTGTTTATAGAGTTATAATTATTACATTGAAAAGTATACACATATTCTCATGCATTTTGTTGATGGATATGTGTTGTATAGGCCTGTACATTTTTGCCTTCCACCTATTGGTATGTGCACAACTTTTATTTATGTCCTAGTTCATTACAAACATGACAACGAATCTGTTTTCCATGCAGACACTGCTGTGTTACATGACCATGCTCTCCACAATATAAGCAGATTTCTGACTCATGCCTAACCCCTTTTATAAGTCTTATGTACTGGTCTATATTCTTTATGAGCAAGGCAGTAGCTCTGTTAGACATGTGGATTTGGTCTCACTGGTATAATTGTTGCTTCACTCGATTATCTTTGAAGAAGGTCCTGTATTGTAGAACAAAGAGTACTTGGAAATTCTCACACAACATGGAGTATCATTTAATGTAGTCATAAGTATATCCCTTCTTGGCGGTAGACCTAAGATGATTATTTTACACTTTGTGTTTCTGGACCTGATAGCATACAATAAGCTTTCATAATCATCCTCAATACCCTTTTAAAGATTGGCCAAGATTGTAATTATTGCCAATGATGAGAAGAATTACAGTATGATATGGTGACATCTATTATCCATTATTAAATAAAACATTACCAAATGGGACACTAATTAACCTCTGAACTACAGTAAAAATGTTTCTTTTTAAAAAGGAAGAGTAAATAATTTCTTTATTTTAATTAAATATTTTCATATTTGTCGATGAATAGAAATACAAAATACTTTCAAAAGAATTTGAGATTAAAAGAATATGATTATTATCAGTGGAATCTTTGTGATTTAACCCTTCCCCATTAACTTTTGATATTTATTATAACAAGCAAATTTGTCTCAGTATAAGTGATTTACATAAAATAACATATTGATCACAATAACCTCATAATTTCACCTTTTCACAAGTCCACCTGAGAAATTAGTTATTTTATACATCTATATACAGTGCAAATATTTGATATAAATGTGACAATTTTCCCATACCATGCACAGAATGAGAATTACTATGTACAATGACACCACCTTTTCAAGAAATCTGGCCCCTTATGAATATTTCATATATTAAGCAGCAAGATTACTTTGGTAGGCCAATAAGTAGCTTCATACCTGCAGACAGGTGGGTTCAGATGATCATCACATCTACCATTATTAGAGCAGTCAGGATTTCCTGGGCAATCTGGTAGTTCACATCCAATGTCTTGCCAGCCAGGATCACATGTGCAAGTGTGTGTACTGCTGTCACAGTCACCTGTAAGAATATGATGTAAGCTATCAACTACAATAAGGTAATACATATCAGTTTATCCTTTAACATAACCAATCTGGTGCAGTCACTAGTGTATGAGGGTAAAAAGGTTATAGGAGGTATTTCTTTTAAAAATTAAGTTTTAGTACATCTTGTCAACATGGCAGCATTAAGTGTTTGGTAATAATTTCAATGAAAAAGACCGTTTAATTGGGAGTAATGATACAAACCCTTGAAAATGCATTTTCAAACCTAAATGTTAACATTTAAAATTCTTTTTAGCAAGATCAAAGGTATTCAATGCAAAGACTATGAATACATAAGAAGACTGTGAGCTGCACTGCATCACAGAACCAATGATGTATCATACAAAATCAAGGAATATCTTCAGTTTCACTTATTTTATATTTCTAATGCTACCATCTTGACAAGGCATGTTCCACTTATTTTATATTTTAGTGCTACCATCCTGACAAGGCATGTTTCCCTTATTTTATATTTCTAGTGCTACCATCCTGACAAGGCATGTTGCATTTATTTTATATTACTAGTGCTACCATCCTGACAAGGCATGTTCCACTTATTTTATATTTCTAGTGCTACCATCCTGACAAGGCTTGTTTAATATATTATATATTTCTAGTGCTACTATCCTGACAAGGCATGTTTAATATATTTTATATTTCTAGTGCTACCATCCTGACAAGGCATGTTTAATATATTTTATATTTCTAGTGCTACCATCCTGACAAGGCATGTTTAATATATTTTATATTTCTAGTGCTACCTTCCTGACAAGGCATGTTTAATATATTTTATATTTCTAGTGCTTCTATCCTGACAAGGCATGTTCCACTTATTTTATATTTCTAGTGCTACCATCCTGACAAGGCTTGTTTAATATATTATATATTTCTAGTGCTACTATCCTGACAAGGCATGTTTAATATATTTTATATTTCTAGTGCTACCATCCTGACAAGGCATGTTTAATATATTTTATATTTCTGGTGCTACCATCCTGACAAGGCATGTTTAATATATTTTATATTTCTAGTGCTACCTTCCTGACAAGGCATGTTTAATATATTTTATATTTCTAGTGCTACTATCCTGACAAGGCATGTTCCACTTATTTTATATTTCTAGTGCTACCATCCTGACAAGGCTTGTTTAATATATTTTATATTTCTAGTGCTACTATCCTGACAAGGCATGTTCCACTTATTTTATATTTCTAGTGCTACCATCCTGACAAGGCATGTTTCCCTTATTTTATATTTCTAGTGCTACTATCCTGACAAGGCATGTTCCACTTATTTTATATTTCTAGTGCTACCATCCTGACAAGGCATGTTTCCCTAATTTTATATTTCTAGTGCTACCATCCTGACAAGGCATGTTGCATTTATTTTATATTACTAGTGCTACCATCCTGACAAGGCATGTTCCACTTATTTTATATTTCTAGTGCTAAAATCCTGACAAGGCATCTTCCAAACACAAGGAAAAGTCTGTATCAACCCATTATATCAATAAGCAAATATACCTTAGCATTTTTATGGAAACCATGACAACTTCAAAATAAAACCAATTTTTCTGGCAGTTTATTTCAAACATAAATTATTTAATGAAAGCTTTATACATGTGAAGATGTGTGGGAATAATACTTAATTGCAAGGCTATTGACAAATTAATCTAATAAGTTTGCAAACATATCCAAAATTCATACACAAATCTGACCCTTTTCTACCACTACATTTTCATTGCTCCTCCGTGACAGATTTCTTACTTTCCCACATGAAATTCTTTTTTGTTTACTATCTAAAGGCTAGATGATGCATCTGTACACAGAAAATAATGATAATATTGGTCACCATAATAAATGAGATAACCACACCATATAATCAACTCTTTTTTTTCAAGGTTTCCTTTTCCTTTACAACCATCCAATCCACCCACTTTAGCATTATAGACTAACAAGCTAGAAATGTGCAATTTTCAAATTCTGATCATTTTTAATGTTTTTCATGACATTTGTTCCCAAGACTCTTGATGTTTTTCAATGACAAACATTTTTTTCTAAGACTAGGGAAAGCCTGAAGTAAGAAAACTCTGTTAAACAGAATAGTGTGTGTGTGTGTGTGATGTTTAACAATGTGAAGTTAAAGAATTAAAATAGAACTTAGGAAGAGAAAAATAAGAAATATGTTCAGCTAATTTTATCACATAAAAATACAAACTAAGATCATGAATGACATCATGTCACATTTGTTCCAAAACTTTACTGTAAGAACTAACCAAATGTAAAATTTATGCCAATAAAAATATCTGATGGTTTAGAAGCTAATCTACTGATCAAACTTTAAAGTTTGTAAATCTATGAGTTTGTGATCCTGGATCTGTCACATGTATGCTACAGTAAAGGTTTGTGAAGAACCTTAAATTTATGTGTATTAAATATTAAATTTATGAAATTTGTCAGATAATGCACCTGATGTTGGTTGTTTGACTGGTTTTTAATGACACATTTACAATTATCAGCTGTATCATGCTTTGTTAATGGTAGCTCAGTGCCTTTCTCAAGGACAAAATAAGCAACTTAACTCATCTGGAATCAAACCTAAGATCCATGTAGCATGAGTTTGGCACTATGGAAAGAACTACCATGACATCCTCAAAAATTATGAACACTCATATAAGAACCTATATAAAATCACATATTCATATGTAAAGTTCTATTTTTGATTGGACAAATTTCAAGCTCTACAACAACTCTACAATATACTCTTGTGTATGCTGGTACTCTTGTGATATTTTTTACTCTTTATGATCTAAAGTTGCAAAGACACTGATTTTGATTGTAAATGTTCTTTAACAGCATATTATCAAAAAAGGATTTACTGCATCAAGGCAACTGGTATAATACTTAGAAATGCACCAAGTAGGCTGGCCTAGCCTGGACTGAGCAGGATCTGAACACATAAACTTCTGAACATGCTAGCCACTAAGCCATCACAGCTCACGAAAAAAAATTATTTCATTTTCTGCACAAAACTTCCTGGACAGGGTTAAAACTGTTCAAGATCAGTATTAGATAGCACATGCAAACTGTTATCGCTCAATTTCTGCACATTTTTACCCATGTTTTCCAGCCTTTTTCTTTTTTGAAAAGTCTATAGATTTATTATGTGTTACAAAAGGAAAATGGCATGTAATAAAAATCAACAGGACATTTTTCTGATTAAACTGTATTCAATAAACTTAGTGTAGAGAACTTGTGTTGCTGAAAATAACTACAAGGAATGAGTGTAAATATTGACTATACTCACCTCTTCCACTGCAGTCTGTATTTTTCAGACCAGGACATCCTGGTATGTCACAGAGTCTTCCCTTCCAGCCTGTTACATAGTCACATTTACAAAAGCCATTGGCAATATGGCCATTCCCTGAACATTCTGAATTGCATCCAACTCCAGCCCAGCCTTCCTCACATTCACAAAACCCTGAGTTTGGTGGATTCTGAACCCCATGGATGCAAGGATCATCACATGCAGCCCCCATCCAGAGCTTCCGGCAGTTCATACACTTAGGGGGATCAAATGTGTCATTACAGACACCACGATTGTTACAGTCTGGGTTTCCAGGACAGTCTGGGATGTGACAGGCAACTCCTTGCCAGCCTGCATTGCACTCACACGTGTGACTCTGAGAATCACAGTCTCCATGTCCACTACATTCCTCATTTGTTATCATGTTTCTTGGACAACCTACAAACAACCAAGGAGTATATAATATCTCCAGGCTTTTCGTGTAAAACTGACTTTTGCTATAAACTATATTTTAATTTCTAGAAGTGAATCTCACAGAATTATTGATGTTGACATCAGCACAGTCTGCCTTGAATGTTAGTTTTGATCACAAGTTACTATCCAAATTTTTATACTGCATGAATTGTTCTTTTCAACAATAAAAAAAACAACAAAAATTGTTAAGTGTCTTTGAACCTATCAACAAATGAGTCCCTCACAGTGACTGATGCTCTACTGTTCCAAACAATTTCCAGCTATTGAAGATCAGACCATTTGTTCATATTAAGGGCTGAGTACTGAAACCAAATTTGATACTCCTGAGCAAAAAGATTTTTAATCTAGCTGTGGTGGCAGCCATATTGAATTTAATAATAGCAATATTTAGGACAAACTAGACCCCATTACAAGAACTTTAATAAAAAACACCTATATTGATTCAACTATTTAGCAGAATTAGTTACAGGACTTTCAATATGCTCATAGTAGCAGCCATATTTGAGGACAGATCTGTATTATTTTCATATTCTTATTATTATTATTATTATTATTATTATTATTATTATTATTATTATTATTATTATCATTATTAGTATCATTATTATTATCATCATCATCATTATTATTATTATTTTTATTATTATTATTATTATTATTATTATTATTATTATTATTATTATTATTATTATTATTATTATTATTATTTTATTTAAAGAGCATAACACATTACCTAAGAAAAAATCTACCTTGAGGCCCTCATTCAAAGGAATTTATTTATTTTAGCTGCATCTCTGATATACTGGTTTTGGAAAAGGAAATAGAGTGGGCATTTCTAATCTCAACTGGAATACTATTCCAGAGCAAAGTTCCAGAGTATTGGAAACTTTTTAAAAATAATTCCTTATTTGGTTTGGGAATTTTGTAATGTTTGGTAGTCATTGATCGCAGGTGGGTAGTATTTCCAGGTAGCCTATACTTTAATTTTGATTGTAAATATTCAGGAGCACTATTATTGGATATCCTGTACATTAATTTGGCATTTCTCAAACAGATTCAATCTTTAAAAGATGATATTTTTAACTTACCAGCTAAATTTTCCTTGCTTTCTTTCTGGATTGATATTAACTCAAATGCTCTTTTTTGGAGATGTGCCAGCTTTGCTAAGTTTTTATCATTTGAATTACCCCATACTGTATTACAGTAGTTTAAATAGAGTTGTATGTAACTGTTATAAAATAGTTTTCTGTGCCTTTCTGGGAGAAAGTGTCTTATCCTACTGAGAAGCCATAAACTTGAATTGACTCTTTTTTACTGATAATAATGTTTGATATGTTCAGTCCATGATAGGTTATTGTCTACCAAAACACCAAGTAGACTATCATGACAGACCATTTGCAAACTTTTATCCATGTCAGACATTGTTCATCACTATCAAGTTTTGTTCTTTTTTTCCATGTTGAGATAAGTAATATTTTAGTTTTACCAGTATTAACCACCATGCCATTGCATGTGTACCAGTTGTCCTGTTTGTTTAGGGCATTCTGTAGAGAAATTTCAAGTTCATACTTTGTGTTTTGGATGTCTAACAATGTTGTGTCATCTGCATAGAGATCTGTAGATGATATTGAGTCCCTCAGTACAAATGGTAGGTCATTAATAAATAAAATGAATAGGAATGGACCTAGAATTGAGCCTTGTGGTAATGCACATCTGATTGTTCCAGGTTCAGACAGAACATTATTTTTATAAACATGTTGTGTTCTATCACTTACATATGAAGTAAACCATCTAATTGTGCTTTCATCACCTTGGTAGATTTTCAGTTTCTTCAAAAGGAACCAACCAGATAACATAATTAATCTTCTGGTAAAAAAAAACCCCATATAAATATGACATTTATTAGCAAAAGTAGCATGATTTTCAAGCTTTGTGCCATGATGGTCATACTGGCAGCTAATTGACTGTGAGATTTGAAAAAAATCTTGCAAATGATATTACTAAATTCTATGAGATCTGAATTTTCTTCCAGAGGCCATTCATTTGCATTGTAGTCAAAGTAAGCAAAATGAATTTTGTAAACTGCTGATTCTGTGATAACTGAATTGATACTTATATTCCTTCAACAGGTTTACTCAAATATGAATTTTATAATGAAAACACTTGTAAATTATGGTCCTCAAGTTTAAAATATCACAAAGCAAACATCCTAGCATCAGAAATCTCTTCTCTGTAAGAAGGTGATCTCAAGGAAGAAGACTGTGAGATTGTTCTAAAATACTTTGATTTTTGCCTCACACTGATACATCTCAGGTATGCGATAGGAACTGTATAGGAATTGGTATCATGCAAATGTGTACAAATCTGGTAGAAGCAAAATGGCTTTTAAGTTGATTCTTAACTAATTAATAAGCAATTACGGAAACAATTCTAAGCATGGTCCAATATTCAAACAGTCCGTAAAATTATATATTATCATTTTTTCAATTACCTTTCATAGTTCTCAAAAGAATTGTTAAAATATACATACCAGGTATTTCACAGTAGGTTCCACTCCAGCCTGACAGTGGGTTGCAATAACATTCCGAATTACTGTCACATATGCCATGGAATGAACATTGAATGTTACATCCCATACCATGGTAACAAGTGGTATTACAATGGCAAATGTGGGATGTTTGATCTACAGTGCCATACACACATTGGTCCTCACAGGCTGGACCCATCCAGCCTCTGTCACACTGGGAGCAGATGGGAGGGTCATATCTAGAGTCACAAAAGCCTCTTCCATTACAGTTTGGTTCTCCTGGGCAATCAGGTTGGGAACAGTCTTCACCTGCCAAAATTTATAGGCATAACATTTTAAGAGTATTTTGGGGCCATACCCAAGTTTTTCATAACAAATTAAGACATAATCTTCTAGAGATGACATATTCCTCCACCCACCCTGTCCTTGGCTCTTGTAATATTCTTCCTAAAAGTATGCTATGGTCCAGCCCACTCAATATATTAAATACCTATGGAAGTACCTTATAATCCAGTACCATCACTTTATATACTACAGTGACTTATGCTACACATTGATCAATGTGGAATAATGTGAAAAACTCTAGCATCAAAAACAACCTCTACTTAACCTACTTGTCATGAGTACCATGCTTGTTTGAGACAGCTTAAACAATTTAGATGTATGCTCTGGAAATGAAAAAATTTACCAAGAAACAGAAGAGTAGTAGCAGTAGTAGCATTAGTAGAGTTTAATGGCATGTAAACACAATACTGGCTAAACATTGCTGACTAAAAGAAAAGTTCTACAATTATATAAAAAAAACAACAATTATCATTACAACTAGCCTTCTTACTAAGTCATTTAAAGAGTGGTCTCCTCCTGGCATATTAATCCTTGAAAGTCATTTGTCTTCTATCCTGGCTGCTATCGGCAACATTACTCAAAAATAGATATTGAGAAATAGATATGAGCCAGGTATGAAGGTGGTGAAAGTGAGTATTATTCTACAAGAAGGACCTCTCCTTTGCAAAGGCTGATCCCTCCTAATTGGTAATTTCCTTGAGCCACCTACCAATAGGTCAAGGAGGTCAAAGAATGATGACCATTGGGTCCACAAGTCAGGGCTATCAGTATGAGTCAAAACATGGAGGTCAGAGACTCTGTTAAGAACTTGAGGGATTTTACTGAACAGCTAAATGGCATAGTCATACAGCTGATCCCACGTCTGACAGAAGGCATCCACTGCACATGCCCTCTGTTCTGGGACTGAAAGACATGAAGAGGGAGCTTGTTGTTGAACCTCATTGAGAAAAGGACAATACTTTTCTTTCTCCACAGATGAAACAGTGTATCTGCTACCAACTGGTGAAGACACCATCCTCTAAGAACATCTGTCCTGACAGGTTGTCTGCCAGAATATTAATCTTGCATGCAATTTGGTGCATTCTGAGTGATCTAATTAGAAGCTGTCTGGTATCAGACCTGAAAACCCTGATGAGTTTGTTTCAGCAAGGTAGTTGATTTTTTTTCATAACTTTGACCAGTTTTCAGTAAGGTGTAACAAAATATCATAAACTGCTACTGTAAAGCTGGAAAATGTAATTAAAATTTCAGCATTCGAAACATGCAGCAATGATAAACATTATGTTCAACTAAAAAGTTTGTAAAATACACGTAGACTTAATGAGCACTAGTACAGCTGCACAACCTTTAGTTTCAAACCCTATGCAGCTTAATGGCTTGTTGCTGTCTTTCCACTTGACATAATTCTTAAAAAATTCTTTTTCCATTTCACATGATGATGGCAATCATATCTCGTGCCATGAGTCATACTCAAATTGGCACATGATTGGCACACAGCATTTATTCACAAGAATCTGAATATTTTTATTCTTCTGTGTTGATTATTGACATTTTCAAGAAGATTATTTTCCCTTTTGTCTTAAACATGCATCGATTGCTGGACACCATTTAAAAAAATTATATAATCAACAAGTTGATCATGTATATGCTTTACATGAATAAATAGCTGCAGTTTAAAGCATTTGAGGAACTGATGCTTTTATGCCATAAGTTCATATTTTAAGGGTAATTTTTGTAAGACTTAAGGCAGGTCTTTGGTTTAGGAGGTTCTAGACTTCTACGCAAAATGATGGAGCCCAATTTCCCCCTTGATGAATGAGGTACACTAAGACTGACATGTTGTCCATAGCAGCCATAACAAAGCAATGTCTTATGTGGTTGATGCACCCTTGTAGTGCTAGAAAGACAACCCACATTTCGAAGTTGTTGATATGAAGGGCAGATTTTTCCAAGACCAAAATCTCTGCATGACTACCCCTTTGGGATCGAGATGAGCATATGTGCCTGTATTTGAAGCATTGGTGTACAATAAGGTGTGTGGTTCTTGGACATGAATTGAAACACTGGCCAGAAACTTGTTTGGGTTTTGCAGGATGGAATGAACAAGCAGGCAGGGGACTTCCCTGTGAGGTCTCCAGTTTGCAAATAGTATGAACTTGAAAGACCACATGTGAAACCAGTAATGGATTTAGGCATAAGCTAAACAAGCTGCAGCTTATGGCCTCAAAGTCTGAACTCAGTCTGAAGGGGCCTTTCAAATTTATTTTATACCAAATATGGCCTCTATAGCTTCCCATAGCTTAAGGCCTTGCTTTGTCTAAATCCAGCACTGTGTGAAACCCTCCTAAGGGTCCCTTGAGAGAGAGAGAGAAAGGTAGAGGTGAGCAGATATTGTGGACTTTAACAGTTTGGTTATGCAGGACAGTATATGTGAGATCCTGTCTAGATTAACACAAACTATCATTTGACTGTTGATAAAAATCATCCCATTTAAACAAAATTCTAAAAAAGGATCAGATCTATCTTCTCCTGGCTATGAATTAGGCCTAGACAAGTCAATGTATCATAGCAAAAAGATAATTCCCTCAGAAATGTATGTGCAAAAACACTAAAAATCTTAAGCAACCCACTGTTATTCCTGATTTTGGCAGTGACAGTTAACTCAGTCCTGGTCTTAACAATGACCACTACAGATTGTATTCAATGCAGGTCAAGAAGAAGGATTCAATGTACTAAGACATATCCTAAATGTGAAATTCTGAATTCTGTTGTCAAATTTATAGGTTTGCAAGTTTTTCACTGTGGAAAGGAAATAAAAAATGACAAACTTTGTTTAGGGTGGGGGGATTTAATATAGTTCAAAATATTACTGACAAACAGACAGACATAATGATGGTTATATCCTCCCTCCCCATGTCACATATACCTCTCCTTCAATAACTTGTGCACATCGGGGTCCAAAAACACAAACCGCCAAACAATCTGCTAGACATCCAGAGAACTACGGGTTTGGGATGGATGGGAACTGGGCTGTTTAATGACTGAATCCTCATTTTATAATCATATCAAGAATAAATTGTCAATAAAGCACTTTTTCTGATGAAGTTGTTCATTATTCTGTATAAATTACATTTATTTTCAAAATGTCTAACATCTGAAAGAGTGATAAGATGATTCCAAATGGTTTCCACAATCAACAATGTATGGGAAATATTCATGTCTTTTTGTTTCTGTTAATTAGTCTGGTTCCCGGAGTGGTGTAAACTAGTATTTTTCCAAACAAGGAGTCTATGAAGCTGGGAACCAGAGTAACTGTTGATACACTACCAAAACAAGATTCCTATTTATAAGAAAAACCCTCAAAATTTCGTGAGAAAATTAGCTATGTCGAAACTCAATTTTTGAAATGTTCAATTAGTAAAATATTAATGCCATGATCTCATTGCAAGTAAAAGTGAAACTTCTTATCTTCCTTGAGAATATCTCTACATGCAAATTCAGGACTTCACTGAAACTCATTTTTCCCACAAAACTCATTTTTCCCACAATGTTTTGTATCTGCAAAACAAAGCTCTTTATTTTACAAAGTACTCATTTCACTTGGTTACTTTGCTATCTTTAATCACTTTTATGATTGAGTAGGTTAATTTAAGGTAGTTTAATTATATTACATACACAATAACATTATAACAGTGTTCAATTAATCAACTGAAATGAGTTGCCTGACTTATGACTGAAGCCACTGGTTCTTAAGCTTGTAAGATTTGTATGCTTTTAACTTTTTGTTTATTCCACCTCCTTTATTTGATTCAAAAGATGTAATTAATGTGATAATAGAAAAAGGAGGTCTACTTTTTATTTAGTGCAACAATACAACAAATGCTTCTCCAAGTCGGATATCAAAACATGGTTGGCACTAAATTAGGTTCTCAGAGAAATTCTTACCCAACATTATAGCTGTTAAGGTAGACTGACACATTTTACATTTAATTACAAGAGGATACCTTGTATTTATGATGATTACATTTGAAATTAACTACATGATGGAACTAGAAATCAAATTTCAATTGATTCAAAATCTTATTTAATTAGTATTTATTTATTAAAGTACTGCCTCCACTAGGCTTGACATTTTCATTAATGAAAATTTCCTTGAATGTCATTAATTACGGTTTACCTAGAATGTTGTTTGGAAAGAAAATGTAACAAATTTTATGACTTCTTTTTAAAGTTGATACTTTATAATGCTGATTAAAATTTCCAGGTCCTAAATACCATTTTCAACATTAAAACAAGTGATATATCAGTTTCCATTAACAATTTTGAGTGCAATTTTTTTCAACAAATAGGAATTAATTTTTTTTAATTTTCTGGTTTAAAAAATGGGATCAACACATGTCTCCATGTTATAAGCAGGTTCACAAGTTATCAGGGCATGATTTATCAAGGGAATGGTGTACTAGGGAGGATAAAAAGTTGTTAACTAAATGACTGATGTGACTACACAAAAAAACAATAGAAAAGAAAAAAATGTTACATTTGGCAAGAAATTAAATCTGAAGGTATATACAACTGGATATTATTGACAGGATATTATTGATATCAGATTTGACAGAATTTTTTAAAAAAACCATATCTGTCTATATGTAAAAGTTCTATATGATAAGGGCACAGTGTTTATATTTCATTTTCTTCCTTCCAGCAAATACAAAGCATCAAGAACTATTAAAAAGAATGATCCATTAATTTTTAAGTTCATTACTTTAAAGAACTTAAAATTTACAGGTATAATGGCTTCTAAGGGCAATTTTTAAGGGGAATATCGGTTGAATCATATTACCTCTCCATCCTGGGTTACAGTAGCATATTCCAGAAGCTGCCATACAGTGTCCATGTCCTGAGCAGTCATCAGAACTACCTGGGCATCCTTGAATGGTACATTTGTCCTCTCTCCAACCTCTATCACACATGCAGCTGCCATTGACACATGCACCATGGGTGTTACATTCCCACACACAGTACTCACCAACATGGCAGAAGTCACATACACACTGTCCAGAGTCACAGGTTCCATGGTTTCCGCACTCAATAGAGCAGTCAGATCCATGGAAACAGGGATCACAGATACAAGTGCCACAAGCAGAGCATGACCCATGACCACTACAAGTAGAATTAGGGTTACACTGGCGCTCACAATGGTAACCTACATAGCTTCCATAACATTGGCACACACCATGTTCATCACAGTAACCATGTCCACTACAGGTAATAGTTTCATTACATTCAAATTCACAGTCTGTCCCCACATAGCCAGGGTTACAAATACATCGCCCGTTGCTCCAGTTTCCACTTCCACTACACATATTTCCATGAGAATCTGAAAAACTTCCTAATGCACCATTTCCTCCAGGTCCACTTCCAGCAGACACATACCGCTGATATAACAGGACCTTGTTGGTGTAGTTTCCACCTGTTGTACGAATTCTTCCACCACCCCCACCTCCACCTTTGTGTGTCCCACAACAGGAAAGATGACACCAATCACAGCAGTCACTACCTGCACCATTTCCATTGGCATGCAATTGTCCCCATCCTTCCACAACGTGACCATCAATCCACACAGATCCACCTGCTCCTCCTCCTGCACCACCACTCCCAGATGTTCCACTCATGGTTATCTGGCCCTCAATGTATGATGCATCCTGAGCAAATCTGACTGCTGCCCCTCCAGCACCTCCTTCTGCATGGGAACAGCTTCCTCCTCCACTTCCAGCTGTGTTTGGCAGATAACTGTTGTCGTAGGTAACTCCCCCTCTACATGAGCCACATCCAGTTGCTGAGCCACCAGTACCCCCATGTCCAGCCCCTGACCCAGGTCCACAGTTGGATCCTGCTCCAGGACCAGTATTTGCTGAATATCCCTTACCAGTGCCAACAATATTCCCTTGCTTCTCTATCTCCATAGTGATCCCCATGATGTAGGCTGAGTGAATGATCTCTCCTGAGGCATCATACTCCATGTGGAAATGATTCAATAGCAATGACAATCCAGAGTTTACATCATAGTCTGCTACATCTTCAAAAATGAAGTGTCCACCTTTCAAAACTGTAAATGTTGTGAATAGATATTTTCCTTTTGTAGCACCAATTAGGGAACATTCTCCATATCCTGTTGACCTAAGGTAAGTGGTTCCACGAGTGTACATGTGGTTTACATCAAAAAGCCCACCATAATTTTTCAAATAATTCTCCACATAAGTGGTAGTGGCTAGATATGCATTGGCAGACTGCTCCACATAGAGGTTGGAGTGTAAATGACTTCTCATGTATTTCTGACCAATGTAGATGGAATTTGAGCTCTGCACTTCAAGTAAACCTGAGCCATCCCCAGCAAGGTGCTCCACTGTGAGGTAACTCTGAAAATCAGACAGAAAAAGTAAATTAAAAACATAGGCATACATGTTGATAAAGTGTTACATATATGTAATTTAATTGCTTGTATGTTAGTTTTAAATTATCTTTTAGTTTTTTTTTATTTCATTATGTTATTGTAATGATGATTTTATTCACTAGATTTGACATCGTTTTCTGAAAATTCAATTATCTGTTTTGTCCTGATTAGAATGCAATAGTGTTGTATCATTTTATTTTTAGCTGACCTTGGTTCAGAGATTGGTAAACACACAGTGTAAACCATTGCTCATAGTCAAGGTCATACTTTGCTTGCATGATCACGCTATTTTGTAACCAACCCTTTTTTTTTTTTACTACATCTTATAGTAAAGATTTGCTTTGTACAAGTGAACCCATATAGCCTATATGCAAATTTGCATTTTTTTTATTGTGCTGTTCAAATCTAGTGACCACATGAGCCATCATGTGATCAAAAATTTTGGGTTAAAACAGACATTTTCTAGTAGATTTGTTCAGTCATATTTCCTATCTTTTGGAGCTCAAATGTAATTTGTTTTGTGACCACCCCTATGAAAACAAATTCATGACTTCATGAACAATCATGAATGTTAATGAACATACTTGAAATGTTCATGACTAGTTCATCATTTGAGTTCATGAACAAATAGTCATGAATGTTCATCACCTAAGTTCATGAACACTTCAAGAAATTTGATGAATCATGTACTTTAGTTCATGAACACAATGATGAACTTTTATGAACTATTATGATATCTTTGAAGTTTCTGAAATGTCATGAATTTGCTTCATGAACAATTCAAGTACTTTGATGCACCATTAAGACATTTCTTAAAAATGTATATGGAATTTCTATATCATTATATTCATAAAATGTTTATGAAAATTAATCTTACAAACTTCTCACAATATTAGTGAAATATAAGTCAAGGTGAATTTTTTTTAATTATATGATACTATATAAATGTTCAGAGATCTTTTATTCAATACTTGTGTACTTGAGTAGTTCTGGATTAATATGGAAAAATATTTTTCTGGCCATCATGAACTAAATTGACTTGCTATAAAAGCTTTCAATGACTTTGTTTTAACTTTTTTGTCCAGTACTGTCATAAACTGCATATTTTATTGACTTTGTAACTGGTTGCCAAGTTGCAGCAAAAACTGAAATATGTAAATAACGATTATTCTGATTGGATGATTGTGAAAGAAGACGTGATATGATTGGGTAAAACACACACATGATTTCAGCGTCTGAGCACAAACGAAAGAGCATGCAAAGGGTTTTGCAACATGCAACATTCTTGAACAAAAATCGTGGACTCACATGGAATTAACAGATGAGAATATTTTCAATACCATTTCTTTTAAGTACATAGAAGTGCAGAGAAAGAATTATGAAGGAATTGACTTGATGAGAGCAAAATTAGGCGGAAAAGCGTACACAGTGGGATCATCAAAATTACGGTGAGTGTATCTTTTTCTTCGTCATTCATTATTTTTCAATGGGAATTATATGTATAATTTATTGGTTTTTATGTCATCATATCAGTTTTAACCAAACTAATATATCTGGTTTTTGTCAGAACCAATTTAAACTTTCTCTTCGAATTTTTGAAAATCACGAAACATTATACCCCTCTTTTTTGATCTCGAAACCATACGTGGAAATGCATCAGCAATATGAATTTATATTTTCAGTATCGTTTTATGTTTCATGACACATCACTATTTATATGATCTGATGTAATTTGGTAAATTAAAACAAAAACAAACTAGTTTATGTGTCAAACTGTACATAATACATGTGCTACTAACGCGATCAAACCTGTAGCAGCTATATGCAACATCCGGCGTCAGAGTAAATACATTTTTATAAAAACATTTGACTTCTGTGACTTATACATTTGGCAAGTCAGCTTAAGTTAAAATACAACTAGTGAACAAATTTCTCCAATAATATAAATGCGCAGTAAATTGTGTATTAAGTGTAAGGGATTAAATAATTTTGAGTTGGATCGGTAAAGTTGGGTACAAAAATAAAGTGTTAAAAGCTGAAGACAATGTTGATCATAGGTTGTCTGTAATTAACTTTATCTTTCTTTCAGATCAGACAGCAGAAAAGGAAAATTATTAGAGGATGAAGTTTATAAGATAAGGAGGAAAATTTACAACTGGAGGATCTTACAGCCAAGATGGAATAGACATTAAAAAGTGACAGCTGCAGCAATGTTAAAGATCCATACAGTAATCAAATGAACAGCTTAAGTTGCAGATGGAGACATTCTGTAGTGACAATAGGTGGAATTTCATTAAATTAAAATTAGGCCTTGATATAACTAAGACTGGGGATTTATATTGGTAGTGAAGCTATGCAAGGTAATTGATTTTTGGCTACATATCCCAGTTGATGAAGGAAACTGAATCATAATTCCCATTAAATTACAGACAGCCATTGTTGATAAGGCAATGCATTGACTCTTTCTTCATCTTCACGCAGAGGTGAGGGTGAGTAGAAACTGTCTCAATGGTTCATAGGGAGATTCGGTTAATGACCATAAAGCACAAGAAAGATTATATATAGATGTAAGAGAGAGAGATAAGCAAAGTGCAAATCTTAATGTAATTTAAGAGAATTTAAGTGTTTGAAATGTTAGCTCTATAGCCATTGATAGTAGATACTTTAGCATCTTTAACACAAGGAAATCAGCAATGTAAGTTAGGAAGGGACAACTAGGATCAATGCATTTTCTACTGTATAATTTAAGGAAGATTCTCCATGTGGCAATATAACTTTTGATGTTGAAGCTCTCCTGGTCAGAAAGATGCAACTCTTGGCTTCGTCCAAAATTTTGTTTGGCAGCAAGATTGTTTCAAAGGAGCCAGGTATGAAGGTGGAGAATTTGTGGGCCCATTGTGCAGAAGCGATCCCCAGTGTTGTGACAGAAGATCCTTCATGTGAAGAAGAGACCTGGGTTGAGAGATGGACATGTCTAAAAGGTCACTGAACCATGAACACGGGGTGGGGTGGGGGTGGGGTCACAGTGGCGCTATGAGAATGATCAAAGCAGTGTAAGTTTTGACTGTTTGCAGAACTTGAAGTATCAGTCATATTAGTGGCAAGGAATATATATCAACAACTGATCCCACTGGAGATTGATCCAGGGCACAGGAGAAATGTAAAAAAAGCCTGGTTGCAAATATATCCATTTGCGGTCTTCCACACTGTGTAAAGATAGATTCTTTGAGATTGGCTCTGCCTGTTCTGAACAGACTGTCCACCAAACATTCTTCTTGCCTGGAATGTGGTAAACTCTAGAGGAGGTTCCACACAAAGATAAGAAGCATGTGTACTGACTTGATGTTGCAAAAAAGCTGTCACAGATATGTTGTGGAGGAGACTATGACACATCAACCCCTTACTCAGTCTATGTACCCTTGCAATGCCATATTGCTTTAATTTAATGATTTTTATATGTAGAAGGATGATTCAGATGGGGTCAAAAGACCCTGTGAAATTATGTCCCCTGGTTGTAAATGAGTGCCCCAACCAGAATCTGATGCAGTGGCAAACATATAAGAGAGTGGGTTAGGTGCATGCTTGAAGAAACCAAGTTGGCAGTGGTATTCATGGTTTACAGAGGGACAAATATAGTCAAGTAGACATAAAAGTTTTTGCTTGTAGCATCTCTAACAGATCCAGGATTTGATCTATCAGATCCAGTGGAACTCTAAGTTCTGATATGTGAAGAAATTTATACCTACATAAACAAAGTCTTGTGATAGAATGAGTTTTGATTTCTCAAGGTTTGGCAAAGGCCCAATTGAGTTACCCCAGACCAACAGCAAAACAGATCTTGATGAAGGGACTGGACCTGAACATCAGCCAATCATCAAAATACTGGAAAAATGGTGTTTTCAGTGATTGGATGAAAGCTCTGGGTTCTAAAGAAATTCTGAATGGTAGGACCTGGAAATTAAAAACTTTTCAGTCTAAGCAAACCAGGAGATATTTGCAGTGAGAAGAATATGTGGGGATGTGTAGATAGGCATCCTGAATGCCAATGGAGAACACTCAATTGAATGGCTCAAATGCATTCCAGATTGAGGAGGCTGTCTCCATCTTCAAAGGTTCTTCCAGAAGAAAATGGTTTAAAGTGGAGAGGTCAATTATAATGCAAAATGTTTCACTTTTCTTGGTAACCAGAAAGGAACAGAATAGAAGGCAAATAAGTGATTATTCAGACCCCTCTCAACTGTTCCTTTCTGTAAAATGGTGTGCACTTCATCCTTCAATTTCACCAGATTTGGATTGGTGAATAAAGATGGGGGTCCTGGATAGAGGAGGTAGTTCCCAAAACTGGAGTTGGTACTCCTCGCTCATGACTGAAAGGACCCAATCATCATCTGTAATTCTCTTCTAAGCCTCAGAAAAGAGACAAATGCAAGTACCAATAGAAATTTCTTAGAGAGGGATAAATAACAGGAGAGGACTTGTGTCCCTAGGGCATTCATCCACCCTATCTTTGGGAAAAGAAGTAGGGTTTAAAAACTGCCTCCTTCTATTCCAGGTCCATTAGGAACCTGTTTTTCTGTTGTTAGGAGCCTGATAGAAGAGGAGGTCTTGTTTGAGGTTGCATATTAAACTGGGTCTGTGTTTGCTTCAAGATCTTGGCAAAAGTCCCCTGCAGGCGATTCAGATTGAAATGTTTCATGGATAATTGCAATGGGCCATGAGTTAATGTGAAGGATCTATGTTGAAGATTCGCAAGTCTTAAACAGCCATGGCAGGAATACAGCCTCCAAAGAGAGTTTTGGCTTTTAGTGGAGTGGCATGCAGCAATGTTACAGTGGATGTAAATAAGTTCTGCTGACAAAGCCATGGCAGCAAAAAGTGCATGCCAAGTCTTAGCCACAGCTTCCAGCACACAAAACTGGAAAAGATCTTTTTGGACTGTGTACTTAAGCAGCTTTGTGTACCAGTCAGTTGATAATAAGTTATAAACATCATTTATTACCTTATCAAAAGATAATACCTCCTCCTTCACATAAAACAGGAAGAGTGGGTGTATAAGCAGGCATAAATAATACTTCCTCTATGCTGAACTAATTAGAGTTTACTAGACTGGATATTGAGGACACTTGAAGCAAGAGAGTGTGAGGGCATCACTAAGTCACTTGAATATGGAATGGGTAAAGGACCACTCTACGCTAAGCCCCATACTAAAACAGCGAGTAGGGGCTGAAGGAATGACATTTGCATATGTGAAAAGAAAACACCTGTCTGTTCCACAAGAAGTGACACCTCTAGCCTTCCAAATTGTTTCTGTCCAGTGATGAGGTGATGGCGGGATGTGAGCCATTATTGCCTTTTATATGGGGGCAGGATCCAAAAGCCCAAGAGGGCATACAAGACCAAGGATCCTGAGGTGGTGGGCCCCACTTCCCACAGGAATTCTCTGGAATAATAGAAATGGGGGGGATACCAATCCACTCCACAAGCCTAGCATGAACCCAATGGTTAGACTCCCATTGTTGTTCATAATGACATAGTAAAGTGCTAAATGGGGTGAATCAGTCCGAACACTATCCCCATACTTTGAGGCCATAGTGTGATAATCAGAGGATGCAAATCATCAATTGATGCATCACTTAAAAAAGTGTGGTACTGATCCCTCTCAGGGGGAGGGTGTAACTCACTACATCTGAAGGGTGGTAGTAGTACATTTAATCCTTGATGGAGGTAGAAACAAGGTACAGTGAAGGCAGTGCATCTCTTTCTAAAAGTGAGATACTGACTTGCTACAAGATAAGTAGTCATATCCTGAAAAATATGAGGCAGCGATACTAAGGTAAGAGTTGCATCTACTCCACAATGGGAGGCAGAGACACACTACAAGATGAGTGGTGCATCTTTTTCATGGGAAGCAGTGACACACTACTAGAGGGCTGATGTATCTCCTTCACAACAGGAGGTAGCAATGTGCTAGGAGTTTTTTTTTGGTTCAAAGACCCAAGGTTCTTGCAGAACCCTGAAGGGTCTGTCTGATAATGATGAAGAATTGTTTTTCTTTCACTGATATCAGCAATGCACAAGATTCCAAATTTCTGACAGCCATGATTTATAAAATGTACAGTGATTTTCATCCTGTGCATCTTAAACATTTAATGTAGTCTGGATCAGTGTCCCCAGAAGACTTCTAGTGGCCACACTTTCCCACAGACTGTGTTTACATTATTTTATAATAATAAAAATAAATGACAATATATATATATATATATATATATATATATATATATATATATATATATATATATATATATATATATATTGAGAGAGAGAGAGAGAGAGAGAGAGAGAGAGAGGGGGGATATTTAATGTCTTGTGTAACTCTGCTTGTTTGTATCTACTGCATACAGAGTACACCATTGTATTTTCTATGTATGTAGTAAACAGTAGTGAAGTTTACCTGTCTTTTTCTGTTTAAGAACAAAAGTTCTCAGATTTTTTTAAAAAAAACTTTTACTGACTGAGGCAGTAGACATACATACAATAGTAATGTGAAAGCAAACTTCACTGCATTGAAGAATATTAGGATAGATATGGTATTTAATGTCAATATAGACAGATGATCACATGGCCTCAATTTAGCAGGCTGCCGTTATTCCTACATACCTTAACTTACCAATACATAGATATATTTGATAAAGGTAATAAAGTGTGTCTGACCCCTGAAGGTGTCAACAAAGTAACAATTAGTCCCTGAAGGAACCAAATACTACTGGGAAAAGGTTACCACATATGATTAGGAAAAAACAAATGGATACTGTAACACCCTTAGAGAGAAATAATTGTAGAGGCTAGACTGCAAATGTGGTTAAAAAAAATACTGCTACAGGCAAATTTTTGCTGGTGATTGTTGGCACATGTCTGATCACTACAATATCCTTGAAAAAAAATAACTATCTGCATGTGTTTTATGCACAACATACCAAGGACAAGGCAAGTTGCATAAGTGAATTGTGTCCTACAAATCAAATAGGTGGGTTTTTTGCATGAAAAAGAAAGCTAAATAATAGCTATGGTAAGTTATTGGTGCTGTTAAAAGGCTTATGACTGCTGGTTGGTCATCTTGTAAGTTTTATATAACCAAATGGATGGGTTGAAAGTGATGAAAAAGCATGAACATCCAAGTAAATAAATATTCCTTTTTACTTACTAACTTGTTACATTTCAACCCTATTATCCTTTCTAAGAAGTTATCATTAATACAAATAAATTATTTTGTTGCCAAAGAACATGTTCCAAATGTGTACATGTATTTAGACAGGGTTTAGCTATTAAGTTTTCAATGTGAAATTACTGAAAGCTATCATCATACAAAGTTGAATCTTTGAGAACCAAACCAAACTTTAAAAGCACATGGACAAACTGAATATAGCACTGAAGTTAGAGCATCATACTTGTCTGGGTAGCACAAAATAATTAAAAATCTGAACATTTCCCAGTTAAGGATCACTGTTTTACATCAATGTACACACTATACTTCTTGCATTCTAGTTTCTGAACCAATGCACAGGGACACCACTGGGGTAATGAAATTACAAACATTAATTTTTAAATACAAAATGCACAGCTAATCAGAATTTACTTATTCTGAGTAAAGAGGGGCATCAAATTTGATCCAGACAGAAGACAACTGCAACATACTTAAAAATGCATTCTCTCTCTCTCTCGAGATCGAGAGATCGAGAGATCGAGAGAGAGAGAGAGAGAGAGAGAGAGAGAGAGAAGCAATTGGAAGAACACTGACTCAAACCTGTAACCTGAATTTTGAATTTGAAAGGACTAGCAAGCAACCAGGTTATGCAGGCATGCTGGGCAACTGAGAGTGAGTGAGTGAGTGAGTGTGAGAGAAAGAGAGAGAGAGAGAGAGAGAGAGAGAGAGAGAGAGAGAGAGAGAGAGAGAGAGAGAGAGAGAGAGAGAGAGAGAGAGAGAGAGAGAGAGAGAGAGAGAGAGAGAGAGAGAGAGAGAGAGAGAGAGAGAGAGAGAGAGAGAGAGAGAGAACACTGACTCTAACCTGTCACCAACTTTGAATTTGGAAGGACTAGCAAGCAACCAGGTTATGCAGGCATGCTGGGCAACTGAGTTTGATCATTCACTTGATTTCATATAAACTTTGTCTTACTGGTATAAACAAAATGGCTTTTTAAATAAATTTGGCGATTTTATTTCTAAGAGTAAGCATATCATTCAAATGTCATGTTCATTTTATTTATATAATTGATTAAACTGTTATACTGTACATACATGGGCTTGTGTTGTTCTGTTCTATATCTCTACTCAGATCTGTTATTCCATCTATTATTTTCAAATTTTATTTTATTATTACTCATTCTGGGCAATAACACCACAATTGATCATACTAAATAAGGATAACTACAAACCACCACGTAACAAAATCCTATCCCAAAATAAGACTTACAGAGTGAACCCTAGCACATGCTCTTTGTAGAAGGTACACATCATCTATGGAAACTCTGTCAATATAGAGTGGGTAGTTGCAGACACCTAGCTGACCACGATTTAGGTTATCAACCCAGAGCTCTCTGTGCTTGTCTTCTCCATGTGACTGGACAAATACAGATCCTGGAGAGCCTGGACTATATCCAGATCCACCATATGCCAGCATGGACCCCCTGAATGTTAGCCGTTCAAAAAGATATACTGCAATTCTTCCTCCAGCTCCACCTCCATTTCCTGAATGTAACACATGTATTGTGATTAATATCAAACAAACAATCAATGTTTGGTATTACTAAAAATGATTCACATTAGACTAAGAAATGAAAGGGGGTGGAGAGTAATTTCTTTGATTTATGTGTACAAAATTTAATAGGGAATCATCTTGTGAACTTGAACAAGCGTTTACTCCATAAAAATATAATGGAATTTTAGCTGAATTTTATTCATCCATTTCCAGTTTCACACAAAAAATGGCATTTGATACCCGAAGAAATTTTCTCATTTTCTAGCCATTTATTAGGCTTGATACTCCTGCATGAAATATATGTTATTTGTCTATACAGCTCTCTCTTGCTATTACATGCTTCATTATACTGCAACACTGGATATACTGCAGTACCATTATGGATCTCATAACCAATTTACATCTCATTGTGATTAGTTTATGAGTTGAAATAAAACAACATGAAGCTTCTAGCTTAGTGTTATATCTCCCACTACCTTGCTAACGTGCATCCTGATAACTCGTGAACCTGCTTATAATGTGAGGAAAGGTATGGATCTCAAATCTTTTACCAGAAAATACCCAAAAATTGATCCCAATTTGTTGAACCTAAGAAAATCACAATAAAAACTGATAACTAAAACTTTGATATATTGCTTGTTTTATGGTTGAAAACAGTAGATAAGACCTGAAAATTTTAATCAACATTATTTAATTACCGACTTTTAATAAGAAGTCATATAATTTGATACATTTTCTTTCCAAATGACATTCTTAATCATATTCAAGAAAATTCTGATCAGTACATTAATATTTAATTACCAATTAAATAGTTTTTTTTATTAAGTGAAATTTGTGTTTTAGTCTTTTAGTTCCCTTTAAGTGTAATCATAAATGCAATGTGTATTTAAATGTATAATGTGTCAATCTAACATAACAGCTAAGTTTGCAAGCTTTTTCTGAGAGCCTAATTCATTGCCAACTGGAATTTGATATTTGACTTGAGGATATATTTTAATGTATTGCTGTTCTGAATTAAATGCTAGCCTCCTTTGTATTTTCACATTGTTTGAATGAAATAAAGGAGGTGGAAGAAAAGAAAAGTAAAAAGTCACGCAAATCATATATGCTTAAGATCCAGCAGCCCCAGTCAGGAGAACTCATTTCAGTTCATCAATCAAACAGTTATAAATGTTATGTGTACATAATTTAATTCAATTACCTTTAACTAACCATCTCATTCATAACTATGATCAAAGACAGCAAGGCAACCAGTCAATATGAATACTTCATAAAAAAGAGCTTTGTTTCATTGATATTTACCATTATGAGCAAATGAGTCTCACAGAATTCCTGAATTGGCACTCAGAGATATCATCAAGGATGACAAGACATTTTACTATTATTTGCAATGAAATCATGGCATCAATATTGCATGAACTGAACAAAACAAAAATTAAGTTTCAACATAGAAAATTGTCTCATGAAAAATAAATATTTCTAGTTTTTTTGCAAAAAAAATAAATCTTGTTTATTACTGTATCAACAGTTAGTCTGGTTCCCTACTTCATATACTCCCTTTTTTGCACTAAATTAATACTTCAATTTCTGGGAACCAGACTAATAAAAAAAAACCAAAGCAGTGATGTAATACACAAATGTTTTTGAGTGCACATGATGGTTGATGAAACCAGATGGAATAATGTTAATGAACTTTCTGTTGTTGGACATTTTGAAAAAAAATAAAATTTATATAGACAATGAACAACTTCATTAGTAAAAGTGCTTTATTGACAATTATTACCTATGTGATTGTAAAATGAGAATTCAGGCAATAAACAACCCAGTTCCACCCCATCCTCCCAGTTTCCTCTATGACTAGCAGATTTCTGCAGGTCTCTTGGTAACTCACACCATTGCTTATAGTGCAGTCAATAATTTTGGACCCCCTTGAGTTATCGAGGAAGAAGTGTACTGTGTTATAATGAGAAAGTCTATATACATATATACAGTCCATTACCACAGCGCAGACATGGTTTTATTGTTGATCCTTTATCAATCATGTATTTATGGAGGCCGCAGTATTCTCCATGACATTGTTTCTCGCATCACTTGGTTGTTCCCTGAAGCAACTATGCGTACCTATTGATAGCTGCTTGAAACTGGATTATATTATTTAAATATTATTTAATTTTGATTTAAATAAATATCTTTACTAAATACTATTAAATAAGGTGACAGAAGAAACAGAAACCTGCCACCTATATAATACTGATATAAATTTAAATCAATTTAAATATAAAAAAAAACAACCATGTGATGATCATGATACTGATCAACATGATCAGCATCGTGAGTTTATCTCAAATATAATCGCAAAGACTCCAGAAGAACAATTACAGGATGAAGCTAAGCATGATGAACTTCATTAGGAACACTGACATTGAAATGCATGTTGAATTTTTTTTAGGTGGACTTAGAAAAATTTGCCATATTGCCTGTCATGCTAACCACGCTGCAGCAACATCACATGAAACTTTTGCTGAAATGGCAAGTTTGTCAATCTCTGCTTTACCTCTTCAATATACTCTCGGGGGAATAATAAACAGATTCCATTATAATAATCAGTTGATTAATTACCAGCCCCTAGCATTATTTTACCTTTCATAGCAGATTTTACTTGAAAGCTAGTGAGAGATTCTCCGAGAGATTTATTGAGTATTTAATTTAACGCATGAATCAACTTTACATCTGTGAGATGCCGCTGTTGCAAATCTGGACTTTTATAAGTAACATCATGAATGTGACATGCCTGATCAAACTTATTTACTGGAATCTCTCCAGCCAATTGATAAGCCATCAAACCTGCAACCAAAGACAGACAATAGGCAACATATAAAGAACTTGGAAAAAGTGTGAAAAGTAATGTAACCCTGTATGTCCAGTCTTACAGAAACAAAGGCCATACATGGGCATGCAAGAAGACATATGCCATGTGGTCTGCCAAAATAGGGAGTATCATCATCTACATTCTAAAACTATCCTTTTGACAAGCAAGAAGAATGTCTCAAATTAAAATCTCCAGATGCTAGTATTTTACAAGGAGTTTCCTGGATCAAATATTACAAACATGACTCAAGCAGTGAGTGTGACTAGGATCTGGCATTACTACATCTGCATTGTCTGAGGTGATGACTGACAGCATTAGGTTGTCTAAAGAATCTTAACCAGAGATCAGGATGCCAAATACACCATGATACTAGCTACTGGCTTTGTGTGTGAATACAGTCTGGATATCTGAAAATTTTGACCTTGACCTTTACTGTGTGCCTGTGCTGCTTCTACAAAACACTGAACCATATTCCTTCTGATTTAGGAGGTGTATTGATTTGTTATTAACTGTATCAAGCAAAAGTTTAAACTGGAGTACATCCAGTTTATAGGGTAACATGGCAATGGCACATAGGGGTAATTTATAGAGTGTCTTCTCTATATGCTATATACACACAATTTATAATTTTTTTAAAAGTGTTGGATTTGGGACATATCTGAGCTGATTTCCTAATGTTAATATGACAGAGTAATGTAGTTAATGGTGAAACAGAAGTGTAAAAACCTGTGACTTAATTCTAAACTTTTCTACCAGAAAGTTACCGTAGTTAATATTGTTAATAATTCCACTGTAGGCAGTTCCTCCGTGACTAGTAATGGAGCCCTGACCAATGAGTCTGTTGGTGTGAATGATAACTGAACCACCACTGCCAGCTCCACTGTGGAAAGTATTTGTGCCATCTCCTCCATTCACTGAGATGCTTCCATATAACCTAAAAATCTGGAATGATAGTTTCAATAAAAAAAAAAATATGATAAATAATGATTAATGGGGTAATGAGTGCAACAATAAATAAGCTAGTATCAAGTTGTCATTCATAAACTTAATGTTTTTGATGTACCTGTACAAACCTTAATAGGCTCACAACTCTCTTTTTATGTGCCAAGTTTTACAAAATTTCCCTCAACCCAGAACCTGAAAATAGCAGTGGTCCAAGGATTGGGGCCTGCAGTTTTTCTAGTCAGACCCAAGAGATAAACTTGTCAGAAGCCCATCAGATCTCCCACTTTTAAAAAACAAAATGGTAATTAAAAGTATTTCTCTGCAGACTCACATTTATTCTTAAGCACACTGTAAAATGACAACAAATATATTTGGAAAATTATGTACATGTAATGTTACTCAAAGCCTATTAACACTTTTGCTGTGTACAAGATATTCAGACTGGAACTATGTATATCAGAAAGTATCTGAGCTGTTGCCATTTTACCTCTAAATCTGAGTACCCTTCCACATAAGTAATCAAGTCCAAAGACCTATAGTCTAATTTCATTCAAAGGGGCTTCACCTCAATACTTGAAAAGAGATAATTCCAAAGCATAGTTCAACAAGACTCAATATTTTGAAGTTTCCAAGTTTGCACTACATTCACACACACACACACACACACACACACACACACACACACACACACACACACACACACACACACACAAACCTTCCACATAAGTAATCAAGTCCAAAGACATATAGTCTAATTTCATTCAAAGGGGCTTCACCTCAATACTTGAAAAGAGATAATTCCAAAGCATAGTTCAACAAGACTCAATATTTTGAAGTTTCCAAGTTTGCACTACATTCACACACACACACACACACACACACACACACACACACACACACACACACAAACGCACACAGTCTAATGGCTTAGCAGAAAGAACCATTTGAAAAAAAAAAGTGTCTCAAAAAGACAAAGAGATTTGGCAAAGTCACCCATATTTGTTAATATTGGTGTATCAAAATACACCAATTCATAATATAGAATCTCCAGTACAAATAATGATGAGTTGAAGACTTCAATCTGCTCTTTTTACTACCAACATAAAGCTACAACAAAGTTATAAAACAAATAAACCTATAGAGGAAACTGTGTGAAAAGAAATATAAGCAAAACAAACTATTTAAGAATCAGAAGACAAGACATTTGGGAACCTGCTCTAGTCATTAAAAGCATTAGCACTCCAATGTCATATGATGTACAAACTCTGGATGGTGAAACAGGAGAAACTGAAGACATCTGGAATATTTAAGAGAAACTAATAGATATATATATATATATATATATATATATATATATATATATATATATATATATATATATATATATATATATATGATATGTATGAAAACACTAAGATGGAGGTCACCAAATTAGATGACAAGACACCATTAGTTATGAAGCAAGCCAAACCCCACTGGGAATATTAAAAAAAAGAATGGATGTCTAATGAAAATGTTTGCAAGATAGACAGATTTTGCTTTGTGAAACTGATAATTTTTTTTGAATTACATTATGTTTTGTGAGTATTAAAAGCTGCAAGTGGTGAATGGCAGAATAATACCTTGATTATATTACTTCAGCCTATATGCAGTGATAACAAATAGATTAAAGAAAACAAAATTAGGACTATATATTTTAGTGGCAATGTCAATCTATCACCATATATTTGTTTCCATGTGTGCGAAGGATGACTGTGAATGTAATATGGCTACAACTTACATTTTAACTAAATTGATAAAACATTTCCAACTCACCAGGAACTATTTGAAATACATGTTAATGTGTTAAGTAGAACTTTGTCAAGTTTGAATATGTTAACAAAAGTATTAAAAACAAAAAGGAGAAATTAATATGTGAATAATTATTATATAAAAAAGCTAATTATTGGAGGGAAGTTGTGGTAATATGGAGTGAGGAGTTAACATTCTGTTGATACAATGATCAGACAGTTACAGATCACATAAGGCTTGAGATCCAGGCAACACTCTCAGATTGAACCCCTATATGCCTTATGATAAAGCTGGCTAGAGAAACTTGTGTCTTCTGTTTTCTATTTTGGCCAGTTGTAATCTAGCCATTCAAGAAGTTAGATCAAACCTCTGTAATTGTGCTAGTGAGCAAAACAAACTATTCCCTCAGTAACTCGTGTCCAGATAACTTGCAAACCCACTTATAACACAGTGTCCCGCAATTTCCCAAAGAAAATATATTTTAAAATGTGCTGAGCATGAAAAAAAAAATCGCAATAAGAATTGGTAAATTGAACCTTGATACATACCATTATTCTGTGTTTTGTACATGAAAAAATAATTATTAATCATTAATATTTGTAAAAACAAAATGGTATAAGGGAATTTTCGATCTTTTTTGCAAACGTAGATCTTCTTAGAGGAAATTTTATGTCCGAAAATTCCACAAATTTTTCAAAATAGTACAAAGTGATATGTATGAAAAATTATGTTACATTTAAATAATTATTCTTTTGATAACTGAATTATGTACGAAAAATTAAAGGGTATGATAAAATACTTGAAATATGGTAGCTCTTTTTATCATCGGAAATGGTAATTATTGCCCATACAGATAGAATTCATATTTTGAAATTTGCAAGTTTTAATAAAATATCACCTATTATCTTTGGTTTTTTTTGAGAGAAATAGTTGTCAATACAATGTAAATAAACAGTCAATTGATCAACGAAAAATTCTGGTAAATATTAACAGGTGACAACAGAGAATGTAATAAACACCAATTAAATGTCTTGCTGTGTGAAATTTACGTTCTAATCCTTTAATTTCGCTTTAGTATAAGCACTAACATGTCAACCCAACCCACCGCCTTTTGCCTCTACAGTGATCTCCTTGTTAGTTTTGTTGTTTGTTTTAGGTCTCTCGATAACTCACACCCTTGCTTATGAGGTGGTCTATGTTTTTGGATCCTGTTGTGCGCGAGTTATCGAGGGAGTAGTGTACTTCTACTTCAATTAATTCTACCCATTGTTCGATCAACAATGTTTTTTAAATGTATGTCTTTTTTTATTAGGAAAAGTCTGCTTTGGATCAAACATTGAAACTAGAATTTATCCAATTCAGCACAAAAATGTGTGATGTAGTACATAATGTGTGAAGTTGTACATGTGTTAAGCAAACAGAAACCATGTAGAATAATGTTTTGATGATCTCCTCAATATACTGTAAATTATCCTGAATGTGATGTTACTCTATGAGGAAAAAAGTAAACAAAATAAAAACGCTATGAAGAGATACTTATTCACAGTTTATCTTAACATGAATATTGAGTATTCGACAATAACATACCAGCACTACCCACCCCCCTTTTGCCTCTACGTCAATCCATTTGTTAGTTTAGTTGTTTGTTATAGGTCCCTCGATAACTCACGCCCTCGCTTATAACACGTTCAATGTTTTTGGACCCCGTTGTGCGCGAGTTATCAAGGGAGTGGTTAACATGATTGACAAAAATGCAAACAACAAAGCACTGAAGAATAACCAATAGCAAAAGGCATATGTAAGCCCAATATGTGTATATATAACCACTATATGTAAGCCCAATATGTGTATATATAACCACTATATGTAAGCCCAATATGTGTATATATAACCACTATATGTAAGCCCAATATGTGTATATATAACCACTATATGTAAGCCCAATATGTGTATATATAACCACTATATGTAAGCCCAATATGTGTATATATAACCACTATATGTAAGCCCAATATGTGTATATATAACCACTATATGTAAGCCCAATATGTGTATATATAACCACTATATGTAAGCCCAATATGTGTATATATAACCACTATATGTAAGCCCAATATGTGTATATGTAACCACTATATGTAAGCCCAATATGTGTATATATAACCACTATATGTAAGCCCAATATGTGTATAAAGTTTCACTGAGATATCTTTAATAATTTTGAAAATTTTCTCTGAAAATGGAAGTGTGAATGATGGATGTATGGATGGAAATGAAAATGGATATAGGCAATAATATATATGGAAACTGGGGAAAGATAAATAATAAAAGGCACACCAACATCTCTGCTCTAATATACACTGTCATGGATATATCTTGATGCAACTTAGTTTAGTCTTTCAGAGTAAGATTTTGACTCATTTCATTACGAAAACTTGAAATAATTAAATTAAATCTTATTTCACAAATCTGATTTGTAACTGTATGGTGTGAAAGTTTACGCTGACTATTCTTGCTAAATGACCAACCCTGCCAGAGCATGTCTGCATTGTGTACATTGTACAGTTTTAAAGCCACTTTTTCAAGTGGCTACTGAACCAAATTATTGTAGAAATGTACCTCTGTTAAGCAGCCACTTATTCTAAAAGGTCATTTTCTCATTTTCTGAGGTGACTGCTTAACATGCATTTAACTATTTAACATTACAATTTACTGTTATTCACCTTTGCAACATTGAAGTTGATGTAGCTGCCACCTGGTCCACCATTTTGCCCTCCACCTCCACTTCCAGGATAGGCAGATCCAGCTACAGAACCATAGTACGAGCCACCTGCAACCCCTCCTCTGCTGCTGCCACCTAGCATTATAAGTATGGGATTAGGAGTCTGTATCAATTCCTTGCATGCAGTCGAGTAAAGAACTATTAGCTACTCAAAGAAATATGAAATAAAAATATTTTGTTGAGCCTACCTTCAAGTTAAAAAAGACATAAAAAAGAAATAAGGAAATAAAAAACTTTAAGAATGAGGTTAATCTAGACACACATATGGATACCAAAGTGATTGATCTGTAGAGTTCTACCAAGGCAGGCTCAACAACAAAATTATACAACAAATCCTAAAACTTTAGGGCTGATTTGAGAATCAAGAAAAAATAGCCATGTGCCTAGCCTATTACTAAAACCTGCAAATTTTTACTGATTCAAATATATTTTTTATTTATGACTGAAACAAGAATTTCTCTTCAGACTCTCTAAGGAATAAACAACTGAAAAACATAGATTACTTTTTTCTTTTAAGATGCAAGCAATCCAAATGAAAGAGAAAAAATAAAATGTAACTCATTAATACCTGTACTTGCATGACCTCCTCCAGATGCATCATACGTAGTAGCTTTTCCTGCCCCAGGGCCTTGTTGCATGGGGTAACCATACTTTGAGCCATCTATCTGAGCAGAAGTCTCCAATGATAACTGGGTAAGGTTAAAGGTTGTCTCCTGGCTGGACAGAATGACTTTTCCACCCATCCTCACTGTAAACTGACTAGATGTCAAAACTGAATGTATAGGATCCATGTGAACTGTTAATTTTCCTTGGTTATTAATTGCAACTGCTGCTATGGTAACTAATCCTGGTGTGTAGCTTGTGCCAGGTATTTTGGTGTACCACATATCAATGGAATAGAAAGAAGCTGTGTGAGCATGATCTTGAAGAATAATTTCTGCTCCACGTTCTATGGTAAGTTGTTCTACTCCAACAAGTCTTCCCTCAAGGATTGCTTTTTGACTATAAATCACTACATTTGTAGGTAGGACCAACTCTCCTCCACGATCAACATGGAAGCCACATGGACAATCAAGATAAGTGTGAGTGGATTCTACATAGTTGATCAGAGCCTGTTGTCTGCTTTGTATCCTAATCATACCCTTTTGGTTTCCTGTTAGCTCATGAATAATGATTGTCACGTTGTCAGCTCCACTAGGGTGGTAGAAGTGTACGTAGGAGTATCCTTCCACCTGGACCTCATCAAACTCATAGTAAACTGTGTTCTCCTCCATCACCACAGCTGGGTTGGTGGTGTAGAAGTCAGCATTGTCAACAGTTATTTTGGAATGTTCAGGTTTGATCTCTGTAACGTTAAGCCTGGGGTTGTATTTCAACTCTCTGTATGTTGGCCCTTGTCTAGACTCATACTTGTACACTGTACCTGGACCACCAACGGCAACAGATGCTGAACCACCATGAGCAAGATACTGGCCCCCATAGTTGTTCTGAAATTCTACATGTGCTGCAATTCTTCCTCCACTTCCTCCACCTCCAATTCCAAGTCCATTTCCCCCACTGGCATCAAGGGTCCCATGTCCTGAAAAATTGTAGGCCTGAACCAAAATGCTTCCACCGCTACCACCACCATTATTGCTGACAATGGAGTTTCCCCCATGAGCAATGACAAAGCCATCTATATGGAGAGATCGTCCAACATTAATACTGACAAAGCCTCCACCAGATCCACCACCACCACCACTACCCTGGTGTAGGGGTGTGAATACTGATCCATATGCCTTGGCAGAGGAGCTTCCACCTGCTTGTCCTCCATAGCTTCCTCCTGATGATCCAACTCCAGATCCTGGACCAGTTCCTGCAGCATGGCCTCGTCCAGCAAGATTTATCTCCCCTTCTGATTCCAAATCCAAGTCTCCTGCCTCAATGAATCCATGATTAATCAGTAGAGTTCCCTTGTGTTTGATTTCCAGGAAGGCTGCAGTGATTGTAAAATGGTCATGGAAAACTCTGCGGAACTCAATTTCACCATCCATTTTTATGTTTATTGTGGGAAGCGAAAAATTTCCTTTATCTGTGACAAAAATCTTTACTTGATTTTCAAGGATTGCTGTTTGAGAAGTTTCAGAAACACTTACAAAAGTGTTATCTTCCACATAGAGGTGATGAACTCCTGTCATTAAACCTTCCAGAGTTGTGTTGATACCCTGAAAGTGAACTTCTGTTGGGAAAACAATTTCACTGCCACTTTCTATGATGAAACTGACTGGAGCTTCTGTTCTGTTGCTGATGGACTCATTATACTCAACATACATCATCTGGTTCTCTCTGAGATGCAACTGTCCAGATCGATCTCCAATAAATCTACTAACATTTAGATTTACATGGGTGCCAGCAGAAATGTAAATCATAACTCTTGCAAATCCATTGATCTCCATTTCTTCATATTCATAGTCTACAGTTTTGTCTTCCATGATTACCGTTGCCACAGGTACTTTATTCCCATTATTATCCATATGAACATATCTGTGAATAGAAAATAATGTACATCTACAAGAAACAAGTAACAATAAGATACTCTTGATATCAAATGGAAACTACAACTCCTAAAATAAGTAAATGTAATATGGCCAATTCTGGTCAGTTCAAGTCATGTACTATTTTTAGTAAGCTGTTTTCAGGCATAATTCTCTATAGCACTTAAACATAGCAAGCAGTTGTTGTTATTGTTGAGCTCAATGCCATTTTTCAGCACAGGATAAGCTATACATGGCAGCCAGTAATAATGGTGGAGGAAGAAACCGGGAAATCCCCGGAAAGAACCAACGACCCAAGAGAAGCTACTGGCAAGCTTTCTCACATATCCACATTTGCCAAATCCTAGACTCAAACCCACGCAGACAGAGGTGAGATGGCAGTGATTTGTAATGGAGAGTGTTTTAGACCACTCAGTGGCCTCATAGCAGGCAGTAGATAAATCTAAATAATATCAAGGTTAGCACTTGATGATTAACACAAAGTAGTCCAAACAGTCTATTTGCACATTTCAGTTCTAGAGTCATTAAGGAAGAAAGCCCAGTTTAGGTGGGTTTTCCTTTTAAGATAAATTAAATTAAGTTATTATGTTAAAATATATAATAATCATATGCAAGGTATGCAAAGCTCAAACATTTTCTGGTTTATATTGGAAAGAATAATATGAACCCACAGGCTTTTGTTACATTAAAGAAAATGTATTGTGATTATGCACAACCTTTCATTCTTACTTAACTCTATTTGCTTACTGCACATTTATTTATGCATATTATTACACTGTGGATTATTATCTTTATTATCCATAGTTGTTGGGTTGTAGGGCCTGGGTAGTATTAAATAGTGGACACCTATAAGGAGGACATAACTGACAGACATAAGTCTATTTAGACATCTAGGTAATCTGGGAATTATCAACTTAGGCTGGGCAGCAAACTCATTTTGAGTTTTGGTCAGTACAACAAGGGTCACTGTTTGCATACATGATTGGTACCATATTAAACTGTTGTCAAATGTATTCTAATGAAAAGCCAATCAAAATTGACTTCACTGTATAATTTACTCTAATGATGATAAATCAAGATGGACTTCACTGAATAATTAGTTCAATTGGTTATGAATTCAACATACTGTACCAACTTGTGACAACTATGAGGTCACTATTAATGAATTAAAATCAAGCTAAGTCTTAACTAATTGATAATTATGAATATGATGTCAATACTAGCCAATTAAAATTGGGCCTGCAGAAATGGTTTGGTTCTGGGACACTAGACATCAGTCTGGATTTATGATTAGTCAGTCCAGGTGCATATTTTTGTATTCATTTGACTGCAAAGATTTAGTTAAATCTCTAATGATATTTAAATGAAAATCATGCCACAAATTTCAGACACCACCTTTAAAGTTTTCTACAGTATATATACATTATAAACAAAGTTATCTGGTCAGTTGCTTATCTGTAATTGGAGCTACTTATTCAGCAATGGCCAGCCTCTATTTAACCCTTCCGTTTTACCTCAATTTGGATATTCTTTCACCTTTTAAAATTCTATGGTCTTAAATCAAGTAAGAGAAAGAAGCAAAAGCAACAAGTATGTGTTTGTGTAATTTGGATGTTTAATGTAGCTTTAACAATTTTTCAGTCATATTGCTATGTCTGCAGTGTGGCAGTTTATAGTCCTATCTAGCACTGGGGCATCATGATACGGACAAGTAGCACCATGTCCCACCCAATCACATTATCCTCACACCAGGCTGACCAATCTTAACACTAACCTCTTAATACTGAGTGCCTATGATTTTTTAAGTCTTTGGTATAACCTGGCATGAGGTTTGAATCCATGACCTCCCACATCTGAGGTGAATGCTCTAACCCCAAGGTCACCAGAGTAGTGACACCAACAAGTTTGTAAAACTTAATAAGTAATCTGATTCTCTAATTTTATAAAATGAAAATTAAGAGGAACTGACAGTATTATCAGTTAAATCTAAAAAAATTCTAAAAGTTCTATCACAAGTCCAAAAATAGTGTTCAGATTGAATTCTATGTCCTGAATGTACTGATGTACCAATAAACTTGAAAGTGCTTAAGAGCCAACAATCTTAAATATATCACAATGGTATTGCCCTGAATGTCTTTGAATGAATTCATAACAATCCCAAACTTTAGCTTTAGTCCAGTCAAATGAGGATTTTGTAATTACAATAAAAAATTTAAATGAATGATTCTTGTTAAATTAGTTCTAAAAACAACAACTAAACTTGCTGACATATTAAATCAAGTTCAACAGTAGGAAATATGAATAAGAATAACTATTCAATTTCCACAACTCTACAGAAAGAAAAGAAATTGCAACTGACAGACTACTTGGTACTTTGGTAGATAATAACCTATCATGAACTGACTATAGCAAACATATCAGTGAAAAAGTCAATTCTAGTTTATGGCTTCTCATATTAGGATAAAACATACTCTCCCTGAAAGGCAAAAAAACCCCCAAACTATTTTATACCAGTTACATGCAACCCTATTTAGACTGCTGTATTACGGTATGGTTTAATTCAAATGATAAAAACATGGCAAAGCTAGCATATCTTCAAAAAAGAGCATTTGGGCTAATATTAATCCAAAAAGAAAGCAAGGAATATTTAGCTGGTAAGTTACAAATATTACCTATTGACCAAATCCATTTGAGAAAAGCCAAATTAATGTACAGGATATCCAGTAATAGTGCTCCTGAATATTACAATCCCTATTCCAGTATAGGCTACCCGGAAATACTCCCCACCTGCAATCCATGTCTACAAAACAGTATAAAATTCCCAAACCAAATGAGGAATTATTCAAAAAAAGTTTTCAATAATCTGGAACTTTGCACTAGAATAGTATTCCAGTTGAGATTAGAAATGCCCCATTCTATTTCCTTCTTCCAAACCCAGAGATGCAGTTAAAAATAAATTTTGTTATAGGAGGGCTTCAAGGTAAATTAGTTTTTCAGCTAAATCTGTTACCCTCTTAGACTATGTTGCAATTCATCCATGGAACTTATTTCACAATACATGACTTACACAATTAGGTCAAAATACAACTGACCTGACCTATGTTGTAATTCTCAACCAATCAGAGAATTAGACCATACATAGTTTCATTATCTACAGTCATGGACCAAAAGTTCAACACACAATAAAGACATATATAACACACCCAACAATTTAGTAACTAAAGCATGACTTGATTTCACTGTGGTTTTCAAACCTTCATGATGGGGATCCTCCTCACTCTCTTCAGCCTCTGGGATCAGCCCAATCTAGAGTAGAGATTATGCTGGGATCACCCAATTACAGACCTCAGGATCATTCCAGGTCAGTAGAATATTAGAATGAGGGGTATAGCAGGGCTGGGGTAAACCCACTTTAGACAGCTTATATATAGATAGAAAGGTACCAATGAATGATGTAAATGAATTAAATTAACTCATCATTAAACATGAAACAAAGTAAATTTAATGAGAGACATAAGCCAAAGGCTTAATTTACTAATGAAATAAAGAGATTAACTTAATAAACAAAGGGTGGAACTGGCTTCACCATAATGAACAGATGACTCCTAGGCATGAGGGTTTTTATAAATATCATGTCAAAAAGTGAACAAATGATATAAACATTTTACAATTATGATCTAATCTGGACAACAATTTTTTAGAGACAAAGAACTCATTTGTTCCAGGCATTATGGACTGACTCCAAGGTCAAACAACATACTTGGCTGCTATAGAGGCCATTTCAGAAGGTTTCTAATTATGGCATTATTGGAGTAGTGTGGTTTTTGCCAGAGGTAAAGAAATCATATTAACAATTGAACTGCATCCTCTAAAAAAGAAATAGTTAATTGTAATAGGAATTTACATGACTTCAGCACTGCTATAGTGTTTATGGACACATACTTGCCTTGTTTATGGTCTGTAGCATATAATGCTACCAGCATGACCTAAAACAATTGACAGAATCATCTTTGGTTTTGCTTAGAACAAACCCTCCAAAGTGGTTGTGTTTACAACGGATTAAATATTAAAGTCAATGTGTTTATCTGAGTTTTTGAAATGCAGTCATTCATAACAATTTAAAAAAAAAAAAATGTGTACTTTGCCAACAGACCCTTCTAAGCATCCATGGTTAACAAGGATTAAATAGATTAGTCATGTTAATCTGTTTTTGCAATGTTGATTTACTTACTTTGCCCAAAATCATGGTTACTGGCCTATTCTAAAAGTGGTCACTCATGACAGTGCATTTACATATAAAAGCGATCTATGCACAATGACTGATTTTACAGTAGTAAATTTTATCTTTCAAACCCATCAGGGATCCTAATAGAGGGATTCATAAATAATACAACTCCTGTAAAATTGGCTACCAAGTCAGACAAATTACCATCCAGTTTCACAAAACTGTTTCAAACAGATGAATAAATGGATGGACATATAGAGGGCAAAACAACTCTAATACTTTTTTATATGTGTGAGAGAAAAGCATTAACAAATTTATTCACATTGTTCCCAAAGTATGACATAACCTGACTAGGCACAAGAAAGTCCAATTAGATCTTGGTTTTATCCAGTACATATGGGTTACTGCTTTTGTATGGGAAAATATGAACAATTTTTTTTAAATGGAAATACTGCATGACCTTGGGAGTGCAGTATATCCATTTGACAAAATGAATTCATATTTTCCCATACAAATGCAGTAATATTTTACTATATGCTCATTTTCTTATTCTAACTAAGGTTTAATTATATAAACAAAAGCACACTACAAGAAACAAAGTAAATGAATGTATGTCATATTCCAAACTAAATACACAAGCACAAATTCATCATTGCACAATATTATTAATGCACACAAAACTCTGCCCAGATAAATTTGAACTTAGTCACAAGCTAGATATAACTTTTGAAAGAAAATGGCATTTTGATCTACTTCAAATTGAATTTTGAAGTCGTATTGTGAATGAATCAGCATTGCAACAACGTTTCCATTTGATCTAGCATAAATATATTTTTGTATTTTTGTAGATTCTACAAAATTTCATGATTATGGACTGGATTTATCTGTGCCAATTCTACATGAAATACATTAGATTCAAGCATCGAGGGAGAAGTGTGTTGACATCTGCAAGTGTGTTTCTTTTCTGTCATTGAATGTTTGAAATCATATATATATATATATATATATATATATATATATATATATATATATATATATATACATATATATATATATTTAATGTAGGAAAAATATGAAATCTTTCAATTGCAATTATCAAAATTACGCTATGGAATATAATGTTTATTTCATTTTGAGTGCAGTAAGAAGGATGTAATTGCACTTGGAATATAGTTGAAATTACAGCACAATTTCAAAATGTGTAATCAAGCTTGAGAACCCATGACGTGGCTCATGTAATTTGGATTTGCAGAACTAAGAAAGCACATTTTTGCCATTCTTATTTCCAGCTAAAGAAGACAATTTATGTCTTGTTACTTGCATGTTATTTGTAAGGACCCTGTCTGGCCTGTATAGCTAGCTAAAAATTCAAAACATTGTATCAAAAAAGTTAATGAAGAATGTGCCAAAGCAGCTGGTATATGGAAATCCACTAAACAACTGCTTTGGTTCATTCAGAAACAAATTTAATCAACCAAAATTGAAAGCGTCTACTATGAGAGTGTACATGATTTGTTTAGAAATTAGTTCCTAATACACTATTTGGCACACATAAGTCCAATATGAAGATGCACATGAATTCAATATCGTAAAATATTGCATGATTCTGAGAATGCAAAATAATTGAGAAAAAGAATGAGCATAAAATAATTCATAACACTAAATTTTCTGGGTAGGAAGTGAGGAATCACCCATAAAGTTGATATAAAAATAATTGCTGCAAAGCAGTTAACATTTTAATTTCTGGGCAAGAACTAAAAAAGATCATTTAAGCATACTCTAAAATCATAATAACAACTGTTTATTTGTAGTCTGACAGAAACTTCTGCAAACTTTAGTCAGCAATAGCTAATAATCATCTCTAAGTAACAAAACTTTTTTATGGCTGAAATCAGATTTCAAGCATCTGTATTTACAAATCAAATATGCCACTTACTAAATTCTAGAACGTTATACGCAAGTAAATGTAAAGAACTACTACTAATGTTTAAAGTAGCTTACAAATGGACGACAGTGTGAGTTAGGCCAAATTATCATTCCTTTCTGTATATCTTACTTTAAATCACTGCATACATTGAAACATCTTCTTTATTTGGTTATTGCTTCATATATATAGTTATTAAGATTGTCATATTTTAAACTTACATGTGCAATTTAATTACTTCCTCTGCTAGACTTAATTGCAGTGAAAACAGTCTCTTACCTGTGGTCAACCTGTAAGTAAGTGTTGTTAGTTCCATGAAGATATTTTAGGATCCTGTACTGTTGTGGTCTTTTGTTCTCCTCAACATACGTTGTTCCTGCTGCACCACCATGGCTTGCTGTGTGACCTGTGCCACCCAATCCTCCATGGTTGGTGAAGAGACCTCCATAGCTGTAGCGATACCTGCAATGTATACCTACACGACCTCCTGCACCTCCTCCTCCCAGCCCAGAGCCATCACCTCCCTCTACATTGATCTCCCCATGACCAGTCATATTTGTGGTGTGTATAAGAAGACTTCCCCCACTACCACCACCTGCACTTGTTCCTTGACCATCTGTTCCCTGGAGTGCCAATAATCCATTCAGCTCAATGTATTGTCCAACTTGCCAGAAAAGTATACCTCCTCCTTTTCCTCCTAGACCTTGTCCATTGCCTCCACCGCTACCAGCTTCATGAGGACTTGCCACTGACCCATAGGGCTCTGCAGCTTGTGTTGGATCTGATCCTCCACCATAACCACCATGACCTGCTCCAGATCCGATGTTATTTATGATTGATCCTGCACCTGGCCCTGCCTCTGGCCCATGACCATGGCCATTCAGGTGAAACACACCCTCACTTTCAATCCAGGCAAATGAGCTATATAAATCAGCATCATTCATGTACAGGTTACCTTGGTATTTCACTTTGATCTCACTACAGTTTAGAGACATTTCATGTTCTATTTGAAGAAATCCAGCATTTCCTCCAAGTTTTATAAACAGTTTACCAAAGTTAAAGTTGCCTTCATCTGATATGCCAAAAATCTTGGAGTTCTCCCACAATGCCGTAGTGGCTGTTGAGAGGAATTCTGCCCATGCACCATATTCAATGTACAAATCATGAACATTGACAATCATGCCACCTAAAGTACTGTTTGTTCCAAGCATGTGAAATATTGCTGGTAAAACAATTGTAGCTCCATATTCAATAATAAAACTGCATGGTGCTTCTGTTTTGTTTGTTACAGACTCTATCACTTCAACAAACACTGTCTGGTTTTGTTTCAGGTGCAATTGACCAGTTTTATCCCCAAGGAAGTAATCCACAGTGACATTGATCTTTGTGACATTATCTGGGTGAAAGATCATCATTCTGGCTGATCCAGTCAACTCCATCTCATAGAATTTATAAGAGTCTCTGGGTGGATCCTGTATGAGTGTAGCTGCTGGACTGTAAATCCCCCAGTTGTCTGAGTGAATGTAAGTACGATCCACAGCTAGAATTGTTGTATTCAGTACCTTGTCAAACTTTTTCTCCCGGTACTCAAGCTCACGAGAATTTTCCTCTTTATAGGTAGTGCCTGATGCTCCTGCATGAGAACTGAAATACCTTCCGGCACCATTTCCTCCAAAGTTGTGAAATTTTCCTCCATACTGATACCTCAACTTACATGTAATTGAAACCCTACCACCTGCACCTCCACCTCCTTTGCCCACACCATTTGCACCATTAACTGCTATCACTCCATGCCCTGTAATATTAGTAGCAGTTAGGTATACACTACCTCCACTGCCTCCTCCTGCATTACCTCCACTTCCAGCTGTGCCCTGCAATGTCAGCAGACCATTCATCTCAAGCAGATCTCCAATATGCCAGACTAGATAGCCTCCACCAGAACCTCCAACACCAGCTCCATTACCTCCTCCACTGCCTGGCTCCATGGGACGGTAGATGGAATTGTAGGGATCTCCCCCATACTCAGGCCCAGGACCACCACCCCAACCACCATGCCCAGCCCCAAGACCAGTTCCATCAAGAAGTGTGTGGCCTGCTCCTGACCCCTGTTCTGGACCATAACCTACACCATCCATGTCAAAAGTTCCTTGGCTCTCTATGTGGGCATAGGCTGAGTACAGCTCAACAAAGTTCATCAGCAATAAACCTTCATATTTTACCAAGAAGTCAGATACAGTAATACTCATTGGTACTGATATCTGTCTGAATTCTGCTTTGGAATTTCTCATGACTCGAAGGACACTGAAAGAAAAGTTTCCTTGAGGTGTGATTAGTTTGTATATTCCATTTTCTACAAGGGCTGTGTGGGCTGTTGAATTGAAAACCACATCTGCTCCACCACGTATCTGTAATTCCTGCACCCCGGTTATCAAACCAGCTAGAACAGTTCGAGTTCCTAAAAGACTGACAATCTTTGGGAATATTATCTCAGATCCTTCTTCAATGATGTAACTGCAAGGTGCCACAGTTTCATTGGTGACAGAATATACTACTTCCACATAAAGATGCTGGTTTTTACGCAACCTAAGGACACCAGTTCTATCTCCATAGAATTTGTGTATTGTGACAGTCAAATTTGATGAAACTTTAGGATATTCAAAGAGGATATTAGCATGTTTTTCTAACAGTGCTTCATCAAATTCATACTCCTCAGCATCCTCGTTGACCACAGTATAAAGCCAAGGTTCAGCATGACCAGAGTATCTGAATTTATCTATGTCATCATTGCTGATTTCAAGTCTTCGATGAGTTGCCACCACAATGGTTTTATTTGTAAATTTATCATGCTTGATATCAGCATACTGTGGTCCTCTAGCTGTTTCCTCTAAATACACAGTTCCTGCTGCTCCTGATGGCACACCTCCACTGCCAAGACCTCCTACAACATTCAGTCTGCCTGTGAACTTGTTGGAAAATCCAATCTGAACAGCAATTCTACCTCCTGAACCACCCCCACCAGACCCTTGTTGTGAACCATTGCCTCCACTGCAATCCAGATGGCCATAGCCAGTGAAGTTGAGGGTTTTGATGAGGATGCCACCACCACTACCTCCTCCTCCATTTCCAGTCTGACCAGCCTCTCCTTGTGCTGAAACTTCTCCATCAATCCAAAGGTTCTTACCATTGACCCAATGAAGGTAACCACCTCCCCGACCTCCTACACCACCGCCATTTCCTCCCCCACTTCCAGCATGTTCAGGTTTGTATACTGAATCATAGGGAGTTCCCCCAAACTCAGGCTTGGGAGCTCCTCCATGGCCACCATGTGATCCTCCATATCCAATACCACCAATACCAGTCCTACCTGCACCTAGTCCAGATTCGGCACTATAGCCCATATGATCCACACTAAGGAATCCCAGACTCTCTACCACTCCCTCATCTGAGTAAATGGTTCCTCTGTTGAGCCTCATCTCTCCTTCATACTTAATGCTGACCTTGATGATGTGCAGGACTAGACCAGCTGTTACATCAGTCAGAGTTGCTAAAGATGAACGTTGTATGGTTAAATGGCTGAAGCTGATATTTCCTGGCACTGTCATGTGAGTAAAGTTTCCACCCTCCAGCAGGGCAGTTTGAGCAGTTGAGTGGAAGACAATGTTAGCTCCCTCTGCTATTGTTAAATTATGGACATTAGTTATTAGTCCTTTAAGCTCTGTTCGTGTGCCAAGCATAATGACAGTTGATGGCAGTCGAATTTCTGTTCCTTTCTCTATCTTATAACTGACTGGAGCCACCGTGTATCCAGTTGTGGATTCTTTGTACTCTACATGCAGTATCTGGCCCTCTAGTAGATGCATAAGGCCAGTTCTATCACCATCAAACTTGTGAACAATGAGCTGAGAGTTACCACCATCCATCCACAAAACAGCATGGTTGTATGCATCCAACTGATCAAACTCAAAAATATTGCTTTCAGTGTCAGACATAACAACTGTTGGTACAATATGATTTCTGTTGTCATTGTTTATCAAGAGCTTGGTGAAGCCATCCTCATACTGTATGCCATTCGTTGTATTTATAATCTTCTTGCCTGTAAGACCAGTATTAGAATCTGTAAAGTACACTGTTCCAGCTGCTCCATTCTTTCCTTCATTAGTATTTCCAGAGCCACCAAGGCCACCATATGCAACAAAGTCTCCAGTGTATTCCTTGAACCAAGCAACATGAACAGCGATCCTACCTCCAGCTCCACCAAAACCCAGAACATAACCATCACCACCCTCTGTGGTGATCAAGCCATGGCCAGAGAAGTTGGTGGTAACTATGTAGATACTGCCTCCACTTCCTCCACCACTATTGTTCTCTGTGGCATCTCCTCCTAGACTGCTGATAACACCATCACAATGGAGAGATTGAGCTACATTGAGGGTGATGATACCACCTCCTAAACCTCCAGCTGTACCTCCTCCTGAACTGCCTGTGTCATGTGGGGTTTTGTAGGAGCCATATGGCTTCCCTGTAAGTATTTTAGCAAACAACAGCATCAAGCAAGTGCAAATGTACTAATACAAAATAATCAGATGAATCTTTCTTGGTGAAAATAAAATCCACGCAGCAACAAAATAGCTGTGGAGCATTTGTAATGAATGACAAAGCAACCTATGATAATGTCAAAACTGCAGTACAATTTTTCTTACATATTGCAAAATAAATTTGTCCATCTGAGTGTTAGTAGTTTCTATCTGTCTAATGTCTCCTTGTATAAATAACCTGCAATTTGCGATAAACATTTTGTATAATTTATCTGTAAATTCTCTGACAGCATTACAATTCCATTTAACTGCTTTATGCCTGAAGCTTTGTTGTTGAATGTTTTAGATAATTTATGTCTGGCTAACTGGAACCACAGCTATCAATTTCAATACCACACATATTTCATTCTTATCATTCCTATTATTACTTTTTTGGGGTATAAAGTGGGGCATCAACTGAGCAATTAATTAATTCCATGTGCCATTATAAGTGCAAATGACCAATATATACTAAAGGGAAAATCTGGGCTACAATTTTATTAATTTTCAATTACATTTTTGTACCTTGTGTGTAATTATGAAGGTTTGCTCCACCACCATAACCACCATGCCCTGCACCTGTGCCTATGTTGTTCAGAGTGTATCCTTGATTCTCAGTCCTTCCTGTACCTCCTCGAGCAGAAACATCAAGAGTTGCCTCCCCAGCAAGATGCAAAGTGCTGACTGACATGCTCAGGATGTCTGCTGATATTTTTGATCCATGCCTCATCATAACCTCAGACACATCTAACTGAAATCTGCCTACTTGATAGTTCAATTTGGCATTGGCTTGCAAAGAAAGTTTGCTCAGCACCAGAGTCCCTAAAAATACAACAAAGAGTGATAAAATTGTGACTACATTTTGAACTATTTGATTTAAAATCATCTTTATAAAATAAAGTTCTTTATATGAAAAGAACCTGCAGAGATAGCTCGTTGCTCGTACACAATTCTCATTTATTCATTCTCCAATCCCATTATGCACCCAAACAGCATTGTCTCAATGGTGGATTTAAATTATAAGAATGTTGTGGAAATTTACAAACAAAATCCAATAATATCCTATAGTCTGAAATCCTCTGAACAGTAAGGAAGGAGTTTATGGCATCAAGGGTTTGTGGTTTAAATAAGTATATTAGTAGATTGTGGTATTGTTCCTGCCAGATGTACTGTGATATAGTGCCAATGAACTCATTACTTCATTTTCTGCCTTTATATATTACACAACTAAAATTTATACTGCAGCCTCAATTTGTTTCTTTTTAATTTGTTGCCTCCTTCACTATTTGTTCTAACAAAGAAAATATGTATGAAAGCTGTTTCAGTTAAGAAAATAGTTAAATGCATGTTATATACTGATAGGTGGACATGAAACATAAAGTCTTGCATGAGCTGCTGTGAAGTAAAGACATACACTACTTGTCAGGCAGCATTTAATTTTTACTCCCCAAGAAAGATGTAAATTTAATAGATAACCCTGTAATTTGTCAAGAATGTAATGTGGACATGAAGTTCATTAGTGGGAGGATAAATTTAACTGTCCATGTATGCCACTAAAAAATAGGCAGCTGTATTTCATCTACTGTCTTATATGCTGGTGATACCACACTGTCTGATTTCAAATAGCTAAAGTCAGACCTGAATAGATTCCTGGTGTATGGAAATGGCATGAGAGTAAAGACAGCCAAGACTAATATATTAACGATTACTAGTAAACAAAAGAAAGCAAAATTGGAAAATGACAATTTCAATATTAAGTTGAATGAAATGTGCCTAAAAATGGATACCCATGACAAAATCTTTGGAGTGATAGTTGAAAACAATTTGCAATAGAATGAACATATTCAAGTAAGATGCCTTAAAGTCAATTCATGTCTTTGGTTATTCAGGAAGATGAGGCCATATTTATCAACTGTGGCTAATATGTTACACATAATATATACAACCATACCTAGACTGCTGTAATGTTGTCTGGGGAAACACTTGTGACAAGAATATTTACACATTATTCTGCTTACAAAAAAGAGCCACCTTGAATAGAATCCCAAAGGAAATTAGAGAAATTACAAATATAAAGGCATTTAATTATGATTTAATTAAATCGATGAAAAGTGATACCATTAAAATTTAACAAATACATTACAAATTAAAGCATAAATTCACTAACCTTCTATTTTGCTGTCTCACTACTTTTGTTATGAATATGCACAATTTAAGTAGTTGGAACACATTTTCTGTTTATTATATCCATATTAAAATTCAGCTTATAATCAATGCTTTGTGTGTGTGTGTAAATGTGCATATAATAATGGGCCACAAAGAGGTTTAGTCCCATGCAACTAATTATGTCACTCTCTTTATATAACAAACATTATTAATATTATTATTATTATTATTATTATTATTATTATTATTATTATTATTATTATTATTATCATACTGACATCTCATCCTATATTATACTTTTGATTGTTACAAATGGCATTCTTTTATGATAATTAAATATATGAGCTACTTGTTCAGTAATATAAAGAACATATGTGAATAAAATTGGCTAATAAATTCAATCTATTTGCAAATTAATGACTTTTAAAAAAAAAACTAGGTTAGGTGGAACTATACACATTTACTTTTTATAGCAAAGCAAGGAATACATTGATGCTTGCAAGAGGGTTCCTACAGCACTGCACATGCTATGATATGTTTTTTGGTCCCATCACCTACTGGGACAACTCTCTCAAATGGCTATTATTATTGTGCTGGAATACATAGTAAATCTTCAAACACTAATTATTTTGAAGAGTTTAATCTAATTATGGATATGATCTCTAATAGTAGTTATTATATTGAAAGATACTCTGATGTAAGGTTTGTACATTTTGCCTCCAAACTGGAAGGAGAGTTTTAATAAAATTATTTTAAAAAAACAACCCATCAGTATTAGCTCATCTTATACATACTTTAATTACCAATGTGACCAGAGTTGACGAGATGCAAGTTAAATAGTAGCTTATCATGAAGCTTGGATTCAGCCCATGTAAGGATGTTTCTCCAATCATTGCATCAAATAGAGAGATTTAAAAAGATTAAAAGTTACATGATGAAACTTTAACATTCTGTTCAATCTTTGTTATTATTTTGCACATTCCCAGTATACTTCAATATATGCTGTAATACACTCTATTGTATCACAATATTTCAATACAAAATTCTGGGAATCCATTACCTACACACTAATGTCACCATTAAACACATGGCCAAGCCGGGATTAACATAATTGATACTTTTGCTTCAAAAAGCTTGGGAACCTAATGGTCTGAAAAATGTCATATTCAGGGTGTGATTATTTATGATCCATCCATATATAAGGTTATAATTCATTCCACACAGCATTGCAAATGATATGTGTCTGTAGCTCAGTGAAGTTTCAGGTTACTGTCATTAAATGCAGCTAAAAGTAACTAATTCATTTTGCACATGAATCATTTCCATACTGTTTAAACCAATATAAAATGTAACATATCTCATTATATATATGCTAAAACTGGGTGGTCTGTTTATATCAAATTTGTTGATGATGCCATGACCTGTGTAAGAGTCGATTTATTTATGAAGGAGTGATCAGCTTTCCTATTGAGCTATGTTAAGCCATAATGTAGTTGCCTCACTTTGATTTCTTTCCAGCATAAAAATGGACTCACCCAGAACTTAGGATGAACATGGCAGGTTGCATGAACAAGACCAGTCTTTTTCAACATGTATCAAATGAATGGTGTTGCACGGTATGTCAATATGAATTATGTTTAAATCATCATTTGTATGCAATGAATTCAGTAATTGTATCTACATTTTGAGATGCCAACATCAAAATTAAATGAGATCAGACTCAGATATCATTTATAATGTTGTGCAGAATTAATGATAGTAAGAAGGCAATTGAAATTTTCAATATGAAACACTAACTGACAAGTGAGTGAAGCTTCTACACACTATACTGATGAGATTAAAACACAAATCTATGCTTATAAAATAATGTTTTCTTGCTATCAAAGGTAGAGTATATTAATTTTTGCATTTCATGCAAAATTCTGATAATTTGGACACTAATGATATGAACATTTGCAGCTCTCAAGTGACTTGCTTAATCTCGACTTATAGCATTATCTTTTGGTGCTATCATTATAACAGCAGAGAAATTGAAACAACTCAAGAACTTGAACCAAAAACTTGACACTCATTGTTTTATAATGAGTTATAGCAAATATGATCTCTATATGTATTATCATTTAATGATATGTAAGCACAATAATGGCTATATAGTGCCAATTCAAAGTTCTAAAAATATAAATATCAAGAATTTCACCAAAATCTCGAAGATAAACCCTTCCAAATAAATGCCAACATGAATTGCTATGAGGTAACAGATAAAAAGAGCTAATAATTCTGTAAAATGTATATAATATCAATGATGCAAGAAAATAAAAAATATTAATGCTTTAAAATATTGCTAACATTTTCTTATATAAATCACATTTCCTCAAAACATCCAAGAATTTCTTTGGTGTTATATTATTATTAAAATTTCTTGAATTCACATTTCAAAAATATGTCTCACAGGATGACAGCTCATACACTTGTCATGAATGTGTTCCCCTACTTTTGAACACTGGTAGTTTATGCACTCTGGTCAAGGTTCACTGTTCAGGAGGTATCCACGCATCAGGTACATTTCCAGTGTACCCAATTGGCACAATATCACCTCATCTCTGATGAGTTTCTCTGTTCTGACATTTTGATTTTGATTAATACATATCTGAGTGCATTGAACATCACAATTTAATATTTAAGTCAGCATCTGAAATCTTCACTACAGGATAGCTTGGCTGCTTTATCTGCCCTTTCATTATCCCTAATTCCATTATGGCTACGCAACAAACTTTACAGAATTGTTTCCACACATATATGACTAATAGCATGTAACTGAACAATTTGGGACATTTATGGGGAGTCAAAATTAAAACTCTACAAAGCTTTCAGTGGAGAAAGTGAATCCAAAACAATATGATGAAATTTGTCTTCTATAGAATTTCAAAGTACCTTTCTTTTTCAATGACCCATACAAAATCAAGTCCAAAAACAAAGATCACAGCATTTGCAAGAGCTTAAGTTACTGAGGTACTTCTAAAACAATTAAGAAATTGATGAGATCAACAGGGAGAAAGGTAGGATGGGGAGTGGGTGTGTAGTTAAATGGTTGAAAACTAATTTTATAATTACATAAGGAGTAATTGTCAATAAAACAGTTGTCTGCTTTTCTTTATAAATTACCTTTATTTTTATTTTCATGATCAATTATCTTTGAAAGATATTAAAAACAGTACTCTAAGAGGTTTTAATATACATCACATGTGCGTGCAAAAACAATGTGTATTACATCACTTCTTTTTGCAAGTTAACCCATTAACTCCTAGAGGTTTTTGTAAGTTTTGCCTGAAATGCTAGTAGGATATCCATTTTGGGAGATATTTCTGAATACATTTTAATACATCGAATTTCAAGACATTTTTGGTTAACTTACTTAATGCCTATTTCTGTTAGAAACATTGATTTTCATTGACTCTTTCGCCTGAGCATGAGCAGAAGGGTAAAAATTGGACTTATTTTTGTTTTGCTTCATGGACCCATCATTTTCATGTGGAGACCACTCTTCATTCTAAATGCCCATCTTATCCTACTTTTTGCAAAGGTTCACCTGTCTGCATGCAATTCAAACTGGTCTGTTTTAGATCTGAGGCCAAAAAGTCTAAAATCCAGACACAAAACCAGACCACGACCTGGGGCAAATTTTTGCTGGAAAAAACTCGGGTCCAAAAAGTGATGTTTTTCCCTCTGCATTTTGTAGTGCAACTAGAACATCCATATTATTTGGTATAATTGTAAAGCTACATCTGTCTACCTTTCTATAATACCTCCCAATTTATTGTGTCACACATGACCTTAATGCTACAGTGCTAAGAAGTAGGTTACCACCTCCTGCCCCATAAATGCAGTGTGAGGGGTTAATGAGTTAATGTGTACACATTCTAGTGCTATTTTGATTATTCTGAACAGAACTGGATTCTTTACAACAAATAGAAGGACATTTATTTTAAGAAACTTAATAATTTTTTAATTGTTCTATCTTTAAAATGCTGGTGCTATTATTTCACTGCAAGTAATCATGATGTTTCTATTCTTCCTTTAACAACCCTCTGAATTCCAATTTAGGAATTTTAAGTTCAATAAATTTTTGGTTCTTGCTTCTCCCATATGAATCATATGATATTAATCTTTTCATATCAGAGGATATTGCCTTTCACTTTATCCACTGCTTTTTTTATATCACAACAACAAATGATTAGGATAAACCACTGATTAATGCTATACACTTTAAAATGTTACTTACATAATATTGAAAAATATTCAATTGGTCAATTGAAATAAGTTGACCTGACTTGACCAACAAGCACAGCCTGTAGCTAGACAAGTAGAATTTGCATGCCTTGTAACATTCTTTTTAATCTACCTCCTGTACTTGATTTGATTAAAAAAAGACTAATTGACAAGATTATACAAAACAGGTCTGAATTGACTGTAACAATGTGACAAACACATGAAAGTTGCAGATCAAAACAGTCTGTATTTAATTAGGTTCTTATGGAAATTATTACTGGCAACAATATGATTAACAACTGACGCTGAATGTTGCAGTATTTGATTTTGCAGCTTCTAGGGGAGGGTGAATTTGTGACCAAATGGTGAAATGAAACTTGACCTAAAAATATGGGCCCAGTGTTTCGAGTTCTCTATGTTTTCCTAAATGCCTTTAACATCTCTAAGGCCTCATGCCAAAATAACTTTACCATTGTCTAAAATGACATGCTTTCCATCCTTGATTCTGCTGTTAGTGGCATTCTCCCCAATTTGCACCACTCTGCCCTCCTCCAGTGTAAGATTCATCACTCCTGCAAGGTGGCCACCAAGCCGCAGGACTGGTTGGTGCTTCCCTATTAGACGCAAGTCAGCTGAGGCATACATCTTGGCACCATGATCAACATCATAGCGGACTGGTGGTGAGGATCGCAGAATACTGTACTCGTCATACTCAATATAGAAGGACTGCCCTGACTGCATGTGTAGAACTCCAGATCCATCACCAAGGATCAAATCCAGGTTGATAGATGTGATGTTATCACTACCTTCAGCTATTTGTAGCAATGCCTTAGATAAAAAAGACAAGTTATCAACTCTCTTTGAATATCTTAGATTGCACTTTCACACTTCTTATACAACAACAATGATGAATTTCAACAATTTAATGAAAAATCCAGTGGACAAACTATTATGAATTTTTTTTTTATTTGTGGTACAAATTATCTTGCATTACATCGCTGCCGGCTTCAAACCATAAAAATAAAGACCCAATGAACAATGATTCATCTTTGAAAATAAATTATAAACACTCACATCCTACATTAGCAAGACATATCCCTAAGTTAAGAACATACAAAAATATTGTTCTGATACTGCTTCAAGACCAAACAAATTGATAATTACCAAAGTATATTAATTGACAAACTATTTAGCAACATTTGCATCCAACATCTGGAGTGCAATATAAAAATACAGATCCTAATTCATCAAATGTTTTATAATTCATGCAATTATTGCTCCAATGAGAAACAAAGAGTAGGCCATAGTGAGTCTGACTTTAAACCAGCCTACAATAACTAAATTAACAAGAGCAATTCAAATGGCACATGATCTGCCGGTCTTGTAACCTTTCCCTACAAATGACTTTGACCTTTGTGCTGGGGACTTAAACACTGTATAAGGCAATGGCATGGAAAAAAAACTGATTGGACAAGGAAACTGTCACTGATTTACATTATCTCTTCTTGCAACTGTTATCTTAAGGCAGTGAATACATCAGATACTGTAAAGTCAAAATTCTTCATTGGTTCAAAAGTTATACCATTACATGGATAGAGGTGACCAATTTGTTTTTCTCTATAGTGACTTTGACCTTGAGACTGGAGATTTGGTTATGGTATGTGACACACCATCCTATACATGATAAATATTTGGATATACTTAAAATATCTTCAATGGATCAAATTATACTCTGAAGAAAATTCAAGTCACAGAATTACATTTTCCCTTGCAGTGGCCTTGACCTTTAGGCTGCAAGAATAGCTCTAGCTGAGATGTCAACCCATGTAAATGATACCACTAATACTACCTTCAACTTTTCAGAATCAAAGCAGTCAAACTGAATAACACAGTCATTACAAGTATAAAACTTATATCCATTAATATTTCATCTTTCTGTAAGCTGATACATATATTTGTATAGTCAGTAACAACTATTCTCCAGTAAGAATAAAAGATGGTGTATACCTACATTTCTAAAATTCTTTCAACATTTCTTTTTGCCAAAGCAACAACTATACAAATTAGTTTTTTTCATGAATTATCTGCTGATTTCTTTTCTATTCATCTCTGACACCATTTTCCTGCTTCTTATTATTTACATTCTGTTTTCAGACTGAGAAACTAATGTCTGTGCACCTATTATATTGATGCTGTGTCCACAAAGAAAATTCATGTGAATAAATTTTATCCCCTCCCCAAAAATAAAGCTCTTTCATAATCTCTGTTATATTTCAGAATGCAGAACTTTCAAAAAACAAATTCAAACAATTCTACAAAGTCCACAACTGCTGTCATCCTTGCTATGGCATGCAACACCTGGCCTGTACACAATAAATAATTAGACAAGGATATGAGTCACATAATTACATTTTCCCTTACCTTGACCTTGACCCTGAGACAGGGATCATGGCTAATATATGCAACACACTGTCTATACATGCTATATAACTATGTATACTTCCAATAAAATATACTCAGTTGTTCAAAAGATATACTTTGACAAGATATGTCATAAAATAAGTTTTACTCTTGCTAAGGCCTTTAACTTGTGCCAAATCTTATTGGATCACATAAATCTGTTATAAGTAAGCATGAAATTTTATTCTTAAAAGTTTTTGCAGTTCTGCTTAAGGATTTTTTTTTTACCATAAATCTGAGTCTAAACCATACCTGCCACAACCCAATGTCATGAAAAAAATACAATTATTAATTCCCAAACCACTTTACAAATGAAAAAGAAAGGAGAAAGACACCCATCTAATACAACAATATATGCTTGTAACCTGTATAATAAGCAGTAAACAGTCATGCTTAAAGCTTATGGAAAACTATCAACATGGGGCAGTTTTATTCTGTTGTCATACAGATGATTCAAACAGGTTTCAGTCAGATAAACCACAATGTCACTAGTTAATTGACTGACAAAGGGTGATGTCACTTCATGAATCATTTTTATGAGAACCCAATAGGCTAAGATGCAGAGATAAAGTAAACAAAGTGGAACAACCCAATTTGTTTGTAGCTAAGTAACAAATGCATTATGAGAAACAAAAGTAACCAGTCTTTGTTGCCTTGAAATAAAATGTATAAGCAATCTTTGTTAAAGATTACTGTGTAGTCTGTGATCAGCAACAATGTTTCTATGAAGTCAAATTTTACAGCAGCTTGATCATTGTGGGAGTTCAATTCATTTTTTAAGGGAATATGAAAAATGCAGCTGTGATTCAGTGAAGAATGAGCTACCTGTAAAGTGAGCAATGACATTCAAACCTGTCTGGTTTATCTGTAACCATGCACATCTGACCACAGTTTCTTGTGAAAATCCATGTGCAGAGAAAGACTGGTTTTCAGTTTTTCATGCAACACATCATCCACCATTATGGTAGCAGAAGTGAGCAGTACAATAAAAAAAATGAACAAGGATGCAATCACTGTAAACATGATGCAGCATAAAAGAAACAGTACTAATATGAGTCCCATTGCCTTTAAAAAGAGTCTTGAAAAACACACAAAAAACCCTGAACTCAAGGAAAAACAAAACATTTTTGCATAGAAAAAAACACGACCAGTCACATACCTATGTATCATCTTGTAAGGTGCTGTTGGGTATGGAGGGTTCAATGTAACTAAATTTTAAACTTTCTGGTTAATGGAGTTGGGCTTTACAAAGCACATATTGTAAATACCTTACTGAGATTAGTAATTAAGAAGCATACAACATAGGTTGAGATAGCAATACCACATAGCATATGGACAATGCATATATGTACACATCAATACCAAAAGTAATTAAAATGTTTATAAATATTTTAACTAGCGTGGCCACTGCGTGTCTGACATTCTCTCACTGCAATGCAGATGCACAAACACATTTTTTATGCTTAGAAATATTTAAAATGATAATCATGACAGCTTGGAAACCAGTATCATCCAGTACACAAGTAAGAATAATGATAAATTACACAAATCATACAAATTATTGTTTCTTAACATTGTGACTAACATGTTTCTTAGGTGTGTTCCAGTAAAACATACTTAGGACCCAGGGAATGCACTTTCAGTTTGAGTACTCACCCGATGATGCAATTTAGAATTAATATAATTTTTATATGGAAATCAGATTACCTTAGCATATAATATTTTATAACTGCCTTCTCTGGGCAACATGTGTGCTTAAATGAAACAGTTCTTAAAATCCTTGGATGTGTCAGTTAACTTCATGTAGGGTAGCAAGGAATTTAATAGTTTGGTTCAAGAGAAGCAAAACTATTATAAAATTTAGCATTAGGTTTCAGTGAATATAAATTGTTGTTTGCAATATATTGTAATTTATGTGTATGCACAATTTTTATAAATGCAAAATTACTTGAAAGATAATCAGGAACCAACAAAATGATTTGTGGACTATTAATCCCTTTTGAAGTTGAGTTCTCTTCTGGAATGGGAAGCCACCAAAGCAGAACATCAATCTTTTAAATGTGAAACTATATTGGTATTGTAGAATAATTCTGTTCATGAGATAAAAGCAGTAACTTTATTTTTTAACAACATTAACATGCATTTTACACCTTAAAAATTTGTTGTTTCCAAGTACTTCAATCACTAAAGACATATATATTATATATATATTCATTTGATTATTGCTTGAAAGTTCTTTTTCTTCTCAGCTTCTTCTTTGGCTGCATTTATCTTGTATATATTGTATATATTAACCAGTTGTTACTGCATATATCAGCTGTATACATGAACCATTTCCTGATTCAATTTAATGCTAAGCTTTAGCCAGTTTATCTGGTAATATATGCTGTGTCATCTGATAATATGTTAGTGGTGTATTGCTCAGAAAAAATGATATGATAAATTACTGCTGTACAGCAGAAAAAGTAATAGTCTGTAAAGTGATCCTTGTGGAACAACAAGCTTTACAAGTTTATTATCTGAACATTTATTTAAAACAGAAACTTGCTGTTGTCTGCCTTCACCATAGGACTGAAATCAAATTAAACTTTTGTAGTTAGATTGATATATCCCCAGTTTTTCAAACAGGATTTAGTAATTACCAAAGTAAAAAGTGTTTGTAAGGTCAAAACTCAGTGTACCTAGGAAATTACATTGAATGTTTTTTACCAAACATCCCCAATTCCAGTTGGTATAGTGTGGTATGAATGCCCTTCATGAAAATGTGATTGTTATAAATTTGGGAGATTTCAATTAGTTCCTAAATTCATTATAAATTAATTTCTTTCTAATATCTCAAAAAGTGATGATAAAAACTGATACTGGTCTATATTTATATAATGGATAGATCTTCCTGTATATTGGAATTACTTTTTCATTTTTTATTGTTGGAAAACCATCCTGTTGAAATACTTTCATTAAAGATATACATAAACTACAATTACTTAAGAGCTTCAACATTTATCACTTTAATCACCCAGAGCTGTAAACATTGTAATATCAAGTTTATTTTATTTACTTAAATTAATTCTCAAGTTATTGAAAGTGTTCTGAAGGATTTTTCTTAACTAAGTTTTAAGGAAATAAGCACATTTAACCTATTGCTCTAGAATCCATTATGAGTTGTGACAATCACAGGTTTTTCATTTATGTTCACACAGTAATCATTAAGGAAGTTTGCAATTTCTAAAGGTTCTTGTTGAATTCTAGCATTTTCATCACTGATAAATCCATTTGGCCAGTTAATCTTAAAGTTATTTATTTAAGTTTTTCTAGAATTTTAGAGTGTTTTTTTCAGTAATTAAACCTGATATTTCTTTTAAATAGAATGTTTTCATTGGATTTTTAAAAACTGTTTCTCCAAAATCTACACTTGTTGGTATATTTTAATTAATGAAATCTCTCCTTGTCTTAATAGCATTATTAATTATAATCTCTCTTGAAACTAACAGAAGCAGGACTGTTAGGATGTCATACAGAATTATTCAGATATATAGAACAGAGGTTATCAAAAGAGTCCATTTACAGTCCATGGGATATCTTGCAGCTGTACAAGGAATAACTGTACATGAAATTTTTTATTATTTGATACTTTATACATTTATGGTAACTGCATTTACTTTTGTTTAACTTAATTTTCATTTACAGCAAATACGATAATGATCATTAATGAAACATTAGGATACACGTTACTCTAGGTGGTAAATAAACTAGCTATTTATAACTCAGGGAATTCACAGCTTGAATCAGGATTGATTGTCATACAGAAAATGAAGATGAAAGTCACCTACTAAACTGATATTCTGATTTGATACATAAAATTTTCAAGCTTTCTTTGAAATGCCATAATCAGATATTGTCAGCATTTGTTGGTCTTTATACATAACATAACACAGTGATTCATGAACATTAGATCTAATTTCTAGAAAATTATAATATGAAATTTCTAAGTTTACCAGCTAGCTTTTCCTGGGTGAAGGATGTTATGTATTTCAAAGAAAACAGGAATTTAATTTTTTTAATTTAAAGTTGAATTTCTAGTCATTTTCTACAGGCTTATAGGAATATTCAACTTATTCCCATATGTTTAAAAATTACTTACTTTGGCCATATCAACTTACTGCCTGTGCGACCACAATACCCACAATATAAGCCTCAAAAATCTCCCACCACTGTCTGGAACATTAGCAGGTATGCATTCAGTCATGTAAGTCATCAAAAGCCTAACATAGTTGTTGTTTGTTCATGTTGCACTTGATTTTCAATATGATTAGTATAAAATGTTTAAATCTGCATGCAACAAATGTTTTGCCACTGGATTATGAATGCTTACACATTGTTTACTACACTGATCCATACCTCATTTTGTAGGAGCAGATGGTCAAAATCGAGATCACCATTATTATCATTGATGACACCTGCAGTGACATGGCGAGGATTTCTCTCTAAGATGACAAGTGGTTTGGCTGGCTTTAGAGACTTTCCATCAATATAAAGTCTACTTTGCCAGGTATATGGCCCTTGCCTATCCTCCACAAACACAGAACCTGGTCCTCCTCTATCCCCTGTTGTTGTACCCTTCTCTCCATTGGCCACAAGAAAGCCACGGTATTCCGAAGATGACAAAGTGTGAACTGCTATCCTACCCCCAGATCCACCACCTGCAGAGCCATGACCTTGACCACCAGTGGCACTGACCTTTCCATGACCTCGGAAGTGACCTTGAAAGAAATATAATGCTAAGGCTCTAACTTATAAATATTTTTCAAATGCAACGAATATAAATACATTTTATTCAGAATCAATATAATAAAAATACTAAAAGTATATGCTTTTGCATAATATATTTACCCTGTAACAACTGATAGCAAAATATTGCAAGCCTCATGACCTTTAAGGTGTGACCTTGAATAATCAATAAGGTCTATTATAGAGCTATGAATTCTTTGGGGAATTTATCCCTCCAAATTAAACAAAAAAAGAGAAATGTATTAAACATAGGAGGGATATAACAATGAAATAATGGAAGGATGAGATGTGAAAAATGTAATGAGCAATATTATAGTTACATTTGAACTTTCAGCCCAGGTTTTTTGTTGTTATTTTAGCTTAAATACTGCAATTTAGAATAGACCCTGATTGATGGCAATGCAACTGAGTGCACTTAATATAGAAAAAGGATGTGTGTGTGTGTGTGTGTGTGTGACAAACAACCTTTTCAGTACAATGTAATCTTTAAAGATAACAACTGCTGTTAGTAACTTACATCTCACACATATACTGAGTTGGAGAATTATTGAATAACTGATTTATCTGTAGATAATGCCACCCAAATTAAGATGCTATAACATGTGTCTATATTTTACATATAGAAGGGAAAACTTCTACCTTAAAATTTGTGCTAAATATCTTCTAAATTGTGTTATTGGATCCATTGGAATATATCTGTAAGACCACTTATGTGCCGAGGGTGACCATATTGCCTTTCTCCCTTCAAGCAAAGTTAGCAGCAGTTGCCAAATGCCTATAACCATTGTAGATTGAGCAATGCTGATATGATACAGAAGATGATACCAGTCAAATAAAACAAATCTTTATTCTTCTTACTGTATGCATGTTGTCAGCATTCATATATCGGTACCATTTCTTCATGTTGTTATTAACCTTTTAATTAATGAAGGAAATAAATATGGATTGACTGACTGTGTAATTTTAACAAGAAATTAGGATGATCTGACACCCAGATGTTACCATGTTGTCTAAATCTTTCATGTATTTATAAATGGGTGGAGACAATCTATGAATTAGCTTGTATTATCATGTAGAAGGACCATGATGTTTTCAACAGTTGTTAAAATAAATAAAATAAAATCAACTTTTCCACTAGGTAAGTCAAGTTATTATAACTGCTTTTCGAATTCACCATGTTCTTGATACCTTAGATATTAGACATGAGAATAAGCAGTATGGTGTCAGTATAAACCTTTATTTGTTTCATTCCCCATCAATATTAAAACATATTTGGACACTTTAACATATAAAAGATGTGAAAAATAAATGTTAAATATCTTAGACTTTTTAAAACTGGGTCTTACATTGTCATCATCCATATCTATATTTTTGGCTGCCCTATGTAAGGGCTGTTCCATTAAAACATACATGGGTCCCAGGGGCAGCACTTTTAAAAAAATATATGCCAGTGTAGTTTAGTTTCAAAATTGCTTCTGTCCCTGGTTGTTTATTCATTAAAATTGCTTCTATTGGTGGCTGAAATAACTGGCTCTGGAGGTCTGTCTAAAAGTGCAAGATAAAGGTACTCAAAAACTTCCACTTTAAATATCCCATCTTCAAATTCGTAATTAATTTGATCTTAAATTTAACCCATCTTCAAATTCGTAATGAATTTGATCTTAAATTTTAGAAGTGTTTGGCCATTTGACAATGTACTTTTCATAATATATGTTATACATGCAGTATTTTTTAGAACTATAAAACATTCTCACTGGTCAGCTATAAATAGGTAAGGAAAATCATACCATGTAATGCTGCATTTGTAGTTTAACTAATCATAAACAAAGTGAAAATCTGTTTTAATTTTCTTAATCATAAAGAAAACTAGCAGATTTTTTAATAAATCTCCTTGCAAAATGAAAGTACAAATTCTGTGGCCACATTAATTTTAGTCTCGAAAGACATGGGTTACATCATTTGGAAATGATACAATGCATGCTGCATCCGAATGTAGCCAGATTGTGACGGTAATGGTGGTAAGACATATTTTTGACTGTGGATTAGAAATTGGCATTTGTCTGAGAGAGCACATCCTAGAGAAATAACAGACCACCTTAGATATTGTTGTTGTAGAGTTTAATGCCATTTTTTAGCACAAGATAGGCTAATTTGCAAGTGAAATGAAAAATACCCAAAACCATAAGAAAACATTAGAAAGAATACTATCTAGTTGAAACATAAATTATGCCACATTTATTTATAAAATTTGGAAATGATAAAAGGGAGGCAAATGTTACTGGATTGATCCCTTATGCTGGTTATCAAGTCAAAGGCGGACCTAGTCAATTCATTCCAAGTATAAATGGCCTCATTGTGAAATAAATAACAGACCATCAGACATATTAATGAGGATAACAACAATAACATGCATGAAATTAGAAATAATTTTATTAATGAGGATAACAACAATAACATGCATGAAATTAGAAATAATTTTATGTGTAACTGTTATCATCTTTGTTAACAATTTGTTATTGCTAAGGCCTATAGCAATATATTATATTTCTTCTAGACATTTTAAATATAAAAAAATTTGAAACCATGTAAAGGTACTGATTCTTTATTTCAGATCATTATTTTCTTAATCCTTCACGTTATCGCATTTAAGATTTTTTTTATTGTCATTGCTTGAAATTTAATGATAATGCTAAGTAAGTCTTCAATGCATGTTAATCACTGGTGTGAGGCAGATGTGAAGATCTATAAATACATACATATAAATGTATGGCAAAAAATTGTCTTCAAAACACAATTTTTTTTGTAGGAATCAAACTATTTGATTACATGTTATCACAAAGCGTCGGTCCACATGATGACAGTACAAATCAAATCAGTGAGTAGATAATAATAATAATAATAACAAGGACTTTATATAGCACCTAATCCTTAGAAGCTCTAAGAGCTTTACAACATTTGTCAATGCTTAAAAAGAATGAAAAGCATATATAATAAAATGATTACAAAAATAAAAACACCACAAAAATTAGAAACAAAAAAAACATGCTGTAAATTTTTAAGGTAAGGATACGGTCAAAGGAGACATTATTAGGTTATTATGACTGTTCTTGAAATTGAAAAATATGGGTTTTAAGGGCACTCTTGAATGAGATCACTGTGTCTAAGTGCAGTGGCCAATTCATTCCACGTTGCTGGGCCCTGGTATGCAAAAGAACACTGTCCATATGATTTCATTTTCATAGTGGGAATATTGATTATGTGAGTGTCAGAAGAGGAGCGTAAGTATCTTGCAGTTGTATACACATGGATGAGATCAGATAGGTATGTTGGACTGGAGTCCATCAGTGAAATGTAGCACAGAAAACAAAAAAATTTGTGTTTAACTCTGGATCATATGGATAGCATGGAGTGTAGGGTACAGAGCAGCAGAGAGCATGCTCTGATCATGGTATACTAAGGATGATCCTAGCAGCAGTGTTTTGAACTTTTTGAAATTTCCGAAGTAGATATTGAGATGAACCAGACAAAATTGAATTAAAATAGTCCAGTCTTGAAAGTGCTAAGGAACACACAAGTGTTTAAGTGGCATCAACTGACAGATACTTGCAAATGGAGCTGATGCATCTCAGCTCAAGATATGCAGCCTGGCATATGTTCATGATATGCTGATGCAATGAGAGAGTACTGTCAAGAGTGACACCAAGGTTTTATACTGACTGCTTGAATTTAATGTTGGTGCTGCTGATATTTATTGTCTGATGTAAAGGATGTGAACGAGAAAGTCTTTGTGTTGTAATCAGGATGGCTTCAGTTTTATCATCATTCATCTGCAGCTTGTTACATGTCATATATGATTTCACATCAGAAATGCACCTCTCTATGTCTTGGATGGTAGCTTCAACTTCAGTTGGATGGCTAGATTTGTATATTTGGATGTCATCAGCATACAATTGGTGAGACACTGGATGATGATCTATGACACTTGAGAGTGGCTGTATGTACAGAATGAAGAGAACATGTCCAAGAACTGACCCCTGTGAAACACCACAGCATAGATCAATTGGGCCGGAGTGTTTTCCATTTGCAGAAACAATTTGTGTCCTGTTGACCAAGTAAGACTTGAACCATAGTAAGGCCGTATCGTGAATGCCAAATACATGCTGGAGATGGTGAAGTAATATATCATGGTCTATAGTGTCAAATGCTGCAGACAAGTCAAGGAAAGTGAGGACTGTAGTCTTTCCGCCATTCAAAGCAGAGAAAAGGTCATTGACTACTTTCAGAAGAGCGGTTTCAGTACTGTGGCAAGGGCAATATACAGACTGTACATTGCTAAAAAGTCTGTTTGAATTCAGATGAGATACAAGTTGGGATTGAACAATTTTTTCTAAGATTTTTTACATGAATGGGAGATTAGAGACTTGGCGAAATGGATGGAAGGCAGACCTAGTCATAAAAAGTAGGGTGTTCTACAAGGGTGATATTATTTTGTAATTGATTTAATTGATATGTATATATAAAAACTATTATTCTAGTACATGCTTTGATAAAGCGGCAGTTCACAGAAGTAACAGAAGGAGGTAAAAATCAAAGTAGTAAGTAAATAAAAGATAGAATGTTCTAACATTATTGAGAATGGTGAGATTATTTTGTAATTGATTTAAATGGTATATATAAAGTTTGCAATAGAAATTTGTATCATTTCAGCATTTATGCTACAAAGAGTATAATTTGCTACATCAAATATATTTGTTTATTTTAATTCAATTGTGCAGAATGGATCCAAAGCAAGCCAAGAAATATCCTTGTGGCAGTTGTAGTTCAACTTGTAAATCTGAATGTGTTTACTGTATTATGTGTGTAAATTGGTACCATAGACAGTGTCAGTCCATGAGTGAAGAAGAACTGGGACAATGGGGAAAATTGGATATGGATTATGTGTGTTTCTCCTGTCGATCTTTGAATGAATCAAGATTTGACTTCATCAGTGCACTGCAATGTCTTGAGATGGTGAGTAAATGACAAACTTAGTTAAAAGTTGTAAATGGTTAAAATTTTTAACTGCAATATATCTCTATCACAGCGTTCAATGTAGATTTATTGTTTGGGTCCTCTCATAGCTACCAGATATAACATCTCCATTAGCAAAAATTTAAATATAACTCCTAAATATCACATCACATTTATTGCTGGAAAACAGGGACTCGCTCATGTAAATATGGAGACCATGTTACTAAACAAACTTTTTGATTCAAAATTCAGTGTTTGAAGGTGAGGTAATAAGCAAAAGCACATGCTCTAGGGAGGCAGTAGAAACACAGAGGGAATGACTGTTTTCAAATGTACTAAATGAATAGCCTCTTATCCTCACATATAATATTAACTCTTATTAGGCCTGCAATGATGATGATCAGGCAAAATAATTCGTGTCTTTTATGGGATTTTTTAATTGAAATTTTGGAATGTCTGCATTAAATTTTAATTATTTTTACATAATTTTTATGTAATTTATTTATTTTTGCTGTTTTATCAATGGCACACACACACACACACACACACACACACACATTACTTGAGCTTAAGTTAAAAGTCCTTTACCCTGCCAACCAACCAATGCCGACATAGGCAATACACTTTATTCCAATGCACTGGTGCTAAATCAGTAAATAACCAAATAGTTTCAGCACTCAGCAGTACAGTAGTAGAAAGGGCTTTATCTTAGATTATTAGAAATTCTTATTGTTCATTAGAGTGTGCTTCCCTCTAAAAGACTTTTTTAATAGTTTCAAAATATCGCTGCTCCTTCTGTCATAGCCCAGATGACATTTTATTGCTTTTTTCAGACAGAAATCCAAGAAAGTGTCTAGAGTGTTATATCCAGAATCATTGTGGTGGACCAATTGGTGACTTTAGCACAAAACAACTTCTATTCATGTTGACATCAACTTCTATTCATGTTGACATCATATATAATGCAGAAGCTGAACATAAGGTCACTGAGGAAGAAACTGCCATCAACAATGCAAGCGCTGCTCTTAAAAAAGGCCTCCAAATTGAGTTCAATACTTGATGCAGAATGACGTAATCCAGAAAAGCAACCAACAGGTACTTAGTCAAACAGTGGTTGTTTTATTTAGGTGATGTTAATAAATTGTACAAAATATCACAGGTTTTCTTAACTGGTATGTATATACACCTCAACAAAAGTCTGTATTGTGTTACTCTGTTTGACCTACCAATCCAACTGGTATGGGGCTTCATGTTTATAATACAAAGGTGTTTACAGAGTTCCTACAACTGCAGGTTGTTTTAAAAGCCACGCAGCTTTTACATTGATATGTTATGTCACATACAGATAAATTACAATGAAGAGTGCATTATTTGACATATATTTTTATATCTTGTTTGCTTCTGCTGAAATGTAGGGTCACATTTTCATATCACAACATGAAACATAGTTACAACACTGGTAACAATTATAGAGCACTGACTGATTATGTTCAGGATTTAAGTATGTGTGTCTTAGGGGTTATGTAGTTCTAATTTTTAATAGTATTTATCAGTTCTTTTCTTATTTTACAGGTATCTACCACTGTGTGCCCAAGACATTGTGATGCATTAAAAGGAATTTCCTGAAAAAATTGAGTTTTAAAATATCTATTTTTGAATTTAGAAATGAATCCCTTAAAATGTGCCGAAAAATGGTGTTAAGCCCCACAACAACAACAACAACTTAAAATTGTCAAGATATAAAATGTTGAAAGAAGAAAGATTTACTGGTTCTATTGTTTTTTCTGTTAACTTTCTTTTAGCAGTTTAAATTACCCGAGTACAGTACATGTCCAGAATTGAAGGTTTGCCATTTATGGATACCAAATTTATACAGTCACTCTTTCTAATATCAATTGTCCCATCTTTCCTTAAATAAGACTGTATATATTGTGACAGCTTTTAATGAGGTTTACTTTAGGATTTGGATCCTAACAATGGCATTTAAGAATGAATTTGATTGGTTCATACATTAAGTGGATGGTATTGCAAATGTTTCGAAGGAACATCTAATTTTCTTGAATAGAATCATATCCTGAATCACAATTTGAATATAATTTACATACATGTGACAGAATAGAGAAGTCAGCTAGGACTAATTGGGAGATTTCCAAAACATGGTTGGGAGTTATAACTTCAAAAAAATGAAGGTTTTTTTTCAGTGAGAATGGCAAATATTTCATTGTAATACATGACTTCAACTGTTTTATCTCAATGAAGACCCAAAATTTGAGTCACTATGCGAGTATGAGAACTTATGTGCAATTTCCAAGTATGGGAACATTGCATTGACTAGAGCTGAATAAAGATCTAATATCGTATACTGGAGACTAAATTTGGCTATAAAGCTGGCAAGCAGTATCCTGGCATGTACATTTTTATCCACATCTGATGCTTATTCTGTAAAAATGGTTTTCAGTGATAGCATATTTGTTGCCACATTTAATATGCTTGAATATGGTGCATGTTGTGTAATGTCATACTTGCTACCCTAGCAAGCAGATTTTAAAATAAGATTTACTGGAAAAGCATAATGCATATTCATGTCCTTTAAACATCATGTGAATCTGTGAAATTTCCCATTCCCATCCATCTCTGAATTTTGTGTAATATTTAGGTTGTTTAAAATTTGGTGTTTTAACATTGGGAGAGAATGAATGCTTAGACATCTTGACAAACTATAAATGCCAAGGCCAAAATGACCCTCTTTCATGCTGAATGAGCTCTTTAGTAATCCCACCATATTCAATAGACCTCTTTAATCCTTTCAAAATTACTTTTGATTACACACCGTATAATCTATGTTGACAAACTTCAAATGCTAAAGCCAACCAACCCTGTAAACAGAATCAAAGCCAGTTCATGGTCACATAATCACAGACAGTATTACCTTAAATATACTACACAGGATATAAGGTGTGATAAAAATGGAAACAATAAAGTTTTAATAATACATTTTATGCACCTGGGAGATTTAGTGAGTTAGAGGAGGAAGTGTAAACCACCCCTCATCTTGGGAGGTTTACATGTATTTAGTAATAACAATCAATGATTAAATTGTGATCTTTAGATGCAATAGTACCCCATCTAATTTTTATAAAAATGCAAATAATTTCAAAAAAAGACTAAAATTCCCAATTTATTAAATTCTTATTAAGAGCTCTACTGTAACATTCAACATCATAATGCAAATTCCTATTTATATGTCATTAGTAGAATTTACAAAATCAGAATATAATTTCATAAAGTAGTGTCAATGCTCACTAACCTGCCCTGATGTAGACAGAGCCACCACTTCCACCACCACTGTTGTCTGTACCAGTGGCTCCATCTGCACTGATGTAACCATCCAACTGGAAGATGGCAGGGACAGTAAGTTTTAGAGCACCTCCTCCCCTACCACCTGAGATCCCTCCTCCTTTACTGCCAGGATCTGTGGGTTCATACAGTGACCCATAAGCATCACCTCCTTTGTCCTTGCTAGTAAGACCTGAGGATAGTTCAAAATAAGTATGACATCACTTTATCAATTTTGATGGCCTTATGTAGTGAGCTATAGGATTAACTGCAACATAAAGTATCTCATAACTACAACTCTCAAAGGATCATCCATAAAGGATATCCGCAAAGATGGGAGGAGGGGGTTGGTTTAAATGTGGACGTCCGCAGACATGGGGAAGGGGGTGTAAAGGACCTTGCAGACGTCCATAAGTTAGTATTTTTGCTATGAAATTCTGTGTTAAACAGCTGCTTAGGGCCTACTATGTGTATTCCAGTATGTTTTGCGGATGTCCTTTATAGGTCATGCCTAAATATAAATTTTTTGTTAATTTCAATATTTCAATAATTAAAAATAAATTTTTAAAAATTGTTACTACAAAAAACTTGCTTGTATGATTTGTGTCACAGAATATATATGAATGGATTTGCATTAATACAAAGGTCTGGCTCTTATAGCCTGGGGTTGATTACATGGCCCACATATCAGTCTTACTAGATGGGGACATCCGCAGCCAGGGTTAGAGGGAGCTAAGCCACATGTTGACAAAAGCAGACAGGGGGAAACGGGGTAGGCAAACAGGTATTATCTGCAGACATCCTTTATGGACAACCCCAAAGGAACCACATCAACATTGGGATGACATTTACAAACACTGCTTGCCATGATAGCAAACTTGTATTGTACAACAACAAGTCAAATCCATGATGACATAGTCAATTTTTTCAGATAGTCAAACCTGTTAAAATTGGCCACCCATGGGAAAAGAACAAATCAGACTTTATACATAGGTGACCTCTGTATGCATCTTCACCTTTCAAACTTGGTTTCTGATCAATATTATTATTATTATTATTATTATTATTATTATTATTATTATTATTATTATTATTATTATTATTAATTTTTATTATTATTATTATTATTTATCAACTGATTTTAGTTATGTACACTATTCAGCAATATCATAAAATACAGGTTGTTCTCTCTCAAACTATTGTTCAACACAATTTTACTGTATCCTGTTCACTTTAATCCATCCCATAAATTAAACCATGATTGATTTTTACAAAACTCACTGACCTTTGTTTCGTACATGACAAAAAAATAATTTTACTACCAACTGATAGTTTACATATTAATGAAATAGAGAACCAACTCTCAGTTGCCGAACTTGTATTATTTTGCTGAGGAAAAGCTGTTCACATTTTCAACAAAAAAATGAAAAAAAACCCCAAAACTAATCAACTGCTCAACTTGTTGAGATCGTAACCTAGTTGACAACTTATGTGAGAGGACTGTGATGAAAAGGAAATCAAAAGAAGTCTTATGTGGCTATTGTGAGTAACACATGGACCAAAACTTCACCTGCCTTTACAGATCCATTTTGAAATAATGAGCGACCCCTGACCCTAATGAAAACAGATGTAATTTTTACCTCTCCTCAGCTTGTTTCATTGAGGATAGATATAACTATATTTAACATATCAGTACAATAGATGAATCCCATTTCATACATGTGATAGAACCACGACAACAAATCAATGGGTTTCAGATTGGACCTGATTGTCAATGCATGTTGTCTTTGTACGTTGGCATAAAATTTTCTGTGCAATCTGTATGTTTGTAAAGATAACTTTAATTTGTTTAGTCAAATGATCTGTAATGATGAATGGTATATTGTGCTCTGCCACAAATTTTGCAAAGTCTCTGCAAATGCCACTTTACCCATGTCTGATCCAGGCCTTTAAAGAGGGTGTCTTTGTTACAGAGGAATCGAATGCTCCTATATATGTGATTGTCTGCATTACTAGGTGACATCATTTGTTCATTTATATACCATCTTAAAATCAACTTTGCATGCAACACACAATGCCAACTCTGGATTATTGCTGCTTACCAGCATACACTTAAACTCTGATTTCCATATATTGCTTAACTTTTGGTAATATTTTAACCTACCTTTTTTCACCCTGGGAGAAAGCATTGATTTTTCATGAATTGGCCAAAACAAGTTAATAGTTGCCATTTGAATGTTCCTATTAAATTTCAAAATAATTCAGTGTTGCTGCTGAAATCATTTTTTGGTTGGTCTACCTTGTTATCTCACCTCTACCAATTAAAATTCAAAAAATGCATCATTATCTACCTTTCACTCTTTTATTACTTATAACACCCTGAAAAACACACCTTGTGTTTTAAACTTCCAAATTAAAACAACAGCGTAAACAATTTACAACTTACTGTGTACAAATTAACTGATGTTTAACAATTCATAGATTGATAACTCAGCATGCATCACTGCACTGGTGGAACAATTCATGTCCCTAGTCAGCTTGTTCTGGCTGCTTTCTGTAATTTGTTGAGATAAAGCATACAAATATTTTTTTTAAAATTAACAAAATATTCTTTTAATTTCAATTCACATGATATGCCTTTCTCTAAACAGTGTTTTTATCAAGCGCACATGTTTACTTTGTATATATTGAGTGATCATTGTCAACATGCTCTATTGGAAGCAGTTAGAAACAAGTACTTGTACTTGTTTAGAGAACACATGGCCAAAATCTTTGTAAAGTAGGAGGCTGTCATAAACATTATATTTATACTGGAAATTTTTCAGGGAGAAATTAAATTCCTGGGATTTTAGGACTGAACACAGAATGCTATGTTTTTTAAAAATTCAGGTCCAGTATTTATACATATTTACATGTATTTGGACTATCATGACACTTTATATATATATATATATATATATATATATATATATATATATATATATATATATATATATATATATATATATATATACACACACACACATACGTACTACATACATACACAAATCATTTGCTACAGGCATTTAATACCTTTAGAAACAGTATTACTAAGTCAATTAGACAATACTCATTCTACTTAACAAATAAGAATCAAACACTGTGATTTAAGACAAGAAAAAAAAAACAATGAACCAGACTTTTTTTTCCAAGGAAAAGTAAATAAATTAATAATTAACGTAGCAAAGCATTGTAAATAATTTTAACGCTGCTTACAGTGAAATGATACACTAAGTCATTGAAGCAATGATCACTTTATAGTTGCGCAGATATGTAAACTATTACAATTTAACATACAAAATAAAACTAAAATACACATTTTTTTCAAAGAAAAAAAAAAGAAATGAGTTTATTAGCCTAAGCAATCAGAGAGCAAGGTTATCAAGGTTTGTAAGCATAATTTATTTATTTAATAAGCTAAAACTGGTAAACAGTTTAGTTGCAATGCAATATGCGATGCATTTAACCAGAACTGAATATGACACATTTAGGCAATGACAATGTCTTCATCCTTTCTTCAAACTGACTTGGAAATAACTATTTTAGTTCTTCTATAAAAAACACCTCCCACCCCATCACCAAAACTAAGAAAATTAGGTGAAAAAAGTGTCCATTATACAGTTGAATATAGCACAATTGTCTGACAATGAAATTCATGCAGTATAAATGTTTTTATTTTTGGACAATAAAACTGACAAGTGGAGAAAAACAGTTTTCCACGAAGTATAAAATAATCAGAACAAATTTCCTTTTGCATCAAATCATAAAAGTTCCTTGTCTGCTAGCACTCATTTATCCCCTGATCTAAGAAAATTTATGGACTATTAAATATAAATACTAACCACCTTCTTTTCAATAATTTTGCATCATTTTCACAGTTTAATTTTTCAATGCAGGATGATATTTTATATATGTTTATGTTATGTATTCACAGATGCCAAGTGTTCCAGGTTTGATACTTTGAATTTTAAAATCACTTAATTATTTAGTGTCAACCAGATTCTTCAGATCATGTCACATACAGTGGAACCTGTCTTGAAAGACCACCCCTTCTGCTAAGAAATAATGGTTTCTCAAGACAGGTGGTCTCTCATAACAGGTTGTAAAACTATATAATCAATAAATCTGTGCATGGAGATTCTGGTCTCTCAAAACAGGTGGTCTCTCATAGCAGTGGTCTCTCAAGATAGGTTTTACTGTACTGTACATACTGTACATAACAGATAGAAAGCCTCAAGGTAGATTAGTTCTGTAACTAATTGAGTTACCTTCTCTACACAAAGTCTTTATATTATTATTATTATTATTATTATTATTATTATTATTATTATTATTATTATTATTATTATTATTATTATTAACCAAACACATTATCCTCTACATATTGCTTGAAATAAAATTCATGCAGTGTAAGTATTTTCTAAACACTTTAAACATAGATGACTGTAAACAATTCAGAAAAATTGTAGCAGAGAAAGGTCATATATATTAGAAAAATCCATCATCTGCTGAACGATAAAGAACCTTTGTTACTCTAGGATGAGCACAATGAATATACTACAATCACTGTACTATTATTGTTTCTGGAATACATTTGTTAAAATGCAGAATTAAAACTTTGTTGGTATTTCATGTTTTCATTTGAGCTCAGGTATAACCAAAGGTTTTGTACCACAGTATTTCTTAATGTACCACAATACATACAACAGTATACCACAATTATATTATGAATCAACAATTCAATGTTGTTGGGCAGAAGCTTGACAATTTAATGTCTGAAACAAATATCTTGCTCTGATTTAAAGCAAAATAAGACTATATTATATCCATGATATTATATGGACAAATATTAATTATCTTGAGGTACAATTAAAGAAAATATTTCAGCTCAAAGAAAATCAGTCCCCAACCCTATAAAATTAAATGGTCAGCATCTTATATGAAGATGAATTTATTGTTGTAAAATATATTTAATATTTATTTATTGTTGTAAAAGTTGTAAGATACAAACTGTAACTGGAGTCGGATGCTTAAGCTGATATTAGGTATGTCATCATGCTGACATTAGAGAGTCTAATGACAAAAATAGGAAGTGTTGATACCAAAAGTCTTAAATTTTGCTAGCTACATTATTGATATAATAGGCAGGGAAACTTTGAGTGGGATGCCAGCATCTAGCTACATCATTGATATAATAGGCATGGAAACTTTGTGTGTGATGCCAGCATCTAGCTACATCATTGATATAATAGGCATGTAAACTTTGAGTGGGATGCCAACACTGGGTCAAGATATTTATCAGACAGGGCCAGTAAATGTAAAACACACTAACTCAACAAATGAGAAATTATTCAGTTGACTTGAGAAATGTAAACTTCAGATAAAAAATAACTGTGTTCCTGAAAATTTATAGGATGATTCACCATCTTACAAAAACAATACATGTACTTAACTCATTTATATATACTTGTAATAACTATACAAACCCCAAGCTTTTTTCTGTTTTGGTTTAGATTTTTAAAATCTGAAATGTTTCAAAAGTTGGATTTAGCCTAAATATCTTTTACGACATTCCATATGGCTCCTGCATTGGCATATGTGACACATGTCAAACTTGTGGTTCAAGGCTCATACATATTTGCAATCTTCAAATTTAATTGGTGACAGATACAACTGTTTTGTAAAAAAAGATAATTTTTAAAATTAATTTAAAACAAATAATGAAAATATGCTGTTAATATTATTGTCATAGCAAGACTACTCAATAATCTATAAAAATTCCTTAGTGATGGAAACTAATTAAGTGCCAGTGTTCACTGAAATAGTATACGCTGAAATTGTATCATCATATGCAACACCAGAACAATTTTTTGCAAAAAACCAGTATACTGTGTACCTCTAGTTTATATATTTGGAGATTTAACTCTTTACAAGGTAATATTCAATTTATGAGTTTTTATTCTCAGCAAAACAATGTTTATATAATATATATATATATATATATATATATATATATATATATATATATATATATATATATATATATATATATATATATATATATATATATATATATATATATATAATAGAAGCATTTTGCAAATGTATGAATTTCATCTGAATCAAATTAATATTCAAACTCTATGATTGAGCCAAATAAAGCTGAAATGATGTCAAATTAAATGTATAATGGCATACTTCTGTTTATAAAGTGATGCTTGAAAAATCCAAATATGCAAAGGTAAAATTTGTAAAAAAAAATAGATCACTAACACCTTCCAAATAAATGAAAACAAATTGTCCTACAAAACATAAAGAGAAATGAAGTTATAACTCTTTAAAACGTACATAAACAACAGATAAAGGTAAAAAATATAAGCAAAATATAAAATATATAATTTTTAAGTATCAGGGTGGAATGTGTTATATAAATTAAAATTTTCTTACCCAAGTTCACCAAAAACAGTAATTTCTGTTTCACATGTACAAAATCAATATAGTCTTGATAAGAATGTGTACAACTGTTAATGGACTAACATGTTTGAAAGCTGATAAAAGTTCACACTTCAATTTGATATGCATGGATATGGTATGGTATGTGTTTCCAATATGCATGTGGCATAATACCACTGCATTTTTCTGATTTGTTCTGTATGACAATTGTCACTTCCAATGGTGGGTTAGATGTTCAGAAGCCTTTATGCTAAGTTTTCATTCCACATATTTTGCCAAGTATACAGAACATGCCAATTTATACAATATTTGAAATCTTTATATGGAATCTTCCAATCAAATATAGATGAATGCAGGGCAAATCTTCCTGCTTTTACTACATTTTAATTAGGCACCCATTAGTACAGAACATTTTTTTCAAAAAGTTTAAGATTACATAATCTTCCTTAAAGATTTGGGATATTAATATGTTTTCAACATTAAAATTAAGTATGACAATTGCCATGTAAGAAAGATAAAAGAAATGAATAGATTTACCATTTCCTCCTGCAGAAGCATGACCTGCACCAGCCTCCTTAATGACAGGATGACCTTTGCCAACTAATGATGCTGTACCACTACATACCAGTCTGGCAAGAGGCTCAAGGTAGAAATCAGTCGCTTCAACAATGAACATGTCTGCTTTAAATTCTGAGTTATATTTCAGGTCCTGAAATATATATATATATATATATATATATATATATATATATATATATATATATATATATATATATATATATATATATATATATATATATATACACACATATACATATATATATATATATATATATATATATATATATATATATCCATTCAGAGGTTAATTGCTTGGTTGGTATTGTTTGAGGCTTTAAAAAAACTCAGATAACTGATGGTCATATAAATAATAATGTGCAAGATTAGTTACTCTTCATTTATTTTAGTCCTTTCTTATTGCAGCAAAAATTATCACCCTAAATCTTTAGTGAATGTACAGAATTTCCAAAACCTTTTCCTAATGTGAATCATGCCCATTTGAAACCATATCTTGTCCCATTACTACGCACCATGCTAATATGAAGCTACCAACTAATCAGTGCAACTTGGGAGGATGTTTCCAAACTAGCTGTAATTTAGATTGATTTCACTGTTGCATAAAAAACATCACTGAATAACCAATAAGAGACACAAATTTACTACTTACTTGGTTGGAAATTGAGGTCAGGTACCAGAAAAAAAAAATCAGCTTAAGAAGACAACACTGATTAAAACTATATGTAAGGAAAAATCTCCAGCAATGTCTAATCCTATATAAAATTGTAAGCAAATCTCCAGCATGTTGCTGGCTAGGCTATAATATATCTAGTTATTGATATTAAGTTACCTGTCCAAACACTGTACAATCCCAAGAACTATTTAAAGAATTATTATACAGCATTCCCTTACTACAGGTTCCTTCATTAGAACATACTGCTTTTATAAGACTGGTGTGGCCATCATAGCTTCTAACTGGCATAATTTGTCAGTGTGTGATTATGCAACTGTACAATGATGGTGTTAAAATCATATTGCAAGTCTTCTGCAAGTGCAAACATTTTCATGTTGCTCCTTAATATTAATAATTACTTAATATGTGTGAATAATTACTGATATTATTATCTCATATCTCTGGATTAAATCACTGACACTTAACATGGAAATAAAAATGGTACTATCATTTGTATGTTTTTTTTGAAATTTTGTGAGAAATGCATTGGATTTTGCCAGTAGCAACTTCAAGTGTTGGGTGTGATATTGTCAGTAAAAATGGAGACTATATCTCCATTGATTTTACTATATACATCTTTTCATGCTTAAAGCATGTTGATTTTATTTATTATTTTCAAAGGATATTCTATTTTCTAAAAATGCCCAGATTTTCAATCAATTTATTTAAAATCAAAAAGCTATAACCAAAGCTTGAAAAATGTAAATAATGCACAATTTCTTTTATATGGGTTAAACAACTTATAATACTACTACTACTACTACTACTACTACTAATAATAATAATAGCAATAATAATAATGCTCATTTGACCAATTGACCAATGTTCAATGCAGCCTTTTAAAATTACATTGTGCATATGAGCATTGCAGAATATCTTTACCTGAAGAAGAGAAGAATCTATTCTGTTTAATAGATAAATTAACGAGTTAACTTTTTAAAACTACTTCCTTGTGACAACTGTCAAATAGACAACAGACTGCTCTATTTTATTGATTTCCTCAAGTTCTTTTAAGTCAAGTCAAATTTTTGTTGTCATTTAAATACTAAATATTTATTTAACACATTTGTTGGTGCTTATGTTATGAGGTTGAAATTTTGATTTTTAGAATAAATCAATTATTTAGTGTCAAGCCAAACTTAACAGATTGTGTTGTATATACTATACAAATGGCTTCAAGTTCGGTTAGTGAATGTAACTAATGGGTTACCTTCTCTAAATAATGTCATTATTATTATTATTATTATTTTTTAAAAAAAACCCACTGAACACTTGAAAAGCACATTTTAATTTAAGGGTATATTTAGAATATAAATATCAGAAAAATACTATTTTAGAAAATAACTCAATCTCATTTCTGATGTAAATGCTGAATACATAACACTTCTTAATCTTTCAATGCAGTTATGTTTGTCATATAAAAGCTAAATAATTGTTTCTGGCAATTTGAAAGACAAATTGTGATCTTGAGATTTGTAACCAAGGTGAAATTGAACCATACAAAGCTATATTTGTAATAATTTTAACTGTTACCACCATCCATATTCTCTCAAATATTTTAATCAGTCTTTTCATGCATAGTTCATCATTACTTCATTGTGCTTGATTTGGTTTTATTTAAGAGCTTACTGAATTTCTGTAAACTTTTAACTTTTCTTGTCTAATTAATCATTTTGAGTCACTGTTGAATCACAAAGACTTACAAATAAATTTTATACATACAGTCCAAAACACTTTGTTAATATCAGTTTTATTTCATCAAAAGGCATATTCACATCATAATGTCTGTACAAAGGTTTTTCTTTTTTCAAACAAAAAATTATTTCACTGTTTAAAAGTATTTTTTCACTGTCATCTTTATTCCTCAGAGGAACAGCATTAAGATAAAAACAGAAGTGAAGCAACACTACACTGACTTTATTTTACATCAGTGTGGTTGTGGTTATGTTAGTATTTGCACATGTGTATGTGTATGGATTTTTTTGACAATGCTAAGTGTACCAACTATATCTTCTTTCAAGTATTAAATGCTTTAAAATAAAACCAGACAAGTTAATTGTTTTTATTTAGATTTGAATTTTCAGAATTGATAATTTTCTATAGGCTTATATGAAAAGATAGCTTATTTTCAAATGAATGGGATCACTTTTTTGAGCACATGCACCAACCAACCCCAACCCCCTTTGGGACCTCAAACACACTTTTAAGTCCCCAAAAGCCCTCCCACTGTCTGGGAATATGGCAGGTATGAAATTCTATGTAAATTAACATATAAAAATAAAAGAAAAGAAAAGCAATATAAAACTGATGAGAATGAATTGAAAACAAATCTAATTTAGAGCTTATATCAGACAGGTAATAGGCAGTAAACACCAAAATATATTTTGTGACTGCTGCCAAATTTTTTAAAAAGTAAATATGCTGTGATATACTTGCAAATGCAATACAATAGCATAACTGTATGTAATTAAACCATTGCATATTACAGTTGAAAAAGATATCAGCTTATTTGAGTAACTGGAGTAGATAATTAATTAATAAATTAGAATCAGTTATAGGCTAACACTTAAAGACAAAACTGACACCAGTAATAAATTCAGATCTTTCTTTTCTCTTAGTTTTAATAATCACAGATTCTGCATGACTCACCAATATTCCAACAGTAAGCTTCAGGGACATTGGTGGAGGCAATCCAATAACTGCATTGGCTCCAAGTTCCATGCTAGAGAAGCGGAACCAACCTGGCACACCTTCCAAATAGCTACCGTTCTGGTAGATGCTGGTCTGGGCCATGGGGCCAATATTGATTCTCCTTCCAGGCACAATTCTCAGATGGCGCACTCCGATGATCTCACCATTCCAGTTGAAGGCAATCTCTCCAAGGCCCAGGATGTAGACAAGAGGAGAGAGGTAGACCTGGGCACCATCTTCTACCCATAAATTGATAGGAGTTTTGGTCTGTGGCTGGTACTCTTCCAGGTAAGCGGTTTGGTTAGCCCTGAGGTGAATTCTTCCAGTCTTGTCACCATGAATCTTTTGGACTACAAGACTCTTCTTTTGTTGATGACCAGTCTTAATCTGCAGTGAGGCATTTCTGACAAGAGAGACTTCATCAAAGGAGTATAGTGTGTCTGTCCCCTCATCCAGGGTGTAGTAATAATTCCAGCTCCTCCCTAGGTTGTCTAGAAGCAGTTGTTTGTGTGATAGCCCATGTCTAAAACATTACACATCAAAGCATTAATAATTAACAAGGGATCAGACATAAATTTGAAATGAAAAAACAATGTCTGGGCCTGCACATTGAACTTAGGTCAGTGGTCAAGGTCAGACAAAAATGTGTGATCTTGATCCCAAGGTCAACTGGTTAAGCCATCATGTCAGAGAATTAATTCTCTCAGCTTCATGATTCATCTTAAGTATCAACAAAGTTCATTAAGGGCATTGGGAAATAAACGCAAATAAAAAAATGTGATGCAAAATCTTAATACAAATTTTCTATGAACATGACCTTGAACAAAGGTAAGAGTCAAGCAACTATGTCACACAAAGAATTGTCTTAGTATCATATTCACCAAATTTATGAACAAAATCCATCAGTGTATTTAAAAAATATAATCAAATAAAAAGAAACATTTACTAGAACCTAACCCAAATTTTCTATGACTATGACCACCAAAGACGAAGTGGAAAGTGACAATGGTCAAGTTAAAATTAATTATTTTAGCTTCATAATTATTCATCCCAAGCATAAACAAAATCCATCAAGGAATTATAGGCAATGAAAATACAGTAACCACAAGGTTAATTTAAGTCTTCAACCACTGTGATGTTGACTCCATGATTCCAGAGGTGAACTGGCATGTCACAGAATGAAGTCTCTTAGCTTTATGATGACTCATCCCAAATAGGAGTTAAGTCCATCAATAGGTTTCAGGAAATATAATTTAGGAAAAAAACCTTAATGCAAATTTTCTATGACTGTGACCTTTACAACAAGCTCCATGAGGCAATTGAGCATGTTAAGGAATGATCTGCCTCAGCATCACACACATCCATGACAAATACAAAGAAAATCTATGATGGAGTTTAGAAAATATGTGCAACTGAAAAATTATAATTAAAACCTTCACAAGCTGCATTCCTCTACTTTCTCACTTACATGGGCTCAAAATAAAATCTTAACTTAGGACTGATAATATTATGTGTTCAACTGTAGTCTAGTTCAATATTAAAAAACAAATCTTTTCATACAAATGATCTGTAAAATGAGGTTATTTCAGACTAGAGAATGTACATTACAATTTTGAGTCTAGAAATCTGAATTCTGGTTTATTTCCAAAAGCTTATTACCAACATTTGTAAATCAACAACAGCAAAAAAGTATGTAATGGGTCTAAGAGATTATTTCAAGACAAAATGACAATAAATTTCAATGAATGATACACATATATTATGCATGAGTCAGACAGGGATCACATCCTTTTTAATTATATCCCTCATTCTACCTGGATGAATGAATCATTAGCTTAGACTGGCAACAACGAGTAACAGAAAAGAAAAACAATGCAAAAGCAGCAGATGATGCATTACTAACATTACAAAATTTGCAGTTAATGTTTTGTTCTGGAAGGTATGTTGCACAGTCAGTCATCCATGCTTCTGCAGTCTTGAAGTAAACTTACTGTGCAGAAACCATCATTTTCTTGTTACATTAACCATGATCTTGACCACTAACCTGTATTCTCTAAAGTCAATAAATTTCTCTTACCCAAAATGCATGAAATCCACATAATTTACATAAGAAACTGAATCTAAAACAAAAGATTTCATGCAAAACAAATTTTTCTTCGAATTACCTTTCAACCACAAATACACAACAAGCTACATTATTACCTTAAATGCAAGCCTACTAGAAAATTTCATTACAGTTACATGACTTAGAACTAATGTTATTATGCAAAATAATTTTTCTTCCTTCAGTCACAATGGCCTTGACTTTCAGATCCCAAAATCAATAGACATCTTCCTCAGCACAAGTACAAGCCATCATAAAGTTGGTAAAAGTAGATGTTAATAAACTGCATTGCAAAGCTTAATACTGTATAAAAACAAAAAAAGTAGCAGATGGCTGAATGGACAGATGGAAGCACAATGTCATAACATTATATGCTTTGTCTTTGAGCTGATATATAACTTACAATTAAAGAGGTAAAGATTAACAAGTTTAACTTACCTTGTATCTTGAATATAAACTGAACCTGGTCCTCCAGATGACATTATAAAATTACTTGATCCAGATCCCCCAAGAGCCTTGAAATCACCATGGAAATAGATTTCTGATGTCAGATTTACCATGATTCTTCCTCCTGCACCACCACATGCTCCATCCCCACCTACAGCACTTAAAACACCATGGCCTTCCAATACTGGGGACCTGTTGCAATATATAGCAGTTATTATTTATAAATTATTATTTATAAATGGAAATAGAACTTTTCTGTTATAAAATATTATAAAAAAAAAACCATCAGCTTAAATATGCATAAATCCCTGCTTCTGCACAACAGACTTACTGGGAAAGAGTGTGGATTAAAGATAGCTGCCAGATGAAATGATGACTTGTACTAAAATTGGTATATACATTTCAATGCTTTAATTGATTCAAAGATGCAGATCTAAAAACAACATTTGTACTGACTGAGAGTTACAAACTGTTTGCATTCTCAGAATGGTCAGGGGATTAATGATTCAAATATGGCACATGACCTTGTAGGAAGAAATGTGGCCATAAAAGCTCAAACATTACAATGACATTATCAAAGATATAAGATACTGCTTTGTAAATACATTTCTCATAACCACTCATTTCTCATAACCACTCATTTCTCATAACTCACTGGCACACCCTGTCAATTAAGCTTACATCAATTACCCAAAACAACATTTTCCCATCCAATAAGTCAATTTCAAGTTATATATATTCAATTGATGCTTAAATCTCATCACTAGAATTATTCCATCTTTCATTAAATGTACTTTAGGACTATTTAGCATACATGTGCAAATGTATATATCTGGAAATGCCCAAAGTTGTCAACAAAATTTGCAATTTAGTTTACCCAATTTAAATATCTTGCCAAACAAACATTTCTGGAAAACATTTGGTGCATTCCTAATAGTGTAGACCCTCTCTCTATCTCTTCCATTATTTTAAGTCTATACAATTAATAATCTAACAAATCTCTCCTTAAAGGGCTAAAGAAAATTCTTAGGAATTTAAAACAAGACCAGTTCTTCTCTTTTAACTACAAAGTGTAAAAACAATATCTGATCATGAATTATAATATTTTCAAATTAGCACTATGGAAGCTATATTGTTTGTAAGATCTGAACCATTTTGATTTATATCCAACTTGATATGATAGGAACTGTACTGGTGAAAACCCATTATCAATATGACCACCAATACTGGAGGAGTAGCAATAAGATTTTCAACATGGATGCCATGGTAGCCACACTTACAGTCAGATCAGCATAATTTTCTTTTGGAACCAACTAGATACAAAACTAGTCTTCTGATAAAACTACATCTTCATAAGATTTTCCATTTAGGATGGGTAGTGATAACAAGACTTTTAATATGGCTGCTATGGTGGCCATTTTACATTGTCAAATCAGCAACATTTTTATATTAGATCAGCTAGACATCAGAAGGAGTCTTATGGTGGACACTTCAGGCTGATATAACATTCTATTAGGAGAAGTAGCAATAACAAAAATTTCAAAATAGATGCCTTTGCTGTCAAACTGATGTCAGATTGTCACCATTTTTATTTAGGACCAACAAGATACCACACAATTTCTTTCAGAGAAAACCTCATGTTAATATGATCATCTATTTAAGGAGTAGAGATAACAAGATTTTTAACATTGCTGCTGTGGTGGCTATATTGAATGTTCATTGTTCCAACAAAACTATTTTCATTTATGACCAACTTGACCATGGGATGAATGTATGTGTAAAGTTCACAGCAATTCTCCAAGTAGTTTAGGTGGTGCAATGATAACAAACTTGGGTTAATAGACAGATGAATGAAAGACAACAATTTATTCCATATTCTATGACCAGTAAAACTAAAATTTGATTAATCAGTCTTTACAACAGTGGTACTTATCTTAAGCATGAAAGAACTACAATGCTTGATTCATTATTATGAACACAGTAAAGTAAGTTCACACAAGTGGCATTTTTACATGACCTAATAAAATAATCAAGTCCTCTGCCTACACTTGCTCTGTATGTAGCTGGGGACAACTTGATTGGGCAACATGAAAACCAATCAAGAAGTTAGAATGTTCCTTTTATTGGCTTTGAAAATGCCACAATACTCACCTAATGGAGATAGAGCCACCACTGCCACCACCAGCATACAATCCACCAGGAGATGCATCCACTGTGAGTGTTCCATCTACAAGTAAGTGCAACCCAATTGAGAGGTCAATTACACCACCACCTTTCCCACTGGCACCATGGTAGCTTTGGCCCCCAGCACTACCACGTTCCTTTGGTTGGTAAAGGCTGCCATAATATCTTCCATTATGAGGGTGGGCAGTATAATTACTATCAAAGTTTCCTGAAAAAAAAATAATTTAACTGCATACTAATCTTAAGAATTGCCTTTAAACTTGAGTCAGAACTTTACAAACCAGATACTCTGTTTCTATGACCTACAATAATTCTTTTACATCCTCATCCTAACATATCACTGCAATAAAGTTTGCTCTGCTCTAATAGTACCTATTACAAGCAATCATTGTGGAACTAAACTGTAACAGTAACCTTTATAAATAGGCATCAACATAATGTTATGTCAGATTCATAGAGAAGAGACAAGAAAGGCTAAATACTTAAGGAAGAGGGTAGCAATAGTCTTTTAGGACAAAAAGAAGAAGAATTTTCATTTCCTGTAAGTTTTATCCAAAGTAACATTGCATTTCCTGTAATATGATGATGGAAAAAAAAATCAGAGTTTTAATCATGAAAGGGGGTAGAGAAATATATTTACATGCAAGATCTATACATACCTCCACCAGTAGTTGCATGGCCTGCCCCTGTAGCTGTCTTATAGGCTGTGCTTTCTGAACTCCCCTGTCCCAGTGAAGAGTCTAAAGTGTCTCCTGGTCTGTCCACAGCAGATGTTGTCATTTTGGATCCAGCCTCAACATTCAAAACACTGGCTTGGAGACTGATACTCTCAGCAGAGAGAACAGACTTGTAGCGACTGTCAATTCTGGCTGCTGTGATCTTCAGGGTCATGTCTGGAACAGTCTTAATTGATGAAAAACTCCGCAGGTCAACAGAACCAAAACTTATTTCTCCCTCTGAATCTAGGCGTGAGTATGTACCATTTCCCAACACTGCTGTGTGAGACTTTGGTCCTAGAAAAAATTGAGACTCATATCCAAGCACCAAGTACAACACTCCAGTAAATCTACCATGCAAATTTATAGACCTCTTTTCTGTATAGTCATTGAGCTGGACTCCATCTCCATAAATGTATGTAATAGATGGGAGAATTATCTCTGAACCTTCATCCAGAGCAAAGTTTACCCCAGATATGAATGCATTGCGACTTGCCTCCTTGTACTCAGCTATAAGAACCTGATTGGAATGGAGATGAATTAAACCAGATCCATCTCCAAAGAGTTTCCTAATATTCATTTTCACTGATAGTCCATTGCCTGACATTTGAATAGATGCCTTGTTCATGACATGGACCTCATGAAAATTGTGTTCATATATTCCTTCTTCATCAATTGTGGCATACTTGTCAACAGGATGATTCATGTTGTCCAAGAGCAAGCATTTATATGGTATATTATTCCTGATGTCCTCCAGGTAGACAGTCCCACCACCTCCTGCTTGGATATCTGAGGCTCCATTTCCTCCAAATACAAGGTAATCACCTTCAAATCCATTCTTTGCTCTGGAGTAGATGGCCACCCTCCCTGCTGAGCCACCTCCACTGGTACCAGTACCAGATCCACCTACACTTGAGAATCTTCCAAAACCATCAATTGTGTATGCTTCAATGTAGATGCTTCCACCACTGCCTCCACCATTAGCTGAGGTACTGCCATTGACAGAGATCTCACCATCATTGAAGATATTATCTCCAACTTTGATGAAAATTTTCCCTCCTCCTTTCCCTCCAAGAATTCCAGTTCTACTTCCAGGATATGTAGGTTTATACAATGAACCATAGGATAAGCCCGCAACATCCTTGCTACCTCCTCCCACCCCTCCATGACCTGCACCACCTGTGTTTAAAGATATTATCTTGCCAGAGCCAATGGATATATCAGCTATATTAGACTTAGCTCTGTCTGTACTGGCAGCACTCAATTTAGCCTCCAATTCTATGTCCATTTTTGAGCATGAAATATTGAAATAATCTGCTGTAATTTTTGAGGCAAATTTAACATTAAGTGTTCCAACAAGCATATCTGCTCCTGAATCTGGGTCATACTCCAGAGAACTTCCTGGATCCAACTGTAACATCCCAAATGTCACTCTAGCTTGGGAGCTCAGAGATGTTTGTTTAATTGGAACAATGACAGCATTTCTACCCATTCTCATGACTCTGTTAGGTCCAAGGATTAGATTAATGACCCCACGCATGATTCCATCTAGATCCAGGGCCACATCTGCCTTCCCTAAAATTGTAGTTGTCTCAGACAAGATGAACTCACCTCCATCATGAAGTTCAAGATTTATTTCCAACTTTGATTTTGTTGACGCCCCAAATTCAATGCGCTCCAGAGTCCCTACCTGATTCGTCTGCATTCTAAGTAATCCAGTTCCATCTCCATTTACCCTTCTTATGTTGAGATCTCTTCTCACACCATCCTTCACAACCTGGAACTTTGCATAGTTGTATATATCTACCTCATCAAATTTCAAGTTTGCTGAAGTTTCATTTAATGTTGCATAAAATGTCTTTTGTCCATTTTTGTTGTCAATGATAAGCTTGTCTGATGTTCCTGTTGAAAACATTCGTTTGAGGTAGATGGACCCTGGTCCTCCTTTGCCATAGGTTGCATCTGAAACTCCTCCTGAAGCACTGTATTTTCCTTGGTAGAAATCTTCCTTCGTCTCCACTGCAATATGTCCTCCACTACCTCCTCCTGCATCAGAGCTGGATGCATCACCTCCATTGGCTGCCATGAGACCCAGACCTTTAAGGATATCCTCACAGATAACATAGATACTGCCACCACTTCCACCTCCACCAGTGGAGGATGTGGCTCCACTTGCATCAATAATTCCATCGAGTAGCAACTCATCCACCCTGATATAGATATACCCTCCTCCATTTCCTCCACTGCCTCCAGGGGCTCCTGGTTTTATGGGTTTGTAAATTGTTCCATATGGTTCAGATGCTGAGGTTAGGTTTTTTCCATCCCCTATTCCACCAGAACTGGCATGAGAACCACCATTCTTTCCCTGTCCATGAGCTGAAGCTGGAACATCTGCTGGATTTCCCTTTCCAACAACATTTAACTGGGCTCCCCTTTCCAAAACCAAGGTCCCAGCAGTGATCTCAATAAACTCAGCATACAGTTTTACATACCTCTTCATCTCCATCATATCCACTTGCAACTGAAGGCCAATTGTTGGTTTGAATGCTGATCCATGCTTAAGACTGATGTAATTCAGGGCATATATCCCAGGCTGACTTGTTGCAGTATACCTGCCCTGAGCATAAGAAGCTGTAAATGATGATGAATGTTGCAGAACAATTCCTTGGTCCTCCACAATTAATTTATTAAATGTAACTTGACCACTGAGGTCCAACATAGTACCTCCAACAGTAAGGTCTAGTGGGACATGTAAAGTTGCTTCAGCATCCACTTTAATATTGATATTTGTGACAAAATGGTTCTGAATGCCCTCTGTAAATTCAGCTTGGAGGATCTGTTTATCCCTCATGTACAACCAGGCAGTTTTATCTCCATGTATCTTAGCCAAAATAAAGATTGTTGTCAAGCCTTGCACTTCAGTATGTGCATAACCTGGAAAAGGATGAAGAAAGACAGAGAGAAAACGATATAGCAATCAATAAAAAAATGAAAAACAAATAGAACAAAATAAAATGGAAGACTTTCTGTAGTCTGATGTGATATCTCAAGGACTCCATGTATTTGATTTTTTACAAAAATCTGATGAGTATTTTCATTATATACAGAAAGGAAGTGTGTGTGGTTGTGTGTGTGTGTGTGTGTGTGTGTGTGTGTGTGTGTGTGTGTGTGTGTGTGCATGTGTGTGTGATTTGAATTTTTAAAGTAGCTTTAACAATTTTTCAGTCATATTGCTACAATGTCTGCAGTGTGGCAGTTTATTGTGATATCTAGCACTGGGGCATCATGCAGCAGACATGTAGCATAATGTCATATCCAGCCACCAGACTCAAGTCCTAACACAAACCTCTCAATGCTGAGTACCTATTAAGGCAGCTGTTAGTATCAGTTTTATAAGTCTTTAGTGTGACTTAGGAAAAGGGTTTGAACCATGACCTCACACATCTGAGGTGGACACTCTAATGACTAGGCCACCAAAGCAGTAAAGTGTCAAATGGTTAAACATATGCAAAGGAAAAGTTAGGATAAGGGCCATGTTTTACCACAAAGCTGTTTTGTGTACATATTATTTGGAGAAAAAGTTTACTTCATTTTATTAATAATTTGATTTTTATTGATGACTGCTCCTAAAATGTAACAATTTTATATTAATTTTATGAGAGAACATACAATTGCTGTATAGCATACTGCATGTGAGAGACAATTTTGCAATATGTATAGCATGTTTTTTGCTCCAGTGACCAAGAATATGTTCTGATATATTCACTAAGACAATGAGTGAACAAACACTGCATTGTTGTTGTTGTTGTTGTGGGTCTTAACACTATTTTGCAGCACATGATAGGCTATACATGGTGGCCAGTATTAATGGTGGAGGAAGAAACCGAGAAATCCACGGAAAGAACTAATGACCCAAGAGAACCTACTGGCAAGCTTTCTCAAATATCCACATTTGCTGAATCTTAGACTTGAACCCATGCAGACAGAGGTGAGATGGCAGTGATCCATAATGGAGAGTGCTTTAGACCACTCGGGGACATCACTGGGTTGTCATTTTATATCAAATCTGTCTCCAGAATGCAGGAAATGAAGAAAAAGAAAAACAACAACAGTACAAAAGCATGTGTTCCTGTGTGTATTGCTCCACCCCCACCATGATTTTATCATTGACATCATCACTATTACCATATTTACCGCAAATATTTGGACATGATAAAATAATATATTTGTTCCTGTCCCAGAATTTATGATGAAACTTTTTTCACTTTGTTCACATGTCCCATGATTTAAAAAATGAAATAAATTTGTATTACATTTGTGCCCCTTCCCCATGCATTTTGCAATAAAATAGATTAACAAAAGGCTTATTTGATAATAAAAAGAAAGAAACTAACCTTATGTTGTTATCATTTATTCCTTTTTTTTCAACCCGAGCATTAAAGAATAAAATATACCCACAAAATCCATATATATATATAGCATAGGCTTCCATACTATATCATGTATCGCTTATGTCTGATAACACATGCCATGTTGTTCATTGATATGAACATTGAGAAACAAATTGTGTTTGGTTGTGCTCAAAGGTTTGAATATATTATCCTACTGAAAACTGGTTAAAACAAAATCGCAAACAAGAGTGAAATAACCAATATCTTAAAGACAACTGTCATTCATGCATGACACAGTGTTAGGTGCAAAATAATCAAGACTGAATTATATCTATATGTAATGTATGACAGTATCACACAAATAAAAATCATTGTTTGAAAACACATTCATTTGAGTGTAAGTGGCAATCCTTTCACCAGTATGGGTTACAAAAGTATCATTACTATTTACCCACAGCCATCAATGCTCCTTTGTATTAATTATTACTACAGATGCTAAGCCCATAGAAGCCCAGGTAATTTGGAAAATAGATTGAAACAATGGAAAAAATTTAAAGTGACACAAAATAGTGCTTCATGCATGGACATCAATGACCCAGCATCATCCAGAAGATTTGGAGAATATAAAATCATGAAATGAATTCTTGAAGGCCAGAACAGAAGCTGATGATTTTGCCAATAATATGATCATTAACATGGATGAAATTTTAGTGTACTTTTATTGCATTCCTGGCTGGACTGACAATATGATGGGGGTGGTGGTCAGAAGTGTGAAAATTAGACTGGTGCAGATTTACAGAAATCTGACTTTAGTCCTTGTAGTTTCCGCTTCAAGAGATGTGTTGCCTCTAACAATTTTCATGGTATGAAAAAAATATTCAAGCACCAAAAGAATGGATCATACATGTGCAGGAGATGGGGTGTGTTGAGGAAATGCTACTGCAGTGGATTAACGAGTTTAATCTCAAGTTCATAGTTTTATTTTTTTTTTTTAAATTTCAGTTGGAGTGCATTTTCCAGCATATAATTTTCAAATGATTTAAAAGGTGTCCCATAACTTACAACTTGAAAAAAATAATGTTTCCCAGAACATACAGTGCAGAAAAAAATTACTTTTAAAATTAATTTTATGATATCCCAACATATACGGTAAATACAGTATGTAACCATATCAGAACTCTTTATGATCCCATTAACAAACTTTTAAAAAATAACTTAATTTATTCCATATGTTCCTGTATATTCAGTGATTAATATAATCATGATACATCACTAATTTTTTTTTTGAGAAATCCATGCCATATGATATACACTTATTTTGCCAAATTTCATACCTTTATGTTAAATGAACTGGAAATTAAGAATAGTCTAGTATGAATGTATAGAAATGCTGCATAGCTATTTCTCATTGTATTATGTGGTTTTTAATGCCAAATTTTTGCGCTTCAAACAAACAAGATTACATGGCACTGAATTTCAAAATGACATGGTAACATTTGTTTTCTGCATAGTGTGTGAACTAAACCTTGAAAAGACATACACACTCCTTATAATGTTATTTTTAACTAATAAACAAGGAACTCAATAAACATCCAGGTATGACAAATTTCAGCAATATTTTTCACACAAAGACATGAATCCAGGGACATTGGGACTTGTTTAAAGAAACTCTTTACTCAATGATACAGATATTTTTGTAGTAGATCTTATGCTAGCAACCAGTCTGTTTATTTATAATTTGATTTTACAAAATGGGGTAGCTTTAGCTGACCATGATTGCCTGATTCTGAAAATCCACAGGCACATACATTTTAAGTTAAAGATATAAGAAAATATCTGCAGAAGATGTATTCATAATGCCTCCAAATTTTTCTTTGTTACAATATCTCTCTCTCTCTCTCTCTCTCTCTCACACACACACACACACACACACACACACACACACCCACATGAATGGTCACAAGCTAAACAATGTTAATAACCAACTTTAAGAAATAACAGTATGATAAACATGAAATGAGTGAGATAATAACAGTTGAGCTACAGTATTTTAAAACAAATTGCCTTAAGGGTTAGATTTTAGATTGCTAAAATTTCTGGACAGATAACAGTTTCTGCTATTCATACAAAAATCCATGACACAAGAAAAACAAGACAGAAATAAACAAGTAGTGTAAAAGGTATAGGCATGAATCACTGAAGTGAAAAGTTAAAAGGAAACATATGAAATTTGAAACATTTGATGGCAACCTCTAACTGCTGTTCTAATATGTATTTGTGATTAGCAGGCAAATATGATACCTGCATGTGAGCTAGCCAAGATCAATTTCTATTAAAACTTCTGCAGTTGGTGAAGCAATGTTATGACAGCAAAATGGCAAGGGTTTTTGATATACCAGTCTGAAGCTGGAGTGGTCAAGGAAAATTTGTGTATGATACAATACCTTACATTAGTTCTATTGCCAATGGGATTTTAGAGATTTTATGGCCACAATCTTAGTAAGTGTTGCAAATTTAAAGCAAATTGTGGTCTATGATCTTTAATTTAGAACAATGAAGAAAAGTTTTTTTTTTTAAAAATGGACATATTACTACAAAATTTGAGCCATCTGTTCTTTCAAAATTAATTAAGACCTAACTTTCACTGACTTCATGATTTGATCTGTATTTCAAGCTGTGTAAAACAATTAAACTGTAAGCATTCTTGCTTATGATGTAAAATTTCCAGTAAATCCAAGGTTGATTTTAAAACAAAATTGACACAAGAAGCTTTCTTGTCAACAGTCTGATGACTTTCTGGATTCTCCTCATAGATCATGTCCAGTTTTAAGAAAGAGAGAGAAAAATGTGCTTTGAACATATAACCAACCTAACACTAGCCTGACACACCTGCTGTATACTTTTTGTATTTTTCAGAGCCATATCAGGACACTTCACTTCATGGAAAACTCTTTCTATCAAGTTTGCAAGTGCAAATGTGGAATTCTGCTTGCAGCATCAAGCAAGAAGAAAACTCCTTAACATTTGCTGGGCTTTCTATCAAATCAGCTGTCTGAGCTGAAGCCCCAACTTGTCCTGTACTTTAATGAATATTCCATACAAGCTGGCTACATTTTAATCTAGCAAATGTAAGTTATAACATCCATCTAGGTTAACCTGATGTACATACATCTCTATGCATGTATTATTTAAGTGTTTTTCTGAAGATATCAAGTAAGCCAAAGTGCAATGTATTGTGCCTGTTAACCAATGGGTGTTCTTATCATCAGAAAAAAAGATATTTAAAAAATAATATTAAGTTAATATTCTGTAAAAGTGAGATATATACTAATAATGGCAAAATTGTGGTTTTACCTTTGAGTGTCAGAAAGTCATACTGAAAATCCTTTCTTGTTGTACCAGAGATTTGTGTCCTGGTCTGTTTCTGTACAGGATCAGTTGTGTCCCCTGTAATAATCAGATGCTGCTCTGGGACACTGAGGACATCAGCTCCTTTCTGAATGTACACAGTGCCAGGGCCTGCCTTCACTGTGTTTAGATTGTCATCATTGCCTCCACCATATGCAGTCAAGGTTCCAGTAAAATCATAGCTACGATTGAAACACTATGAGTTAAACAAGAAACACTACATGCTACATACTTTACACCTACATATTTTTAATATACAATAAAGTTTATCTTGAAGGAATGCTACAGGATCCTCAACATCTAAATGATTTTCTTTATGGACAAGTGTCCTTTACACAGGTTAAATTTATAAGTGAAAATAATAAACTGAATTTACTAATGTTTTTTATGAGAAAGTAACATGTATATTATAGGATTAAATGATCATTGTTGGGTATTTATCAATGTGTGAATTTTACCTAATCACTCACAAGGTAAATAAAGTATAAAGGACTTTATGTAAACTTTGTGAGTGATTAGATAAAATTTATGTATCACTAAATACTCAGTCCAGCAGATTTAATCAACAAAACATTCACTTTTATGTACATGGAAATTTTCTTTCATTAGCCTCTTAACTGCAATAGAATAAATAGCCCCAGCTTTGCTAGCCGAGATGGATTGATTCTTTATAGCGATATGGGGTAGAATGTCATATAAGGTCATGCTAGAGATGTATTGTTTTGATCATTATTTGAATATATAAAAAATGGTTGCTGCAGTTAAACCAGGAATTTATTTTTTTCTAGAAAATTATGCTTGTGGATGGAACATGTTGATATAGTAACTTTGTCATTACTTTGTACTCATTTTGTTCTTTCAAAAGCAAATTTGTGTTCATTTTTACTGCAATCCCATGGTTGAATATGACCCTGACCTTAAAAACCGTTGCTGTAACATGTTGTCGAGGTGACATAATTTCCTAAGATTGGCTTTTAAAGCCTGCCATATTCCTTCTTTGGCAAAACAGGTGAGTGTTGGAGTGTTGGAGTGCAGGAAGGTCTCTGCAATTACATTGTTTTAACTTTTAATGGTTGATTTTAATCTGTGACTTGTCCATTTTATTGTAAATCACATGCGTGTGTGGGTGGGAGCTTGTTGCTGTTATTATTTGGTTGTAAGGCATTGATATAGATCAAACTTCACATCAAATGATCTGGAATCAGGAAACCAAAAATTAGTCCATAGAATTTATCAATGTGTCAAAAATTTCAGATTAGTATTGCGTGACAGTTTACGTCCAATCAAAATGCATTCAATTCATAAAAATTGGAATTATAGATCTTTTACAATGCAGGTTTCATTGAATCTTCAGAGAAGAGTCCTGTTTCTATTTTTGTTAAATAATATTTATACTCAGCTATCTCTGGATATGTTTACAATACAGTAAAAAAGGTTATGAGAGACCACCCCTTTTGCCAACAAAAAATTGGTCTCTCAAGACATGTGACTTCTCAAAGCAAATTTGTATAAAAAGACCATTTTCTAAGGTAAATTTTCAGAAAAATTTAAAGAGAAATAATTGGAATCACCATACATATATTCTATTCTTTATTAATAGTTCTTGCTAAAGTATTGGAGGTATTCATCTGAAAACAAAATTATATAGCAATAAAGGTATACTTCTATCAGTAAATGTGAAATCCCATTTACATTTGAAGATTATGAGTACATGTATTAGCATATGAAATCATTTCTGATTTACTCCTTTTCCTTTATAATACCCTAAATTTGCTTTACTGATGTTTCACCCCCTATTTTATGAGTGGTCTGCTCTTTTTCATTTCTTTCAGAAACAGTAATTATTTTCTCCAGTGTTAAAATTGTGTCTCATTTTAGTTGGAGGTTCTTCCATTGTTATTAAAGTATTAGGTGTTAATATTATTAGAGCTCAGTTGCAAAATTGACTATGCTGATAGTTTTAACTAGGCTTTGGGAAAATATGAAAAATGTATACTCCTGCATTGTATATCCAACAATTAATTTAATATAAAGAAAAAATTATCTCATTTAGAAACAGATTCATTTACTCAGAGACAAAAGTCAATGGCTTAATTCAAAGAAGACATACAGGGATTAACTGTATAAACAAAATGTGTAATCTGGTCACACAAACTTGAATAGAGGACAGTTTGGTGATTAGAACATAACCACTGTAACATTGGAGGGAAAAACAACAAACAGCACAAAACAACACATTGAATGGAATCCTGCAAACAATTCTCACTTGCCAGTTTAACAGACAAAGACCTTATTCACCCCCAGGCAATACAGATTAATTCTAAAGGCAAAATAATATACAAAACCACTACCTTAATTTCAGCACTGCAATGGCAATTTGTGACATGTACATCAGCCCGGTTCACTGACCCTGTCATCTATCACTATATACAAACCAGCAGCCAGATCCATTTCATATGATTCTTTTTGATCAGAACAATCTTAAATATTCAACTTTCACTTATTAATATTAGGACAATTACAGTAAAATGGGGTGTAAGGTCACCCATGATTTGAATAAAAAAGTATGTACTTCATTCAGCACATATTCAAACCTACAATATACATGCAGTGGCACCATTATGTAAATATGCTAACTAGCCTAAATGTGAGCATTGAACCAGACCCTATTGTTGTTCTTTAATGTCATTTTTGGTTCAGATTTTAAGGAGTTGTGTATTTACAATTTCAAAGTAAAATAGAAATGTAATTAATTTTTATTGATTATAACTGTTCAGTCTGAGGGGAGTTGGCTAAAACACAAAACAAGCTTACCAGTATATATGAGTATATATGGTAACTTATGAAATGAAACCATACTAACATAACAGCCAATAATAATATTAGAGAATGGTTTATAAAGTGCAAAGAAGTTGAACATGCTAGTTATAGGTGCAAACTAAAAAATACTTGAATATGATTGTTCATTTCATTAATCAAGATTTCAGTCTTTGCGCATAATAGACTGTAATAATGGACTCCAAAAAAGATGCTTTGGTATAGGTTATGTCTAAAAATTCTGTTTTACTTGGCTTCTCAGCACACTCATCCCCTCTACCATCTCTGATTGACTGATAGCTGATACCCACATTGTAAGCATGTCTGCTGAACTGACCTTGACTAATAGACTTGATAGGAAACCCTTATTTGTGTAAACATCATTTAATTACATCAAATATCAAGTAAAGTTATTATCATCTTAATCAAGAATTCACAAGACTGCTCCACAATGGCATAATTGAGGATAAAATAAAAAATTCCTATTCATTTAATATAATCTCATGTCTCTGAGCTTTCATTACAAGACTTCAAACTTAGGATGTAAAAGAAAGATTTGATTCCATCTTGGAATCATGTGTAACTGTTGCACAGCTGAGTCAATTATAACAAAAATCCTCTATAATATAACATAGTTTACACAAACAAAATACAAATAGTCATAGCAAGGAATAAGTCACCTAGTTCTTGCATTAATCTTTATTCTGCCTCCAGCTCCTCCCCCTCCTTTCCCTGATCCCTTTCCACCATTACTGGCAATAAGCCCACTGCCTATGATCATAGGGGTGTTGATGGTGACTGTACCACCACTTCCTCCACCAGCATTGACACCATTACCATTTTCTCCATTCACCAAGATGGAGCCTGAAAGAGTAATTGTTTTATCATATATGTTGGGAGCCCATATTTGTACAGATACCATAAAGTAATGTTTGAAGTAACTTTTTGTGCACTCAATGTTCTGGGACTCATTCTTTTTTAAAGTCATAAGTTGTTGAACACCTTTTTATATAAATCATTCAAAAATCAGATGTAAGAAAATGAACTCCAACTGAAATGTTATTTAAAAAATATATAAAAATGTACTTTATATAAAACTCTTTATTCCACTGCAGCTTCATCTCGTCAAGACAACCCTTCTCCTGCACACACACAATCCATTCTTTCCTTGCATGAATATTTTTTAGCTATCTCATGCCATGAAAAATTATCATTGGAGGTAACAAGTCTACTGAAATGGAAACTGCAAGGAATAAAGATTTTCAAAAATCTGCACCCATCATGCTAATTCTTGCACTTTTAACCCCCATCAGTCCAGCCAAAATGTCATCTATTATCAATCATATTGTCAATGAAATCATCTTCTCTTCTGGCCTTCACAAATTCATCAAATGATTTTATATTCTCCAAACCTTCTGGGATAGCTGGGTTGTTGATGTCCATACACAAAGCACTACACTGTGTCACTTTAATAATTGTTCCATTGTTTCAATTTATTTTCAAAATTCCCATGAATACCAGTGAAAGGAAGCTTTCTTATCTCTGCTGACTACTTTATCCTCCAACCCAAATCTGCATACTTAAAACAATCAATAGTCCTCTTGTGAGGTCAGTTTGCTTTGTAAAAAAATAACCTTTGTATTGATATCTTTACAAAAATATTGGCTTAAAAGTGTGCAAAGCTGGCTTCCAAACTTTGTTTGCTTTGAAATAAAAATAACCTTTGCCTTTGATGTTTTGTCAGTAAGTTTCAACAATGAGTCTACTAGTTTACTGCCTGTTGTTTTTATTCACCACCCAGGCTTCTATCTGCTTTTCATCTATAGTCATAATTAATACAAAAGGTCACTCATCTCTGCAGGTAAATATTATACAGAGCAATAACTTGCTTTAATAATAATCTTTGTAACCCACCCTAGCAAAAACATTGTCATTTGCACTGAAGTGAAGGTATTTTCAATTTTTTATGTGCTAGATAGTGTCATATAGTTGACCTGGTTATAATTAAATTTTGGTTAGTTTGCACCTAACACAGTGACATGCATTAATCGCAGATGTCTTTAAGCAAATGGTTGATTATTTCTCTCTCAGTTGCGATTTTGCTGGATCTAGATTTCAGTCGGATAACATAGTCAAATCTTAGTTTTGATTAAAACCAAACATGATTTATTTCTCTATGTTCACATCAATGAACAATGTGTCATGTGTTATCAGACATAAGCTATACATGCTACAGTATGGATGCCTACATTATATATGTATACAGAGTTTGTGAATATGTTGTTGTTGTTATAGGGTTTATCACCATTTTTTCAGCACAAGAAAGGCTATATAATGGCAGCCAGTATCAATGGTGAAGGAAGAACCCAGGAAAAACCCTTGAAAGAACCACAACGAGAAGCTACTAACAAGCTTTCTCACATACCCACATTGGCCAAGCCCAAAGACTCAAACCCATATAGACAGAGGTGAGATGGCAGTGATCCCTAATGGTGAGCACTTTAGACCACTCAGGACCCAGAGTTTGTGGATATATTGTATTCTTTAATGCTCATGATGAAAAAAGAGAGAAATAAATGATAACAACACAAGGTTAGTTCTTTCATTTTTATTATCAAATAAACATTTTGTTGATCTATTTTATCACAACACATGGGGGTAGGGTAAAGTGCAAATTCAACATGAATTTATTTTGTTTCTTAAGTCTTGGGACATATGACCTAGGTGAAAAAGAGTTTCAACATAAGTTTTGGGACAGGAAAAAAATTTGTATTATTTTATCATTTCCCAATATATACAATAAATACTGGGCCCAAAGTGGCTGAATTGTCTAAAGTGTTGACCTTTATGGATCACTACCATCTCACCTCTGTCTATATGGGTTTGAGTCTTTGGGCTTGGCCAATGTGGGTATGTGAGTTCAAGTCCAGACTTGGCTAACATGGGTAACTGAGAAAGCCTGCTAGTAGCTTCTCATGGGTCAGTTGTTCTTACCTATGTTTTCCAGGGTTCTTCCTCCACCATTAATACTGGCCACCATGTATAGCCTATCTTGTACTGAAAAATGGTGTTAAACCCTACAACAACAACAATAAATACAGTAACGTATGTCTACCATATATCCAGTTTGTTAATTGTTTTTCTTTCATTAATATAATATGATTTTTTTGGTTTTCATTGACTGCTCACATTAGTACAATCTTTGCTAAAGAATGATAGATCATCTAAAAAAGATCCTTTCTGATCACAAATTTTGTATGCTGGATGATCCTGTAAAAAAAATAATTATAGTTCTGTATCAAAATTTCCTAGTGCCATCAAACCTTCAATGCTAAGTCCAGTTTCCAGTGTGATATTGACAAGACCTCCACCTGATCCTCCAATCCCTGCTGATGTACTGTTACCCCCACCACTGCCCATCTGTATTGGGTCTCTTGTTAGTCCATAGTGGGAGCCACCTGGGGTTGCTTCACTGGTAGATCCACCTGCAGCTCCATGCCCTCCACCAGTTCCTATTCCAGATACCTGTAATATTATGGAAAATGTATAAATGATCTGACAATAAATGTATACACATAAATAAACACTTTCATGTGAGTTGATGAAAAACTAATTAGTTATCATGAGCAAATTTACCTACCCAATTTTTCATAAGTATAGTAAACTGCACCAAGAAGTCAAAAAAAATGTCATACATTTAGATCATTTTAACTTTAAAAAGTGATCATAAAACAATCAATCCTACCTATTATATCTAAACTATGGTCTGAGTGAAAAAAAAAATCATTTTTCATTATTCATAATCATCAAAATTATATCTTGGAACAGATCTTTTATGATGGAGATAGGAACCAGGTACAAACCTATAGTGGATAAGCATGGTTTATTTCTTATAATAATAATAATAATAATAATAATAATAATAATAATAATAATAATAATAATAATAATAATAATAATAATAATAATTATTATTGTTGCTGTTGTTGTTGTTCTGGGGCTTAATGCCATTTTTCTGCACGATAGGCTATATATGGCAGCCAGTATTAATGGTGGAGGAAGAAACCGGGAAATCCGCTGAAAGAACCACCAACCCATGAGAAGCTACTGGCAAGCTTTTTCACATATCCACCTTCGAGGAATCTTAGACTCGAACTCATGCAGACTGGTGAGATGGCAGTCATCCATAACAGAGAGTGCTTTAGACCACTAGGGCAACCATAATAATAATAATAATAATAATAATAATAATAATAATAATAATAATAATAACAACAACAACAACAACAATAATAATAATAATAATAGTGACCTTATGCAAAGAAGCAGCTCATTTAGTCAACTGACCAATCTTCCATGAGGCCTTCTAAATGCATTCTATATAATGTACCATGACTGACTCCCTAATCATGGGGAAAATCATCACATTTTTTCTCAGTCATTGTAGGCATTTTATCAATAAATTTTTTGAAATGTAGCTTTTTGGGGATAAAACCAATTTTATTTAATGTAATACTTAACTGCTGATATTGTGTAGCTGACCTATTTTTGTGCCATGAACTTCCTGTCCATTCAAAGTAAATACAACATCCCAAAGAGTGAAGAAAAAGTCAGAATGAACCTTTGCACCCCACTCTTATTTTATATACCATTCTTTTATGTCACAAGGTTATATGCAGAAGGTAGATATTATCTGTCATCTTTTCACATATGTCAGTTTTAAAAGAGATCAGAGAGGGTGTGAGGTGAGCATTCAGCAATAGGTATGTACTGCATATTTAAAATTACATGTAGTTATACACACAAAGCCTACATTCTAATAACAGCAATTACTTATCCTGCTGCTATTGCATGGCTGAATTTGTCAGTTAGGTGCTTTAGTCAAACTGATCAAATACTCAGAAACTGAGTTGCACTCACCAGAGGAAGAGGTCCATCTATACAAGACTGATGTCTCTCTAAGCCACACATGGTGTTGTAACAATGGACCAGAGAGAAACAAAAATATGAGATGTGTTGTAGTGCTCTACCTACCTAACGGGAGGAAGCAACCAGCTGTTTGGGTGATCAACCTTCATAATGGGAGGGTGCAACCATTGGCTGCAGTGCTCCACTTCCCTACTCAGAGGTACAACCAGCTGTCATAATGACCTACCACCCTAAGAGAAGGGTGCAACCCATGGCTGTGGATGAATGTGGGAGAAGCAAAAAGTCTGGTTGTGCTGGTACTCTGGAGATCTTTCCAAAAAGGAAAATATTGTTATGGACTGTGTGCTGAGTTGTTGGGGGCATAAGTCAGGGGAAAAGACAGTACACCTTGTTTACCACATTATCAAACTATCGGACTTTCTCCTCTACCTCATCCAAAATGAAGAAATGGGCCTGAAAGAAGGTGTTAATGCCCTGGCTTTAGTCTAGAACTCACTCAAGGCAACACTGAGATAGAAAAGGAATGCATTATCATCATCATCATAGTGAAGGACAATGAGTTGAAGAGTAGCTGGGCATCACCATGTCCCTTGATGAAAGGGATACAGGAGCACTCTATGCTCTGGTCCCTGGTTCATTATGACTTACAGATGAGGGACAAAAATGTCTGTCTACCTTAGATGATGTAACACCTTCGGCCCTCCAAAAGGAAGCTGGTGATGAGGTGATGGTGGAATGCAAGCTGCAGCATCAATTCAACTGCAATGGCAAGTTCAACTAACCCATAGGTGCTAATGGACCAAGGGCTCTGAGACAGAAAGCCCCACATCTCATAATGGTTCATATGTATAATTGGGAACAGAGGAACGCCAATGTGGTGCCCGTCCATAGCTGGAATCCTGTGTATAGATTGGAAATCCTACACATGTTGGGGTGTTAGAACCAGGGAAAGGGAGAAGCTTGGTCCTTGTCCTGTCCTATACCAAGAAGCAAATAAGTGATAGTCGGGTCGGACCTCGTCTTCAACTGATTTTTCACTGTGTTCATAATGGATGTGATGTTTTACCTCAAGAACAGAAGAACAGTATGTATTATGCTGCTCAACCTCCCTGATGAAAAGGAGAAACCTGCTGATGGGGTGCTCAACCTCCTTTAATGAAGGGTGCAACTATATGGTTGCGGTGTTCCACCTCCTTCAAGGGAGGGTACAACCCACTATCGTGGTGCTCTACCTCCCTAATGGTAGGGTGAAACAAACTATTACAGTGCTCAACTACCTTAATGGAAGGATGCAAACTACTATCGCAGTACTCTACCTCCTTAAAGGCAACACACAACCCACTACTGTGGTGCTCTAGCTCCCAATCAGAGCATGCAATTTATTATCGCCATGCTCAACTTCTTCAATGTGAGAGAGCAATTTGCAACCTGAGGCATGCACCCTGCTAGAAACATGAGAATGATTCATCATCTCCCTACACAGGAAAGTCTATTGACTTCTCAAACAGCTAGACCCTTTTTTTAGAGGGGCTTAAATGGCCACCAAAGATGTTTTTCCCAACATATGACACATGGAAGAGATTCATCTTCAGAAACATCTGAAGAAAAGGGGAAGTGAGGGTTCCTCTGGCCTTGTTACAAAACCAAATTTGCAAGTGTAAAGATTTTTCTGCATGCACTTTGCACATTAATGCAATCTGTGCAAGTATCCCAAGGCCCTTGCGGTGACCACATTGCTCTCCAGACTGTTCTGACACTAACCTGTAACTGAGAAATAATGAAATTACTTGCCTTGAAACTCATCTGGTTATATGCAGTGTAATACCATGCACACTCCTGTGTATGCACCAAGAACATTGTATGATGCCGTGAAACCCAGCTGGTTATTTCGGTGTTATACCACACACACCCCTATGAATGCACTTAGAACACTGCATGATGTTGCAATGAAACACAAATGGTTATTTGCAGTGTTGAACTTCTTGCACTCCTGTTTATGCACTAAGAACACTGTATACATAAAGAAAACAAATGAGTTGGCCTTGTCAACAATTAAATGTAATTTTCCTGATTGAGAAACATTTCACCTGTGAACTAGTTATTATAGCAACATTCAAATACACATGCAATGTCAATGTGTAATGCGCACAAGCAAAACAAATACAACATAAATTTGAAGACAGTGGACATATGTCCACAATGTTAGGCAGGACCTATTGTCCTTTTCCTTAGAAGACAAGGAATTAACTCATACTACAATTTTTATATAAATAAGGAAAATGATGTCTTCAATGAGAGCGAGAGGGCTTGTTGTCATTTTCCTTAGAACACATGGTCTTACCAGTACTACAGTGATTTGTCATATGTCATATGTAAGGAATGGGTGATCACCAAAAAGAGGGAACATGTGGTAATCTCCGGATGCTAAAAAAACTGACTTCTAACAGGGAAAAGGCTACAATACAGTTTTCATAGAAAACAGAACACACACAGGCAGCTGTAAAACAAAGGCTAATTAAAAACTGCAGTAGGAGACTGCTGTTTGCAGTAAGTTGCTACAGATGTAATTACTCTGGTGACAGTTTTGGCAGATGTCTCCACAGTATGGTGTCTGATAAAAAGATGACAAATAATATTTACCTTCTGAATATAACCATGCAACATATAATGGTGTCAAAAATAAGACAGTGAAGTGCAGAAAGTCTTTCTGACTTTTTTCCACTCTTTGGGAGGATGTATTTTCACATCAAATAATAGTTTTTAACATAAAAATAGGTTAGCTAAGCAATAGCAGGAGGCTAGGTAATTGCATCTATTAAAAATTGTTTTCCTAAGATGTATTTAACAGGGCACATTTGGATGCAAGAAGAATGTAAATGTTTCTTGTTTATCAATAAGATCATTTTCAGATATGGTAACTTACACAAGTGTACAAAAATGTTGTTTTGTTTGGGTAAAACTAAGTTTAATTATGTAATACTTACATATTGCTTAGCTAATCTATTTTCATGCCGAAAATATACCATCTGTATGATGTGAATACATCTTCTCAGACTGGAGAAAAGGTCAGTTTGAACCTCTGACCCTTTGCACACCAAACTGTTGCATGGTCATGCACATAAGGTAGATGTACCTATATGTCATTTTTCCACAGACATTTACACAAGATATCAGAGTGGGGTGTGAGGATGGTATTCAGCAATAGCAATAGGTAAGTATTGCAAAATTAAAATTAGTTTTACCCACCAAAAATCTACATTTTAATAGCAACAATTATTTGTCCTGTCACTACTGCTTAGCTGAATTTGTCAGTAAGATGGGTAGGCTGATGTTAAACTGATTAAAAACAGAGAAATTTAATGTACTCACCTTAGAGGGAGAGGTACACTTCTATAGAATGTTCATATCTCTCAAAGCAACATGCTGTGCCATAACAGGGAAAAAATGCCTGTGATCTGCTGTGTCTAATGAGTGACAGTAAAAGGAGGAAAAGGGAACATGGAAGAGCCACAAAACTGCTTTCATAATATCCTTCAGAGAGAAATGATTAAAGTAGACCCATGAGGTAGCAATAGATAAAATCTTGTGGGTTTTAAGTTTGATAAAGGTGAGATCTCAATCGATGAGAGACTCAATGGCTCATTTGATTGTAATGACAATCCACCAGAACAGAGTGCCAGCTGAAATGTCAATAATGCCCTTAATAGGAAGAAAGATATATTTTCTACCTTTATTTTGTTTTGGAGACATTAAGATAGAAGCCAAAAGCATGTATGGGGCATAAAAGTCTATCTTGATCAAGCCCTGCACATAAATTGAGACTGGAATCTCTATGGGTAAGTGAATAAGACAGCCTGATTCAATGAAAAAGGTATGAATTTCACTTCTTTGTCTCACCAAGGCAAGGGTGAGGAGGAATAGTTTTGAGTGTGAGCTTCATAAAGGAAGCTTCACTTAATAGTTCATAAGGTGCTTTGGTTAACGACTAAAGAATACAGGCACAAGGGAATGATAGACAGGTCTCTGGAGCTCAAAATACTTTATAAGATTGGCAAGATGCAGATCTGAACCAATGTCTGTGTGAGCACCTACTGGAATGTTTGGGTAGGAGATGTGCAGCAGGAGATGGGGTAATTGCTAGAGCTGCACCCACCTCTTCCTGCCTTGTTTTAGAAAAGAAAAGTGGGTTAAAAACTTCCTCTTGGCTCTACAGTGACCTGAGTGACATGGACCTGATGAGGGAGGAGGTGGTCTAGCAAGAATTTGTGAATTGGACTGAGGTTGTGCCTGCTTGAAAATGTTGGCAGATGGTCCCTGGGGATGATTTGATTGACCTCATTTCCTGCAGTGGATGAGAGTCTTGGCTTCTTGAGGAGAAGCCCTTAGAAGGTCTTTTTTTGTGGTTAAGCAAGACCTTCAGTGAGTCCAATGCAGCATCATAGTGGATGTGCAGAAATTCCACCAATAATGCCATGGCAAAAGAGAGTGCATGCCAGGATGTTTTGGTCACAGCGTCCAGCACACAAAATGCAGCTGAATTTAGGAACACCTCTCTCAGCATACTAAAGGAAGTAGCTGAGAAAAGGTCAACATGTGAGACTATAGTTACAAATAACCGGTTTTTCTGTTTCATGGCTGGCATCAATTGTTTCAGTGGGAATGTGTGCCCAGGATCCCAAAGAAAAACCCACTTTGACTGCATCAGCATCCAAAGGTAAGGTTTAATAGGCCACTTCTGGCAATGTACCTGGTAGCTTGAAAAAGATATAATAGGTCTCAACATAGTAGGAAAAGACCATCCTCTGCATTGTCAAGCAATATTTAGGCCTTGTGAAAACCTCTCTCATATTTCCTCAATTGTAGACTAATGTGGGAGAAGTAAGAGGTCTGGTTGAGGTGGTACCAAAGAGATCTATTTTGGACTGTGTGCCAGATGGTTTAGGGAACAAGTCAGGGATTTATAAATGGTAAACCTTATTTACCTCTTTTTCAAAGGACCAGACCACCTCTTATTCCTCATCCTCCTGCAATTGAGGGAGTGGCTGTGAGAGAAGGTGTAATTATTATAGCTACTGTCCCAAACTCATTGGAGTCAACAAGGATGGTGAGAGCATCATCATCATCCTCACAGTCAAGACACTTCTAGTTGGAGAGTGGCTGGTTATCACTATGACACTTCATGGAGGGGGCAAAGGAGTACTATGTATTGCAATCCCTGGTTGATTAGGAGGCATGGAGGGGTGACAAGAACATCTAACCTTAATGATGTAACACCTGCAGCCTTCCAAAAGGAAACCACTTGGTGAATGATGGTGGGACACAAGCTGCATCATCACTTTGATTGGTATAGCAAAGTCCAGTAGTCCATGGCAACATAATAGACCAAGGTTCCTGTGGTGGAAAGCCCTACATACCAAAACAGTCCCTATCCCAGGTGGGATGGTGCAGGGGAAGAGGAGGGAGCTTGGTCCTGGCTCTTTTCCCATACCACGAGGTTGATGAGTGATAGAAGGCCTCATTTTCACTCTGTACATCATGAGTGCAAAGTCTTGTTTCCTTAATGGTTAGAGCCAACATGATGCCAGAGGCACAATATGTATTGCAGTGCTCAAATTCCCTGATAGAAAGGAGCAACCTGCTTTCATGGTGCTCAACCTCTCTAAAGGGAGGGTGCAATTGGCTGTCACAGAGCTCAACCTCTTTAGATGAAGGGTATTGCAGTGCTTTACCTACCAGATGGGATGATGGAACCCACCATCATGGAGCTCTACATCCCCAACAGGAAAAAGCCACCTGCTACCTGAAGTGTGAATGCTGTTAGGGACATAAGAACTTTTCATCATCTCCCTACAGTGGGGATGTTGAATGGCGTCTAGAATGTTGAAACCATCCTTCTGGTGGGGCTTCAACATGCACTGAAGATGTTTGTCTTAACATGTGAGATATGGAAGAAAAGCCAGAAAAATTGGATGAAGAGGGAATGGTCTTCTTTTTTTTCTTTGATATGTATGCCTGGAATCTACTAGATTCAAGGTACTGGAAGACCAAAAATAACAAATGGTGCAACAATTTTTCCAAGCTCACCGGCAGCACTTGATGCAATTTGTGTGTGTATCCAACAAGGTTTTTTTGTGGCCAAAGACTGTTTTGTCTCTGAATTTGTTAAAATTAGTAATTAGTGGTGTGGTCCATTATTGTTGTGAAATTTGACTTGCACATGAATAAACAAAGGATGGAAATTATTGTTTTTAAGTTTGTCCTTATTTGTTGAAACGAACATAATTTTCCAATTCTGATGATTTTTTATTTATTGTGGTGACATGTAAATATATGAATGTCAGCATGATCACTGTATTAAGTTATAACCATTTTATCAAATTAAAAATAAAAATGGAAGAAACTGTGTACTCAACATTAGAGCAGGGCCTATTATTGTTCCTAGAACAAATGGATTCACCCATACCATTCTGTTAATATTTTAAAGTAAACATATCTACTACCATCATGGGTAGAATATGAGATAGTTTCCAAATTTCTGCAAAGAATGAGTTTATAAAGGGAAAAACAAAAAGCTACAAAACGGTTTTAGAAATGAAAGTAGAGTAGTAACACTGGGAATTATTGAACACTGTAGAGAGAGACCGCTAACTGAAGTATATTAGTTGTCCACAGGCATAATTTTTCAGTTACAATGGCTTCAGATGTCAATACAGCATGGCATCCATGAAAAAAATGACATATTGGTACATCTACCTTCTGGGCATGACCATGCAACAGAGTGGTGTGCAAAAGGTCAAAGAGGGTCATGCTGACTTTTTCTCCACTCTGGTAGGATGTGCTCACATTATATAGAGAGTTTATTTTCAGCATGAAAATAAATTAGCTGAGCAATAGTAACAGGGTAATTAATTGCTGCTATTAAAATTAAAAATGATAAATATTGATGTTTAATGGGCATAAATTTTGCAAAATTTTAAAATGATCTTATTTTATTATAACGGGAAAAGCAAAATAATCTTAAGATAAGACTTCTAACCATCTGACCATGCCCTGGACCAGTGGAAGCAGGATGACCTCTGCCAGTCAAATTCATCACAGAACCAGGATGAATGATTATATAATTGCTCCACAACAATAGTTTTTCTCCAAACAGCACTGCTCTGTAGTGTAATTCCAATTTTCCAAGTTGCTGCAGTTGGCCAGTTGCCTCAAATTTCACTTTGGCATGATCTTTGATGGTGAAAGTAGAAAACCTGTAGGCCCCAGGTAGTGATCTGTATGTGTATTTTCCATTGGCAAATGAAGCAGTTTTTGTTTTAGCAGAAAAAGTAGCTTCTTGATGAGAGGAAATGATCAAGTCTCTGATATTAGTAAGTGTGCCTGAAATGATAAAATTAACAGTTAAAGCACTTCAAAAATACATTTTCTTCCACTGGATATAAAGCATTAATCTATTTTTGTTTATTACTATGTATCTAATAGATACATTCACAACATATCCTGTAAAAAAAAACTATTCCTCATATGGATTAGTTTGTACTAAAATGGTAAAATGGTAAAATTTCCTATTTAATAGTTTCTTAAGCTCTTATGGAAATGGTATTTTTTTAAAAAAATTTCAATAAAGTACTGTTAACTAGTTGTATTAGACTCAACATGTGATGTCTTATTACAATGAACTAAGGTATAACATGTACTAGTCAAAACTCAGGATATGAATTTAATAAATTGCATAATTGACTCCATGGATTAGGACTAACAGGTTTTTTAAAATACTTGTAACTAACAGGGTCTTCTACATTTCTATTAAGACCATAAAACACAGGCTTACAATATAAAACTGAGTCTTCATCATGGATATGTTTATAATGCCCTTGATTCTGCATCAAGTACTTAGTGATAATGACCAAAAACAGGCTTGAACTCTATTATATGGTACTCTTTAAAGAGTATTCTCATTGTAATGGAGCATTATCATTTCAAAATGTGGATTATCCAGAACTTGTCCTGATCACAGGTTTTACTGGTCAAATGCACTGTAATAAAACATCAGCAGTGCTTTTGACAGAAGAAATATGATAACAATTTTGGACTACATGTTTAAAACTTGCACTGTTGCACTCAACATGCAGTAAAAAAATTGTTCATAAAATTTTTCAGTCATTTGCATAAAATACACACATAAACTGCATATCAAGAGCTCTATATTAAAACTGTATATATTTTATCTAGAACATAAACTGTTACCATCAAAAGAATTGCTTGCTCCCAGAAGCTCCACTTTGTTTGGAAGTCTTAGTTCCCCTTCTTGCCTGATATTAAAACTACATCTTGGTTTAGTATAGTCCATATTTATGTCTGCACTGAATATAACATAGTCATGCACAATGACTGTACTGCCAAGTTCACAGGTCAAAATTTCTGCTTCAAAATACAGTCCTGATGTCACAAAGTTCAACACTGTGTTTGTTCCAATGTCCAGCTTGTCCACAGATATTTTGGGAGAATGTCTGTAGTCTATGTAAGTGTGTCCCTGCTTTGTTCCACTTGTCCCCATATTACTAACCTTTAGTTCAAAATTAGGCAGATTGTTCACAATGGTCTTTAAATAGACTGTTCCTGAACCACCAGCACCACCTGTTTTGGAGGAGCCACCCTTCAGATTCTGAGAGCCACTAAAATTATAAACCCCCATGACATCAAGTACCACTCTCCCTCCTCCACCACCACCTCCACTATCAGAGTCACCTCCATGAACAGAAATACTTCCCGCTCCAGACATATCAACTGTAATTATGGCAACAGAGCCACCTGTACCACCACCTCCACCACTGAGACCTGGCCCTCCATCAGAACTAATGATGCCATTAAGAATCAGATGTTCTGTGACAGAGATATGTAAAATACCACCACCGTGCCCACCTGTTCCTCCTGAGGAAGTGTTACCACCACCTGAACCAGCCTCTGTGACTGTTGTGAAAGAACCATAGAAACTCAGGGATGGAGAAGTGCCACTATGGGATGTACCACCAGCACCACCAAAACTTGCCCCAGACCCATGAGCCCCAGCCCCTATGCCTGTCTGACTTGGATTGCCTCCTTCATTTACATGAAGCATGCCACTGTAGGCAACCTGAAGTTTGGGAGAAGTGATGTCTAGGTTCATGCCTTTAAGCACAGCTCCATATTTGATATTCAATTCGTCTCTCAGACTAAGGGTGTATACTGATGAAGAGTCCATTCCTAGTAGAATTGTGCCAAAAGTTGTTACATCTAAGTTGTTAAGTACCAAAGTACTCTCATCATCAAGTTTATTCTTATCAAGTCCACTTCTGCTGTCATGTCCAAATGATGCTATTCCACCTGCAGCTACAGTCAGGTCTCTAAGCCCAAGTACTGTGCCCTGCACATTCAAGTTTAATTCATCCAAGCTAGACTTCTCTTCATCCTTCAGCAAAAGCTTGGCAGGCAGTGTGGCTGTTCCTCCAGAAGCAACAACAAGCTTACATTTCAGACCATATGCATGCTGGGTGCCATACATTGTTGCAATGTTTACTTCCTGGCCTTTCTGCACAGTGAACTTTCCAGAGTAGTCTCCATCAATGGACTCAACAAACAAATGGCTGGTATTAAAAAGAACTCGTGCATTTCCAGTCAGCTCCAATTCAGAAATAAATGACATATTAGTAATCACTGTGTTGGAGTTAGACTCTTGATGGGAATTGTCTACAATCAATTTTTTCTTACTTGCTCCAGATATAGTGTAGGACTGATAGACAGTTCCTGCTGCTCCATTTGTTGACCCTTCACCTCCTGATGCTACTATGTCTCCATAAAAATTAGAGATTGATCCAACATGGATTGCTATTCTACCTCCACCTCCTCCTGCAGTGGTAACAGTTCCCTTGCCACCTCTAGAATAAATATGTCCATGACCTCTAAGTGCTTCTGCCTTGATAATGATACTTCCACCACTTGCACCTCCATAAGTACTATCCCCATTACTTCCATCCACTGCAAGTGTCCCATCAAGATCCACCATATTCTGTCCATTTAAGGTTATTATCCCACCTCCCCTGGAAAAAGATGTACCACTACCAAGTTCAGTGGGATTATCTGTGGATCCATATATTGTTCCTGAATTACCTCCTCCTTCACCACCATAGCTTGCACCAGAAGTTCCTAATCCTCTCCCAGGGCCAGTTATGTTCCCACCCCCAGAAGCTAATACAACTGCCCCATCCTGTATTTTGATATTATCTGCTGATATGTGAATCTCCTTTATTGATGCAAGAAGATCAATGGCAGACATAGGGTCCATTTCAAAAGACTTTACATCTATGGTTATATTTTCATCACTGAAGCTCATTGTTGAATTATACCCAAGGTGAATGCTGTGGAGGTTCACTCTGCCTTGAGCTAATCCCATGTAAGAACCTCTCTGAAGTTTGATCTGAGATCCTTCATTTATGTGTAAATCAGAAACTTGTATTTTGCCAGTTGATGCAACAGTTAAGATACCATCATTTCCAATAACAAGTTTGTCTGCATCAACAATAGCACCCTCCTTGACCTCCAGTTTTGGTGAATTGCCAGAAACATACAGAGTGCCTCGATGGACAAGTTTTCCTGCTGACTCTATAATGAGATTGCAGTGACTTCCTGAATACTCGTTGGTGAAATTCTGAATGGTAACATGACTGTTTGGTCCAATCACAAGCATTTCCCCTGAGCCAGCAGAATAGAATTCATGCAGACTTATATTTTGCTGAATCTCACAGATTGTTCCATCTCTAAGTTCCAACAACCACGATGTTGTGTCAAGATCAGAATTTATGGTGATAACTGTTTTCTCTGAACTAGGCCCGGAAATAATCAACCTCTTCAGTCCATTTTCATTCAGGTAGATAGTACCTAAAAGAAATGAAACATGTATTATCATGTTCATTATTTGCTAAGGACATACTTACATAGATGAAAAATAAACTTTCAGTAAATAAAACATAACAAATTTAAACATTTCTTCTTTTGTTCTTAAACTGAAATGTTTCTAAAATTGTCAAAGCTAGTCCATTCAGAACAGTTATGAATTTTTTTGTCATAAAATGAAAGACTGAAGTAAAATTAATTTTACTATAACTATATACCTTTTATTGAAAATAATGTAAAAAGATCATCTTGCAAGCTTGCTCATTTCAAATTAAGTTTATGAACTAAGTAATATAATTTCTTTTTGTGATCCTTGGCAAGTGAAAGACTGAAATTATTCAATGAGTTTCATAAATTAATGCAAGATTCTATTATCAAATGATCAAATAATAAAGATTTTATATGAGCAACCAAAGAATAGTATAGTGAAATGGCTGAAATATATTCTGATGAATCATTCATTACAACTCTGCATGACATTATGACATGCAACATTATATATAGGATCTCAAATTAAATATTATTCGAGTTTCATAAATTTAATATTAAAAACGTTACCCATTTGAGATTCTTTTTATCACATAGTTTTCTTTTTCAGTGTAAATAATTTAGATAGAAATAATAAAAAATTTTTGTTCATTCTAAAAGATGGTGCACCTTTCATTTGTTGTGCATAAAATATAGTCCCAAATAAAGCTAAACTGGTTAAAGTAGATTGTACATTTTTCCAAACTATAAATCAAAGAAAAAGCTTCCTTCTGAATAAACAAAATATTTTATAATGACAAAATCATTTTTCAAAACAAAATTATGAATGCAATGTGAGGCAGCCACATTGTTTGATACAGTACATAGAACAGTAGGCTGACTGTAGAGTACACATTAACCTTAAAATGTCATATTCATAACTAAACATTACAAATATTACAAACTAAACATAACTAAACATTACAAATGTGTGAAATAGGATTACTGGATGCAAAAATTCACTCATTTTCTGCAATGCATTTGTGACTGGATATTTGCAATATTTAATTTGGAACAAAAGATTGTACAGAAGACGTAAACAAATTTATATTCAAGTTGGATTGCATCCCATATATAGTGTGTAAAGATGCTGTGGTTAGATAAAGTTCTGTCAGTTAGGAGACCCATTTATGTCCAGATTCTTCTGTTAACAGAGGTTAGTTTATTTACTTTTTTAAGTTAACATTTAAACCATGCTTGTATATACAGTGGATTCTATATCTATGTTACAGTAATACCACCCCCCCCTGCCACCTGCTGTCAAATAAGCAATACCCTTAGTATTTATTACTTCTTATTGTTGTTCTTGTCTTGTAGTTTTATGCCATTTTTCTTATGATAATATTGTTAAGCATGACATAACAAAACCCTGTGGAGGTAACATATCCATATTTAGATAGCCGAGATAATTTTTCCTTAATTTCCTTTCGCAAATCGAGTTAAAAAATGTTTTCCTACAATTTCAGCCAATCAGTAAAGAGGATCATGCACAATAATTTCATGTGCTTATTTGGACCAATCAGAATCACATAAAGTGATATTTTAATGTGTGGTAATATAAAAAATATGAAACTGCACATACCATAGGAAAACTGCCTACTATGTGATAAAAGGTGTTATTACATATATTACATACATAAAAATACTGATATGGATATATATGAATGTCAATAATGACAACATCCAACTTTAAAAACTCTTTTCAAGTGTCATGACACAAGAAATGCCAAAATTTAACTAGTAATGAAATAAGTACTACAATTACATATTTCAAACATTGTCATTTGGCTTATTTCTCCCAAATGATAAACCCATGAGAACAACAATGATTTGAAAAATTTATCTTTTTGTTTTTACACAAAATTCTCAGGGATTGTGGTGGGTATAGGCTGGTGAAGTGTCAGCATATACACATCACCATCTAATGAAACCTTACATACATTAAGATAAAAATTAGAGAACATTGCAAGATGTTATTTGAATGTGAGAAAAAGAGAAATTTCTACTCCAGTTAATCAAGAGATGCCACTGAAATGACCAAAGGAATATTACCCACCTAGAATATCAGCAATCATTCATGCTGGTCATTTGTTTTTAATGTAAATTTACACCTCCAGCTAATACCACATAACATCAAGTGAATTTATGTAATGATTTTTATCTGCATCACTTTCTTTCCCCACAAAGAGCAAGACTGTATTCAATCTTTTTAATCTGTTTTATACAAATATGAATAAATAAAGTCAGAATCAATACTGGAAATGTATACTCATCATAATAATTTCATATGTTCAATTTTTTTAAATGGTTCTAATTTTGGAAGGTTTTACCATGACTTTTATGAATCAAATATTGAAGATCTTCAATAATACTGATGGGCAAGATTACATCTGTGTAAGTTCACAACTTAATTTTTTCAATAGCAATAATGAGTTTAGAATAAAGTTAAGATTCTTTCATCTTAGGGATATTTCTGAATGAGATCCTGATTCTGAGGTCTGGGCATGACTCCATTAACTTAGAAGATGACTGTTTAGAACTCTCCTGTCTGCTGGGGTGTCCTGGTCATCCCCTGTCTCTACTGGTTTTGTTACTGTTGTAACTCATCAGAGGGAATAATATGTGTTGATTTGTTTGTTCAAATAATCACATTGTTTTTATTTACAGAAATTTAGTCCATTAACTTTGTCTATGTCTCTTTTGTGGATGTTTTCATTATTTTGATTACAAACATGCCATTCAAATTTCCCCCCAAAATTTATCAAAATTCAATTAATTTTTATATGAAGCATATATCGGGATCCATAATCACTTTCCCTGCACCCACCCATGATTGTACCACTAGTGAAATCAGTATAAAGCAGTGTTAAGTATACACAAAAGATATGAAAAGTAAATAAGAATACAATAATGAAAGTGACAATTTTCTCTAGAAAATAATATATAATACCCTGAAAATGCAATATAGTCTTGAAGTACAAGAACATTCTGAACTGAATTATCTGCTAAAAGAAATTAAAATTGCTCTCTGCTTTTAAATTGTCTATAATGCCATTACTGTACATAATAGACACATAAACCTTATATGAAAAATGACTTTTGGAAATCTGAATTTAATTGTAAGCATCAAATCACATGTGTAAAATTATTATAATTGCATATAAGGAACAAATACAAATAACATGACAAATTATTTTTGCATTTCATCAGTATTTTTTGTTTATTATTTGATAAAAACATTCAAGTATGTGTAAAATATATATCTCAGATGCTCAAAGATGTATGTATATGTCTCTTACAACTATATATCCAAATTAACTGGTACCAGATACTTAACAACCAGTCTTGGAAACACCATAAGTAAGTTAATACACCCCCTGAAGTCAGTAATAAATATTCACAAACCTAGGCAGATTTTATATTTTTATTCATTCTGTTCCTCATGTCCAATTATGTGATTACATAGTCACCTGTTGTGATCATTACCTATTTAAGTGTTACTTGTATAACATATTAAAATATAACCCTACATATTTTTTCTTGAAGTATGTGGTTCACATCACATATTTAGATGCCAAGTATAAATCTAAATCAGATTAATACACCAAAGCGATGGCTATAACCAATGCAGAAGAGAGTTCCAAATCATCAGTTATGAAAGGCTTCCATTTTCTCATGTGGCTGTTGCCAATCAAGTCCACACCATTTACTCTCTAATCTTCATTAAGATTCATTTGGCCTATGATCATATGCAATGTATCTTCATATAAAACATAGCAAAGTTCAACTAAAAAAGAATTCTTGTTCCATGGCCCAATATACCAATTAAATTTAGTTTCACGACCATTCATGTCAAGCTGATGCACCCATATGTGTAACCAGCTGCCAACATAAAAAATGGCACATGCCATGACAAGTACTATAGGACTTCTACTAATAGTGCAAGTTTTATGCTACAACAAGCTCTTTTATGCAGGACATTGCATAACAGGTCATACTGTCTAAACTCACCTGCAGAGCCCTGATCTCTGTTCAGCTTTCCTCCTTTAGCAGATATTCTTCCACTAAAAGAATTTGTCCCATTTACTGTCACAGCAATTCTGCCTCCTCCACCTCCTCCTGATCCACCCTCAGCAAGAATGGCACCACTCCCTGACAGGCTGTTGGTCACTACTTTGATACTACCCCCACTGCCACCAGATGTTGGTGAATCTCCACCACTCATATCAATCTCTCCATCCAGTATGAGTTCCTCCTTGACAATCAGCTCTATCTGCCCTCCTCCTCTTCCTGAAAGATGGGTTGCATGATATCCATTGCTACCATAGCTAGTAGGATTTGTAATAGATCCATAAGAGGCTGCAATATTTCTCACTCCATTTCCACCATGTGTAGCTCCCATATTTGCAGCTGTACTTTCTCCCTGACCAGAAAACTGATGTCCTGTCCCATTTCCTGCTATTCTGCTATTTGATTTGACAGTGATGATGTTTGCTGTGATTTTGGTTTTGTTTTGCCCATATTGTTCTCCTTCCAGTCTGAGCTCTGCACCAGATTCAACTGTTATAGAATTGAAGGTATAATCACCTGGATACAAATAACAGTACTGTTTTCTCAATAGCACCAAGTTACTATCAGGTGGACATGTTCGGTTCAGTGGCTCACCAACTATACTCAAATTCACTGTTTCATAACCACTGGAAAGATTGATACTGTTATCAAGATGAAAATCTGAAGTATGATTGAAATATTTCAAGCTCAAAATAACCTTCTTGCTGGTAGGAAAGCATCTTGAGCTTGGACCAAGATGTCCCTCGTAGTCTATAGCTAGGGAATGCAAGTTAAGCACACTTTCTGTCTCTAACTGTAGGATGCCAGATGCACCTGGATAAGATATTTTTAAATATCCATTATTGCGAACCAGGATATCACGTGTATTGGTTGTCAGACTCCCACAAATCTCAAGGATCACTCCTTGTTCAATTACTATCAACTGTGGCAAGTCTATGGTACCATGTTCTGCTACATAGATAGAAGTGTTCAATATCAACTTGTCACTAATACTACTGCTTCGAGTTGTTAAATATACTTCAACAAATTTGTCCACCTGTAGAATAGCGGAGGGGTTCCTGGCAATTCTTGCTAGTTCCACTCTGAGGTTACTAGACCGTGGTTTAAATCCAACAGTTGCATTCCCTTCTATCTGCAGTTGGTCCAGCTCTATGTTTGCTACACTCTCAGGCACAACTAGGGTGGATACTGCTGAGGTAGTTAGAAAGTTCTTGATCAATGCCTAAAAGGAACAACAGATACTTTAGATCCTTCATTCATTAGATAATTTGGAATCTTTATAAATTTTCCACTACATTGTTTTCATTATATCAAGTTTTATTTTATTAAAATGCATGCTGGATTAAAATACATAGCTGCACAAATGCAAAATGAACCTGCATCACCCCTGTGAATTGAAAAACTAAACTGAAGAAGCATTTTGCTTTACAGCTGAATATACTTGTCAGATGTACAGAGTTTTAAAGCAGGTTGAAATGTATCTCAAGGTCAAGAACTAAATTCCAAACTCTGGCATGATCCCTAGCTGCAGTATGAAGCCATCATTGCAATCCATAAGCAACAATCCACTATGCTCTTTCATCACACCTGGCTGTGTGTGTTCCCTTCTCAAGAATTTACATAGACCTACTTAACCAACCACTAAATTTTCTTACTATTGTGTCTCTAGATGACCTTTCACGCTATCTAAATAAGTCAATGAAAGATTCTCTTCTAAATACAGTCACATATTGATCAACAAATAGAATTTTCATAAATGGCTTCAAGCACTTGATCAAGGTAGAATACTAGGTTCTGTATTTGTAGATTTCAGGAAAGCTTTTGACATGTTAGATCATGAAATCCTTTTGAAGAAACTGAAAATCTACCAATGTGATGAAAGCACAGTTAGATGGTTTACTTCATACTTAAGTGAGAGAACACAACATGTTTATATTAATAATGTTCTGTCTGAACCTGAAACAATTTGATGTGGAGTACCACAAGGCTCAATTCTGGGTCTATTACTGTTTATTTTATTTATTAATGACCTACCACTTGTATTAAAGGACTCAGTATCATCTACAGATCTCTATGCAGATGACACAACATTGTCAGACATCCAAAACACAAAACAAGAACTCGAAATTTCTTTACAGAAAGCCCTAAACAAAGTAGAATACTGGTGCACACGCAATGGCATGGTAGTTAATACTGGTAAAACTAAAATATTACTTATCTCAACACAGAAAAAAAGAACAAAACTTGATAGTGATGAACTATGTCTGATATGGAAGGATAAAAGGTTGCAAATGGTCTGTCACGATAGTCTACTTGGTGTTTTGGTAGATAATAACCTATCATGGAATGAACATATCAAACATATCAATAAAAAAAGTCAATTCAAGTTTATGGCTTCTCAGTAGGATAAGACACTTTCTCCCGGAAAAGCACAGAAAACTATTTTATAACAGTTACATACAACCCTATTTAGACTACTGTAATACAGTATATGGTAATTCAAATGATAAAAACTTAGCAAAGCTGGCACATCTTCAAAAAAGAGATTTTGAGTTAATATCAATCCAGAAAGAAAGCAAGGAAAATTTAGCTGGTAAGTTAAAAATACTAATTATTAAAGACCGAATCTGTTTAAGAAAAGCCAATTTAATGTACAGGATAGCCAATAATAGTGCTCCTGAATATTTACAATCACTATTCAAGTATAGGCTACCTGGAGATACTCCACAACTGCGATCAATGTCTACCAAACATTACAAAATTCCCAAACCAAATAAGGAATTATTTAAAAAAAGTTTCTAATACTCTGGAACTTTGCTCTGGAATAATATTCCAGTTGAGATTAGAAATGCCCACTCTATTTCCTCTTTCCAAACCCAGTATATACAATGGCTTCAGAGATGCAGCAAAAATAAATAAATTCCTTTGAATGAGGGCCTCAAGGTAGATTAGTTCTTAGCTAATTGAGTTACCCTCTTTAAATAAAGTCATAATAATGTGAAGTGGATTGTTTCCTGTAGTTTATAATGATGCTACCAAGTCTACCATGGACGTTATAAACATTTTGCAAATCCAATATAATTCTCAGTTACTGTATTAAAACATGCCATTAATAAAACTAACTTCATTAATCATCTCAGAAACACAACAAATTTTAAATGACATCATCAAATTCATAATAATGTTATATAAATGTCTCAGGTATTGTTACCACATACCATATTGAGCAATGAGTTTCTACACTCTACTCAGTAACCTGCATTTTAATTGTTATATCCAAATCAAATGCTTAAAATAAAAATAACTTTCTCTGATAATACTTTCCCTATTATAATAAGACTTATTCACACAAGAATCTGTTCTTAGCAATTAAACCACAGACCATCATAAAACAAACTGAACCATCATGATAGTTTGGGTCAACTAATATGGCATGAATTTCAGTGATTCTGCCTGCTGAGACTAGGGTTTAAAGATGAATCAGTAAAGCTTTGGACCAATGGTGGGCAAAATATGGCTCATGGACCAGATGTGGCTTGTGACCTGTTTTTTTTATACTTTCAATCATTGGATGTAGCTTTAAAAATCATTTATCTGGTGCATGTCCTGGAGGAAGTTGCCTTAGACATTGGTATGGAGGGTGCCTTGTTCAATCACATCAAAATCCATGACATATTAAGTTTTGAACATAGGGAAAGTTCAGTGCCAAGAAATCCATGATGATGAAACATACAAAAAAAATCATGAAATGGTTGCCTTTAACTGTGATCAAAGCTAAATTCTGTTTTTCAGTATGCTGTTGGAGAATGTTATCTATTTGTCTTACCAGTTTAGTAGAATCACATGCATGGGTCATCATTAACTGACATCAGTATTCAACAATGCAATCAAATCTAATGGTATACTGGGAGTATCATGTGATCAAGTACTTGCACTTCAGGAATTTCTAAGTTACAGATAACAAATTTCGAGTCACATCATCCAAGTGTGTGTGTGTGAGTGTATGTATGTGTATATATATATATATATATATATATATATATATATATATATATATATATATATATATATATTGTTTTGTGGTTGCAGAAGACCATTTGATCCATATCTTAGGATTCATTCTCATGTCATATGTCATGCAACTACAACATTTTTAGTTATTAACTGACATTCTATTGAAGGCTCTCATTTGATATTTTCATTTTTTCAAATATATTTTGGCCTTTTTTTCTCACATGAATGCAGATGTTCTTTATTAATATTAATACCATTCCTGTTCAAAAAAATTTTCATACTGCTTTAACTAAGGATCATTCCCTCTCTTTACCTTGAGACTGCTAGGATCAGACAAGACTATACAAGCCTTGTAGACTGGAATCGGCCCACAGCACACTGAACTGTACCAATCTTTTGATTATCAAATTAGTTCTTGAATTTGAAATATGAATACATTCTTCAAACTGGGATCAGCCTAGCAAAGAGTCTATTTAATTTGAGATCAACATGACTACACTCTTGAGTTGGGATCAGCCTAGCAAGAATCTATTTAAATTGAAATCAACCTGAATACACTCTTGAGTTGGGAACAGCCTAGCAAAGAGTCTATTTAATTTGAGATCAACCTGACTACACTCTTGAGTTGGGAACAGCCTAGCAAGAGTCTGTTTAATTTGAAATCAACCTGACTACACTCTTGAGTTGGGAACAGCCTAGCAAGAGTCTGTTTAATTTGAAATCAACCTGAATACACTCTTGAGTTGGGAATAGCCTAGAACAGACTGGTAATCACAGTCTTGTACAGTGTGTTTCATTCATATTCTAGCGCTTGAGAAGTAGAAATCCACCCACTGAGAGAGCCAGTTTTATGAGGAGGGGGGGCAGCAGTTATTTTTTAAACACATTTTGACTTAGTGGAATATCTATACTGACTGGATAAGGACATATACTGTGACAAAGGGAGACTAAGAAATACTTTCTTATTATCTTATTTTAAGAAGGTATGTATTAACATTTTGTCTATATTTTGTTTTGTATAAAGTGTATTTCATGGCATCAAAGAAATCTGAGTAAAACAAGTTCAATCATTAATCAAATCTATACATTTACCATTCATGATTGCTTCTAAAAAGAATTTTCATATAATTAATATTTTTCCATTTTACAGGGTTCTTCAGATTTCACAGATACATAATTCCATCTGATATGAGGTATCTATAGATTTGCCTTTGATGTTCTGTAGCTACTCTAAGTACAGATCTTGTGTTTTGTATTATTCAGCATATATCTGTGCCATCTTTGAGAACCAAAGTTCCTATATGTTAACTTATCTACACCATGGCAGATTGATCAGATTATTTCATTGCACTGCATAAGCAATCTCTACTGGATTTCATGAGTTGCCTCCCTTAAGATGTAATGCCAACTATCCAAAAGCATGTAACAGCAATGTATTGTACATCAGCCTACTTCAAAAGGATACTTTATAAGTTCAATATGAAAAGTCTGACTTCATAACATAAAGAAGCTATTACTGGTGTATTTGAGGGAAAGGATGTTTTTGTGAAAACATAGAATGGAAGTGGAAAACTGCTTAATTGTAAGTTCATTCCAGCTGGTGCAACCATTGTTTTTATCATAGATAACAGTGTTCATATTTGAACAACTTGATTTCGATCAGATGTAAATATATCAACCTATTGGATTCTTGGCTAGTGAAGATGATATTTGTTCATGTGGCAATTATTCAAATAAAAACAAACCACTGTAACAGTTGTAGATAATGTCCTCATAAATATTCTGTTCATTCATATTGTCAGCTTCTGATTTAAGGTTAATAAGGAACAAATAAATTTATTTTCTCTTCAACTTTAAATTAGAAAATATATATTACTCTGAACATAAGATGTCTCCTTTTGTAAAATCAACACTTACTGTGCATCCTGAAATAGTGTAACCACTTACCTACAAAGTACAAGAGTGTGTGTTGGATGGAAGGATGAATGAATGAACACGAGGATTAGTATATACATATACCTGTACCTCTAGAACTAGCTGATAATGTCAACAAAAAGTATACAAGATCTTGAGAAACAGTTAACAACTTGTGACTGCCATAAGTCAGCCATGCAAGTTTTCTGTTGTGATTTCAATAACTGTGTTACACTGACAAATGTAACTCCAACACACACTTTTCTTTGTGTGGTTGGTAAGAAGAATGTGATACCTTCAACCTGTGCAAATCTGGTGATTTTAATACCTACTCAGCTATAATTTTATGGGCAATAAGTGATGGTATTTTTTCGATAATATTCTATGGAATGACCATTAATTGTGGATAGATACTGTCAATTAAATAATAGTTCTATACTGCTTCACCTGTTTTAGTAATAAATCATAAAGACAATTCATACTCAAACTGAGAGAGGGCAGGCTTAAAGCTAAAGGTGCAATTGGTAATTGGCAAAAATGAAACCATAGAAAGGAAACTGCACTGACTGACCTTGGAAAATGTCTGATAAAGGTCTCTTTGCTCTGTATAGATAATTCCTGCAGCTCCTGCCTGAGCTCCATATCCTGCCACTCCACCATATGCTGTCAGATGCCCCTCTATGTGGCCACTTGAATAGATTAGGGCAAGCAGCCCTCCACCTCCTCCACCACCTCCTGTATAAGGTGACACTTTGGTATTTGTGGAACCTGATCCTCCATCAACATGGATTTTACCTGTCATTGGATGCAAACATCAAGGCATATCAAAATTGTAAATGCATGCATATGCTTTGATCTTTGATGAACCTTTATTAAATTAATCAAGGGTTCTAAAGTGCCTGTAGTACACAAGCAAATAAATGAATTAAAATAAGACTATGATGAATCTGTCTTAAATTTATGAAGGACTCTCAAGCACCTGTTTGAATTACAATAAGAATGGTTAGTTATTTCAGTGATGATCTACCAATTATGATACACAGGTATATGTACAGTGCACAAAATGCAAAATTTTCAGTGTTCATATCTATACATCAGTGCATACAGTAGACTTTTAATAGAAATTTATCAAATACTTAGATGCTTAACAATCAGCTCAAAATTTATCTTCAGATTGCCTACATGCAAGTATCTGAATAATACATTTGACATTTAAGTCAAAAAGCTAACATTCTCAGTTATATAGATTGACAGGCAGGTAATGTGTACCTCTGTCTTGCATAATGAACCTATATCATGAATTTGTCATGTTGCAGAACTTTTTTAAAAAAATACGAGCTGATCTGGAAAATCCTAATGTAATGAATTCAATCATGCCATATTTAAAGATTTGGCAGCTAGAATTCATCAAGGTCCAGGAGAAACCATTTCTGACACTTGCAATTGTGTGTGTGTTTTCCTGTCTGTGCACGCAAAAGACAAAAAATTAAATCTGGAAACTGTAAAATTGTATACTTGATAAATAACACAACAGGAATTACTAGTGAAATGAAATGACTAATCAAGACTTCTGCATTTTATATATCCAGTTAATTTTACCATTTATGTAGGTCAGTGTAAATTTAAAACCATAAATTCCTATGAAAGATACTATGGTCATTATTTATATGATCTGTAAAGGTATTTTTGTCCGAACATCAAGAAATTGTTCTTGGATGTTCTTGAATGGTCATATTCAAATTTGCCATCTTGTTCTCTTCACTTTCACTTGTGAGGTGCATTGGTTTCAAGCCAATGTATGATGTTTGCAAACAAAGTTCTTCTCATTAGCATGAGAATTTTCACAAGAACAATGTTCACATGTTCATATGTCAAGAATTGTCCCTCCTAATGATACCCAAACAGTATTTATCTGACTATCTCAAGTTAACACTAAGGCTACTACAATTGTTCACTATGATACTAAGCAGCACTGGGAAAAAAATCCACTTGATTCTGACTTTGAGTGAAATTCATATATTTTACAAGTTTTTGGTCAGTAGTCTGGAATCTCTCTCACTTGCTTTTTTATCACTGCAATATCACTATACCTAAAGACCAAAGATTTGGCTTAGTGCTCAGCATTAAGAGGTTAGTGTTAGGACTGGTCAGCCTTGTGTCGGTGATTATGTGATGTGATTATGATTTTTAACATAGCTTTAAAACATTTTCAGTCATATCACTACAATGTCTGCAGTGTGGTAGTTTATAGTGATATCTAGCACTGGGGCATCATGCAGCAGACATGTAGCATGATGTTACACCCAGTCACATTATCCTGACACCAGGCCGACCAGACCTAACACTAACCTCTTATTGTTGAGCATCAAGCGAGGCAGCTGTTAGTACCATTTTTTAAAGTCTTTGGTATGACTCGACCAGGGATCAAACCCTCGATTTCCCACATCCAAGTTGGATGCTCTAACCATTAGGCCACTGGAGCGGTTGCCTGATGTCAGGATAATGTGACTGGGTGGGACATTATGTTACATGTCTGCCACATGATGCCCTAGTGCTAGAAATCACTATCAACTGCCACAATACAGACATCATAGCAATATGAATGAAACAATTGTTAAAGCTATGTTAAAACAAAATCCAAATCCAAAATCCAAAGATTTGTTGCCAAGCTTTTCCATTTGCATAAATTATGGAAAAATGCACTCTAGATTCTAGATGCAACTTAATCTATGCAAGAATACAAGTGATCCCCCTTTTTTCTGTTGATCCTTTAACTTGCCTAAAAATAAAAGGTATACCATAAACACTTTAACACAAATGATAATCTAGGTTTAAACAGAAACAGGCATATGTATAGATATGCACACAGTCACCAAAGTGATCCCTATGTCAAGCTTTTGCTAAGGTAGGCTTGATAAAAATGGCATCAATTCATCTTCCAATTTATTTTTACCCAAAGGCTTTACAATCAGCCAATAAAGATCCACTGTAACAGTGTACATAATCACCTTACTTTGATGTCATGTGCATCAGGTGATACATATAAAGCCTAATATACACCATCTCACAAGAGACATATGGTGTAATATGACCTTGCAATCAATCTGTGGATTTTACTGTGCAGTGTGACAAATACACATAAAATTATATTAAATCTCCCTGTCATTATTAAAGAAACAATATTTTCCATAAGCATTTGGTTTCACATGTATAAATTAGCATTTTCACCCTAAAACTTACTTGAGAGATAAAAGGTTAAAGGTCAATAAAATCACATAATATATGCAGCATAAAAGCAGTTGTTCTCACTCCACATCATATTCAATTTGTGCTAAAGAGAGGCAATAAGTATACAGAATGCGTGGTCAGTATTTTGTTGAGATTTTATTTAAAAATAAATATAAACTTGCTGTGTATTATATTGTGGATGCTGTTTCATATATTGCTGATACCTGTAGTAGAGCAGCCAACCTTATATTACTTTACAAAGTAGACATATGGCTACCAGCAAAGACAATATGCTATCTCTTAACCCATCTGACTCCAAGATGTCAGACTTTGCAGGATTCAATACTGATGGCACTATTATAAACATGGAAGTAACCTCCATCAAAAAGAACAAAGTATGCATCCAAAGATGATCGGTTGTTGACAAATGACAAAGGTATGATGTTGTGTATGGCCTGTCAATTAACAAGGATGGCTTAAGCAACTAAATAAAGGTTGTTAAGGACTGAACTTTTTTGAACTGAATAAAATGAACATTAGAAATATAGCAATTTGTGTGGAATATTTTGTATTAGCCCAAAAAATTTACAGTTTATGCAATATGCATAATGCTTTAGAGATTGAAACTTGTGACATGGAATGAATATGACAGGACCCTAGTCAGGATTTGACCTTGAGGTGGAGGATTATTATTTGCTGCACATGAGAACTTTTGCCAAAACTTAGAACTTTCCCAGGGTGAAATTCTGAATGAAACCTGTATGATACAAATTGATCAGCACAACATAATGTCTTTTCTTTTTTTTCCTGTGTAAACTCCAAAAATAAATGAAAAACCATAGTTGGTTTCCAGTGCTATGACTATGCATATAATTTTGCTTGCATTGACAATAACAAGTACTACAGGTAATGAGAGATCAACAAATTTTACCCATAAAATAACACCCAAACAACATGGCCATATGGATACAACTCATTGCTGAGGGGTGGGTGGGGATGTAGATGGTTCTGAACTAAAAATATAAACTGGATAGAATTGGACAAGTAAGTTTTTACATGGATAAATATATACATGTCTTGAGGCATAATGGTGTCCAATATCTGCTAAAGCAGAATACAGAAATGATCAAAATATATGATGAACAAAGGATTCTGTTATAAATTAACCCTTCAACTACGACTACCACATCTGAGCTTCGCCTGTAAATAGCTCCTGAACCCCACTGACGCATACATGCAGTGTTGTTGCAGCCTTGTTTAAAACACCAGTGTCGCTTATAAGCACGTAGTTCTGCAGTACTCAAAACCCCAGTGTCACATCTATGTGGACATAACTGCTATGTTAACTAAATGTTGATTGGTTGAAAGTACAGATATTTACTTATTTTCATTATTATAACTAATGAGAAGACTGGTTACTGAACATTTTGATACCAGTTGGAAAGCTGAGAAGTTAAATTTAGACATGCGGGAAGGAAATTTCCGGCAATGTACAAAACGTGTAGCTGAGATAAACAAAAATGGATTCCTAGTCAGATATTTGTTCAGTGCAAGCAATATCGAAGAGTTTAATGGATCATTCTTAGTAAATGGATCAGATATTGATGTTAGTCCCATTTCAACACTAGATGTATGTGAATTTGAATCAAATGACGATGATTTATTTTGTGCGATTCAAAACAGTTTATGCGACAGAGATTTCTTGTCTGATTGTTGTAGGAGTAAATAAAATGGAAATATATGAGTGACAGACACTATACAAGGCAAGCTGCTTTTTATTTCACTGAAATCCAGCAAAAACTAATGAAATAATGAATATAAATGTAACCATGTTTTTAGTGTCAGTTTCCGTAGTCAGCCATGACGATGCTCTAGCATTCAGCCTAGCAAACAGACACAGTAGTCTCAGTAACTGATATGCTATCACTCAGCAGTAGTGAAACTGCAGAACAGCTGTAGTAGTTAAAGGGTTAAAGCAGATAATCTGTTATAGAAAGAAACTAGTACCTTCTTCACCTACAATGGGAGAAATTAGTTCAACTCTTGTTCATGGTTGCTGTTGTTATTGTTGTGGGGTTGAATGCCATTTTTCAGCACAAGATAGGCTATACATGGCTGCCAGCATCAATGATGAAAGAAGAATCCAGAAAAAAACCACCGACCCATGAGAAGCTTCTGGCAAGCTTTCTCATGCACCCACACTGGCCAAGCCGGAGACTGAAACCCAGACAAAGAGAGGTGAGATGGCAGTGATCTGTGGTGAGATGGCAGTGATCTGTAACAGTGATCGCCTTAGACCACTCAGCTATTCGGGACCCTAGTCTGTTCATGGTGCAAAAACCTAATGGTAAATTCAGAGGGGTCATAAGTCAAAAGACTTTTAATGACAACTTAAGCAAGATGATTTTTCTACTGGTCTGGAACTAATTACAGGAGAATTATTTTTGTCATATCCACTGATTCAAGTGATACACAATTTAGTGTTCCAATGTAAACCAGTAAACTTTTTCAAAATGAATACAAAAATATATAAATATCAAATATGAAAGGTAGGTTGTTGTTGTTATTGTTGGGCTTAACACCATTTTTCAGCACATGATAGGCTTTTCATGGTAGCCAGTATTAATGGTGGAGGAAGAAACCGGGAAATCACTGGAAAGAACCACCGACCCATGAGAAGCTACTGGCAAGCTTTCTCACATATCCACATTCACCGAATCCTAGACTCGAACCCATGCAGACAGAAGTGAGATGGCAGTGATCCGTAATGGACAGCGCTTTAGACCACTCAGCCACTTGTGGCCCCTGAAAGGTAGGTAATACTCTAATACATTACAAAGTTTATTTGTTTAACCTAGGGGTTTTCAAAGCACAGAAGGTTATTTTAATACTGTATTTATGCTTCAGGCAAGTTCTTGGTTGTTCCTACTACCTTGATGGCATCAACATGAACATATTCCCCAATTTATTCAGAAAATATGTTTCATTTTATGCTGGAAAAAGTTTTACCCGAGTTTTATAGTTAAGTACAAGAGGTCTTAATTTCTTCTGTCTGAGCAAATTATCTCTTTCTATTTCTCACTGATTCAGTACAATTCAAATCCATTCCTTAAAGAAGAAACAGAATAAAAACAAAAGAAAAAGTCTAATGTATTGATACATACTGCCAATCAGATACAAAGAGGAGTGACGAGTTGTTACAGCAGATTCAGTTTGATCTATTGGTGGATGGTGGCTAGTTGAAGAATCCAGTTATTATGCAAGAACTATTTGGAATTGCTTAACATCTTCCATAGCTTGCAATATCTCTGTTATGTTGTACATAATCAAAAAACTGATATTCTTATAAGGCAATACATTTGCATTCTCCTAAGTTTATAATGTCATTCATTCCAGTGAAATGGATGATCTTTCTAGTGATGTCTTGAAAGAGATGTATCTATTTACATGAAGAGAATGTACTGATTTTTTTCTCTAGAAATTTTTCAAAATCTACTGTATAGATGTTAATTAGACAAATTTGCTAGTAAACTGTATCAATGATAATCTGGTTTCATAGAATCCAGAACCAGGAGCATTTATTTTTGGATGATTTTTATTGTAGCTAGCACAAGTTTGGACCATAAAATTTCCTCCATTCTGCTTAGTAGGAGAATTATGAATAAGACCACAAGTTACATAGCTGTTAATGGTCTTATAGTAATGTGATGCCAGCCTTACCACAAGAAACTGTTTTTACTCCTCTATTTCTGTGAGACTCACCCTCTGAAGGAAAATTTGCAGCTAACAGGTGTAACTGTATTGGGATAAACTTACAGACTGGGGGTGGGGTGGCGGAAGGGGTTGCAGATATTGAAAGTGGATGTGAATCAACCTTGGTAATGTGCCTGAAGAAACACCTATGTCATACTTTAGTTATCTAGTAATAATTTGTTAACTCATTAACCCCTGCTGCTCCTATAACTCATCATATTTCACCTTCTTCATCTCCTGATTTGCCATGATAACATGGATCAGTTTACCTTGCTTGTATCCTGGGTGCCAAGTCTGAGTTGCAGTATGTATTAGTCTAGGCCTGTGTCCCACATAACGAATTAAAACAAACCATTGGTTGATTTCAAGCCATTTCCTAATGATGCAGGTAGTTTGACTAATAAAATTTAGCTTACATAGAGTGAACACTGTTGAACAAATGGAAAAAATTTACTTCAATAGCAACAGAAATAGTGGAAATATTTAGATTTGAAAATGAGGAAATGACAAGAATATGCCACTGGGAGCAGACTTTTACTTAGCTGACTATGACAAAGTATTACATGAGGCTAAGTTTTTAAGAGAGATGACAAGCAGAATTTCTATTTACATAAAACATAATTAATTTAATGTTTTTGATAGAGTTTATCATTCATTTCAATGTGAATTCATAATAGATTTTATGGATTATTCAAGGCAAGAGAAAAAAAATTAGTAAATCATTTTCATTTTTATGCACCAGTTTTATTTCTGCATGTAACATGAAATTTATACCATTATGTACATAATTTTATTGAGAACTGATGTGCAAAATTTGAGCTTAATTAAAAGAAAGTAAATTTTAAAAACAATTATTGCTAGCAGCCCCCTCTGTAAAAGATCTGCAACCCAAGTGCTGTCAGCAAGACTCAGGGATACAGGCACTGGTAAGCTAACAATATTCTAGATCAGGCATTTCAAACATGCGACCCTCAAAGCTGTATCATGTGGCCCCCAAAATGATTGGAAACACAAGGTGTCATGAGAGATGACAAAGGTGGTACAGACCTTGGGTCATTGAAAATGCCCTCATGTGGTCCTTAAGGTAGTTTGAATTTGAAATCCCTGCTCTAGATGATCTTGCTGCTGTCAGGGAATGCTAAGCTGTTTGGCTCTGGGGTTAATGAGTTAATAAAAGTCTTGTAAAGTTCATCTGGACAAGAGCTCTACAATAATTAGGTTTCAACTGGTGTTCAGAGTTGCTTTTCATTCTAAGATTCATGTAAGGTATTGTTATCATTAATCTACATCAAAAAAGTATGCTTTTACAAGGTTGTTCACCAGATTGTTATTTTTTATTAGCCAATAAGAAACAGATTTTAAAATATGATGTGGAGTGGGAACAACTATTTTATGTTGCATGTATTAAACGATTTTAATGATCTTTAAACAGTGCCTCTCAAGCAAACATTTGGATAAAAATGCTAATTTATGCATGATTAGCCTCTTGCTTACTCCAATAATGTCCACCCCCACAAATCACATTTAAAGAATGCCTGGTTAAGGGTCAATAATTTTTCCATACAAATCACTACTATTATAAATTATCTGAGAAAAATAAAAACAAGAGAATTATTAGAGGATGTTTGATTTGCCACTAAATATGCATTATTAGATTATATCAAATTATGTGTATAAAAGAATGAATGACCAAAAATTTGTGATGAATACCAGTTATCTGTAATGTGTCTGCGCTGATCCAAACACTTCCACCAGCACCACCTCCACTATCACTAGAACCAGAGGAACCTCTGAAAATTATACAGAAGTTACAAATCAGCTTCACCCTCACCAAAAGAAATAGTTAAATATGTACATTAAATTTGAACTTTATTTCATTAATAAATATAATATATACAATACAATCAAAACATATGACTGTAACCATAACAGATTTTATAAAAAGTATGTATAAAACTTGTCAATACATTTTATATTTGAAGTTAACTTTATAAACAGCTACAACATTCATACAAATGCACCTTGGAAGAAACATCTCACCTTTAACCCTTTAGCTACAACTGACACATCTAAGCATCACCTGCAAATAGCTCCTGAATCCCACTGACACATATATGCAGTGTCATTAAGCCTCATTTATTACCCCAGTGTTTCTTATATGCATGTAGTTCAGCAGTACTCGAAACCCCAGTGTCGCATCTATGCGGACATGATCACTAAGTTAACTACTAAACAATGATTGGTTGAAATTTACTGAAGTTTACATATTTTTGATTATAATAACCAATGAGAGGACTGTTTACTCAACATTTTGATACAAGTTTGAAAGTGGAGAGGCTAAATTTAGATTACTGGAAGGGCTTACCTGCAATTTACAAAACAAGTGTAGTTGAGATAAACAAAGATGGATTCTTATTCAGATATGAGCGACTTTCAAGGGTTCAGTGCAAGCAATATCGAAGAGTTTAATGAATCATTCTTAGAAAATGGATTAGTTATTGATGTTAGTCCCATTTCAGCACCAGATGTAAGTTATTTTGAATTGGATGACAAGGAGGACATAGTCCCACATGCACAATGGAGTGATGACCTCACTATGTTCAAGATCAATTATTTTGATTTACATATCCTCAAACAATAAGTTTCCTTAAATGCAGCTAAAAGCCACTGTAAACAATCACCTATTAAAATAAACCCTGTAAATCAACTCTGCCAGTTCTCAAGTATAATGCAGAATTGTTACTCCTTGGCTATTTCATGACTGATTATTAGCATCTCAAATTCCATGACTGAAAGTACTATAACAGTTTCAGAGAACTTTAACCAAATGCATACATTTCACACTAACACCACTGCCAACAACCACAAGAAACTCAAGGTAACCCACACCAGTATTAAGTGATACTGCTATCTTGCTTATTATTTTCATGCAAAACAAAAAAGTAAGGAATTCAGAAAATACCTGGCCATTATCACTCCATCATGAATCACAGAAGAGGCATCAAGCTGTAGAACTCCTCCTCCTTTTGAGTTCTTACCACCAGAGCCAGGGAGAGTTGGATGGCGGAAATAATCATAACAAGAACCTGTCTGCTCTGTACCACTTGGGTGACCACCATAACCTCCATGACTGGCACCTGCCATGTTTGGCCAATAACCTTCAAAAAGCCATTTTTTCATACGTAAGATCATGAATGCTTATCAACTGGTTAAATGCTATTTGAAACACTTAATCACTGTAGGTAGAGCTAAAGCAATACAAAAAAAATTATTAATGTGTGAGAAACATATTGACTGATTTTTAATATCACAACAATTAAGGCAATGACAGTCCAGTCCTAATATCCTATTTGGTCTGAAAAAAAATCATGAAGAGTATCAACACTTGAAACAAAATTAATAAGCTGCAAGGTGGTCATGTTGGTGAAGTCAATATTCTTTCCTGACATTATTAAGTCTGTCAATAATTTACTCGATCATAAGCATTCACATGCTAAACTGCCATCTTTCCAACCAAGGAATTTTGAAAGTAGACGAAACACGTTATCAAGGATTTAGCTTCTTATCTGACATTTCTGCTGGCCCTGAGTATGACTCACCTGATGCTAAATAGCTCAATTAAATACACATAGCTTGGTAGCATAGTAATGCTGCTGCTGCTGATAATAATAATAATAATAATAATAATAATAATAATAATAATAATAATAATAATAATAATAATAATAATAATAATAATAATAATACAGATTAAATAACAATAACACTAATACTTTTAATGCTATTTGGTTCATAGATTTGTCATTAACTAAGTTTGAACTGCCTTCAGGGGTCACCTGTCTACAAAGGTCACTTGTCTTTTCCCATGGGTGGTTGCTATAAACAGGTTTCACTCTATATGTGTGTGCATATATATATATTTCAATATGGCCTTAATAGTATAGAGCAGAAGGGAAAATGTGAAAGAAAGAGAAATAAAGATGGAAGAATACCTGGACAGATGGATGATAAAGTCCACTTCTTTTCCTCAAAAAGGTAGGGGGACATCAAGTTTGCAATTAGTGCAAGTTTGTTTGCAAACATTTGTCATACAGCCATATGTCATGTCAGGCTACACAAATTTGCGGTTCACTCTTTGCAGAATGAAATCCACAATGTTTGCATTTTGAAATCAAACCATCAGCCTGCAGAAAGTTAAGAGCAAGCATGTATTATGGTTGGGACAGAAAATCAGTCCTCCATCATTGATGATTCTGAGGATTTGCAATACAAATGGGCAACTGTATAATGCATAAGCTTACTTTCTGCCAACTAATGAAAGGTAAAATATAAAACTTAAAAAGACAGACATGTAGTGTTTATGTAGTTTGTAAACTTCAAAATCGGTATATACCAGGTCCACTTGCAGTATAACCTTGACCATCCAAGTCAATGACTGCCCCATCCTCTGTCTCCAACGTGTTTGCTTCTATCACCAGATTGCTGGCATGCAGTTTTCCTGTGGCCCCTAAGAAAACTCTCTGAGCTGATAAAGAGAACACATCTGTGGCAACTTTTGATATCAGAGTCATGGCACTATCAGCTAGAATTTCAATTGATGTGAAATGATAACTGGCAGCAGAGTTATCCCCCTCTGTTCGACTTGTACTGTAAAGATTCAGCCCACTATGCACGAGAGTTACTTCCTGGACTCCTCTTAAAACTCCCCATACATGGTTAAGCGTGTTGTACCATTTGACCTTCGGAGGCAGTTCCAAAGTCCCATTTTCATACACCAAAACATTTGCTGGCATGTACAGGTCAACATTACTTTAAAAGAAAACAAGTGAAAAATAATTTTAAGAGTGATTTCTCATGCCAGAATTGATACATAATCCACCTTTCAAGTATACAACTATCCTAAAAAAGTCATGTACAACAGATTTTTTAAATATAGACTACACTAGAAGTAAGGGTGTGAGTTAATGAGGGACTTAAAATAATTTAAGAAGAGCTGCCATCTTGCTAGGCATTGAACAAAAACTTGGGGAAGTAATGGCACTGTTTAATGATATAATATTCATTTTATAATCAGGTTGGAAATAATTGTCAATAAAGAGTATTTTCTAATGAAGTTGTTACCTTTTTTGTATAAATAACCTTCATTTTTAAGATATCCAATTTATAGAAGATTGTTAACAGCCTTTTTCTAGAGGTTTCAAGAGGTTTCAACAACCTTCCAGGGATGGGGCTGGCTTTAAAAATGTCAGCAAGAAAATCGCCAACCTCAATATTCTGTAGCCAATTTTTAAAAAATGTTGCCATTTTCATAATACAGTGCTATCTGTTTATCTCAACATAAACAGGACCAAGGTTATAATGTCAACATAAGCAGATGTTTAGAGGGGGGGCTAAAATAAATTGAAATATCACATACAGGTAAAATTTTAAGAGCTGACCTATCGTAAGTGACTAGAAGTGACACAGAGAAAAAGAAAAGGAAATCTTGATTAAATAAAATCAACTAGTCTAAGTTATACTTGTATATTGACTTGCATTTGTAATTGTGTACAGTAGTCCCCCTCATATACGGCCACCCCTTCTGCACTGGGAAAGTGGCCATATAAGGCAGGTGGCCTTTCCAGAGGAGGACTAAATTTTTGTGAGAAGTGTATGTAATGTACGGAGTAAGAAAGCAAAATTTTTCAAAGCATTTAATATCTTCATTTAAAAGTAACATTAATTATTGAACGATTTGTTTTGTTATAATAATTGACTTATTTCAACTTTATATGCATTAATAGCTTTTATTTTTGGCATAAGCATGATATGCGAGTGGGTGTTGTTGTCATACATATTACAATACCATTAAAAAACGTCATTTAAATCTTGGTACACACGCAATTTTCTTTCCATTTGCTCCATTTTCCCACTGCTGCTTAATACCTTTCTTATCAGTTATGATTTTTTAAAGTTTTTCAACATAAAAATGTTTTATTCAAGTCTTTTCTACCTAAAATTGTCCGGCAAGTCCCCCCTCCCCTCCTCACATAATGTTGTTGACTAAAATAACTGACTTTTTCTAAAATAATCATCTCCGTTTACATGATGACATGTTTATGTTTGGTAATGATTTATTTGGATGTTGCTAACTGTATGCAATTTAATTATGCAGACAAAACATTTATAGAGCAGACAAAATGCCTTCTTTGTAAATTAAGCGACAAGTGTGTTATCACATGATTTGGGGTCTTTGTCTGGTACCCTGTTTTGTTGTATTTTTAGCCAATGCTGACTCTATGATTTTGACAAATACCTCGAGTTATAATCATCAATGTTGCCAACTACAAGACTCATATAACAATTTTGTCAGCATTTAAACAAAATGCCATGTGTTTTTTAAAGGCAGCAATTTTCATGTGATTCATTAGTCACAGTCTGGTACCCTATTATTTTTACATTTCTTGACACTAAGAGAAACCAAATCGGTTTTGATATATACACAGATTTGACCTGAACAATAGCACCTCCTGGCCATTAGGATTTGCAAAGTTGACAATTATTGTTAATAGCAACAGCCACTAATTATGGAAGTGAACAAGCTCAACATCTTACTAAGGGAAGCCATAAAGGCTATCAAACCATTTTCCCAAAGACTTGTGTAAACTTGACAATTATCAGTTGCTATACAGGACATCATATGAAAACACAGCAGCAAAAATAATCGGATTACTTACCTTTCTGTATAGATCAAAATTTGAGTCTTTCTCAGTTTTATGGAATAAATGTGGCTTCTCGTGGGGTGTAAATGATATAATATTTACCTCAGTGGTACATGTACTTTAGTCAACACTTCTTTCAAGAATGAAAACCTGACATCGGGGAAACAGAAAACAGATTACTTAAACCATGCTATGAAAAAAATTGGTTCTAGATACAAATTACAAAATAAAATGTGGCAGCTTGTGAGGGGTAAATTTCATATTTTTGCATAAATATGCTGGCCGCTGGTCATGTTAGCCAGGTGGCCTTTCATGAGGGGTCATATTGAACAAACATTCATCAGTGCCATTGGATTCTGGCTGTAAGGAGATGGAGAAGGTCGCTGGTGAGGGCAGCCATTCAAGAGGGGGACTACTGTAGTACACTCCACAATGTGTTAAATAATATACATGCATATTTAAAATCTAGGAACTCAAGTATTTGATCATATGTTAGAAAATTCATGTATCAGTGAAATCCAGTTAGAAAACAAAAACTAAAACATATATATATATATATATATATATATATATATATATATATATATATATATATATATATATATATATATGGTAGTCCTAGTTTGATATTCATCCCAATGTCAACAAACATATTTCACAAAACAAATCACACTGATATTTATTATCCTAGTAGAACATGGCTGTAGAGTTGTTTATATGCTACATGTAAATGTACTTAAATTGGCCTAGATTTTGGTCAAATAAATACCATGATGCCAAGGCTACCCAGGGGATGAGACTATTTTTAGGGAAATGAAAACGTAAACTAATTAAAAAGTTTCAACATTCTTTTGATTTGTCCCACCTTCATTTAACTCGATGACCAGATATATACTATTTCAAAATATTGGAACTTAAATTTGGGTTTTAAACCACCATTGGTAGTGATTATAAGCATGAACTATTTTGTTTCAGACAGGAAACTTCCAAGGCACAATAAATATGTTCACTATGAAAATTGAAACAATATTTTTATTTTAATTTGTTACCAATTTTCTTTGATCAATGGTCTTTGGCTTGCTTTGATGAAGGTTCATGTGTTATTGAACATGTCACTAAAGGTTCTCTTTGAGGGACCAAACAAATACCCATTTGTTATTACTGAGAAACATCAAATGATTGTTGAAACATTGAAGAAGACAGATTTTGTTTTTCATTTGTTTAGTATAAATACAGAATGAGCAATGCTTCCAAGGTGATGAGTTTTATTTTGATGCTTCAGCAAAACAATTTTTTCTGGTACATTTTTCAAAATGAAAAAAAAAATGTGATCTTCTGGTAGATTGTTGTCATTCCCATTCCTGCATTCAGTGGTTGTTGATTGTAACTAGTTGAGTAGCATGGATATTTGGGTTATATTAAATCACCAAGTACTATGGCCAGACATCAGTATAAGTGGATTATAATATAATAATGCCATGTTAGGATGGTTTGTCAATATGAACAAAGGATTTGTTTATGTAACAATAGATTCCAGTGCAATTTTATATCCAAGTTTGCAGCTTCCTGTCATAGTGCCTTTGAATTTCTCAATTCCAAACCCAAAACTGTATATACAATTTTAAAAGCCAAAAATGTTGTTGCCAAAAAGATCACCAGATGGTATATTTTGTTGCCAATAAGAAAAACATATACCAATTTGTGACACTGGCAAAGTCCAGCACAATCCCTGCCATCACATGTATGCAAAAAGCATTGTGCATTATGTTACTGCTTTTTATTGTTGTTCATTCACAAGAAAACAGGATTCTTATTTTTTTTAATAACTCAAGATATTTATTTCATGAAAGAACCATCAACATTGAAACTTGATTTTCTTTTATTATTTGATTTATAAAATACTGATGCAATTATTTCACTGCAAATAACAGTGGAACTTCATCTCACCTTTGACCATGCTTGCATTATACTTGAAATGTTACAATGAAGGGAGTGCTGTGAAGATGAATACAACAATTTTAATACAGTACTTCCATCAAAAAATCAAGAGAATTCACCTCTGACTCTATTGTTTACTAACCATGGCTTTAGAATGATTTTCCTACATGATCAAACCTTTGGTATCTTTGTGATCTACTTAATTCAAAAGCATGCAACACAAATTGTACATTTTACTGGTACCTGATAGAAACAAATTGTACATTTGACTGGTACCTGATAGAAACAAATTGTACATTTGACTGGTACCTGATAGAAACAAATTGTACATTTGACTGGTACCTGATAGAAACAAATTGTACATTTGACTAGTACCTGATAGAAACTAGATGATGGGGACCAATATGTAAAGTTCCCGTGAGGTCTTTCTGATTGATGTAATTATTTCCTTTGAGGACCCTGATATCAAAGTGATGAGGCTGAGATACATTTCTAGTTGGTTCCAGTCCAAGATGTGCTCCATTTTGCAGGTATACAACATCCAGGTGAAGACTTGTATCATCCTGGAATGTCACCCAAGTTCGGCTGCTATCACTGCGTGCTAGTCCTTCTTGGTCAAAGTTTGAAATAATGTGCTGTAAAAAGTAAGAAACACACTTCAATAAGGTGCTTATCAATATGAAAACAAATCATTTATCAATGGTACTGCATTTGGAGTAGCCAACAATATAGAGACTGGTATAGAGAGTTGTCTTGATGTAAAGAAATTGTAGTTAAAAGTCTTGCAAAAATGTACACAGTGACAAACAACCCAAGCAAGTCTGCCCAGGATTTGAACATTCAAAGATAATTACTTGTAACCATATAATGAAAATTTTTAAAAATTTAAGTTTATGCACAACTTAATGATCTTAAATTATTGTAGTTATCCATTGCCAATGTTGCAATGGGGTTTGTCAGATAAAGACCATTAAGGGAGGAATCGCCACTAGTGATGTGGTAAGATGATATATGTTGAATTATAAGGCTTAGTCAGTGGGTAACACTTGGATAGGGGTGATGTACATGTACATTCAAACTGAGAGGCAGACTTGACCTAAGAATTAGGCCAGAGACTGTTAGTAGCCTCTGGCTGTTTCATGGGGCTTGGAGTGGGGAAGCATGAACAGAACTATTCCCATTGGTTGGCATTATCAGCAGAATTCCAAGAGCCAACCAAATTAGAGACTCTCATGGAACATTGCAGGGTCATATGGAGTACCATGTGATGAGTCACTTCTCAGGTTTTTTTCAAATGTAGAGACAATGGTTTCAACTCTCTGGCTTTTCAAAAATACAAACAATGGATTTTGAGTCTCTGTTATCAAACTTTTCTTTTCGATTTATGCTGGCCCACCACCACCCCAGTCTCCACCAATTAATGAATACATCATGGGTTGTGCCTTTATATTGTTCATCCACATGAGGCTACCGTGGGATAGGATCATTTTTCCCCAATCGGACACTCATAAGCTACACTAAAAATGCAAAGGCTTTTTTCCCCAATTGGATACTCATAAGCTATACTAATAACATAGAGGTCATGTCCTTTAAATACATTCCTTTTACAGTTAACAGGAAAAATATAAGATATTTGCTTTATACTGGGATCAGCCTAGCTCTATTCCATGAATCTGGGATCAACCCAGAATACACTCTTATGCAGGAATAAGCCTAGCATAGACTTGGTTAAGATGGGATCAGCCTAGAATACATTAGCATGTTGAGATCAGACTAGCACAGATTTTACATGAGCTGGGATCAGCTTAGCACCAATTCTACTTAATCTGGGATCAGCCCAGAATACACTGTAATGCTGGGATCAGCCTAGCACTGATTGGAAATGAGTCTTTTACATTGAGATGGGATTCTGCCTAGCACCAATTCTACTCGAGCTGGGATCAGCCCAGAATACACAGTAAGGCTGGAATCAGCCTAGCACTGATTGGGAATCATTCTTTCACATTCAGATTCTAGCCCATGAGTAGCCCCCAAAGAGAGAGCCAAATATTTTTTAAAATATTTAAATGAGGTATTGATATTATTTTTGTTATGAGTTTGATATTGTAGAATGTTAGCAATAATGAATAGTGGCATGTTTGAGAGAAAGGGAGAGAGATGAATTCATATACTCATGTATCTTTTATTGTCATAAAACATTTCTTGTACAATTATGTTGTTGTGCATAAATTTTATCCAAAAATTAATCCCTTTGTTATCATGTGTAACAATCAGCAAGTTCAGTGCTGGTTGGTAGTGGTTTACATAAAGTAGATTGTATTATCTCTTTGCCTGTCAATAAGGAATACCTTTTTCTGTGATTTCTTTAACAAAAAAGAATTCTGATTGTATTTATGGTGTTGATCTTCTTCTTGTTTGTAAATCTATGGCAGTCTGTTCCTTGTGTAAATATACTGTCACTGGTGACAAATTTCAAATATTGCTGAAAACTTAAATGGGAACATGATCTGATTCTAATATTGATTTTGCCTGATAACATAAAGATTGTCTTTAACAATAGAATGTATCTTTGTCTTTTAAATATTACATGTATACCTAAATTTACATTATCTTACAACTGAAAATTTTAAAGATAATCCATCTCTTCCTTCAAAACTGATTGCAAAATTACTAACAGGATAAAAACTTGTGTAGGAAACCTAAATTACATTCCTGCAAACAATCAGTGTTAGATCTATGCTAATGTTTATGGATGGCTAATGATTTTATAAATGAAAAAATATTGCAGATTCATTTGTTTCATCTGAGAAGCTATGTTTTTCTACATACATTTTAAAATATACTAGACTAAAATAGTGTATGTGCATTGTTGGGCTGCTTTGAATTAGGATTCTCTGAATAAAATACAACAGCATTGTAAGGTAATAATAATAATAATAATAATAATAATAATAATAATAATAATAATAATAATAATAATAATAATAATAATAATAATAATAAAGTCATTATTTTAAGAGGGTGACAAAATTAGTACCAAAACTAATCTTGCAGGAACACACAAACAGACACACACTTTGTAGCCATCAATTATCATAATATCTATCTGGCACATATAAAATACAGCTGGTAAACCAATATAATAAAAAATATAAAAAAAATGGATTGGTGTACATAAGAGCAACTTAGTATGGATTCAGCACACAAAAAGCATTCATTGTACCAACATGAATGATTTAAAACTTTTTCACACACACACAGTGAACACCATATTACACAAATACAAATTTAACACAAAGCTGGCCATAACTAGATGCAGATAATAACTGGATTGCATCCATTTCAAACATATGTAATGAAAGGAAGGTAGTGCTGGTGCTTCTTTTTAACCTATATAAGTTATAGTTCCAAGTTGTTGGACCCATTAAAGCATAACTATTTTATATACTATTCATTTTGGCGTCAGGAAGAAGAAAGTTATCAGATGACAGAGAGCGTAGCATCAATAGACTAGAAACTGTATTGATATTATTTGTCCTTATACTGAACATATCATTTAAAATATACCATTATAAACTTAATACACCAATTCAGCCTGTCTTAAGCATATTCTGTCAATGAAAGTCATGATCTTCAATTCTTCATACACATAGGGTAGACTCATGGGAGAGGTCCATTATTATAGAAATATTGGTATCTCTCTGAGTCACATGTACTGGAATGATTGTTATGAGAGAAACAAATTCCTGTGCTATTTCTATGTGATAGAGAACCTCCCTAATGCAAGGAGCACCATGCTACTTGAGGCACTAAGTGTGTAGTGCATCACCTTCCTCTCACAATGATCAGCAAGCTGCCTTGAACGTGAATGGCATCCATCATCTCCTTTTCGGGTAGAAGTGATTGACACTTTGAACATTCAATCTGTCCTTCTTGAGGGGCCACACAGGCTAACAAAAATGCTCATGAGTGGAGGTAAATGAAGAAGGCAGGATGGAATGCTGAAATGCTGTCTTCCATGTGTCCTTCTAGGAGTGAATAAGGGAGGCCCATGAGGCAGCAATAGTTCAACCTGATGGGTTCTAAAAATCCCAGTTGACAAATGAGATAAATGGATTTGTAATCTCCATTAAACCTAGATGCCAGAACATGTTCTTCAGTGCATGATCCTTACTCAACCCTTCATATGGAGTTTGGTTAAGGATCATAAAATGCAAGAAAAATTATGTATGGGCATATGAGAACAGGAGACCAGATTCTGTGGCCCAAAATAATGAAAATTGCAAGGTGCAAATTTGAGCCAATTGCTAAGCACTGAAAATTTACAGATACCACACCCATAAATTGGGTGAAGATTTCCTGTGCATTAGAGATACTGAATGGCAGAAACTGGAACTAAAGCAAAGCCAGATGTGTATTACTGATTTGGAGTTAAAATCAGGATGTGCGGATAGAAATCCTGAAGGTTGATGGAGACTGCCCAATCTGAAGGATGCAATCTGTTTGAGATTGAGGAAGTGGTCTCCATCTTGAAATGTTCCACCAAAAGAAACTGCTTAAATGGGGAAAGATCGATGGTGGTACAAAATTTCCTGCTTTTCCTGGTAATCAGGAAGATACAGGAGTAGAATGGGGGGAGACTGATTATTCAAGACCCTCTTGACTGACCTTTTCTGCATAAGAGCATGCACCACTTCCTTTAATTTCACCAGATTGGACACATGAATGAATGTGAGGGTCCTTAATGGAGACAGTTGTTTTCAAAACTGAAGTAGAATAGAAAGGATACATTATCTGTGAAACTTGACCAAGTCTCCAGAAAGAGGCTTAAATGAGCACTGTTGAGATATTTTCGAAATTAATGCATGGCAGGTGAGGATGCGAGTCCCTAGGACCATTTCCACCCCATCCCTTTTCCTGGGAAGTATAAGCAGGTTGAAGAACTACCTCATAGAGGATCTTCAACAACTTCCATGCCAAGGACCTTGACTGACAAGGAGGATGTCTCTGAGGTTGTGCATTGGACTGTGGCTGCATCAGCTGAAGAATTTAGCAGGTGATCCCTAGGGAAGATTCACATTAGTATTTTTTCAGGCTGATTGCAATGGATCAGGAGCAAGTGTGAAGGATCTATTCTGATGATCCTTCAAATATTGTAAAGCCACAATGTGAATGAGTCCTCTCATGAGGTTCTCAGCTTCCAATAAAGCAGCCCTTAGAAGGTCTTTACGAGTCCAGCACAACATCCCAGCAGATATGAAAAAGTTCCGCAAATAAGGCCACTGCAACAGAAAGTGATTGCAGAGATGTCTTGGCCACAGTTTCAAGCATGTGTTGTAATATGGCTAGATTCAGAGCAGTCTCCTTTGGCATACTAAATGAAGTAGCTGAGAAAAGGTCAGGTCTCAAAGTACAGGGAGTTCCAGACCAACCTCTTTGTCATTGAGCAAAGGTTTTTACTTGTGAAGAAAATCTGTGATGAGGATAGATAATGCTTCATCATCTAGAACACTCTAGGAGACTGGTTGGGCATCACTAAATCTTTTGGGGGTAAGTGACATAGGAGAACAGTGTGCCATTTCCCATACGCTGTTTTAAGACTCACTGAAACCAAACTAAATGCTAACCACAATGATGATCTATTTCATTGTCAAGGCTACAATAAACTATTACGCAGGGACAGAGACAGCAGGGGGAGGTCTTGTTGTATACATTAGGGAAGAGGTAAATGCAGAAAGGCGACTTGACTTGGAGTCACAAGAAATTGAGAGTATTTGGGTGGAAATTTATCAAAATAATGCAAAATTATTTCTAGTTGGTTTCATTTATAGGCCACCTTCCTCCAAGGCAATTTGGAATGATAAATTTTTGAAACAAATTGAAAATGTTCTTGCACAAGATAAAGAAATATATATAATTGGTGATATAAATAAGGACCTTTTCAATATTCAAATAAGGAAGAACTGGACAGAATTTATTGAATCATTAGGCCTAGTACAGATGGTAAATGAACCCACTAGGGTAACAGAAACATCAAGCACTCTTATTGATCACATTTATACCAACCTACCAGACAATGTAACTTGTGTTAACATACCAAAAGTTGGTCTTAGTGACCACTATCCTACTTTTTCGACAAGGAAGGTTAAATGCAAGAGAAATAAGAAAAATACACACAAAACTATCACTTACAGATCATTCAAAGATTTTAATGAAGAACAATTTCTCAAAGACCTATATAAAGCTCCATGGAAGATGATCCAAAATTTGGATGACATAGAAGCTCTGAGGGTGTGGACTGACTTATTTATGGATGTAGTCTCTAAGCATGCACCACTGAAAGTACATCGAGTAAAGAATGAAATCCAACCTAATTGGCTTACAACTGAAATCCTTGATGCTCTGAAAACAAGAGACCAATTTAAGGCTATGGGAAACCATGCACAATATAAAGTATGGAGAAATAAAATAACAAATATGATCAAAAAAGCTAAAAAAAATTATCGATCATTGCTTGAAAACAAAAAGAGCGACAAAAACTGCATTTGGAAAGTCTTCAATGAACTCACTGGAGGAACACACAAAGATCAGATAAATAAAATCCACTCACTTCTGGTAAATGACACCATAGTCACTGATGACAATGACATTGCAAATGTTTTCAATGATTTTTTCACCAATATTACCACAAAGTTAAAAGAACCAGTGATTGAAAACAACTTTATTGAACTGAAAAAGTTCTGTAACAGTAAAATCTCTAAGGAGGTATATTTCTCCATCCCACCAGTCTCATAAAAATTTGTTAAGAAATATCTCAGTGAACTTGATACTAAGAAAGCTACAGGACTTGATCAGATTGGTCCATGCCTCATTAAATCTTCTGCCTCTGCTATTGTAGATAGCTTAACATTCATAATCAATTTAAGTATTGCATCCTCATCTGTTACCAAAATATGGAAAACTGCAAAAGTAACTCCTATTTACAAATCTGGTCCTAAGGATGATGCTGATAACTACCGGCCAATTTCAATACTACCAAACTTGTCAAAATTGATTGAAAAGCATATCTATGATTCATTCATATCATATTTAACCAAACACTTTCTGTTATACCCTAATCAATCAGGCTTTAGACAGAAACACTCATGTGAGACTGCTTTGATCTCCCTAACTGATAAATGGCTTCAAGCACTTGATCAAGGTAGAATAATAGGTTCTGTATTTGTAGATTTCAGGAAAGCTTTTGACATGGTAGATCATGAAATCCTTTTGAAGAAACTGAAAATCTACCAATGTGATGAAAGCACAGTTAGATGGTTTACTTCATACTTAAGTGAGAGAACACAACATGTTTATATTACTAATGTTCTGTCTGAACCTGAAACAATTAGATGTGGAGTACCACAAGGCTCAATTTTGGGTCCATTACTGTTTATTTTATTTATTAATGACCTACCACTTGTACTAAAGGACTCAGTGTCATCTATAGATCTCTATGCAGATGACACAACATTGTCAGACATCCAAAACACAAAACAAGAACTCGAAATTTCTTTACAGAATGCCCTAAACAAAGTAGAATGCTGGTGCACATGCAATGGCATGGTGGTTAATACTGATAAAACTAAAATATTACTTATCTCAACACGGAAAAAAAGAACAAAACTTGATAGTGATGAACTATGTCTGATATGGAAGGATAAAAGGTTGCAAATGGTCTGTCACTGATAGTCTACTTGGTGTTTTGGTCGATAATAACCTATCATGGACTGAACATATCAAACATATCAGTAAAAAAGTCAATTCAAGTTTATGGCTTCTCAGTAGGATAAGACACTTTCTCCCGGAAAAGCACAGAAAACTATTTTATAACAGTTACATACAACCCTATTTAGACTACTGTAATACAGTATGGGGTAATTCAAATGATAAAAACTTAGCAAAGCTGGCACATCTCCAAAAAAGAGCTTTTGAGTTAATATCAATCCAGAAAGAAAGCAAGGAAAATTTAGCTGGTAAGTTAAAAATACTACCTATTAAAGACCGAATCTGTTTAAGAAAAGCCGAATTAATGTACATGATAGCCAATAATAGTGCTCCTGAATATTTACAATCACTATTCAAGTATAGGCTACCTGGAAATACTCACCACCTGCGATCAATGTCTACCAAACATTACAAGATTCCCAAACCAAATAAGGAATTATTTTAAAAAAGTTTCCAATACTCTGGAACATTGCTCTGGAATAATATTCCAGTTGAGACTAGAAATGCCCAATCCATTTCCTCTTTCCAAACCCAGTATATACAATGGCTTCAGAGATGCAGCAAATATAAATAAATTCCTTTGAATGAGGGCCTCAAGGTAGATTAGTTCTTAGCTAACTGAGTTACCCTCTTTAAATAAAGTTATAATAATAATAACATCATGGTCAGTAAGGTCTCTATGTCTTCTATGTCTTCTAGAAGTTTCAGGATAAAGATGAGACCACTTCTGGAGGGGTATATCTGCATATTGTACAACAATACATACAACCTGCTTTTCTAAATATAAATGTCCAGGTCTTTTCCAGGATAAAATTAAGTTTTTCAAGGTTCACATATGACTGTCACTGAATGGAATTAAAGAACCTTTTAGATTATAAAATATACATTTTCTAAATCTAAAGATGACTCCTCCTTCAAGACTCTCTAAAACATTTATGTCAAAAAAGATGATCATGTACAAAACCACAATATTAGTCACATGAAACAAATCTGACTACATTCTTATAAACTGGAATTTAAAACCATTTCAATGTACAGAATAAAACTTTTAACTTTACTTTGCTGACCTGCTACGTGGAAATAACATAATGAACATAAATTATTTTCTTTCCTTTCAAACCTTTAATTCTAAAGAATTCTATATAAATAATTATATATATGTTATACAAAATAAATATTTCCTATCACAGAATGGAAAAAAATAAAATAAATGCAAAGTATTAGAATCTTATCTTGTAATGAAGAAAGTTTAACTCTGAATTTGTGTGCCAATAAAATCTCAAACAAGATTTTTCAACCAACCTAAACTCCTTAAGACTATTCGGTTAAAAATTCCATCATTTAAAAATATTTACAAAAGGGCTGATTTAAATTTTGACAAAAAGCCTTCAAAATTATATATTGTTGCATAAACAAGGACTGAATTTCTGCAAAATCAACTTGTCTTGTAGTTCAATAAACCAGTCCCCAAACCTGTATTGATACAGGGGCACTTAACAGTTTTTGCTATATATTGAAAGGGACAATATTTCCCATTTCTCCTGCATTCTATTTATGATCTGAAACCAACGCTTCAAGCTACATCTCACTGGGTAATAGTTTTGCACCAAAGTTGCTCCCTTTCCTTTCACATTGCAGGAATGGGGAGTTACAACCCTAGCAATTAACCCCTCTCCTGCCATGAATTCCCTACCCTATGGCCCAGGAGGTGCTTGCCTAGGTCCCTTCTCAGGGACTTGGTCAAGCATCATGAAGGATGGGTCTTCTACATCATAATGAGGGTCATTAACTCCAGTTTCAGCAACAACACACACTATCAAGGACCCCTATTTTCTTTCCCCATTCCAATCTGGTGAAATTGAGGGAAGAAGTGCACACCCTTTTACAGAAAGGGGCAGTTGAGTGGGTTTTGAACAATCAGTCTCCCTCCAAATCCCCAATCTTCCTAGTCATCAAAAAATGTGGGAAATTTTATATCATATCAATCTTTCCCCACTCAATCAATTTCTCTTGCAGGAATCCTTCAAGATGGAAACAAGCTCCTCAATCCAGAATTATCTTTTTCCATTCAATTGGAGTGTCTCCATCAACCTTAAGGATACTCACTTGCATATCCCATTTTTTTTCTCCACACCACAAATATCTTCCCCAGACCAGAAAGTTTTTAAATTTCAGGTTTTGCTGCCCAGAATCTCTTCCACACCCAAAGTCTTCACCTGGATCATGGTGATGGCAACAGCCTACCTCTGAATACTGGAATCATCAATTCTCCAGTACTTTTATAACTGGGTGATTCACAATGTTCAGGTTTAGTCCCTGTATCAGTTTCTCTTTAGCTCTTGGTCCACTCTAACTCATCTGGGTCTCTTATGCAACTTCAAAGCATAGGAGTTTGTTCCATCTTAGGACTTTGTTATGTGGGAATGAACTTCCTCATGAAACAACTTGGTCTGGGTTCCTCTGGATTGTGTAAATCAAATCTTGGTTATCTCCCAACTCAGAACATTCAATGCCACTGCTGACTGGTTCACCATATGCATTCTCTCCTTCTTGCAAGGTGGAAAGATACAGAGATTCTCTCTAGGACTGGTTTTTCACCACAATTTGCTTTGGTTAATGAATCAAGACAGATTCCTGATAGGGTTTTTAATGCACCTGATCCCCACTCCTATCTATTTGCTGTTGTGACAGATTGCAGTTGGTGTGCTTAATTAGAGCCAGATGGTACAATTTTCCATGGTTGTTGGACTCGGGCTGAATTATCCTTCCACTTCAACACCCTATAAATGAAAGCAATATTTCTAGCACTGTAATGGTACATTGACAGAATTAGGGACTGTTGTATCATGGCCTCCTCACACAACATGCTGATTTTCTTGCATGGAGGTCTGCAACCTCTTCATCTCAGCAGCCTCAGAGAATGTAAAAATCCAAGTCTGCTACATTCCAGGCAAGATGAACATATCCATGGTCAGCCTGTCCAGAAAAGACTAAGCTGTCTTTACCACTCAGTAACAGAGAACCTGTTCTTCATCTGGGGATGACTCCTGTTGGACCTCTTTGTGACCAGGTCAACAACAAACTTTCCTTTTACATGTCTCCTGTCCTGAATCAGAAAGCATGGGCAACATATGCATTCAGTTTCCAGCAAGATTGCCTAAAAACACATGCCTACCCATCTTTCCTAGTTCTACCTCAAAGTCTACAAAAAAACTGTCAAAACTTTCAATGCTCAGATCATCTTCATTGCCCCACTGTGACCCCCCGTGATTATGGTTCAATGATCACCTAGACCTGTTGATTGATTGATTGATCTCATCTCACAAGAGGGATCTCCTGGCGCAACATTGAGGATCCATCCTCCACAACAGCTCATGCATTCTCCACCATCACGTCATGCTCATCCCAAGCTATCTCTTTAAAAGAACAAGTTTTCTGGCCAAGTTGCCAGTTGCATCATTCAGGCCAGGAAAGTTTCTACATCCAAGGTCTATGATGCCAGGTTGAGAATCTTCTGTAATTGGTGCAGTAGAAACACACTGATGGAGGTTGAGCACTGTAACCATGGGTTGCACCCTCCTGTTATGGAGGTTGATCACTGCAACAGTGGGATGCTACATTCCATTAGAGAGCTACAGCAATACAACACATGCCTTTATTTTTTGGGGGGGCCCATTGTTTTAGCACAATATGTGGCTCAGAGAAACATCAACCTCTTCCTCTAGGGTGAGTATAACTTAATTTCTTTGGTTTTTTTACAGTTTGACAATAGCAATGGCCAAGCCATCCAACTGATAAATTCATCTATGCAATAACAACAGGGTAAGTAATTGCTGCTATAAAAAATGGGGTGAGGGTAGGTGGATAAAACTCTTTTTAATATTGCAATCATGCAATATTCACCTGCCGCTCTTGTATAATTCCCTCCTCCCATCCCCACTGTGAAAAGATGACAGGTAATATCTACCTTCTGTGCATAACTGTGCAACAGTGGTGTGTAAAAGTTTTTTTTATGTTATGAATAGTTACTATCTTTGAGATTTACCCATAAAAATTTTTTTACTACTTTGGAAAGATTCTGATGGTGTAATAAATGAATAGCTCAAAACAAATGTCACTAAAACATGAAAAATGGGTTTACAGTGAGAAACTTCTAGCATATACAAGTTACTCACCTTGAGATGCATTCACATATCAGTTTTTGTGTGTAGGTGCAATAGGGTCCAAGATATTGACTCCAGAGAGAAACTGGATCACACACTGACCTAATTTGGATGTGGTTTCATTACTTTCCTTGATTTGTATCTAGATTGGTACTTTAATGAGTGTAGATTAAATAGGATCAAAATAACTAAGGAAATTTACCTCTGAAACTACAAAATTCATTCAAGCTATAAAATTAGGTCACAAAACAATGTGATACTGGCATATATGAATTACTGTGAGATGCATCCACAGACTTTTTCATTGTGGGTGAAATAGGGTTCAAAATATGCAAGGCATAACAAAAGGATAGTAAGAAATGGTTTGATATCACTCAACTCTCTTACACAAGTTAACAGCTGAGCATTTTACCAAGTTTGTTAATGTACCATAATTTCTGTATATCTTATAATACTGTTTGCTTATACATGACTCAATATTATGTTCAAATCATTTTTTCATGTCTTGAAATTTCAAGTTGCATTTAACAAGAATTATATTTATGCACTGAAGTTTTGGCACACATCTATAGAAAGAAACACACAGAAAAGAAAAAAAAGAATCAAAAATGTGAAGAAATGGACTAAAACGCAATATCCATCTTGATGGTGAGAGGATAATGAGCCATTTACTAGAAGTCGATCAGGAGTAGGTGAAAAGGTATTTGCTTTATAGGATGAATATGATTCTTCCCTAACTTTTAAAATATCATAGAAAAGATGGTCACAGTTACCCAGTCTTGCTATGTAACACAATTTTATCCCAAGAAGCACATACATGATAAATTTTATGTCACCTATGTGTTCAAATATAGGAACTGCAGTCCAGACTGGAAGGATAAACAATTTTTAAGTTAATAAATTCTTGAACATAGTTCATGCCAAGTTGTGTGCATGACACATGTGCCTACTTTAATACACATAAAATGTAGATCTGGTGGCGATGGATGGATGGATGGATGGATGGATGGATGGATGGATGGATGGATGGATGGATGGGGTTTAACAGCATATCAGAACAATACTGGCTACATGTATATAGTGCCAGTTAGAATTTTAAAGTTCTAAAATGTAAAGATAAAGACTTGCCAAAAAAATGTTTAAGATAAACATTTCTGAATAAATGTAATACAATATAAAACTTAATGATGATAAAATTATGTAAAATTTAATGCATAAACCAAATTCACTAAAAATGTTTCTCAAGATCATTAAAGTTTCTCAAGATCATTAAACACACTTGTCTCACAAGTGAATGTCAATATGCTCAACAAGAATGTGTTCCACTCTAAGCTAACACTGGAAGGGTATGACTCCTGCAGTGGTGGCAAAAGGAGGTTCAGAGGAGGTAATTGCCCCCAGGGCACCAGGCAAAGGGTTGCAGTCAGGAGTCTTTTCTTTTTGCATCTGAAATGTTCATAATATTCCACCTTCACCATATTGTAATGGGAGCAATTCTTCACAAAACTTATATGGGAGGGGGCAGTTGGCAACTGACATAAAAACTGTTCCTGTTAGCAAGGTAGGGGCACCACTAAAGACCACTGCCCTGGTCAGCTTGGGTGGGTGCCAACAAGCATTGCCCTCAGTGCCTCAAACCCTTGTGCCACCACTGTACTCTGGTCAAGATTTAACCGTAAGGAAATATGCATGAGTAAGGTATTCGTATCCTATAAATACATGATCAGCATAATACCATCCCATTTCTTTTGATTTATTTTGTATTAGGGATGCCACTCTTCATTGATGGAGAATAATAGCCAATACACAAATTGTAACCAATGTTTGGATAAACACCTTAAAAAGTAGGCCTTAGTGGACAAGTTCCAGTGCATGACACTTTCCCAAATGCATTCACAGTGCTATTTTGATGTTAATAGGTGGGAAAAAAAGAGATACAGGTCAGTGAAGGATAATGGATGGATGGATACACACATATGGATAGTTGTTGTTGTTGGGCCTAACGCCATTTTTCAGCACACGATAGGCTATTCATGGCGGTCAGTATTAATGGTGGAGGAAGAAACCGGGAAATCACCAGAAAGAACCACTGACCCACGAGAAGCCACTGGCAAGCTTTCTCACATATCCACATTTGATGATTCCTAGACTCAAACCCACCCAGACAGAGGAGAGATGGCAGTGATCCGTAATGGACAGTGCTTTAGACCACTTGGCCACTCAGGGCCCCACAAATATGGATAGACATATGGATAGACAGATAGACAAAAAAAACATTTAGTTTGAAATATAAAACATTATTAGCATAATATTTTCATGCCTATATTTTCAGATGTGAAAATACAAAATCACACATCATGCCATGTAATGCTTGATTGTCTGTGCCTACAAAAGTTATACCTGCAACAAAAAATGGAGAAGCACTTTCTATATTAGAACAAGTAAATGAAACCTGCATTACCTTTTAGATATGGAAATTATTTTTACTGATACCATTCATATCGCTATGAAGTTATTTCCCCCTAATACCTTAAGAACAAAGCTAAATATGCAATTATCCTATATTCCAATGTCTGAGTTGATGCTTACTAGTGTTAAAAGATTAAAATCCACAAAATTATACTTTTTCGTTACATGATATAAAACTCTGGATTCTTTCAACACTTAGTAATATTTATTTCCTTAATTATTATCAGCATGCTTATGTTTTGTAATTTCATAGATTTTGTTTTTTAATCATGTTGTATATATTTTTGTGTGATTTTTATGTGATCTAATACTGTGAAACTTTGAGCTTATAATTCTTCTTCTTCTTCTTATTGTTTTCAGACAGTTATAATGCTCAATATTGACTCCATGGTAAGTCTTGAATAGCCCAACAAACTTAAAAGATATTTCTGAGAGAGCCTGCAAATTTTGTTGTCCACTGTCAGATTCAGGAACTTTATTCCATTTTCCACTTGACAACAGAAATTAAAATTTACCTTCACAGTATGAGGTCTTCTGTTATCTATGACAAGAATTTTGGTCCCTGCTGACTCTACATACACAGTGCCTGCTGCCCCCACCCCAGAACCTGAATCTCCACCATATGCTGTGTAGGTCCCTGTAAATTCCTCATGCTGGTAATATACAGCCAGACGTCCACCAGATCCTCCTCCTGTCTGATCGGACCCTATAACAATTATTCATCAATCACAAAATTAAAATTTGGCTTACAATGCAGCAAACTTGGACATAAAGGTTCATCAATAAAAGTAATAGATCCTTTTCACACACATGTATTTTTAATGTGCACAAGAAAGTACTCTGATGTCTACTGTATTTAAACACAATATAAATGTACATGTCTGTCAATGTAATTTTCCTTAATACCAATAAAAAGATATTTTGAAAGAAAGTTTAAATAGTGAAACATACATGACAAGAGGCCCATGTGGGCCAGTCATCAATGACCTGGCTGATATTTAACAAATAGCTAAATGTAGAAAAGCAGTTAGCCAAGAAATCTGGGCCAATATGCTGTTTTCTGTTTAAATGTCTTCAATACTATTAATTGTGCATGATACAAAAACAATAATTTCAAGGTTTTTCTTATTAATTTTGTATCCATATCTGATCACACATCAGCACTATTTGTCCAATACACAGAGGCCCTATGACATAATATTTTGATTTTGCATCAAAGTCAAATACTGGGTCAGTGTTTATTTGACAAAAGGTTGTATAAATATTTTCTGCTTCAGTAACTGCATCCATTTTAGATGGCAGAATGTGCATCCAAGATAAAGACTTTAAAGCCCTTTATGTCATGATGCATTCAATAAAGTTTGGTCAAATTCTGTTAAACAGTTTTCAGAAGTTATTTAAATGCTTTTCTCCTTTTAGTAATGGCAGCCACATCTATCAGCAGATCAGAATCATTCATACAAATCTGAGAGCCCTCTAAGTCAGGATACTTTCTGTCAAATTTGGCTGTTTTTCTATTGTTACTACTAGTGGCCATTAGAGCTAAAACAAATATCCATTCTAACTAGAATACTTTATTGTGAGTATTTTATTTGAACAGAAAAATAGTATCTGAATATTCATTTATTTACCCAGTAAGTCTGGCAGTATTTTGTAAAAGAAACATACAAGGTAAAATGTAAACTTTGTAATTTTGAATTATTTTACAAGAGAACAACTTAAAAACAATTGAAATTCAAACTCTCACTCAAATGATAATCATCATGTCAAAATTCTGAATAAGTTTCATTATCTCTATCATTACCATTTCTATTCGACAACTCATTAACCCCTAGTGCTCCAATAACTCGTCACACTTTTCCTCCCTCAACTCTCTATAGCGAGGCAGAGTTTACCTAGCTTGCATCCTGGGCACCGAATTTGAGTGGCAGTATTTAGCATGGCTTATTTCCCACATGACGAGTTAAGTCGTCGCAAACCATTGGCTAATTTCAAGCCATTTCCTAATTATGCAGGCTGTTGAACCAATAAAATTTTAGCTTACATTGACAGAGTGAAAACTGCTGAACACACGGAAAAAAATTTGATTTTGATAGTGGCAGAAATAGTGAAGAAATTTAGATCCAAAAATGATGCAAATTGATGGGAATAAGCCAGATGGAGCAAACTTTTACCTGAAAAACTCTGACGGAGAATGTTCAGGATTTTTATTGGTTGATAGTGACATCGAAATAGCCATTGATGATAACAGCGAATGTGATGAGAATGTGTTCAAATTTTATTGTATTTTATCAGGTTTTAAATTTTCAGTGAGAATTCTAAGGAAGAAAGGTAATTCAAGAGCAAGGAAAATATTTGCATCTTTGAATGGTATTCACAGGAGGTTAAGTTTACAAAAGAGATGACAAATGGAATTTCTGTGTACATAAAATATAATTATTTTATGTGTTAATCATTGTGTGTGTATTCCTAATGGATTTTATGGATTATTTATGGCAAGAGAAAGAAATTGATAAGTACATCATTTATTTTCACCTTTATGCATGAGTTTTATTTCTGCATGTAGCATGAAATTTATACCATTATGTACATAATTTTACTGAGAACTGTTGTGCCAAATTTCAGCCTAATTAAATGAATATAAATAAAATAATAAATTTATTGCAATTAAATCCTCTGGAAAAACATGCAAGCCAAGTGCTGTAAGTCTCAGGGATACAGGCACTGGTAAGACTAACACTGGTCTAGAATATCTATGCAAGTATGTTGTAGGAGCTATTTGGCTCAGGGGTTAATGAGTTAATAGTCTAAAAAAAAGTAACATGCAATATGGTAAGTTGATGTACAGAATGTTGGTCACACCCAAATCAGCAATGCCTTTACATATCAATCAAACACAGCTCTAAAAAAAGAATAAACTATTGGTCACTCATTTTCTCTGCATCAGAAAGTCAATTCTGCAAATCATTAATACTTCCCACCCCATACATCCCTGATCAATGTGCATTTGAAAGTTAACTCCAGTATAGTTCAACATGTGGTCTTTTATTCAAGTTTTTAAGTAATTACACAACAATGCAATTACCAAGATGCTTAAAATCTGATACTATCCTTTCATTTTCTTAAAAGTCAGCAAAACTGATGTCAGCTTTATATCAGTAAGATGAACTTGAACCAGGTGAATTCAATCAGAATCATTTAGGAATTTACCATTTAATTTGTGGGAATAAAGTTGGGGTTTGTTTTTTAGGAAAAGAAGGTACAACCCCACAAATAGCTTGAAAAAGTATTATTGCTCTGATTTATAGAAAAAAGGACCTATTGTATCATTATATTAATTGAAAAAATGTTATCTTGAGGCAACAGAGGAAAAAGTATCACAGCTTGAAAAACACATTCCCTTAAGATTAAATGGCTGGTCCCTTAAGCTGTAGGGGTGAAGAGTTTGATATTACAAAAGAAGCTGCTACTTTCTATTTATACTGTGCATTAATATAAAGCCACACCACTCCCCTGAGAACTTGCATCCTGATAACAAGTTAACCAGTTAAAAATGCAAAATTCGAGCATAGGTCCCATTTGTTTAAAATAGAAAATACCCAAAACCCAAAACTGACCCCTATTTTTTAAACAATCAAAGTTGTTAATGAACTCTTCATATATTACTCATTTTATTATCAAAATGTTAGACGGGACCTGGCAATTTTAAATCTAATAAAATTCTCAACTTGTAATAAGAAGTTGTATATTTTGTTCAGTTTTCTTTCCAAAAAACATACTTTATAAACCAATCCCATAAATAACAATATACAACAAAATTTAAATCAATGACAATGACAGTATTACCTACATGTGGATTAATAGATTAATAGATTAAATACCAATTAAATAAAATTTATCAAATGAAATTTGTGTTTTATTTCTATCTTTTAGTTCAGTTTAATTTTAATCATCATACACTGTATATAATACTATCATAGTTTTCTTGAACTTACATTACTGTGATAAAAGTGTTATATTCTTAAGTAACTCATGAAAATATTAATGTGTGTGAATATCTAATTAATCTGAAATGTGCTGCAACATGGAAATTTTCATTCCAGATCCTGCTCTTATATGATTTTTAAAAAGTGAACATGTATTATTATCATACCTATGTCTTGTGAATTATATTTCTTTCTAAATTAAGAAATCATTAATTAAACTTGAGTATTTGCATACACTTTCCAATTTCATTGACTTTTCATACCCTAAGGGACCCAACAAGATGTTTAAAGTGTATCCTGTAAATGAAGTAAAGATAGGTAGAAAAGGCAAATCACTGTGCACTGTAAATCAAGTCAAATATGTAAATTCAACTGAACATGATAAATGCATGTACTAAATTTAATAACAACTGATGGGAGTTGATTCAAATGGGTTTACAATGAATGTCAAGACTGTTGTGATGTTTATGATACTATTTCAGGAACATTGAGTTTTTGCTTCAGACAGCTATTTTTAATGTTGTAGTCACAGGTACTAGTGAATGCCATTCATGTATTATGTTATGTAAAATATTAGTATTGATGGCAGCAGCTTTCAAGATGGGTTTTGGCCATCTTGAAATAGTGTCCCTTTTCATTGCCCAAAAATGAGACCAGAAAACTAACAGTTTGGTTTCATTTGGTTTGTCCTATCAAAATAACTACAAGAATGACTGCACAAAGACATCTGTCTGATGAAAAAGCTTGTCATTTTAAAAGCACAGTTTGCACATAAGCAAGAGATGTCTTATTTAATTTTTTTTTATGTACTCATACATAGAAGATAATTATCACTTTTTCTACTATTCTTTTATTTCCTGGTTACATAGAGACTTAGAGCCATTTGCATTTTTAATGCACATATGAAGAATTGCTATTACATATTACACTATAAATGAATTATTTGGACATGTTTTCTGTCATTTAATAAGTATCAATCAAACACAACTAGAAGCTTGCCATGGATTCATGTTTTAGGTTTTAATTTGTATTATCTTTATAGTTTAAATTATATAATTTATCCATATATTTACAAAAGAATTAAATCTCTGCATTTATATTTTTATCTTTTACTTAATTTTTACATTTCTTTGGAAGGGTTTATATAATAAACAATAAAATAAACATTTCTGCAATATATTTTATGAAATTTTTTAAACTTTACTTTTATTTTGAACTTCACAACCATTTTTGAGATGAGGTGCAATAAAATATAACCACACATAAATGGACATTCACTGCATATTGAGTCCACCTCTGAGCTTTTCATAAATTAGTGTTGCACAATTCAAAAAGTATCCATTCAACCAAGTAACATGACTCTGTATAGAACTGTATTTGACAAAATGACCACACCAAAAAACTTTAATACTAAGGTTAAATTATTGTGTGAATAGATGGATGGACATGCATACAGACATCAAGTGATCACTTTCTCAAGCCTCTACAAAAGTTGGCTTGACACAAATGAGAAATACAAAAAACAAGCAAACATAGGCAGTATATTGCAGAACAATACCTTTCCCTCCATTGACTTGGAGTACACCTTTTCCATACAGCCAGGTTGTCTCTAAAAGAATACTGCCACCACTAGCCCCACCACTTCCACCATCACCATTTCCCCCATTACACTGAATTGTACCTGGAACATCAAGAAGAAATTATACTTGTTCTATTTTACATCAAATCTCCATTCTAACACCTACTATCATGATATCTACTATCATAATCATAGACATGACCCTTTCTATCCCCCAAAAACTGGTATAGGAAAATTTCTGGCAACATCAAACTCTTATACCTGCCTGAACACTGCAAGTCACATCACATGACATTTTAGTCCCAAACCCCCAACATGGTCATGATTTTCAGTGAGTTTATAAAGAAATAAAAAGAGAAAGAGACAAATGCCATTCTTGACAAAACAGTACATTCTTATAATCTGTAGTTTGTGTGAACTGTAAACAGTCATCCTTAATGCCCATAAAAAATTAAAAATTATCACCACAGGTAAGTTTATACAGTTAATTTCAATGACACAATTATAAGGTAAAGTCAGTCTGAGATAAATGTCCACCACTGAACAAATTACTTAACTAACAAATGTTATGGTGATTTGGTGCTAAGAACCCACTAATCACTGCTATTGGAAAACTCATTAGGTTAATTTGCATAGGTAAAGTAAAGAAAGTGGAACTGCCCATTTACTTAAAGTAAGGTAAGCTGTAAATAGCAATTTTGAAGCAACAACATTTATTATACATTGTTGCTTTTGAACTGGACTTTAAGCCATCTTTATTAAAGATTATTAACTAGTTTATGATTAGTAACATTATTTTTTTGAAGTTGGATTTTGCTCCAAACAAAAAATGCAAATCATGATTACTTCAGTAGTGTGGATATGATATTTATTTCTGAAGGTAAAATACTGAAATATTGTTGTGATTCATGGAAGGATGAGTCACCCATGCAATGGGAACAAATTCCAGCAAAACTAAGTTTCATTACTTCTGGTTAAGGGTGTCTGACTTTGCTAAGCACAACAGTCAGGGGTGAACATTTGCACATAATGAAATGTTGGATCAATAGTTGTCATTCTGAGGTGTATGCCATCCATTGACATAGTAACACCACCAAAGTAATAAGCATGTTAAACCACTCATTAATTGACCATGTCAAAAGAGCTAAAAGTGCTTTTTTTCAATTTAGTTGCTTAGAACAATCTACCACTTGCAACTGCAGATTATTGCTCAGACCCATGTGAAGAAATGTTCAGTTGAATCTTCAGGGAAGTTCAAATAGTATCATCCAGTATAAAATGAGTACAAAAACAAATACTAATAATACTTTCGTCATCTTCATACCCTCCACTAAATTAGTAACAGAAGTTAAGTCTACATCAAGTTATGATTATATTCCACTCTCCAATGGATTATGAAAACAAATTTTTTATGTCTGTTTCATTGAGACTATGTCAGTGTGTGCATAAATGTCTATATTCATGAGGATATATGACAATGTCATGTCTACCAAATATCTTTTGTTTGAATGTATATTTAAATGCTTCAAAGAAAACATATTTTCTTTTATTCAAATTAGAATTTGCAGTCATAAGCAGATGACTGCTTCATAAAACTTTGAGTCATATGCACTGATCTCCAATGGGACCACAAAACACAACCACAGAGTCTCAATATCCCCTCAACACAATCTGGAAGGCTGGCAGGTATGAACTTGTGCAATATAGTGAATCAGATTGTGCAATATAAAAAATTCTGCTCACAACATTCTTCGCCATAAAAAATGCTTCTAACAACATTCTTCTTGCAGGAGTGCTATAAGTGAAATGAAAATTTCTAACAATAATCTTAACATTGTTGAGGACAATTACAATTATGGGGAGTTTCACAAAAGTTACAATCAACTTTCTATCTAATGATGACCAAGTTTTGAAGTTCATATACAAACCATCAATTCTAGCAGACTTGTTGATATGCATGGTGATGACTCCTCCACCATAGATCTCAATAAAACCTTCTCCAAATAAATTACTCTTCCTGCCATTACTTCCAAAGTCTGTGGGTTTAGTAGTATGCCCATAAAACATTCCTCCAGCATTTGTGTATGATCCTTTTCCTCCCTGTCCACCATGTCCAGCACCAGCTCCATTCACACCAACGCCCAGCCCTCCATTGAACTGGCGAGACTGAAATCAGTGGTAAGAATATATGCATTATTTGCTTCATATTGTCAATGTATTAAATGTTTTTACTATATTCAAAACCACTTAAATGTTTTTTTACTATCTTTCAAAACTTTATTACATAAAATATTCAAACTGAGGATGTCTGATATCAAACATCAAATATTATACATGCCAACCCTGTAAGAGGTGTAAACATAATTATTGCTATTATAAGTGGCAAAAAAGCATAATTTGGGCATAAAAAAGTGTAATCTAGATATTACATACCAGAAATAGAGCATGTATGAAAAAATAAATTTATTTTTGCTACTAAACTGAATCTGCAGCTGGTCAAAACTAGGGTAACTATATGCAAAATCCATGTGGATTAGAATCAAAATGCAAACACAAAACATAGTGAGAAATTATTGATGTTTAGCACACGCATTAACTAGTCAATATGTGTAACTGAATGATTGTGAACTGGAATTCTGTAATGATCACGATCATGTGCTCAAAGTGCTATATTACATTATTCTCGTGTTCTTCTAAAGTTGGTAAAGCAGTGATGATTTGTCCTTTTTTCCTGATCTGACATGTTTTCAAGTTTCAAAAGATCCATCTACTCAAACATTTTCTGTCATATAACATCCAAGACTCACACTATAAAGCATTTTGCTAAAAATCTGGCAACATTTTCTTTAAAAATATACTCTGGTCTGATAACTAATTAGCTTATCACTATATTGAATCTGTGAGGCAGAGTTCATATCTGAACAAACCCATTTGTTTTCCTGGAAATACGCAATATACAGTTGCTATAAACAGAAAAAATAAAGAAAGTACTCTTATTCTATTCTTAAGTATCAGTTATCTTTTTAAGGATATTCTCAAATTTATATGAGTGGAATTATAGCTATTCTAATAAATATGACTAATAATAATATTGCTTTATAGTTTTTATATTTTTTAATGATCCAAAAAAAGCATTATCCATATACAGGCCAGCATAAAATGTAATTTGGCAATTTTGTGAAGAAAAAAAACATAATGATTACACCAAAAGTGTAATGCTTGGCATGTATGAAATAATCAAAAAAAGTCAAAAGATTGGAAACACAAAGGTTCAAAGCAAAGTACCGATTGTCCTAATCTATTGTTATTGTGGAATCTTTCATGTGGCAGAAAACTGCCACTCCAAAACTAGGTTGCTGTTTACCTTGCCATCAGCAGTGATAATTCCTGAATCCTCCACTTCCAGTTCCTGTATAAAGATCTCAAGTTTGTCGGTCTCCAATACACCCCCACTCTCAATTTTCAGGCTGTCACCACGGAAAATCATTCCATTAGAGTTACTGTCAATCACTAACTTACCTCCTCCCTGTACTGTGACTCCTGAGAAGGTGATTTCACTGGTCCGTAAAATTGTGCTGTTTCCAAATGGTCTTAAAGTAATTAAATTGAATAAATCTTTTTTATTATTGGTTTAAACTTTACAACAGAAATGAAAACATGCTAAAATAAAATTCATCCAATAAAATTAAAGCAAATATTAAAAATAAAATGTTCTGGCATGTGAACATGAAACTTGTAACATCAATTAGGAAAAATTAATTATCTTTAAAGAATTGGTCATGGATTTTGATGGATTTGGTATCAACAAATAGGATCCTAAATAGACAAAACTTGAGGAAATGTAGAAAAATATGAAAAGATACATGATCTATGATTTTCATTTTACAGGTACAGATCCAAAATTACCATTTGTATGAGAAAAGCCATTTCAAAATTAGAGCAAATGCAAACTTAAAGGTAAATGGTACACATTTTTTTATGGAAAATTGTATCTCTGATTTTGGAATATATGAATATGATAAACCACCTACCGAAGAATCACCTTCCCTTTTGGTCCAATAATAAGGTTTTCTACTCCAGATAAAAGTCCCTCCATCTCCAGAGTGATGCTGTTAATTAAAAGAGTCTTCTCTGCCCTCATAGTACCACCTGGGTAAACCACCAGTCCGAATTTTAACTCTGGACTATCTGGGGGCAATTTAGCCAGGATTTCTTGGTATTGACCAATATGAAACATTCCATTTTTAAGCCCAGTGGTTTTGTGGATTACAATAAACTGCTTATATGAATCAATATTCCTTCGATGCAAAGCAAGTTGAGCCTGCCCAGAAAGATGGATCTCGTTGAATTCATGTGTAAAAGTACCATTATTAGCCACAATATTGGCAATGTTTCTGGGGTCATAGAGCCAAGTATGAAAGCTGTGCTCACCACGATGAGCATCAGACAGAATGCCCCAGTCAATGTGAGAACTTTTGGGGACACAAAGATCCTTGTTATCTACAAAGAGCCGATCGCTATGACCTCCATTCAAAAGTTGTCTCCAAAGCACAGTACCTGCACCTCCACATTCATAACCATGGCCTCCATGAGAGTAAACAGAGCCACCGAATGTGCTCATTTCATAATGTATGGCCACTCTGCCACCACCTCCACCACCACCTAAACAAGTTGCCCCACCAGCAATAGAGCCACCAATAACTGTAATAACTCCTTCACCATGAAACTCCTTTGTAACAATGTAGATACTGCCACCTGCACCACCACCAGCCATAGCACCTGACCCAAGTTTACCATCACTGCGGAGTTCACCATCCAATGTCAAATTTCTGTTGACTCTCAGGTTGATAACACCACCTGGTAACAGTCATATTATAATAAGCTGAAGTAAGCATAGCACCCTTAGATTCTGAGATGCAAAATGATAAATCTGTAAACTGTGCAATCCGTATCAACATATTCATCATGCATGATAATTATGTAAACTGTTGCAACAAAAACATATATTTCAATATTATGATAGACATTTGATGTGTACATATGTATATTCAGATTTCTAGCTGACATACTAAATAAAGAATACTGATAATTCTTCAACAATGAGAGAGCTTGCTAAATAAGTTTTCGAGACTAGCTTTACAGGGTGATTTACATAAATTCCATTATCTTTATAAATGTCTGCATATACATACATTAGGAATATTTAAATTCCCAACATGTACTCTAGAAATCCTAAAGATATAAAAGATATTCAAGCTTATAAACTCCCAAGAATGCGATACACATGTCGAACTATTTGTTTTTACTGCATTGTGATAAACATGCAGATAACTGTATATTAATATGTCGTTCTACTTGAGTTTTATTCATAAACAAAGCATTTACACTTACCAAACAATCTATGATTTGTCAAATACTTTCCATTTGGCCTATTAATTAGATAGCAAACATCTGGTCACTACTGAACCTTAATTTGTTCTGACTGTTAACTTGTTTTTGTTTTGTTTCACATTTCTTTACATGGGGCATACTTAAGAATTATAGTCCAAAAGTTCAAAAGCTTAGAGAAGCTAGAATCCCTGAATGGTGTGTTTTGTTCTTAGTGACACATTTTAGCATTTGTTATTAAAATGTGAAATGGTAAATTTCCCTGCTTTCTATTTTGTCTTTTTTAGTAAAGTTATACAGTTTAAAATTGTTTAGGGAGTAATAAAATCGAAATAACAATGTACTTCACAACAAGAAAAAAAAAACAACAGAAAAAAACAATATCCTCCAAATATGCTGCCTTCAAAACTTCCTTACTTCACAAGTGTGTGTGTGTGTGTAGAAAGTATTTTCTATGTACATATTTTTATTAAAGAATCTTTTTTTACAAAATAAAAAGAGTATATTATGGTTTAAATTTGCTACATTTCAGACAAAAAAGATCAAGTTATTAAGCAAATTAAAACTCTGAATTTATATTGCCTTATAGACTAGCAACAACTCTGCTCTATCAAATTAACTCAGAAAGCATTTGGCATAAATTATTCTACAGCTTTGGTTGTAGACCCATTTGCTGTTATTATAACAGTTACTTCATCTGATGATACCATTACTTCTTCATATTAACTGCTAAAATGTGAAACATTAAACCATCAAATTTCCCAGAAAATATATGCCACAGGTACATGACCTAATATAAATTGTGATTGTTTGCATTTATGTTGATGTCACAAGAATCCATCATGCTAAATCAATTAATTACTCTTTGGTGAATTGGTCCAAACTTTGGTAGGGTATACAGCTCTCTACCATTATAACATGCATCATTATAATGTGATTCCAGACATAATGCAGTACTACTATAGACTCATGACGAAAATCACACCAAGTTTTAACTATATTAGTTGAAAGAAAATAAGGTAAAACTTAGCCTTATATCTTCATTTCCTTTCCAAAATATCATTATTTAACAAAGTTTGATTTCTATGCCACTGTTGTGTATACTACACTATTCTTAATATAATGCAGTTTGCTACATAATAAGATCAGTGGTTATGGACCCTGACTACCACATTATAACAAGGGAGAGTTGCAAGTGTTTACATTCATCACCTTCATTCCTTTCTCTATTTATAATACAGTATACTCAGCCTGATGCAAATCATTTTATTTATTTTTTAATGTCTGAACATGTTTTAGTGACTCATCTTCAATGTCCTACACTATTACCTGACCTGCTAACCAGAAAGTGTAGAGAACAATCAATATGCTATTATATGGGCAGATAACTTGATTGTGGAAGGAACCTGTTAATGTGTCATAACTGGGTTTTGCCACATTAAATCTGATAATCACAAAGATGTGACATGTTTTATGAAATGTGGAATCTGCTGAAAATGGAAGCAAGCTTAATGCAGATTGTAAATATAATAGAAAGTAGAACCTAAATTGCACCCGATACAGAAGGTCCAAGTCTGGAAATTTTAAATACCAAGTAAGAACATATTTTCAAGAGTGACATGGCTCTAGTGGAAATAACATTTATGTTCAATATGAGGAATTCAAGCTGCTTTATCAAGTCAAGTACTTATGAAAGTGTTGATGAAATGAGAAACAAAATCTTTCATGCGTCCAATTAGAAATAATCAAGAAAATCAATATTTCATGAAGTTTAATGTTAGATGATTATGATGAAGTATGATTCATACAGCCCTAGAGATTTTTTTTCTTATTGTTTTTTCTTCAAGGAGTTTTCAAGGACTTCCAAATGTTTTCAAGTAGTATGTTAGCTTACAGAAGTGGAATGTTCTCCAAATATTTGATCCAACCAATTTTTCCCATTTTATTTATTTATTGGCTCTTTGGAAAATATGTAACAAAAATTATGAATTTTAAAAAATTATATTTCATTTCTTTAGAGAAACATTTTGAATTCCCTTACATAAATTTAAAGTTTTAGGCCAATTTTGAAAAATGTTTTTGCCATATTCTTGGACTTTTCAAGGACAAAAATCAAGGCAAGAACTTACCTCCTTTTCCTCCTACATTTAAAACTGATGAACCACATTTCAGATCATGTGGATCCCCTCCCCCTGATCCACCATTACCACCATACTCCAGAGGGGTATAGAGGGAACCATAACTGGGTGGAGATCCTACCACTCTCTGCTCAGCAGCCTGACCCCCTGCAGCACCATTACCACCTCCAGAACCACCTGCAGAATAGTTACATAAATTGTTTAACCCCCAAAGTTGATATAACCAAGTCTACTCATAAACTTAGCATTTTTTGTTAGATGAAAGTTTTCCTCTACAAAATAATAACAATTAATTTAACTAAACTTTAAAGCCAATAGTGAAATTTTCTAAATATTGGATGAACTATTTCAGAGTTATAAGAAATGGTTTTGTGTACTATGGTATACTATAAACACAAACCTAGGTGTCTAACTGTCAGTGGATCAAGTTTTCTTAAAGTGAGACAAACTTATATCTCCAGATGTGAATAAGTAATATTTCTCATACAGTCTGAAATAAGACTAATTCACTGTCCTTGCAGTCTGAATATGCAATAACTAACAACTGGTGGAGACTGGCATTTGGTCAACTCTGCCTTTTATGCTACAGAATCTATGAAGCTGATAAGCATGTATAGCATAGAGGAACAGCATCAGCATTCAGCACAGAGCTCCTGTGTTTGATTTCTGTTAATTCACTATCAATTATTAGGTAAAATATTTTTTTTGTTTATTTCATTGTTACAATAACAATGAATTTAAAGACTCAATCAGCAAAATTTTTCATCTGTTAGTGATAAACCCCAGCATGTATTGTTCCATCAAAAGTGTACATGTGAATTTAAGTAGATACATTATCACCAAACAAAAGTCAATATATATATATATATATATATATATATATGATTATATATATTGCCACATGTTTAAAAGTCCTTTATGTAGACATTAATGTGGCTTAGTTGACTATGGAAATTACTGACCAAAGGCCTTGACGTTTAGTCACTGTATGGAGTCTTGAACTTGTTGATTGTACAAAAACCATTACTTTTTTAAAACAAGAGTATTTTATTAGACATTTAGACTCCCAAATCTATAGGTTTTTTTCTTATTATAAATGCTAATCATCTATTAAGACTGCTCACAGAACTTGCTCCAAAACCAAGGTTTTTATACATAACTAATTTTTCTCTGCATCTTTACCTTGGATTCCAAAGTCAACATGCCTTTAATTTCTTACTATAGGTGCAGACGCCCTACAAACTTTGCTCAATGTATGCAGTACAGAACTAAAGTAAACCTTTGGTTAAGGTACATCTCAAGAAGTGAGATTTTGTTTAGAAACCATTTTTCATTTTTTGGTAACCATGACCATTGGCCTTTATTTCCCCAACATTGATAGGCCTTTATTCTTACCCCAATTTATAAAGTCTTGATGAGGTCTGTGATGTAGAACTAATGTTAAAATGTTAAAACCATTTTTCTTCTTTGAGTCACCTTTGACCCAATCAGTAGGCCTTTCTGCATGTGCAAGCCATCCACAAAATCTAGTGAAAGTTCATTCAGTACAAAGTTATTGGTCAGAAACAAAGAAGGTCACAGATATACAAATGTACTGATGGACAGACAGATATACAGACATCATAAAATCATACACTCCACCTTTAGTGGGCATATTAAAATTGAGGATGCTGATCTTAATGTTTATTCTTTGCTTCAAAGCTTACATGCAAATGAACAAACAATGTAAGGTATTGTGAATTCACAAAATTTTGTTATTTATTTTAAGAGCATAGTCTTGTAATATCTGTTTAATTAACTCATGTAAATTCTAAAGACTCCAAAATGTTTAGTATGTTTTCAAAATCTAAATATTTTATGCAACTATGGTCTGATCATCATATATTTAATCTACCTCCTCTAATAGTGGATATTCCACTCTGGTAGATGTCTGACATGGCTCGTCCACTGGTATCAATAATCCCAGCTACATCAACCTGGATGGTGTCTGCTGATACTTCCAACCAGGGTGTCTGAAAAGCAGCATAATGTTAATGTGTATTTACATTTGGAATATTAGCATCATCATCATTATCAACTAATTCTAGTACAGCTTAATCAAAAGATTCTAAAGAAAATGAAGAAAAAAAAAAGAAAAAGAGTCCAGATTACCATATATACTCATAGATAAGTCAGATGTTTTGACTCTGAAAGATCAGTAGAAAACATGGAGTGAAACCCATCTTTCATCCTCCATTTATATAAAACCAGCAAGTACTTGGGTTTTGTTTTAACCTTGTAATGATTGCAATTTTGTATTGCCATTGACAGGACAGAGGATGACTAAATGTAAGATAAATTCAGTGGTTTTTGTTCTTAGTGACACATTTTAGCATTTGTTATTAAAATGTGAAATGGTAAAACAAAAAGGGCAAGGTGAGCTAATTCATCACCATCATCATCAGTCCTGTAGTCTGGTAGACCACTGGGGCACCGCACAAGACCGAACAATCAGCTTCCTCCATTTCTCTTGATTCTCCATCCTTTTCACTCAGTCTCATGTCTGTCCACTCCCAAATGTTGTTTTTCCACCTCTTTCTCTGCCTGCATCTCTTTCTTTTGCCTTGTACAGTGCTTTGCAGTATTGTCTTAGCAAGTCCTGATGATCATGAGACATGCCCATACCACTGCAGTTTATGTTTTTTCACTGTGATCAGGCGGTCTCAGTGAGGCTCAATTGCTTGTCTGATCTTTTGCCTTATTTCTTCATTGATGATATGGTCTATTTATGAGATGCAGAGAATCTTTCAGAAGCATCTCATCTCTTTGGCCTGTATCTTTTTCTCTAAGTCAGCTGTTATGGTCCATGATTCACACGTGTAGAGAAATATGGATATCACCAGGGAGTGCATCAGTCTGACCTTTGAATTGAGTGCAATGTTCTTGTCACTTCAGATGGGCTTCAGTTTTGTCAGCACTGTTGTTTTCTGCACAATCCTGGAAAGTACTTAAGGCTTCAATCCTTCATCTGTTACAATTGCCCATAAATACTTGAAGCTGTGGACTGTTTCTAGTCTCATACCTTGGATCAGTTTGGTCTTCTCTGCACTAATTTCCATACCATAGGTTGCAGAGGTTTTGTCAAGACTCTACTAAGCTAGCTAGTTCTTGCTCATTTCCTGCTAGTCCATCAATGTTGTCAGCCAAATGTAATTTGGTGACTGTTCTGCCTCAGATGCTGAATGTCCCTTCATGATTTTCAAACTCGTCAGCCGTGGTTCTCTCCAGAAAGATGTTGAATAATGTGCGAGAGAGCAGATAGCCTTCTGAACCAGTCCCCTATGCTGCTGTTGAAGTATACTGCACTGGGGGCCTTGTCATAGAGGTGCTCTATTATTGTAATGAGGTTTGCATTGATGTTGTACAGTCTCATGGTCACCCACAAGGCTGCATGCCATACCCTGTCAAATGCCATCCTGAAATCCACAAAAACATGGTACAGATCTTGCTGGTGTTGGAGGTACTTCTTACACAATATCCTGAGGTTAAAGATCTGCTCTGTTGCGCTGCACTCTGCTCTGAAACCTGCCTGATACTCAGCAATGATCTTTTCAGCCTGTGGTTTTAGTCTGTTCAGCAGTATCCTTGCTTGGATGGCTTATAAGACTGATTGTATGATGGTTTTCACACTGTTCTAAGTTGCCTTACTTGGGGATGGTGATGATGAGCGATTTAGTCCATGGCGATGGCCATACTCCTGTTTGCCAGATGTTTTTTTCAGATGTTTGTGAGGGAGCTTATCATTGCTTCTCCTCCTGCTTGGACCAGTTCTGCTGGGATGTCGTCCACTCCTGCTGACTTCCTCTTTTTCAGCAATCTCACTGCTGCTTCTACTTCTTCACATAGGATAGGGTGGTTATCATTGTTAGTTACTGGAGGGACGTTCAGTACCTATGGATCTATTGTGGCTCAGTGGTTGTAAAGTTCTGTGCAATACTCTGTCCATCTTTTCTGAATATCTTTTTCTTCTGTGAGGCAGTTTCTGACATTGTGATGTAAGGAGGTAACTTGCTGTTCTTTTGAGCTTGTTAGATCTTATACCAGTTAGTATGCTTTCTTGCTGTTGTTCCTTTTCAAGTTTCCTTCAATGTCTTTTAACTGTTCTTCTCTCCAGTTCTCTTTTGCTTTTTTCATGCTTTTCCTGACTTCCCAGTTGACTTGCCTTGTACTGCTCTACCCCTTTTGTATCATTCTTTTTCTTCTTCAGCTTCCTCCTCTTGTCACACAGGTTCAGGACCTCAGCTGTGACCCAGGGCTTCTTGGCTGGGTGATGTCTACCAAGGATCTTGCTGGCTGTTTCGTTCATTGCTGTATTAAAGTATTAAAGGTGGTAATCAACGTTTCTATATCTGTATCAGCATCAAGGATGGTGCAAGGTGCAAATTTCCTACCAATGATTGCCCAGAAGGCTTCTGCTACTTTGGGATCCTTCAGTTTCTCAAGCTCAAACTTTATTCTTGTGTGGCTCTCTATCTTGAACTTCTTTGGATGGTCACTTCCAATGTACACTCCAGGAAAAGTTTGAGTCTTGATGATGTTTACACTTGACTATATGTGCCTTTTCACTATGATGTAGTCAATCTAACTGTAATGGTCTCACTTAGAGTATCCATCTTCTGGATACTTTGTGGTGACTGAAGGTGTTTGCCAGCAAAAGGTCATTATAACTAGCAAATTCCATGAGCCTCAGGCCCCTCTTATTGGTCTGTGCATTGCAGAAAGTGCCCACATGCTCCTTTCCAGTTCATGCATGTGTCCATGCCTATCTTGGCATATTCCAATCGCTTTGCACAACCAGAATGTCTTTCTTTGGCATTTTACCAACAACTTCTTGTAGTTGGTCATAGAAGTCTTCCACATCTGCATCATCATCATCTGATGGGATTTTTGCCTGTATGATGGTAATGTTGAATGGAGTTGCCCTGAGGCGGATGGTGATGAGCAGGCTGAAGACTGGCTGACATCCCATAGTAGTACTCATGCTGTCCTTGTGGACAAGGAGCCCAACTGTCTGCTCATGTTTGTTGATGATCCCAACACTCTGCTTATGTTTGTCCTCTCTGCCACTGAAGTACAGTTTGTGGCCTTCCAAGGCAGTTGTTTATCCAATGTTCTTCCACTGTATCTCACAGAGTCCTAGGATGTTCCAGCGGTATCTATTAATTTCATATGTAAGTTCCTCAAGCTTCCTGCTGCTCTCAGTGTTCTCACATTCCAGGTGCCAATGTTGATGTTGTTCATGACACGAATCTTGCTGCTATAAGCACCAGTCACATACTTTCCAACTCTGTCCTGGTGCAAGATGGAAGGTGCGGCACCTGTTGACCTGGGCGATGCCCAAACAGGAATGGGCTGAGCAATGGTAGACAGTTTTCAATGTGGTGTGTCTAGGGCTGCTGATGGCTGGCAGAGCCCAACCCTTTCCAGGCCTTACCACAGCTGATTGCCTCCAACTAGATGGCTTGCCTTGGTCATGATCATGCATCCATTGAACTGTTTGACAGCTTTTCCGCTTGGCTGTTGACTTCATATCAGATGTTGTTCCGCCCAGTGATGCCATGTTAATACCACACTATTTATCCATAGCTAGAAAATCTGTGGGGGGCCGGAATGTTTATTTTCCGTGCAAGTCTGGAGAACTTGCCCACAGCTCATTTACAGCTAGTTACTCATCATTAAACTCAAAACTGATCTAAAACTGGTAAATGTTTACAAGTCAATTAAATGCATATTCTATGTCAATTAAAGTCTACAATGCTATATATATATATATATATATATATATATATATATATATATATATATATATATATATATATATATATATATATATATATATATATATATATATTTGCTATGGAGTACATCAGTTAATACGTTTGGACATAGCTTTGAAGTTTTGATGTAAACTTACACAAATGAGTATGCTAGAAAAAAAGGATAAACACAACAGGTGAACTTGATTCCAAAATGATAATGGCTAAAATCTTTTAAAGTACAGGCATAATCTGCTAATTATCCCATATATACTTTTTGGTTGATAATAGAACATAACAACTTGACAAATTATCAAACACTACCTGATGAAACCAAACTATGTCAATACTAGAAGAACTCAAATACTGTAAATACTGGTTTAACTGACCTCAATTCTGCTTCCAGAGTGCAGCCTTAACTGTTTGTCTATCTGCAAACTCAATGAGGGTTTGTGTTCATTCAAATAAGAAGATGACAGTTTACCATCAGCATAAATCTCAAGAGACTCCAGCCCAAAGTGCAGTAGATCATGGTTCTTGTAGTGGCCCTGTTGCAAAACAAAATCAATTTAAAAGACTGACCTATAATGTTATGGATTTCTATTTGTGATAAACATGAAATCTGCCACAAAGAAGTAATTAATCTCACACTTTTCTCAAATATTCATTACTAGTAACATCACCTGTTAAACTACCACCATCAGTATGCCAGCCCTTCCAGGCAAAGTACTGGATCACATAGCTAAAGTTCATCATTTTATCTAGGTGCAAGGTTTTGCACCATGTCACTTGCATATACACACATGCACTAATGGCAGGCATGTATGGTCAGGATACTCTCCCACCACCATTAATTGTGTTCTTCAGCTAGGAGTGCATTCATTAGGCAATGTGTAATGTATGGATGAATAAAGAAGTTCAACACTGTAAAACCAAGTGACTGCAATGGTATATAATGTTAAATCCATGCAATGAGAATCTAAAAAAATTCAAGTTCCCGGATATTGTTTTATTTCATCTATGAAAAAGAATACTCATCTAAGGTATTATCTTCATCTATCATGCCATGAGAATTTAACTGTGGACCATAAAAAATAAATATAACACAGTTCCTATTTTACCAGTCTGTTTGCTTCAGTGTTTAAAAGAACTTCAATACTTGAAAGTTTTTATTTCATATTAAGAAAAATGGTGTAAAGGGACTTGCTAGGAGACACATGGCAGATGCTGACCCAGTCTGGTCTGGATGAAATTCAAACCCACTCTTTTTGTTGTGAGTCCTGCATGCCAACCATTAACCAACAATGGCTCCTGGTCACCAATCGATACCAATGCTAAAGAATTCTATTGCTAATGTGAACAGGTTTGACTTCTTATAAAGGATACCTGCACAGATGAATGAATATATTTCTTCTTACAAAAATTATACAAAACCTTGCTATCTGGTCTAATGATCAACCCAGAAACTCAAATACAGTATCTAATACCATCATGAAAGCTAATTGCCAGCTTGAAACAAATTACCATGCTATAACCTAATAAAAATCAATAACTCTCATGCAAAACTATCATACAAATAGTATTTACCTGGTTCAAACCTTTAGATACTAGTATAAATGTATGGCTATTGATTACCTTATTTCCTATGAAGAAGTTCACTCCTCGTCCAACAGAAAGTTTTCTAACACCATCAATGATGCCATCCATGTAGATTGTTTTATAAGTTAAATCAGTGAGCTGGATATCTGAATAGAAAAAAGATAATACATTCTCAGACGATCATTGTTACTTTTTATGTGCAAAACAAGTGCTGCTTAAGGTACTGCATGTTACAATAATAATCTATAGTAAATTAAGGGATGTTATTATTTCAGTTAAGTACAAATATTAGGTTAAAAAAAACAACACAAAATACATACACCCTCCCAGCAAATACAACCCCACTAAATAGTTTTTTGCTCAAAATGATGATTTGACATGCCATGATTTATATTACCTTGCTGATCTGAATAGTGTTACTACTGCCTGGAGATCAAAAACAATTTTTATCACAAACTTTTTACAAAATTAATTTTTATTGCAGCAATAAATAAATATACAAAATGGTATTTAGTGTAATTTTAATTTATAGGTTTCTATTCAAATTATCATATTTTATTCCAACTTCTTTATTAGGATCCCTTAGCTACTCCTTATGTTGTGTATATATGTAATTTTAAGGACAACAAGAATCAAGCAAGAAAAAAACACAACAAACAGAATTCTGGTTTATTACTTAACTAACAGAACATAAACAATTATCTAGGGAACATCCAAAACTTAAGGGTAGTTCAGCCCATTTAGCCTGGTGACCTCCAGCACAACTCATAGGAAACCTTTCTTGATTGATATAAGTCTTACATTTGTGTCAAGTATAATGGAGTGTACATATAATTAAATTAGTTGTCTGTTAGTTTTAAATTTTATAAATTATTTTTATTTCATTACATGTTAGAGTAATAACTTTATTCACTGGATTTTACATTTTTCTAGAAAATCCAGTTCAGTTTTTTTAGCCCAATAAAAGTGCAATAGTGTAGCTACATTATATTTTTAGCTGACCTAGTTCCTGACCTTGATTCAGAATTATAAACACAATGAAAATCATTCATCAAGATCAAGGTCATTCATGATTTGTGTCAGCTCTGTTGTAAACATTTTTTTTTATTATTGAATTTTATAGTAAGATTTGTTTAGTATGATCAAATTCATCCATGTCGTGTCAACTGACCTATTGTCTTAACTACACTATTCAAACTAAGTTACCACATGGCCCCATCACATGATCTAAAATTGTGCATAAAACTATCGCTTTTAGTGTTTTCAGTCAGTTGTAAATTCACATCTTTAGAGATTAAGGTTTTTTTATGGTGATGCCAGTTTGATTGAAAATTCTTTTATTTTTCTGATTTAATAATTTATATTCCCTGGAAAGTTTTGGTGTTCATAATAATTCTTGGACAAAGACATCAGAAATTATTTGAAATTCTAAAGCCAGAATATTATTCTTGATTCATAAAATTCAACGAGGAACTGTTGACACATCAGTACAATACTGCATTCATCTGACGTCATTTTCCTCCATCCTGGAACTTCATTGGGATTCGAACTTTGATTCATTTAGAACTTTTTGTGATAGGACATATGTTTTTAAATTCTAGGATTAATTTTCGGAATATATTCACAAACTGTAAGTCCTTTTTCATATTTTACCTTGTTTTCTAAGGAAATAAATTATTTTGTTAAGTTTTACAAAGCTTGTTGGCTTCACCCTTTTCTTTGTACAAGCCTAGACATGTAACAGGAGCACCTCAGAGATATCAGAGAGGATGTGTAATCTTTCTGTTAAATCTTGGACATTTAGATAGTACAGCCAATTGCTGAAACTTACCCTAACCCAATCCCCAACCCTACATAGCCTTCTAAATTAATATTCCATGTATTAGCAATTACATAAATGCATGGTTATTATGTAAACAATGCCAATATGAAAGCCTACCAGCAGGGAGAGTAATGTTGGAAGCATCATAAACCCTGAAAGATGCTGGAAATGGAACATCCCCATCCTTTATAATGATATTCTGATCCACTGATGTGTGCAGCATCCCTGACTTGTCTCCATGGAAATTACGAATGGTTATCTGAACAGGTGCCGGTGTCATATTCCTGAATGCCAAATGTCCCTTACCAAGAATGTTCACATGGTCAAAGGTCATGGTACTGTTTGTATCATCATCATAGGTTATAATATAGGTTCTCATGCTGTCTTGAAGTCGATTAGTAATGTACTGGTTTCTGGGAGAGTAACCATTATTGTCAATGGTGACAGTAGATATGTTACCACCTGAACCATTAGGGACCATGGTAAAAACAGTTCCTGATCCACCCTGTTCATAAAATCCATTTCCTCCGTAGGTTTGGTACGTCCCTCTAAACTGATAAGAGTTTTTGGCATAAACAGCTATTCTTCCTCCTCCACCTCCTCCACCAACAACCTAAAACAGATTACCGTTATTTACCATGTGTTTTTTTTTTCCTTTTTAAAGAATCATAAATTTTATATTATTGGCTGAAAGTTGCAAATAAGAATTAAAAAGACAGATCCTCATATCTTTGTAATATTTGCACTAATTAAGCAATCTCTCAGTGTAAGGCCCTTTATTATAAATTGGTTCCTGTTACAAGACAAGTATGAACATCAAGCCTATTTCATTAAGTGCATACCTGCCATATTTCCAGACAGTACTGAATGGTTTGGGGAACTCAAAAAGTGTTTTGCAGTCCAAGGGGTGGGTGGGAATCAGTGCACATGACCGAAAAATAATATCTAATTGAGATAAAGTTATTTTCTCATATCAACTGATATAAAATTACTGGAAATTCAAATCTGATTAAAAAACAGGTTTTTCTTTAAATATTTAATATACTTACAAATCCAAAATAACTGGTACATTTATTATAGCTTTGTCCAATAGCCTCACTACACACATGTGCAAACACTACCAGACATCAAATAATTTTTTTCAAACATACTAAGTTTCTATCTTTAAAATCCACTAAACAGTGGAATATTTTATTAAATAGTACAGTTTTTGCTGCTCTCAGAAAAGAAAAGTGAGGGTAACACAAATGTCATTCATATTCATCTTGTCACTCATTTGTGACTGAACGGTACTGTTGTTTAAACTTTCATGAAAATTTTGTTGAATTTGTCTCATCTTACAAAATGATCTTTTACATCTGCATTGCTGTAGGGAGTGGCAAACATTAGTAGTTGTTGTTGTTGTTGTTGGGCTTAACGCCATTTTTCAGCACACGATAGGCTATTCATGGCGGCCAGTATTAATGGTGGAGGAAGAAACCAGTAAATGATCTTTTACATCTGCATTGCTGTAGGTAGTGTTGTTATATAGACAAAATGTTATACACTCCAACATTGACTAATGATCATATGGTGCTTGCAGTGTGTGTACATAATAAATAACTCCCCTTACTGCTGTGCTTCACTAACTCCATCCAGGAGTGCAGAAATTTAGTTTTGCTGCTCATTTTATAGATGGTTCAACTTTTCCTAAATTAAAGTGGCATTTTGATATTTTGCTGTAGAAAAATGAACCACAATTGTAAATTCTTCTGAATACTGAAATAATTGTGCTTTGTACTTTGTAGGGTATGATCAAGATTAATTACTCACGAAAGAGAGTACAGAGAAAGTCAACTATGCCACCACCTCATTCCTTGTATATTATCGGTGCAATTCTCATTATAGTTGATTTTCAGGCTGATGGAATTTCAGTTTTTAATACTGATACCTAATGCTTCAAGTTCAAAGTCTAAAACCTTTTGCAAAGTCTAATTTGACATTCAATTTTTTTTCTCTTCTTGAAATTGAACTTTTGTTAGTTTTAAATGCATACATTTCACAGTTCATGAAAAATAAATTGTGACTTTTTTATACCAAGCTGTGATGCAAAGGTTAGAAAGAGATTTTAAGTCTTTATTGGCACTGAAACAATATATTATGCTTTGGTCATCAGATATAATTTTGGCACTCTAGGAATTATCTGAAACCATGACTTCCTTTTCGGTGATTATAAAACATATGAATGGTTTTGAAACCTAGATGAAATTAAACATTAAACAATCAAGATATGTCAACATGGTCATGTAGGCACACATACTCATCTTAAATTAAATATTATTTGTTGTTCTAAAATTTCATACCACTATAGTTTAACAAAAGTCTATTAAATCAAGATTGTTGAACATTCTGCTTCTTAAAAGCTATCAAAAAACATTTACAATGCTGGCCAGGTACTAAACTAAGTCTGGAACAGAGGCCATCAGCTATAATCTTAATATATAAAAGGATAGTACACATTTTTTTCAATGCATGCAGCCTTCATTGTGACATAATAGTATATAACACTCAGTCTGGTTTGTAGTGAATCACACCTTTAGAGTGACCTCACACAAAATGTCTATGTATTTCAACACTGATTTTGCCACATGTATTTCTTGAGAGTGTGTATACAACAACTTCCAAGGAACGTGAATGTATGAGGATACAAAAAGTGAATAATCATTAAATGATATTTGGAATAAAAATTTTAAAAATTACCCCCATAACTGAAATAAGAAGTACTAATGTAGGTCACCAAGGTAGAAAGGGATTCTATCCATAATAAGATAAAGAAATTCAACTTGAAGTATGGTGACTTTGAAATAGAATAATTGAAGTTAAAGATGCATTTTATCCAAACCTCATAAGTTTTTAGAGAAATTAAAATGGCTAAATTGTTCCATTTTTTATAAACCTAAATTTACAGTAAATATGACAAGCTTCAGAAAAACAATGACAAAACACTGATATAAAAAATCAAATTATACTAAATACATCTCATCTACCTAGTCAATGACAAAAGCTATGAATCAAAAGAGGTGCAATCAATTTTTTACCAGTGGTGATGTCTCTGTTGGAATGTATAGCATATGTATAAGTGAGGTGTAATGGTTATTATCTTTTTCACCAACAGCAGCATTTGTATTGGACTCAAAGAGCATCTGTATGACTAAGGTATAATCAATATTTTACCAGTGGTGGTGTTTGTATTGGACTGGTGGAGCATCTGTATGACTGCCAGTAGTAATATTGCTGACACTGAAGACATCTTCTTTCTCCATCACACTGTGCACAGTTAGGCACACATGACCCAGCTCCTCCACTGGCCGACACTTTTCCAGTTCCTAGAAGCACAAATGACAAAAATTAATCAGTTTTGTTTCACCTAATCAAATCTGCAAATGAAGTACTGCATTCACTTCCTCTATATGTGCCTCATGATCCCATGAGATGACATTGGTCATGGGACTGATCAGAACTGTAGTTACAATTTATGCGATCTAGAAGAAATTTTGAAGGAAGAAAACCCCAGAATTATAATAAGGTTCAGTAGACTGCTGCAGAAATTGTGTTGCAGTTATCATTCTTTTCAGTGAATACTTTTTTCATCCATTTGGGTGCACCTTTGCTATATGGCAATGTGTTGCAGCAACTTTAGAAACTTTGTCTAATCTAAGCCAAATTGCATCTTGTGCATGTCATCATGCATTTCCCACACTATATTGTGCCACACATCTTAAATCCTGACTCGTGTGCACTATGTTTTTTGTTATGAAATAAAGAAAAATCTGCCTACTATTCCTTTCATCTAATTCTATCCTGGCTCCAGCAATTATCAGTGTTACTAAAGGCAATTAAAACTTTAAGATGGCTGGTAATTTCCATTATAAAACAATATTTCTGGCAATCAAAACATTTATGACTTGTAGTCATCTGCCAAATTTCAATGCAAAGTCCCTGATGGTCACTAGTGAAATGTATTTAACAAGTCAAATAAATGACAAAATGGACTAAATTTCTGACCTCAAATACTTGCAGAAATACAGTTTGTCATTATCTCAATCATTTATTAACATTCAATAAAATAAATTCATATTTAAAAATAAAATAAAATTTTAAAATTTGAGGTTTTTTTAAAAATTGTGTTTAAGGTTCAAGACACAAAGCAGTAATAATAATATCGCAATTGTGAGCTCCATGATTTATTAAAAATCTGATAAAGTATCCTCTGAGTTTGTTTCTAAATGAAATAAAAATAAAGATAACATGAAAATTAATAAATAATTAAAAAATAAATACATGCAAGTTTTAAGAAATTTTTATTATGTTTTAAAAATTGGTTTGATCATGGGCAACAGCATAAAAAACATGCATATTCAATTGCCCATTTTGATCATGAACTGGTCATGAAATTTAATTATTAGTTTTTCATGGTCTGGAATAATATTCCAGTTGAGATTAGAAATGCCCACTCTATTTCCTCTTTCCAAACCCAGTATATACAATGGCTTCAGAGATGCAGCAAAAATAATTAAATTCCTTTGAATGAGGGCCTCAAGGTAGATTAGTTCTTAGCTAATTGAGTTACCCTCTTTAAATAAAGTCATAATAATAAAAAAAAATAATGGTCAAGATGAATAATTTAACACATTTTTCATGGTACTGCATTGATTCAAGCCATAAAATAGGACAATATGCATGAAAATTTTATGAAATATAAAGACATTTTCATGGCCATAAAAGCAGGACACCCACTTCTTGCTTCAGTTGAGAATTTTCAGGAGGAATATTACAGATTTCAATGAAATTGCTAACATACTTGTTTAATTGACACAAAAGTTGATTAAAAAACTCAAAATGCTATGTCTAAACTGTTTTACATGTCTCTTTGAATAGAAAAGAAATGGACAAGCATTCAATGAGCTGAGAAAGGAGGAACTATGTCAATTTGAAAGGAAAGATAGCTACACTTTCTCTTACATATTTGGCTTAAATGACATAAACAGAGGAGACTTTTGACTGAATTGTTCTCTAGAAAGGTACTGGACACTTAGATGTTAAATGAATTGCAATCTAAGTTTAAATACCAATAAGACAGGCCCAGTTACTAACCAATAAAACTACCAGCTTTGAGGAGGATACTTCCTCCACTTCCTCCTCCAACATCATTTGCCTCAGCATCACCTCCATCTGCCATGATGATTCCATCCATCTCAAACACATTCCTGGCTTCCATGTACACAACTCCACCTCCAAGGCCAGAATCTTTCACTGTGGAGCCAGCTCCACCACCACTGCCATAATCCATGGGACTGTGGAGCTTTCCATAGGCCAGACCTGCATAGCTTACACCGGAGCCCATTCCACCTAAACCTCCATGGGAGCCTCCTGAACTTCCCTGGGAGTTTGAAACTCCTGCCCCAGGACCAGAATTTGGAGGCCAGCCTTGATTAGATGCATTTACTAAACCTTCAGTATCAACTGTAATGTTCACAGCTATAAAATAATAAACAAAAACTATCAAAAATAATCACAGGCACAAAATTAAAGTAACTTGAACCTTTCAATATATACAGGGGTTTTATCCTAAAAATGAACTTTTAAAAATGGCATTTACTCAAAAACACTAATCCTTTCACAACAGAAGCACAAATATTGATTGGCACCGAGGAAAACATGAACTCATTAAAGTGCACAATTAGGTCAAACTGACCTACATTTGGCAAGGTTGATTTTATTTCATCATCTACATCCCAAGCCTGCAGGGGATGATTAATTTAAGAAAGAAACAATTGTCAGCTTTACAGAGGAAGTACTCTTTCAAAAAGAATTTCATAAAAGATTTAAAATTTATTATAACAGAAAAACTGCTCCAGTAGCAGATGATGACAAAAAGGTGCTTTTTTCCTACATCTAATGATATAAAAAACAGTAGTTAAATTAAAGTCAAAGCTAGTACTTCCTTGTACCTTCTGTGTCTCACTTCAATGGTTATAGAAAATTAAAAAAAGAAATCTGATTAATAAGTAGCTTGCAATTCAATTACAATCATTTACCTCTTCTACAAAATTAGTCTACAGATTGGTATAATAAGAGATTATGAAGCAAACTGAAAACCATGGACTGTTACCAAAGCACAAAAACTGTCAGAATCAATATCCAATACATGAATTTTACATTCTATTATAGTAAAACTCTATTGCAAATTTAAAACCAAAATACATAATTCAGTGCCATTTCAGACTTTACCTGTTAAGTGTAACTTATTTGCATGTAGTTCTCCTCCCCCTCTAATAACAAGGCCTCCATCTAAGACAATTCTCAGTTCATCATTGTTCTGTGGTGTTCCCTCATATCGGAAGACCCCTCCATCTAATATTGAGATACTGTTGAGGTACAAAGTGCTGGATCTGTCAGATTGGGTTTTGTTTAGCCTGGCTGGGGGATATAGAATAAAGGCACCATTCAGGGAGATGTTCAGGGTGTTCAGACTCTCTAGTATACCACCGTACAGAATCACACTGCTGTCTCTGAGGTAAGTGTCATAGGGAAGGTTTACAGAGGCCTCCTACATGCAGATGATAAAATATATTAAAATAACTATTATCAACATAGCAGCTTGTATTTTAAGGTTTAAATTAATGTCTTTGTAATACATAACTTTGTTACAGTAATTCCACACTAACAAGCCCAGGATTATATTACTGCCCATTGTATGTTGTGGCATGGACATGGATTGGATAAATATGGCTTTGTTATTGTTACCTAATTCATTTAATTTAATGTTTGTTCTTGGCAAATGAGAACCAATTATAATGCTGTATGACATAAAACCCAATATTACTGCAATTATTTGTACTATTAGGACACAGCCTTGTTAAACATCACTCAATATAAATTCACCTCACTTATAATGCAGGACACTATATGGCTCTCATGAACTATATTATAATAAGGAAACATTGTACTGAGGTATTTTTTTTCCCATGCAAACATGTTCTATCTATCTATACTTAAGATGTCAATTCCTCTATGAATGAATCATGTTTTAGACACTATCACATTCTCTGCTTTATCTACACCATTATTAGTTGATTATAGACATTTTCTATTTTAAATGAAGACTATGTAATACATATAATTTCAAATGAAATTTTAGATATTATTGAGTCACAAAGCCTTGAAAACTGTACAAATACTACAAATGCAACAAGTTTATGGTTTTACTTTATACTACTCCACCCTAATGCTCAACTAAGTATCCATTATATAACTTAACCGATCACTTCAAATTTCAAATTCCCTATTATTAGATGTCCAATGAAATTGTATTCCTCATAAACATAGGGCTGTCATGGGAATAGAGCAAACCTGTGAACTTTAAACTGTGTTTTCAGTTTTACAATTGTTTGTCAAAATAAAAATTGTATTTAAAGTATGTGAGCATATATGCAAAATTCAACTCAGATAAATCACAACATTTTTTTGAGATTATATTGTGACATTGGAAAATTATATTAAATTTTTAAATAAACATGGAAAATAAAATAATTGGAAATTTTGAATGAAAGGCATACCTCATACAGCACAATGTTGAAGGAGAGAACAGCTGAAGCATTAAAGTCAATATTGAGCTTCATTCCTTTCTCCACATGTATGGTAGCTGTGTGGTCTCCCTGGACATGGGTCAGTTTGAGAGCTCGAGATCCATTGCTGGGGTTTCCTGCAGAGTCTGTAGCCAGTAGACCCACTTGAGCATAGTCTCCCAGGTCCATTATGTCCATGTCATAGTCTTCTGTTTTGTTTTCCGGCAGTGTGATCTTGGTTTTGCGATCCTACAACAATTACATAGTGGTTTCAAACAGTGATCTGACAATGAACTAAAATTATCACAATAAAATCATTTGCATAACTTGAAAGGCCTTCATGACATAGTGCTTTTTGTCAAATTTGGTCAGATTCTGTTCTTTTTTTCTTGTAATATTTTTAAAGGTATTCTTACTGCTAGTAACTCTCTACATATCTGATGATGAATCATCAAAATTCTTATGAATGGGAAAGGCTTTAATGCCAGAATGTTATTTGTCAAATCTGGTCACTTTCTGTTGAAATATTTTGAAAAGGTCATTTTTTTTCTATTTGTAGTAATGGTGACCATACTTGACAGCAGATCAACATTTTTTGTATAATGTAAAAGTCCTTCATCTTTTGGTTGAGTTTTGTTTAACAGTTTTTAGGAAGAATTCATTTGAAGGTTTTTCTTTTTTTAATGTGGTTACCATATGTGATATGTGAATAAGTGACTGCAGATCTCCATTCTTTGCAAAATCATTGTAAGACCTTTTACCAAGAAAGTTTTAGTGAAAAATAATTTTCTTGATCAAATTCTCTTTTGCAATTTCTGACAGGAAGTGGCTTAAAGGTTTTTATACTGTAGGCAATAGTTGCCATATATCATAACAAACTGGCATAGTTTGTACAACTCTAAAGTCCTTCTTCCAAGAATGCTCTGCCATGTCTGAATGAAATTAGTTAAGTAGCTTCTGGGAAGTTACAAACAGCAACTGTTGATGGATGGTGCAGGAATAAGCATCATGGACACATGACAATAACATAAGTTAACTTGGTCTTATAGTCAGCAACAAAAAATACACCTAAAGCTTGTACAACATTTTTGGACAAAATCTTAAGAAAGTAACTGCAAGTAGAGACCAAAAATATTGACAGATAACAATGAATTGGTAAAATCCTTCCGGAACACAAGCAACTTTTGCAAGACTTCAAAACTGAAATAGTACATGAAAGTGATTTTTAACATCATGAAACTAAAATCAATGGTTCATTGCTGTTAATGATCCAGTAATCTATCTTTAAATTTTAACTCATTCCCAAAATACTTTCAACACAATGTCTACTGAATGATTGAAATTACTGATTTTCTTCATTTACTGAATAGAGCATATTTTTTGTTGTTGCTCATTTCCTGAGAAATTTATCAACTATTTGAACAATTTCAATCTTTTCCTTGCTAAAACATGCAAAAAATAAAAATCTTCTAAACATTGCACCAATTTTATATCAAAGTAGACTCGTGTTAGAAACTCTAAAAACAGACACAAGATGAATGTCTGATACACTTACTAAACTGTTATAAAGTATTAAGATTGATTTTGTTATTATTTTGCAAGGTAAATAAAGACTTCAATATTCACTGGGCCAGTTCGAGTTTACAATGGAGACTAGTCTGTACTATAATGTACAATACATATACAGTGGAAATATTGCTTATATTTCATTACATATAATTGTTTGGTAAGCATCCTAAATTTTTTTGGAAGTTTACTGAAGTTATTATAATATATTTCATTTAGACCCACAGGAAATAATAATAATAATAATAATAATAATAATAATAATAATAATAATAATAATAATAATAATAATAATAATAATAATAATAACAAAAACAAGTTGTAACAACAGTAGTAGTAATAGTAGCAAAATTAACAGAAGTAGAATGATACATTATATCTGTCTCATCAACAAAATAGTCCCTAACTATAACCTGATAAAGTGCAGATGGATCATTGAAGGAACATGGCTGTGGAGTATTGAATACACCACTCCTTCAATACTAAGAAAGCTACAGGACTTGATCAGATTGGTCCACGACTCATTAAATCTTCTGCCTCTGCTATTGTAGATAGCTTAACATTCATAGTCAATTTAAGTATTGCATCCTCATCTGTTCCCAAAATATGAAAAACTGCAAAAGTATCTCCTATTCACAAATCTGGCCCTAAGGATGATGCTGATAACTACCGGCTAATCTCAATACTACCAAACTTGTCAAAATTGATTGAAAAGCATGTCCAAGATTCATTCATATCATATTCAACCAAACACTTTCTGTTATGCCCTAATCAATCAGGCTTTAGACAGAAACACTCATGTGAGACTGCCTTGATCTCCCTAACTGATAAATGGCTTCAAGCACTTGATCAAGGTAGAATAATAGGTTCTGTATTTGTAGATTTCAGGAAAGCTTTTGACATGGTAGATCATGAAATCCTTTTAAAGAAAATGAAAATCTACCAATGTGATGAAAGCAGTTAGATGGTTTACTTCATACTTAAGTGAGAGAACACAACATGTTTATATTAATAATGTTCTGTCTGAACCTAAAACAATTACATGTGGAGTACTACAAGGCTCAATTCTGGGTCCATTACTGTTTATTTTATTTATTAATGACCTACTACTTGTACTAAAGGACTCAGTGTCATCTACAGATCTCTATGCAGAAGACGCATTGTCAGACATCCAAAACACAAAACAAGAACTCAAAATTTCTTTACAGAATGCCCTAAACAAACTAGAATACTGGTGCACATGCAATGGCATGGTAGTTAATACTGGTAAAACTAAAATATTACTTATCTCAACACGGAAAAAAAGAACAAAACTTGATAGTGATGAACTATGTCTGATATGGAAGGATAAAAGGTTGCAAATGGTCTGTCACGATAGTCTACTTGGTGTTTTGGTAGATAATAACCTATCATGGACTGAACATATCAAACATATCAGTAAAAAAGTCAATTCAAGTTTATGGCTTCTCAGTAGGATAAGACACTTTCTCCCGGAAAAGCACAGAAAACTATTTTATAACAGTTACATACAACCCTATTTAGACTACTGTAATACAGTATGGGGTAATTCAAATGATAAAAACTTAGCAAAGCTGGCACATCTCAAAAAAAAGAGCTTTTGAGTTAATATCAATCCAGAAAGAAAGCAAGGAAAATTTAGCTGGTAAGTTAAAAATACTACCTATTAAAGACCGAATCTGTTTAAGAAAAGCCAAATTAATGTACAGGATAGCCAATAATAGTGCTCCTGAATATTTACAATCACTATTCAAGTATAGGCTACCTGGAAATACTCCACAACTGCGAACAATGTCTACCAAACATTACAAAATTCCCAAACCAAATAAGAAATTATTTAAAAAAAGTTTCCAATACTCTGGAACATTGCTCTGGAATAATATTCCAGTTGAGATTAGAAATGCCCACTCTATTTCCTCTTTCCAAACCCAGTATATACAATGGCTTCAGAGATGCAGCAAAAATAAATAAATTCCTTTGAATGAGGGCCTCAAGGTAGATTAGTTCTTAGCTAATTGAATTACCCTCTTTAAATAAAGTCATAATAACAATAATAATAATAATAATAATAATAATAATAATAATAATAATAATAATAATAATAATAATAATAATAATAGTATTTCATGTATTTTTTGTACCTTTTAAATTTTCGTACACAATCCAGTTATCAAAATAATAATTATTTAAATGTTTCATAATTATTTGTACATATCACTTTGTATTATTTGAAAAATTGGTTAAATTATCAGACATAAAATTTCCACTAAGAAGATTTACATTTGCAAAAATGATTAAAAAATACTGTATTCCCATTTTGTTTCTACAAAAATGAATGATTAATATATTTCATGTATGAAAATTTCCATAAAATACGGTATGTATCAAGGTTCAATTTGCTAATTGTTATCACATTTTGTTTCATGTTCAACACATTTTAAAATATATTTTCTTTGGAAAAAATCAGGATTAATGCCAGACACTGCAGTATAAGCGGTTTTGCAAGTTATCTGGACGCGAGTTATCAAGGGAGTGGTGTAATATCACCGAGTCAAACAGGTGTGATACCAGACTAATTAAGGAACTAGAAAAGATTTAAAGAGATAAAACTCATGCAGTCATCAAATATTCAGCTCTAGCAACATCGACTTAGACTTTGCAGCCCCAGGATCGATTTCATATTCATGCAGGTAGAGATATTTCATGATAAGACCATGAGGAATGGTTGGAGGCTTCTAGAACTTTGTCAGTACTCCTCTCTACATTGCTGCAATATTCGCACATATTGGATTCCTAGTAAAACACTTGCTGTACATAAACCATCCCTTCTGAAAGACATCCATATCTTCAAAATATAGTGAATTTTTATATATTTTGCTTTTCATTATGTCAGAATTAAAGTTTCATATGATTAGGTGTTGAATCTGGGAAATCCATGCTTGATCTTGGCATATCTCCCTCATTATTTTCAGCAGTGTAAGAAACTCCATGATTGCTTTATAATGTTGTGTGCATAGGATCACTGATAGTTTAGGAACAGATCTGTACCAGCCAGGTTAAAGATTACATTTTTGACCAGCAATATGCATGAGTAGCTGCCAATTTTCTCCTGGCTCTGTGTGTACTATAATAATAACTTACTTCAACTAAAAGTGTGATTTGCGCATCTATAACTTTAACCCTGTATGAGCTGAAAGAATAAGTAATTGTATCAAGAGTTGCATGACAAACATTGTAGAAGCCACATCAGGAGATTATATTTTCACCATTTTCATTCAGAACCAACTACATAGCGAAAGAAGTTTTTTGTGGGGTTAGGGGTAAAACTACATATTAATATGACCAACAGTTTATAAGGAGTAGCAATAACAAGATTTTCAATATGGTCACCTCATCAAACTGGATGTCAGATTGGCATAATTTTCAGTTAGGTCAATCTACAAGTCATATGAAATCTTTTAGTGAAATCCCAACATCAACATGAAAATCCTTTCAGGAGTAGACTTGGCGACATTTTTAATCTGGTCACCATGAAGGCTATGTTGGATATCAAATCTGCACCAGTTTCATTTAGAAACATCAACAAGTCATGTAATTCTTTTAATAAAACTTGGTTTCATGTGAACTAGTCACAAGATTTTCATCATGGCTGCCTTGGATATCAGATCAGCAGTAATTAATTTTCCATGCCCTAAAAGTAGCAATAACAATTTCATGGTGTCTACATGGCATATATTTTGGATGTCTGAAGAGCACCATGATTACTCAGGATCCACTGGACGAGAGATAAAACTATGCCAAGTTTCATAACTATTCTCTCAGTAGTTTAGAAAGAGTAGCAATAACAAACAACTATTAACAGGTAACAGACAACAGACAACAGACACAAGATTATCACATAAGCTAATCTGTTCTTCAACCAGTAGAGTCAATGATACTAAAACTACTAATAATCATAGTAAATATCTACCCTGTTATAAACTAAAGTACAGTCCTGAAAATCTCTAAAGATATGATTATAGACAAAAACAAATATCATCCCTTCATTTGTATTGATCTTCAGTCTCAGTTATTTCATGGACCTTTTTTTATATCATCACATGCTTTACAGTGCATGCAAATTACATTCAACTGGAAAGGTTCTATGCTATTTGCTAGAAATCAAAATATATAAATACATAAGCAATAAAATAAAGCTGGACGTGGAAAGCAAAAATGAATGGTTACCTGTGTGGAAACTGTAGATTGCTGATAATTAATAAAGATATATGCAAACAGTTATTGTCATCTGAAGCAAAGAAATCAATAAAAGAGATTCTGTATTTAGAAGTTACAGGAAAAAGAAAATATCTTTTGAAATAAACAATTTCTATGCAACTGGTTCAATTGCCTGTGGCACATTTTTATTATTTCTTTACTTATTTGTATACTGGAAACTTACATGTATTTCCTTTGTATCAGTATTGACAGATTTCATAGCTGTTACAAACCATCTAAATTTAAAGAATTAATGGAAAACGATTTATATGTGGAGTTAATTAGGAACCTCTTACCCAATTTACAAATTTAAGTACCCATGAAAATGTCCTTTTTCAAAAACATTAACTATAAATATGCTATTTAACAGGACTCTTAACAACTCTGAAAGTGAAAATATCAAAGACCTTTCAGAGACTAAGACTAATATAGTAATTATTAAGTAGATGATTCATAAGTCATGAAAAGGCATAAATCTTTTTTTCTTCTAACTACTTTTATAATTCCAAAGCACAAAACTACAGATCAATTAATGCACTGCTTTTGATGACTTAATTTACATACATTTATTCATAAATCATAATTAGTTTTCAATCAATGTAACCAATCAACACAACTGCAAATATTTCAGAAATTATGCAAGTGATTTTCCAAAAAAATTCAAAAGCTCTTTAGTTCATATTTTAATTTGTTAGAAAATCCATGACCAAGATTTTACCATCATAAATTCAAGCAGTTTCAAGGTGTTCAAGTTCTGTACATATCCTGAGTTATCATTTTTTTTAAACCTTTATTTTCTTACAAATAACCTACAAACAATTGGATAAATCAGAAGCACAGATCATTATAAATCTTCTTTTATACAAAAGTGTAAAACTAACAATTTCAATGTTGAGTCCTCATCAAAAAGCCAGCAGCTGGTAAAATCCAATGTCCATTCTTATTTTCTGTGAGATATCTTTTCATAAAATCCTATTTTCTTTGTCTGATAATTGCCAAGTTTAAATAATATGTCTCATGTTCCAAATTTTAGTGAAAACAGAGTTCTCCAAATACCTACCCCTTTTCCTCTCATGTTATAGATCATCAGTGTCTTAGTCCCTCCAGAGCCATGGTCCTTTGTGAATATGGTTCCAGCTGCACCATTTTCTCCCTTTAACCCTTGACCTCCTTCTGACTTCAGATCTCCTATGAAATGTTTGATTTTGTACTCAACTGCCAAACGGCCACCTGCACCACCATTTCTACCTGAACCACCCGTGACCTGAAGCAATCAAAGAGATATATATAATTTAAAGTATTAATGCACAAGACAAAGTAGCACAGTAAAATAGCTGCATATACTGTAAACTGTGATTTTATGACCACTGAATGCATTGTTTTATATCTGAAATTTTACCATAATAGTTTTGAAAGTTATGGCATTTCTGTTCATTTTCTATAATTCCTTAAAAATTTATGACAGTGAATATTTTGTCAAAAAAGAACAAAATGTTATCTTTGCTTAGTTTTTCTAACATCATTTTTTTTACAAAGTACAAGAGTCTTACATTTCATGAACCAAAATCGAACTTGAGACTTAAAGATAGGCTAGGTTTTATTTTGCTTTTGTTTTCTAAGACACAGCAGCACCACTATTTAGTACAGAGGTAATTGGAGCAAAGTGTCCTGCCCAGAAACACATCATGTTAGCCAACCAGGACTGTTCTGATTGCAAGATACAATTCTGCATCCTTTTGGTCACAAGTCTAGCACAATAAATACTTTGCCACTGTGGCTCCTAAATATATTGTAGATGTATCTGTGGGCAGGGTTAGTATAATTAACACCATATCCCCTCCATTTAATATGGCAGATGTACCAAATGATATCTGTTCTTATTTACCTGTACAATTCCAGTATTAGATCCATCAAACTCATGGCAAATCACATGGATACTGCCTCCTGAGCCCCCTCCTGAAGTAGTTCCTCCATTTTCTCCATTGGCACTAAGGCGTCCATCCACAGTTACTGTACTATTGACATGGTTGAAAACCAAAATGCCTCCACCACAGCCACCTAAAATTAAATTAAGATCTTGATCACATTTTGTATGATGGTTTTGTTCTGCCTAATTTTTACTAAAAAATGCATATGCATGTTTTTACCAGTCACAAAAAGAACAATTCTTTTGCCCAATGGAAATCTTATAAATTATAGTGGTATTACTGCACTTTTGTTTTAAAGCAAGTGTTTGTCATCAACTCAGAAACTACATGCATGTGGTTTTGCATTGTATGTAAAATAATACTAAGATGAAAATGTCCAAAATTCTGGGAAATAGTATTGGCAAAGGTGTATAATAAGCATGAGGTACAATCTAAAAAATTACATCAGAATAGAATTTTGTATCAAAGAAAAGATTAAAATTTAGTTATCAATTACAATCCAGCAAAAGGAAATAAAAAACAAAAGAAATGTATAATTTAAAATGATATTAAGGCGGTTCAGCCGAAAAATTCAGTCCATCTACTAATGGTTTGCATGAATTTAGCATCAAAAGCTGCCTTCTTGACTGAATTTTAATCATCCACAATCATTGTAACTTTGTTTTTATTCAACTCCATAAAGTCTGACAAACAAAATTCATAAATTATTAACTGAAAATTTATATTTCAATCTTTTCTTAAATATGGACAAAAGATGTTTTCATTTCCTCTTATCATCCTAACTACAACTGTCTCTCAAGCAAACAAAACCATATTTAACTGAATCTTTCCAAAATTACAAAGGCTATATTGTTTACAATATTATTTTCCCTGTTCCATATATTATTAACCAATTTAGAGATAGGGTCAAATGAAATAATCTGCCATGGGGGCTAAGTCAATCTGATTTGAAGAGTTTTCTATAAATGGGGACTCATGATAATATATATTGTACTCTTTAAACTTGATAAACTAAATAAATAATCAGTAGTGTTGATCTAAAAAATGGTCTTTAGATTAAACAAGTGTGCCTATGAATCCATTATTAATGTGTGAAATTTCATCTTGAGATTGCCACATAATTAATTTCACAAAATTCATGTCTGAGTATAGTCCATTACATTCTGTTATATATATATATATATATATATATATATATATATATATATATATATATATATATATATATATATATATATATATACACACACACACATACACAATACAACAAACTCATTACAGAAGAACACATTGATATTTATAGCAAAGCTTCTAATACCCCTGGAAACATTTTTTTTATATATCTTATTCATAATGTCTATATAATAATAATAATAATAATAATAATAATAATAATAATAATAATAATAATAATAATAATAATAATAATAATAATAATAATAATAATAATAATAATAATAACCTTATTTAAAGAAGAAGCTCATCTGGTCAATTGACCAATCTTCCATAAGGTCTTCTACAGTCAATTATACAAATATATATATATATATATATATATATATATATATATATATATATATATATATATATATATATATATATATATATATATATACATATATATATACATACATACATACATACATACATACATACATACATACATACATACATACATACATACATACATATAAACATAATTTTTACAAGATGAGGTGTCTATAGATAACAAATAACATTAAAAACTAAACACTGATCCACTGCTACAATAAAATATGTACAAGGCTTCAAGGATGAGTACATAGAGGATTCATACAAATAGTAGTAGTGAACATGTATAAACATTATAGGTGAGTACATGATAACAATGGGGTAAAATAGTACTGAATTAAACAAAATCATACAAATGAGTGTTTCTGTAGATGTTGACTAAGAAGCTTTTTGAAATCTTGGTATGAGTCAGCTGACTTTATATAAGGTGGTATGAAATTCCATAGTTTGGCTCCAGAGAAAGTAAAACTTTTCTTATAAAATTCTGAATTTGGTTTAGGTAAATTTAAGTTGTTGTTTGAGTAGGATCTTAGTTGATACATATGTACACTTTTAACAAATTTAAACTTACATTTAAGATAATCAGAAGCCAAACCATGTAATGATTTATAAACTAGTAAACCTTTTCAAAACTGATAAAATGGAAGCCATTTCAGGGTCTTAAAAATATTTATTCATGGTGTATCTAAATCAGCATCAAGAATAACTCTAGCTGCTCTTTTTTAAATTACAGTAATAATTTATGATTTTCTGTTACCACTATACCCCAGACAGAACAACAATATTCTAAATGTAGCATTATATATGCATTGTAGAATATCTTATCTGTTCTTGGGGGATATAAGATTTTATCTGTTCAGAGATAAAACTGTGAGTTAACTTTATTAATGATCTTATCAACTTGCCTTTTCCACCACAAGATATTGTCTATCATGATGCCAAGTAGTATTTCATTTTCAGACCGCTTTTTATCCATCCCTTTTATTATTACTTTTAAGTCATTTTTCTCAGTTTTTACTCTTGATCAACTACCTATGATTATGGGTTTTGATTTGGTTGTATTTATTTTCATACCACAATCCTCACACCATTTTGTTAGTTTCACCAAATCTTGATTAAGTCCTAATCTCATGGTAGGTTAATCCAATGGTATATAATGTTGTGTCATCTGCAAACATGTTGGTTGATAGCTCAGTCTGATATGGTAAATCACTGATATACAGCAGAAATAATAATGGTCCAAGAACTGATCCTTGTGGGACACCCAACTTTATCAGATTCTTATCTGAATGTTTATTTAAAATAGAAAATTCTTGTCTGCCTTCAAGACAGGTTTGAAGCCAAGTTAATCTTCCATGGTTAACTTAATATATTCTGAGATTTTTCAGCAAGGCTTTTTGATTTACAAGGTCAAAAGCCTTTTAAGGTTAAAAAACACTGCCTACAAGGTTACCTTGCTCTCTTTCTGTTAACCAATCATCTACCTATCTAGTTAGTATAGTCAGAAATGAATATCCTTCAAGGAAGTCTAATTATTGTAAATGTAATAAATTACTTGATCCAGGTTGTTTCTAAATTCATTACAAATGTCTTTCTAATTTCTTTGAAAGTGATGATAAAACTGAAACAGGCCTCCAGATATATTTTGATATGAAATATACTTTGGTATTCATAATTCACTTTGTATCAACTGTAAATTTGTTGTAACCATGTTCATACAATCCATATTCATACAATCCATATTCATGCTATTATCATTGTAATCATGTTCATATTATTGATATTGAATATAACCATGTTGATCCTATCCATTTTCACAGTAATCATGGTTGTGCTATCCATGTTCAAACTGTTTTCATATTAACCATGTTTTACCATATAATGCAAACTTGTTTAAAATATACCTTTAAGTTAGCATTAAAGCTGCCATGGTTGTAACAGGGTACACTTTTAGTGCTCCACTATAAGGTATTATATCCCATGTGTATAGAATATACATATATAAAGTACACATTATTAATATGGAATACCTCTGCCTTCAGAACCATCTCCTCCTCCACTACCAAACTGATGAGGTTCTATGAAGAAACCATAAGCAGGTGGTGCCATGTGCACAGCTGACTCACTACCTCCTTCTCCTCCATGGCTACCTCCAGTCCCATAGGAGTCAATTCTGAACCCAGCTCCTGGACCTTCTGAAATATAGAAAATATTACAAATACCATTAATGTATATATTACAGTTACCAGAAGCCAATTATCAGAACAGAAATTAATTAGCTTGATACTACTAAATGAGAGAGAGAGTAGATTAGCATACATGCCAACCCACTAAGAAGTATAAGCATAATTACTACTATTATAAGTGGCAAAAAGGCATAATTTTGACATAAAAAGTGTAATCTAGATATTACATGCTAGAATTACAGCATGTATGACAGAGATAAGTTTTATGACTAACCTGGTTCTGCAGCTGATCAAAATTCTTGTCACAAAGGGCAAAATCCATATAGATTAGAACTAGAATACAAATACAAAATATACTGAAAAATTATTTGTATTCAACACTCACTTCAACTAGTTGACATTTGTAGCTTTCACTGAATAATCATGAGCTGGAATTCTGTAATGATCATTGTCAGGTGCTCAGTGCTGTATTACATTACTCTCATATTCTTTTTTTTAAAAGTTTGTAAAGTTGTGTTAATTTGTCACTTTTTTCTAATCTGACATGTTTTGTAGTTTGAAAAGACCATCTGCTCTAACATTTTACATTATATAACATCCACAACTCACACTATTAAGCATTTCACTTAACATCTGGTGCCATTTTCTTTAAAAGTATACTAGACTGCTCACTAACATTGCCATCAATAAAATGAATGTGTTAGACAAAGTTCACTTTTGAAGAAACCCAACTGTTTTCTTTGAAATGGGTCATAGTTGCTGTAACTAGCAAATAAGAAAAGTACACTTTTCTTATGCAGCAGTCACTTTTTTTAAAAAATTCTCAAATTCATATGAGTGGAATTAAAGTGATGATAACAAAATGGCAAAAACAACCTTTCATTGCTTTGTTTTATTTTATTTTTAATGTAGCAATAAAGTGTAATCCATATGCAGTATCATGGAAAATGTAGTTTGGTGAAAAAAGCATAATAATTATACCAAAAGTATAATCATTGGCATGCATGGATTAGGTTCAATATTTATAGCTATCCTGATGCTAAGAAAATATATCAAGAATGATAATGTGTATTATAAAGTGTATGTGTGTGTGTGTGTGCCCACCTAAAAAACCCATTTATTTCTGAAGAAATTACTCATACCGTAGTTAAAGGAATTAGATACAATATTCACATTCATAAAGAATTAAGCTGAGATATTCAAGCAGTTTGAATTTTGTCACCACTTAATTACCTCAACATACATACTGAACTATAAACATTCTTTACCACCCCTTACATTATTTTTAGATATGTGCATACATAAACATTCTTTACAGTTCTTTTTTACATTTTTTTTATACATACATACATACATACATACATACATACATACATACATACATACATACATACATACATACATACATACATACATACATACATACATACATACATACATACATACATACATACATACATACATACATACATACATACATACATACATACATACATACATACATACATACATACATACATACATACATACATACATACATACATACATACATACATACATACTGAACTGAAAACATTCTTTACATTTCCTTACATTTTTTTTGGGACATGAACATACAGACTGAACTGTAAACATTCTTTACCTTTCCTTACATTATTTTCAAACATGTGCGTACATGCTGAACTGCAAACATTATTTACCACTCCTTACATTATTTTTGGATCATTGTTTTAAATTGAACTCAAGCACATCATTTCCTATGCTGCAATGTCTAAGAATTGTGCTTCTTCATGCACATTTTCAGTGGAATTATTAAGGATTCAATTTTACAGTTGAAATGAGATCAGAAACTGAGTACACAGATCTTTACCCAGTTGTACTTATTCCAAAGTATACTCTGAAATAGGATGGAATACCTTTGAAAAACATGGTAAAACCTGGAAAACTGAGGAAAACTGAAATATTTTGCAGAATTAATCCTGGAAACACTGGATATTGTCCATGGAAAAGGCTGGACATTCCTGGAAAACTATGGACAGTTTGGACTTAAAATTGTTTTTCATATATTCAGCATGGGAAAACCTAGAAAAGAACTTTGTCAAATTTCAAGGTTAGTACTTAAAAATTATTTTCATATCTTCTGCTCAACAGACATTTCATTTGAATACTCAAAGATAAGATTCTGCATAGCATATAGTGTATTCAATTATCAATGGTATCAAAAAATTGAATTTTTAAACAATTTCAAGTAGCAAATATACAATAAATCATTTTATGCTACTGATGACCTAAATTAAATGAATTGTGAAGATTATATTTTTATTTCCATTAATTCCATTTAGTCATATTTAATATTACCAGATTTATACATTTCTGAATGTGGTAAATATAAAAATTTTAATAATAATAATAGTAATAAACAACTCCATTATTTTTAGATTTAAGACAAGAATATGAGTGTGATTTTATTTGCTGTATTATCCATTTCCATACAATATCAGTGCTTAAATAATGAGCATTTTTATCCAACAAAAGGGAAGAAAAATCATTTATTTTTTTAAAAGCCCATTCTTCTGAATCTTTTGCTTCTTATCACCAATCAAGTTAAGTGTTGTTGTGAAGTGCTAAAAAGTATATTTATCATGATAGTAATAATTATTATTATAATTATTATCATTATTATTATCTGCTGCCAGAAGAAAAAAAATAATTGTGTTATATTCATACTAAATGAAAATTTAAAACACATATGATTTTTCCTCGAAAGAGAGACAGCCATTCTGCCAGCATTCTATAAAGAATTATACTTCATGAATTCAGCATTTTAAAAAAGAAATGGAATAATAAAATCATGCAAGATGAAATGTAATTTTGCACAACAGACACCTAATTCAGTATTGAGACCTTAAAAGCAGTTATTTCCCATGTTTATTGTCTGCAGATGGTTTACAAGCCTCCATGTTTCCATGTTTTTTTACCACATGAAATTCATTTCTTCAAAGTTTGTTTATGACCATTACTGAATGAAATCAACCATATTTTTTTTTAATATCCAAAATGCAAGTTTTTGCAAATCTAGACTGATTTTCATAACTTCTACAAAAGAAAAGATACAGACACGAGGCAGACTATGGGGTAACTGGTCTCCTTGACCTATCTGATCACCTAAGCACATGGACTGATTACTCCAATATGTTTAAGGCAAGCACTCAAATGATCAATATAGTATTTGTATCTTAACTGACAAAATAGTTCTGCAACCTCTGAAAATTCCAGTAAGAACTCAATAAATTTAACTCAATATCAGTTCAATTGCAACTAAATAACATACTTTTTCTGTGATCAAGTTGTGGCTGAAAATTCCAGATTTTTCTTCAAACTTTCAGCAGTATTTGCAAAATGAGGATATGTGAGAAAGCTTGCCAGTAGCTTCTCATGGGTCGGTGGTTCTTTCCGCAAATTTCCCGGTTTTTTCCTCCACCATTAATACTGGTCGCCATGTATAGCCTATCTTGTGCTGAAAAATGGCATTAAGCCACACAACAACAACAACAACAAAATTTAGGGACTTTTTACACTCAAGAATAAGCCCATCCTTTCTCCAACTTTTTCCTCGATTTCAGAGTAGTGTGAGAACCCTGTAAATAATGGCAAGGCATTGTACTTTACTAAAATGGACTAAGGAGAACACTGTTAACCCTTTACCTCATACAAGTACCTTTTGACGCCTCTACCCAATTTGCATACAAGCACCTTTTGACGCCTCTACCCAATTTGCATACAAGCACCTTTTGACGCCTCTACCCAATTTGCATACAAGCACCTTTTGACGCCTCTACCCAATTTGCATACAAGCACCTTTTGACGCCTCTATCCAATTTGCATACAAGCACCTTTTGATGCCTCTATCCAATTTGCATACAAGCGCCTTTTGATGCCTCTATCCAATTTGCATACAAGCACCTTTTGATGCCTCTATCCAATTTGCATACAAGCGCCTTTTGACGCCTCTATCCAATTTGCATACAAGCGCCTTTTGATGCCTCTACCTGATTCGTGTACAAGCACCTTTTTGATGCCTTTGTAAACAGCGGCCATTTTGAGCGGGTTTTCATAGCGCCACCTTCAGGGAAAAACCCCTATTAGACACTACAGTCATTGGTGTGAATGACCATTATGTCAGATCATGTGGTCACTGTTTATGTTCTGGTCGAAATCTGCTATTTAAAGTAAGTAGGTCATAACTGTGTTTCTCCAAAATGGCGGTTTCCAGATATCGTTCAATACTTGCTCGAGTTTTCACAATTAGAATCAAAACTATGAAAGCTTCAATAACTTAGGTAAAGGCTCTGATACTGATGTAGAAAGCCATTAGTTTATAAATTATTAAATTCAGCTGATTTAGTGATGTAGACACAGAAAAATAACTCATAAATTTTGAGTACTTGAAATGGCAGCTAGGGTTAGTCACACGGCTTCACTGACTTAATGGTAAATGAGTTCTCTCAAGATTTTAAAGCACATATAAAATTCTTATGTGAAAAATAATTATACATCTATAATGACTGTATTTTACTCTTAAATTTTTCCATACATAATATGTGTACTAAAAACGTAAAATGGTTAAAATTGCTGTTAAACATAACACACATTTCACTGCTTAACAGGCCTATGTGTAGCGTACTGCAATGGGTAACTTTGCTACATGCATATCGAAGGGCTAAAAAGTCATACACACTATAAGCACAAGGGTTAAGAACATTTTTTAAATTTCTAATCAAGAAAACTACTCTGAAGCATACAAGCAATCTCCGTTAATGAAACCAATTATAAGATCCATACATATTGTGACCAGATAAAATTTACTTCAAATTTTGGAAAGAGGTAAAGCTAAACCTGTTGGATAGTTAATGTGAATAACTAAAAGAATACCACTCACCATTGTTGCAGAATCCAGTGTGATCAGCTTCAACTGCTCCCATCACATCTATGGTAACATTCTCTGCTGTCACCAACAGATTCTTGGCCTTCAGCAGTCCACCTGGGTATACATGAAGTGATCTTCCATCCAATATGTGCTGAGCTTCTCTATTGTCCATATGTAGTGAACCACGATTGCGAATATTGATTGTTTTAAAGAGAATCTTGTCTATTCTGGTGTAGGATAGATCCATCATTTCATTCACTTTTAATGTACCTAATGAAAAGTGTTTGGATAAAAACATTAATACCAGGCATATTTAGCTGATTTAAAATACAATTTTCCCAACAACTGGTTTCCAATTTTATTTATCATATGCTTCACAGACGATTTCTGAATTAGATACATTTTGATGAAACTTCTCACAACTATTTGGTAATGGATACCTGAAAAACTATGCACATATTGGTTAAAGCAATTTATATAAAAATGATCTCTCTTCCTTCCATCAGATTCTGTTTAGCCATCTCACACCCAAAACAACACGTTTGTTCCTAATCTTTAGTTCTCTTTCCTCTTCTTGTCCTTCTTATTATTTCAAAAACTCTCCTTTTTACAAGCTTATCTCTCATTCAATGAAAGATATAAACTTCTATTTTTTTGGCAAAATATTTTGAAATTTCAGAACTTATTAAAAATTCTAAATTTATAATTTTAAACCTCTCTAATAGTGCATCCTTAGCCAAATAATTTAAGAAAACAATGGAGTTTTAGGTCTCTGTATCACATTACCTCCATCTACCACTGTCAAATTTTCCACATTTTTTAATGTCCCTTCTACCATGACAGTTACACCCGCAACTCTCAGCTCTCCCTGTAAAGTGGTTTCACTGCCATGGTACAATGACACATCCACTGGTAGCCGACCAGTCCCAATCAGCAGGGTTTGGTTGTACCCAACATGCAAGTGTCCACTTCTATCACCATCAAAGGAGCCCACTGAGAGGTTTATATTCTGCCTAGGGTTCTCTGGTCTGACCATAGCCATCTGGGCCCCTCGGTAGATCTGTAGGTGATCCAATATAACATCTGAAGTGAAATCAACTGGACTGAAGATTGGCTTGACAAACGAAGGATAAAAGCCAGGAAATATCCAGGCCACTCCACTTCCTAAAGAGTAGTTGGTGTAAAACTGGGTCAAATTCCTTAAAGGGTTTCGAGGAAACCTGTTCATGTTATCTAAGTACAGAGTTCGGTTATGTGTGAAGTCTGGTGCTACTTGTCCATTAGACAAAAGGTCTGGAAGTTTGTGCAAGTAAACAGTACCAGCTCCTCCATGTTCAGCACCAGCACCTCCTGCTCCTCCTGTATTTCTGAAAGTCCCTACAAGATAAATATAATTAATTTACAAAAAATGTTCACTTTTAATTTAACTTTATTTAATGAAAAGAAATAGTGACTTAAAATGTGAATTTCATATGAAAATACTTTAAGAAACCTGCATTCACTAGGTCACAAGAAAGTTTACAAGAAAAGTCATCAATGATCATTTACTTCCCAGAATGAAAAGAAAGCAATGCAATTACTTAGCATTCTGTAATTTTAGAAGGAACTTTGAATATGAATCTTTTTACTTACACTAGATAGCTCATATAAGTTGTGAGATATCTGATTTACATGGGTGAAAGTTGGGAAAACTACAATACTGGAAAGTAGATTGGGGGGGGGCAAGGTAGCTGCATACCTCTTGTGGGTCCAGGGCAATGCCCTGGTGGGGGCCTAGGGAGAGAATCCCCTGGAAGGTACAACCAGAGTAATTTTGGCACTATATTTCTGCATGAAAATTTAAACTGAACAAATCGAAATTATGTAAATTTGAAACTTCAGGGACAGTACATAAATTCAAACAGAAATATTTGATACATTATAAAATTATAAAATCAGTATTTACTTATATACTTATATATATATACACATATATACACACACACACTGGAACCAAAATTGAAATCCGGGTACATGTATTTCATAAATGCTCTAACAATAACAGTAAGCATCAAGAAGAAAATGTGTACCCACAATGGTTAACTAAAAATACATCCTCAAATATACAGAATTTTTTATAAGTAAATAAAATATTGATAAAATTACAGTGCTTGGTATATTATATTTTTATTCAGTACAAATCTGTTGGAATCACATTGGCTATTTCTTTCTTTCTTTTCTAAATCACTGTGCATCCTGAGTGTCATCTAAATTAAAGTCATTCAGCACATATCCATTGTATAAAACTGCTGAAATAGACAATGCATTTTCCTTCAGACATGGACACAGTAGTCAGGAGAAGCAGACAGTTACACTTTGAAGTCTCAACTCAGGAAAAATGAATGTGCTGTTCATTTAGCCATTGATATATTATTTATAACTGTACTGAATTGGAGAGAAGAAATAAATAAATACAGTTATTATCTGCAAATTTAGTATGAGCCAAATTCCTGACCAATGAATAACAAGCCAAGATAATGAAACAAATTTTTTTCTTAAAATGATATTTCTATGATGAAGCCGGGGAGGGGAGTGCCCTTATCTGCTATCATTCCTAAGAGTATGAATTAAATAGCACTAGAATATAAAAACTGAGTTATTCTGGTTTCCATAGAGGGAACTGAATTATGGAGTGAAGTATGAACTATGTGACTCAAAACAACACATCTGAGGCAAATTGAATGAATTTAATACAACAAGGAAACTTTCATTCATTCACTCAACAGTAAATCATAAGTTTAGAATTTAGTCTCGCTAAGTATTGATTTTTGTCCTTACTAAATGCTTTCAGTCACTGTAACCCCCTAAATCCCCCTTCCGCAAAAAACAGATTTGCACAATTTGGAAGATCGACCTGTGGGGACATTCTGATGATGGAATTTCTGTCACATGACAGAATTTTCACCAACAGATTTAATACAGAAGATCTCTCCACTGACAAAGAAGATCTCATTATGAAAAATAAAATATTTTATTTAATCACAAAAGCATGGTATCAGACATCTGATACAGTAAAAAAGTTATCTTCTTTGGCAAGTAAGATACCGATACCCACAATAATTCACAGTATTACATTAGCTATCTAATTTACCTGTCCAGCTATATTAAATAAATGTAGAAAATGAGATTTTTTGTCATTTGTATTAGATGTAATTTTTACAAAATGTCTCATGTATGAAAGATATTGAGATTCATTATGCATTAACTGTGATTTATTAAATTGTGTATATGTTAGAAGAAAAAAAGAAATCATAATTCATGTAATATCAACCTCCTTTCTCTTCAACTGGAATTAGTCAAACAAATGAGGGCAGCAGCAGTCAGTGCACAAGAACTACCCAGACATAACTGCAAGCTCAGATTTGCTAAATTATCACATGAATTATAAATCAGACATTTTCATCTACAAATATAATCTGCAGGGCACGTGTTGAAAGTAACTGATTGTTTTGAAAAGGATTAAAAACTTTCTGGAAAATGCTGGTAAGAATGAATCATGATGCATTTTAACCAAGTTAACTAAGAAAGCAACTACTGCATGTACATACCAATATAGTAGTTATATGTGTAATACAGAGCAATTCTGCCTCCTCCTCCTCCCCCTCCATGTGAGGCATACATTCCTCCATAACCATTTCCCCCTGAGGCATCAATGATGCCCCCTCCATCAATGGTGTAGGTCTCAATACTAATGCTGCCTCCACTACCTCCTCCTGCCTCAACTGACCTCCAGTCACCTCCATTGGCAGTCACCTCACCATCCACTGTTAGGGTGTGGTTCACTTTGAATTTAAGTCGACCTCCACCTAGACCACCAAGATGGGGGAAAGTGGAGTGACCACCATTTTTTCCAAAGGTATCTGAGAGAAGGAAGGAACCATGACTCCCTCCAGAAAGAGGCTGTCCTTGACCTTGACCTCCATTACCACCATGACCACCACCTGAACAACCATTAGGATCTGAATGTCCAACGCCAACTCCTGAAAAGAAATAATTAATAACATTAGTGCTTCAGAATTTGTTTATGATGTCAATTATGTCCAGCTGGTTTTACTAGGTAAACTTGTTGACTCTGAAAGTTAGTTTTCATTATTATTGACAACTTTTCATATTTGAAATTTTAAAAGTCATTACAAATAAAAGTCCATTCAAAGACACTGATGCTCAAACGGCTGAGAAGAATCCATATTAAGTTCCTTTCTTCTGTCCTTTTATTCTTTTTCATTGCTGAATATTAATAACATCTCTGATATTCTTGAAAACTCCAACATACCAAATTTGGTAAAAAAAACATTTTTGTTTACACGAGCTTAAAATGTTCACAAAACACCTGTATGTGCAGTCCAAACTTCTTTGTTAATGTCTTTGACCTTGAACACAATATCACTGTAAGATGTCTGAACTTAAATGTCTCAGATAATGTTGAGATAAAACAACATATTAAGTTTGATTAAATCTACATAAACAATTTTTTTAAAACAAAGTCAAGCTATTCAAATGTCATTTTTCAAGCTATCCTTGAGTTATAGCCACAAACTGGGATTGATAAAAATCCATTCATACTTGTCTGCATTATCATATTTACAAGCCAGTATAGCTACACACCTGTATCAAGACCTTTGACTGCAAAATCAAATGAATGCATCACCAAGTCAAATTTCATTTGGCCACAGTGTTCATAAGCTCAAAAGAGTACAAAAATTTAATCAATAATTCTTGACTTGACCCAAGGATGATTAAATTAGGTTTTTTCAAATTCCTTCACAATAGTACTGATATGTTCAAGGTCAGACCTGCATAATTCATTCTCAGCCATTATTATTATTATTATAGGACCAGATACATATTGAATCTGGTTGCCATCAAGACAGCCATCGATCAGAATCATCCTTAATACACGAAAACCATATCTTCCAATGAAGAAGCCAAGCTTTGGTAATATAAAAAAAAATCAAACACTGAAATATGTTGATAAGGCAATCCCTTACGAAGAGGTACCCGAGACTTTTCACATTTCTGAAGGTCAGATTATCATTTTCACTTAAGACCAAGCAATATATAATGTGAAGTGTTTTAATGAATATTCCATTTTAATAAGAACATACCTTCAAGTTGTAATAACAATTTTTGAAGACTGTCATCATGGCTTTCATGTTGGAGATTGATCAGATCCATTTTCATTTATGACCAATAAATATCACAATAAGTCTTTTAATAAAAATCACATGTGTATATGACAATCTGTTCTGGTGAAATAACAAAAAAAAATTTCATAAGATGGCCACAATGGCTAACAAATTTGAATGTCTGATTAGCACCTTTTTCATTTAGGTTCATGAATACATTGTAAGAAGTCTTTAATGAAAACCTTATGTTACTAAGAGAATCTGTTAATAGAAATGTAGCTGTAACAAGATTATAACACATTCTGGGTCTAAGTATCATTACCAGTTCCATTTAGAACCAACAAGATATCAGAAGTCTTCTTTTATTGAAAAATTCATGTCAATTTGGCCATCCAGTGAGATTTTCAAAATTGTGGCCATGTTGGAGGAATAATCACTACCATTTTTACTGAGGAACAACTAAAGACATGATACGAAGACTTCAGGTGAAATTCAAGGGATAATAAATGTGGGGATTTGGGAATACCGAATTTTGCAGCATTTGCAGCATTTTTGCTGTTTCTAGTTGAGGTTTATTTTATATGCCAAAAAGACAGAATAAATTTCAGTGTCTAAGCATACAAGATTTAGTACTTGGTCCTAAAGACTACAAGAAATGTGGGATCAGATGGATTAGACAAGAGTCTGATAGTGTACTGAAGGGCCAATTTCATTCATCTAAAATGAAGAAATGGTTCATTTGCTTTACCAATGATGCATCCTCAAGGGCAAGTTCTAAATAATCCCAACAAAGCCTAAGTCTCTGACGGTGTATCAGATCAATTACCTACTGGCCAGATTTACAAGCTAATCTATGTACAACTAAGCCACACTCCTGCGTAGATCTTACAAAAGATGTGAATAACCATAGTAAGACCTATTGCACAATGTTTGTAAAAAGTTTATTAACCCTTTACCTCATGAAGCACTTTTGGACACCTTTACCATATTCTCACATTCTCACAGAAACACTAGTGGATGCCTCCATCTGATTTGCATGCAAGCATATTTGGATGCCTTTGCATACATGCCATACATATGAAAGTACTTTTGGATACCTTCAGTAAACATCAGTCATTTTTAGCAGGTTTTCCTAGCACCACTTTCAGGGACACCCCCCACTCCATCAAACTCCACAGGCATTGAGGTAAATGACCATCATGTCACATCACATGGTTGCTATTTAAGATCTAGTTGTAATCTGCTATTTAAATTGAGTCAGATTCTCCACTCTCCAATATAGATGCCACAAATTTTGTCAAACACTTTCTTGTGTTTGGATGATTAGAATTATGAGTATGAAGGCTTCTTCTTAAGTCAAGAAAGACAAACACTGATTTTGATATCAAATTCAGATGATTTAGTGAAGTAAACATAAACAATTACAAAGTAGTTTTTGAGGCTGAGATATGTCAGCTACAGTTGGTCACACTGCTTCAGTGATTTGACAATGAATGAGTTTGCTCAAGATTTTAGACCATATAAAAATTATTCAAAGACAAATATTTATCCAACAATAAAGATCTGATTTTACTCTTAAACCTCTCTACATAAAATAGAAGTGTAAAAAAAATGTAAAATGTTTCAAATTAATGGCAAATTTAACATATACTAAACAGCTATACATTTTACCAGCTGGCATATGCACATCAAGTCATATAGGTAATAGCTGTTCTATAAATAGCTCACTGTTCTGTTTGGCTTGGGCACATGTATTATCAACTGTCTACACAGAAACATGCTCTAGGAAGAAAAGGGTTATATCCAGAGCTTCTAGTCCTCAAATGATCCTGAGACATCTACTATGAAGAAGGAAAACTAGAGTCTCGTAGAAAAACATAAAACTTAACAATTTGGTCTCCTTCATAACAGGGGTAAAAGAACTTTTCAGACTGAATTTTTGGTTATCATGAATTTGAAGCAATTTCCAGTAGCACATACAGTTTTATAGATTTTGAAAATTTAAACCCATTTTGTTAAGTCTTTTTAATGTATATCTATATTTAATGTTCAACAGTATATATATATATATATATATATATATATATATATATATATATATATATATATATATATATATATATATACACAGTCAAACCCACTTATCTTGACCTCGTTACCTCGCCAACCCTATTAAGTTGACGTTTTTGAAGTGGAACCACCAAATTCTCTCTTTGTCTTAGCATTTTCTCATCGGTTATGTTGATTCTTTTATGTCGCCGAACCCTAATATCTCGAGCTCAAAAGAGGGCCAAATTTGCCAATTAACGTCGGTTATCTCAATCTCCATGACCAATTGCCGGTGATTTTTTTCCCCTTATTGGTGACAAATTCCTTATCAGTTATGATGTTGTTTATTCAAGTCTTTTTTCAACATAAAATTGTTTTATTTGCGTCTTTTCTGCCTAAAATTATTCGACAAGTACCCACCTTGTCGTAGACTAAAATAACTGACTTTATCTGAAATAATCGTCTTCATTTACATAATGACATGTTAATGTTTGGTAATGATTTATTTGGATGTTGTTAACTGTATGCTATTTAATTATGCAAATGAAACATTTGTTGAGCAGATGAAATGCCGTCATAAGGTAGCAACAAGTGTGTTGTCACATGATTATTCGGTCCTTGTCTGGTACCATGCCTAGTTCTATTTTTAGCCAATGCTGACCTTGTGATCTTGACAATTTTGTCCTGTTATAATCATCAATATTGCAACAACAAGACTGATAAAACATTTTTTCCTGTATTTAAACAAGATGCCATGTGTTTTTAAAGGCAGCGATTGTTGTGTGATTTATGAGTCTGGTACCCTAATTTTTTTTACATTTATTGACACTAAGTGAGAGAAGATATTATGCAGATTTGGCCTGAACAATAGCACCTCGCAGCCATTAGGATTTGTAAACTTGACAATTATTGTTATTAGTAATAGTCACTAATTATGGAAGTGAACAAGCTCAACGTCTTACAAAGGGAAGCCATAAAGTCTATCAAACCATTTTCCCGCTGACTGCTGTATTGTACATCAATACTGCCACTTTTCTGATGATGTTTCTACTAATAATAAGTGTAATCTTAACGAATATCAGCTACTAAATCAGATAAAACGCAGGAAGGATAATCGAATTACACATACTTACCTTTTTGTATGGATTAAAATTTGAGTCTTTTTTGACTTTATAGAATAAATGTGGCTTCTCATTAGGTGTAAATGATATAATATTAACCTTAGTGGCACAAGTACTTTAGTCAACACTTCTTTCAAGAACGAAAACCTGACATTGGGAAACAGAAATCGGATTACTTAACAAAATGAATAAAATTGGTTCTGGATGCATATTACAAAATAAAATGCAGCCGCATGTGAGGGGTAAATGACTCACAAATTTTGATTTGACACTGGTTAGCTTTTTGTAAAAACGAACTACACCCTGCATGGTTTTTTTTGGTGATTTTGTGAGATCTTTGTGTTTGCAATGTTGGAGAATATAATTAAGGTTTGTATCAAGAATCGATGGTGGTTTGTATTGTATACTAGTAAATCTCTGCTGTTAGTTGGTGCACAAATGCCTTTTGTTGGTAACAAATATGTATGTATATTTTATAGCAAGCCAATCGCTTCATCAAAAAATCGTGGCAACGATGTTGTGCAAAAAAACCCATCCCAAAATATGTGCATGTACATTCTCATTTAGTAATGCACATCATGTACATAATGAAATTTCAAGCACATGTTATTATATTGACGCGATATTAATTTTCATTTATCTCGATCATTGATTATCTTGATGCTTTTAAACTCCTAGGCTAGCGACATAACTGGGTTCCAGTGTATGTATGTATGTATGTATGTATGTATGTATGTATGTATGTATGTATGTATGTATGTATGTATGTATGTATGTATGTATGTATGTATGTGTATGTGTATATATATATATATATATATATATATATATATATATATATATATATATATATATATATATATACACACACACACAGTCTTGGATTAGCATATCAAAATGCTGCTGACATTAAATCAGCAGTCAGTTACTGGACTGAGGCATTTTACTATGTTGTTAAATCTGATGTTGAATTGGGTGACTGACAAATATGTTATCCTAACTGAGGTACAACCATATCCTAAGGATAACTTTAATAATGGGCAACACCAATCATAACTCTTAAATTTTTATCTTTCAAATAACTGAATATAAATAAATATAGTTAAAGAGCTGCTTACACCTAGATTGAACAGGTCACTCTATATTGCACTTCAGGTGGTGTTGCAGGCATCCTCCAAGTCAAAAAGACAGCTACTGTAATGTTCTATCTTTATGAAAGCTTCTGTAATAAATTCTACTTGTCTGACTCTTTGGTTAATTGTGCTTCTCTGGCATATGAATCAACACTGAAGATCTAGTAGTGGTTTTCTTGACTCTAGATGTCAGAGGAGTCTTTGATTTATCATATCCATGTTTTGAAAATATAGATTGTTAGTCAAGACCTACTTGATACCACAAGAAGTTTCAAAATAAAAACCTCATGTCAATGTGATCATTCATTCATGAGGAATAGTGATAACAAGATTTTAAAAATGGCCACCATGGCAACCATATTGGATGCTGGACTGGCCTAAAAATCACAAGATCTTTTAGTTTTTCACCAAAAGCCCCATGTCCATATCAGACCTGCCAACACAAACAAGATCCTCTTAGCAAGACATTCAATATTTTTTCACAAGTTTGACCAATTTTCAGTAAAATGAAATATAATGTACTGCTATTGTTGACCTGGAAAACATGCATTTGGAAAACAAAGGCAAAATTATGTTCAACTAAAGTGTTCATAACTGAACCTTAATGATCTCCAGTTCAGTTTCAAAAACTGCAGTTCCAAACCCCATGGAACTCAATGGATTTGTTGCTAGATCTTTTAACTTGATACAATCCCTGTTGTTTTTTTTTTTTGTTCTTAACTTTGAGAAGTTTCATTTGGTAACAGCAATCACCCCACTTGCCATAATACTAACCAAAACTGACACAACACAATCTCCAATAAATGAAACTTGCCTTTCCTTCTTTTTTTCCCTAAGAATCTGAATATTTTTTTATTCTCCCATTCTGACTGTTTGAACCTTTTAAGAGGCTGATTGTCCCTTCTGCTTTCAAAGTGTTTTTATTTGTTGTACAACATTTCAAGATTAATGCTTTAAGTAATAGGTTCATCATGCAACTATTCTATATGAAAACCACAAGCTGATTAAATTATCTGAGGTACTCCTGTGAAGTAAGTCTGGTTCACTGACCAATTCCACTGAATCTAATTTGAAAACTTGGATCCAGACTGTTGATTGATTGATTGGTTTATATTTTTACGGCGCACCAGCACTATGTGGCTATTTAGCGCCAAACATTAAATCCTTTTACATTTAAAACTGGTAAAATAATTTTATCGACCAGCGATTGGAGTTCAAACAGTTAAAGGTAAAGCGATAAAAATGTGAACGATGGTAAAGTATTAAAAGTTTCCCAATCAAAGGGGGTCCAGACTGAACCCAAAAAAGCAAATATCTGGATTTGATCTCAATGATCACATTTTCAGTTAGTAAAGCTTTAAGGGCTAGCAGGACTCTAATATGAACATTCACTTTGGTATAGAAGTGGTGACAAAATCTTTAATTAAAATGGCTACCATGGTGACCATAATGTATGTCCTAAAGAGTACTATTTTCATTCAGGAGAAACTGTACTTTTGGATCTCTGTGTGTTTAAAGTTTATTGAAAATATTCCAAGTAGTTTAACAGTAGCTTGTTCTAACAGATGAATGATGGATAATGGCTGAAAAAGCAACAAAACCAAAACAGGCTGAGAAAACAGTAAATATCAATCAGGTTTCAGCATCATACACTAAATAAATCAAAGCTGATCATAAATCATTAAATTATTTCAACATGAAATATCATCTTTATGACTGCACCACTTTGCTAATTGTGCAATAGTTTTATAAATCTAAATATTTGACATATGTAACCTGTATTCTGCTCTCTTTCTGGAACTCCCTCATCAACATACAATCGACCATATGGCTCCACTGTGATATTGGTGTACTCCAGGACCAGGTCATTGGAAAATATCTGTGAAGTTTAAAACAGAACTCAGGTTACATATACTATCTGCCAAAATGATATAATTTTCCTCTAAAGATTGCAGAGATTATTGTTTTCATTAAAAGAAAATTATATTAGAGAGGAAAGTGAAAGGACTCATTTTTATTATCCCAAAGCTTGTTACATGTGACTAATGCTTTCCTGAGTGAAAATGTAACTGAAATTTCCCTATTTCACCAAAATTGTTGTCTTTCACCAAATTTAGGTGACATTTCAGTGATTCTGCTAAAATTTCTGAAAATATCAGTCAGTACTTCACTGATATAAAAAAACAAATCTTTATTCTATTTTAATATAATTTTTTTCTTTTTTTCCTGTCTGTTTTGAATAATTTTCAGCAAAACTTATATTTCCCATTTCTGATAGCCCCAATTTTATTCTTCATTTTGGAAATGTAACTTCTTTCAACATTTTTTTTTTGTTCTTTTCTCTTTTTTCCATTGATTTGAATTGGATTTGACTGCCCTCAGAGAAGAATTTTTTCCATTTGAAAGAATTTTTCTCAATATGAACCATTGTTTAAAAATCATCTGCAATTCAATTTTCAAATTGTATTCTCTTTGGTCTAATTCCACAATGATCCTTATAATAGTATTGATTCTGTACATTATTTAAAAAAAAATGATCACTGTAAAGAGCTTTCTGATTGGTCAAAAGTTTGTTACTTAACCAATGAATAATTTGCATAATGGAAACTGAAGGAAATGAGCATGCTTGCCATTGACATCTCAAATTATCAAACAGCATATGGACACAAAAAGTTTGAATAATGGTTTGAAAAATGTGTAGAAATTAGAATGGTTTGAGTGCAGTGTCAATGAGAATGTAAATTGGTCAGTTTGAAAGAAAATTGCATGCCATAGCTAACATTTCGCTATTTTTGCCAACCAGATTTGACCTACTATTATCAACCTAACAGTAACATCTAACATGCTAAATGAGAAGGAATTGGACAAGTATGATCTGGAAGTTATATAATTATGAACTGATTTTCTTCCAAAATAAGGATATATAACATATATATCATTGGTGGGTAAGTGATGATATTGTTGCCTGATACCCATGTCTATCAAAGATGGTCATGAGTTGTTTTCATGGCCCACACATAGAATCATCTTTCAATATTGTGAACAATATTATTTATATTAGCAAAATACTCAAGTTGTGTTAGAACTCTGAGCAAAATCAGCGTAATTATATTATAATAAATATTGCTCATGGCTGCTTATGGTTTGGGAGCGCATTCCAGCAATACAACAGCATCATAATTTGTACATTCAAAAAGTTCAACATTCAGAAAACTCCAATATCTTATATATGTCATATAACAGCTGTATAATTATGTTTTATTTATACTGAAATATTATAGTGGTTAATAAAATGCTGAATAACTTGAGTACATTATTTTGTTTGAAACTTTTTGAAATGTCACTGGAAAATTATGGAAATTTCAGTCAAATACTCTACAGTAACTTTGAAATTTCACAGGTATTTCAGTCAAATTTCACTGGTATTTCAATCAAATTTCATTGAAAGTTTTAGTCCAAATTTTAGTGAAACTAGGCAAATATTTCTGTGAAATTTTAATGAAATCTTGCCAAAATTTCTCTGAAATTTTAGTGACATTTTAAAATTTAAGTAAAAGTTTTGGTAAAAATTTTAGTGATATTTTCATGAAATCTCACCACAAATATCAGTGAAATCTCACTAAAATTTTTCACCAAAACTTACAGTGAACTTCCCCTAAAATATCTGTCATATTTTCATTTGGTTTTTCCATTAAACAATTCCATTTCCTAAGATGTATGTAATATTACAAGTATTTACCATAATACTATCATATATATCAAGTGCAATGTTAATATAATCCCAGTTTCTGTACCAGACAACCCTATGAAGCCATGTAAGTTTTATTTTAGTTATATTTTTTTACATAGAAAGCAGATTTACCAGAGATCTGTAAAAAAAACAAAAAAAAACAACAAAAAAAACCACTTGAAAATGACTATTTTTAATTTAAACTTGACTTTCTGAATAACAGTGGCATCCAAATGTCTTAATTTAAGGGCAGATCAATTTTTGGAGTAAAATGTTTCTCTAATAATACTTACTAGATGATAACATGTGGGAATACTAACTCATAAATCCAGCCATCAAAAATCAAAATTAAAATACATTAACCAAGTCTTTTGACTTGTAGTACTTATCTTCCTTCTCTGAGTGGTTGCATCAGAGATCCCCATCTTCTTATAAGATCAATACATTTCAACTACTACTTCAGAGGATCGTGAACACATCATCTGGTAGAAGTTTCCAAAGAAGACAATGGTTTAATAGAAAAAAATTGATTTCCTATGAGTGGGAGCACATTCTTAGAGGACACCATGAAAGATGAGAATCTATAAACTCCATGTCAAGATGAATGAAGTGCGTGGGCAGAATAAGACTGGACTTTTCCTTGGATTCAAGTCTTGGCATGAAAGATTGATCATCATTTGTTTTTGAGGACATCATCCAGGAAAAACAATATCACAGAAGTGAAGGTGTTTCTGACATGTGATATAAAATTCTCATGAAAGCTCACAGAGTGAGATTAACTCTGAAAGAAAGAGTCCTAAACATGTACATAATGCTCCTGAAAAAGCAAACTTCATTTCTGAGAAAACCTTCATACAAAAGTACACAGATATGCCTCTAGCAGGTCTAGGCTGACTTCAAAATTGCACTTTTCTTTGGGGACTAATGATGAGGTTTCCATTCTGAACTTGGATGCCAAAATGCATTGGTTGAGAAAGCTAAGGTCTGTGACTGATCTGAGCTTGCCATTAGCTTTGTGTGCTAAAAAAAATGTCAAACAGGAAATCCCAATTAGTTTGAGTTGCTGATGATCTCTACTGCCATTTGGTGAAAAGTGTGTTTATCTCCTACTGAAGAATGTATCCCTAGTACTAGTCTCTAAAAACATGTGTAGCAAAGAAAACAGGTACCCTTTATAACAGAAAATGATCTGGAAACCCTACAAAACAGTTTCAATACCTAAGGGTCATCAGGGCAGAGTATTTCTCATAGCAAAATGCTCAAGTCTTCATTCACACTATTAGAAAATGGTGCCATGAGCATAGCATTCTGGTGGGGAGATAAACTGGGCCTAGATCAATCCATCTCTCCTTGTTTTTTTTCAATCATCTGCTCTTGGAAACTTAGGAGGGTTTCCCCCCTTGAGCATGCCTTAGAGTCCCTTCCACTCCTTCAGTTCTTCTTGAGAAATGAAGGCTAGACTCAGAGTCACCAGGCCTGTGTGAGTTTTGCCTCTTTAGTGGCCTATTTTCTGACCATCCCTTGGAATTGGATATATGAAGGATGCCATGTGGTAATCTCTGACCAGCATGAACATGGATAAGAATGGAAGTTAACAGAAGAAACTATGGAAATGAAAGATCAAGTGTTGAGCTTTCCCAGTAAGTGCATTTACCATATCTGAGACTGGCTTCCTGGCATGTCTGACAAGGTGGATTTCAACCATGAAATCTAGGTTATGCTCATCTTGCTAAGAGACAGTTATGGAGACCTGGTCAAGCATGAAGCCAATGGCTACAACTTTGTGGCTGTTAAAGTGTGGAAGAAAGGTTTATGGTCCAAACCACATGTTTTTTGAAGGCCATACTGAAGTCAGAGTTATCATTGTGAGAAGAAAGGTCTGTTAACACCTTGGTCTTCAAATTGCATTTTGATGTAGTGCAAAATATCAGTGAAAAGAACCTTGGTATTTTAGTTAAAGGTCAAAAGGTCAAGATATGCAGGAATTCTACAGGTGGCCATTGAAGGAGAAGGTCAAACCTCTGGAAGCAGAAGCCAGAAGACTTTTTCAATGGATGCACAAAGAAACAAGTGTTAAGACTTCCTCAATGTATGCAGAGAAGGTCTTTCCAGGTCATCATCAGATCTGATGGAGAAGAAGGGGCTTGCAAACTTCAAAGTCAAAGGTGTAGGGCAACAAAGAAGTCTCCTGCAATGATAGCAATGACTGGATGGGGAAGCTCAAGAATAATAAAAAAAAGCCATAACACCATCAAATCCAAGTAATGGTAATGTTCAACCACTGTCTTTCCACATCATCAAATGTCTAAAATGGGTACCAGGTATCAAATATTGGGAAAATTACTGCAACCAATACTTAGTCCAAGAGGTACAAGGACCATTGAAGGAACTGTTCAGTCCATGTTTCCTTTGAAGGTCTGGTACTGGATACTGTGGAAGATTTTATAACCAAATCTGGTGCTGGTTGTGCTGTGCATCAACAAGAAAGCCTGGGCTACAAGGAGTATGAAAAGTGCCAATCACTGTCCACATCTCCAGGCCTACATATGCTGGGAAGACAGATAACTGTAACCATAAGTTATCAAGATAATACCAGGACTGGAGTGAATGAAGTGCAAAGCCAGTTGATTAAGTGGCATGAAAAGGTGCTAGCCACTGTCTACGTCTCCAGAATTGGATAAGCTGTTTTCTGAGTAAGCTAGGAAGACAGATCACTGTACACACAAGTGATGGCATAGTTTATGATGATTCCAGGAAAGGATGTGAATGAGCTGCAAGGCCAGCTTATGTCAAGATCACAAGGTATGTTACCAACTATCAAGAGACAAACTACCATAGCCAGTACCAGGGTATATGTGTGGTGACGGGCTGTCTAAGACAAATCTATGTAGGACATCATACTGTGCTACTAGTGATCTAGTGCTCTGCTTAGTGCTGGTATGAAAGTCCATTGCTGGTATTATCTGGCTGTGGCTCTATGGGTGAAAGCAGAACTCAAACTATGTGGGAGGCTTCTTCCGAATGATCAATCTTATAGCTTCAACTGAATAATAGACAAAAAAAGTTTTTCAATGCACCAGTGTGTACAGATATCAAAGTATGATCAAAATATCATTCCCATATTGCCCAATATAGGGTAATTATCAGTGATGTAAAGATTATTCAAAATACTGTAGCATTATAAATATTCATGGCTGACCAATTTTTATGGCTTTGTTATTGCCTTGAACCATGAATATAATGACCCAATGAAAAAATTTCAATTTAAGATGATACCTTCCTGCATCCAATTTCTTACTGTGTTTTGTTACTCAAGATTAACAAGTTTACTAGCATTTGATAAATCAAAGTCAATATACTGTAATATGGTAATAAAATATTTGCTTTATATATTTGTTTTATTTTACCATTTTGATACAAGAATCATATTAAAGCATTTTATATTTTTTCAATGCAATCATATTAATAAGGTAGCCAATAGCTGTAATTCCCACTCACTGATTGACATTAATATATGAGATAAATAAGGAGAGAGAGAGACACAAGAAAAAAGCATAGGGTAATACTGAAAATTTAGGAAAGAATAATTATAAATACCTATATATGAACATTAAATTTAATACATATTCAAATCAATCCTTCATTCAAGAACATCTGTTGTTGAAAAATATGAATGCTTTTGAAAACACATTTCTTTCTATCCATGGGGTTTTAATCCAGAAGAACAACAAGCCTGTAAAATACTCAAGCCATTACTGAGGGCTGTTCCATTTAAGCATACATGGTACCCAGGGAAGATATTTTTTGAAAATATATGCCCGGGTACTTTGATTTCACAGAGTTCATATTAAAATGACAAGAAAATTCTAAATTGCATTTAATTCTAAATTACCCCACATTAAAAGTACCTTTCCTAGGCACCTTATGTTTTTCTGGAACAGAAATGAATTACTTTTATCAATGAAACACTATATACACTAATTACAGGAGAGTATTGAAGCTGCTGGTTGTTCATTCCATAAAACAGCACCAGTGTAAGCAATTGACAGAGTTTATGTTTGGAAATGGTATTCTGCATTGATCGTTTGTAACTGATCTGACTTTAAATGAAATGTACCATTTGCTGTTCATTCTTAACTTTGAAGATTTAATAATGACTTGCGGAATACCATTTGCAAAACAAATACTTAATGAAAAAAATCATTTGCTTCACTGTGATATGCAAGCAGTACTATATAAATTTAAATAGTGGACCTTCATATGACCACTGACCTCTGATATATGCAAACATGAAAATGTGACATATGATAATGGTCAACTACCTCTGCCCAGTCTGAAATATGCAAGTGTAAAAAAAGGACACTGAATAGTGGTCCTTAAAATGACTACCTACCTCTGCCCCACTGCGCACTGTTAAAGTTGTACCAACAAGTGTAGTCTGTGCTTCCATGTCTGTCAACACATGAACTGAGGCAAAGCTTTTAATGTCCAAATGATCAATCACATTCCTAGTGGGTTCATGATGGTCAATAGTAAATGAGCAGTTGGCATTAATGGTAACATTTTCCATTGATGAAAATGAACCTATTAAAAGAACATATACATATAATAATACTTAAATAATATTTCCAATTTTGATTACTCACAATGAAATGACAGCCTGAATATTTTACTGACAGAACAACAGAAAATAGAGTTTTTATGTTTGAAAAAACTTCCAGATTATTTGGAAAAAAGAATCACAACACTAGAATGCATTCACATTCACTTGCAAAAAGCAGTGACATAATATAGCATGGTACATGTGATATATCTTAAAACCTAGAAGAGTAATATTTTTAACACTCTTTCAAAGATTGGCTATCTTCAAAAAGGTAAAAGCAAACAAATTCATTTGAAAAATGCGAAGAACAGTCATCTTTTCCATACACAACATTATGCTAGGATATCAGAGTGGGATCATAGGAGGGTAATCAGCATTATAGTCATGGGTACATATTGCATAATTAAAATTAATTTTACCCCCACAAACAACACACTTTAATAGCAGCAATAATTTACCTGGCACTATTTCACAGCTAAATTTGTCAGTTTGGCAGGCTGATGTGTCAAACAGATTAAAAAACAGAAAATGGAGTATAGCTTCCATTTTAGGAAGATATTCACTTTACAAACTGCTTATGTCCCTCTGAGCCACATGTTGTGCAAGAAGAAATAATGCTGCACATGGTTGCACTAACAATCATAGACAGAATGAGTAGCAGGCAGTATAGAATCACCACAATCTCCTCCAAAGAAGAATGGTTTAGATAGTCCTATAATGGCAGTGATCATTCAAACCTTATGGGCTTTTAGTTTCATAAAAGGGTGGTTTATATCGTTATGAAACTGATAAGATCTTTTGATACTGGTAACAATCCAGTGTGAGATAGTGGAGACCAAAACATCAATGGAGACCTTATGACAAAGTAAGTGATGTTTCCTACCCTTTCCTTTCCATTCCAATGCATTTGGATAGAAATGCAGTGCCCTAAATGGGCATGAATGCCTCTCTTGATCATCTCCAGCACAGATAAAACTTAGACTGGGAATTTCTATAGGTGATAGAGCTATCAAATGTAATTCATATTTGGTTATAAATACTGGCTGCCTAAGGAGTGAAACAGAATCATAATTGCCATCAAACCAGTGACCGCTGGTGTCAATGGATAATGCCTGAATCTTGCTTCATCTTCTCACAGATGCCAAAGCAAGCAAATATGCTGTCTTGAGTGTGAAGTCCTAAAAGGAAACAAAACTCAATTACTCACAAGTAATTTGGTTAAGGACCATAAAACACAAGGTAGAATCCAGCTGGGCATAAGAGAGTGGGAGACAGGTATGATAGTCTGCTTCAAGGATCAATATACACCACTCCCTCGATAACTCGCGCCTGGATAACTCGCGAACCCGCTTATAACGCGGTGTGCGGCATGGCTCCTGATTTTTTTTCTAAAGAAAATATATTTGAAAATGTGTTAAACATGAAAAAAGTCGTGATAAGAAATTGTAAATTGGCAAATTTAACCTTGATACATAATTCGTTTTTATCATCGAAAATGGTGATTACCGTATATTCCGGGGGGATAAGTCGCTACTTTTTTTTAGTTTTTTTTTTCTTAAAAATGACGTGTGCGACTTATATGCAGGAGTGACTTATACGATAAATAAATTTTGTTTTAACGACTGTGACTGATGCGCAGTGATGCTGTGCTTTAGCGAAATGCATCTGCCGGTATATGGGCAAGCCAATTGCTGGAAACTTACATATGGTACACGTAAGTATTAGACTATAAGATTATCAAATTAAATAGTCAAATAATATTTAGTTATATATGTGTTAAAATTTGTTGTTATTAATAAATAAAAAAATATTGAAATAATGATTGCCATTGTATTTCCTTTATTATTTGGCATGTACATTTTAGAATCTTTCCGTCTCTAAATTCAGTCTTTGTAAATTTCAGCACATTTTCCCACCCAAGCGGCTAGTCAAAGTCCTTTGAACTTGCCGCCCAGCTATTGTGTCATGTTCTTTTGATGTATTCAACTACCGAATGCAGAATTGGGATTATTTTGTTATTTTAAACAACAAATTTTGTCACTGTAAAGCGTTTCGGAGACCTCTGTTAGCGCTTCATAATTTACTTTAATAGAGGTTTATAAAAACACAATCATTTTTTCGGTTGGTTTCGCAATGGCTTGTTATAAAAAAAAACAAAAAAAAAAAACAGCAGGAATATTTCCTCTGATGATTGCTCTAGTTTTAAACTCTGGATTAAGCCAAGAGTGGCTTCATGGAGAGAACTTCAAAGTACCGGTAATTAATAAAAAAAAAAAATAACTGGAAGGCTGGTGAACAGTTTCAATTGTTAGGTGAATTCACAATATCTTCCTTAATGTATTAAAATCACTGTAGCATATAAAGTGCCTTTGAAGTTCGCTTGGGTTGTGGAAATGACTGATATATAAATACGTACGGTTCATATAATGGAGCATTAATAAAATATAGTTTCACAATAACGTATGATTTAAAATTGTTATATTTGTGTAAGTAAATAAGTTTTGTTTTAAATTAAATTCGTGCCATTTATCATGGCACCAACAACTAGAAAAAATATGATGCAGAATTTAAGTTAAACGTTGTAAAATTTGCGAAAGAAAATAGAAATCATGCAGCAGAAAGAAAATTCAACATAAGCAAGAAGATTGTGCGTGACTGGCGTAAAAAAGAAGACCAGTTAAGGTCAACAAAAAAAAAACAAGAAGGGAAATCGTAGTGGCAAAGCATGTTGGCCAGTTCTTGAGGAGAATCTACGAAAATGGATTGTGGAACAGCGTGCTGCAGGTCATGGACTTTCAACAATTCAAATACGACTCAAGGCAAAGTCAAAGTCTATTGAAATACTGACTTTTATATAACTCTTAAACAATTGTATAATATTTCTTACACGAAGTTGGAAATTACCAAGTCACATGCAATGGCCGGCGGTATCTATGACATGATTATGGTAAGTGCGGAGGAGCGACTTATACGCAGGAGTGACTTATAGGGCGGAAAATAAGATATTGCCTGTAAAGATAGAATCCATATTGTGAAATTTGCATTCAAAATGTGAAGTGATATTTCTCAAACGTGTCACAAACCGCAAGTGTTATCGTGTTCTAATTTATGTCGTTTTAAATTTTTAGACCCATTAATCTCATGTTGGTAATTGTTAAACCTTGTGAATTTTTTTCTTCCATTTTACTTCTACCGCAATAAAAATCTACACATTGTTTGCTCGACATTGTTTTTTCGAAGTGTGTCGATTTTTTGTATTTGAAAAAAAACTGTCTACTTTCGATCAAACAATACAATTAGAATGTATACCATTTACCACAAAATATGTGACGTAATACACAACATGTGAAGTACATGTGCTAAGCAAACGGAAACCAGGAGGAATAATGTTTAGATGATTTCCTCAATATACTGTAAATTATCCTGAAATTAATGTTACTCTGTGAGGAAAAACTAAACAAAGTACACCATTATGAAAAGATATTTATCCACTGTTAATCTTAGCGCGATTAATAATTGAGTATTCAACATGCCAAGCCACCCCCCTCCTTTTCTCTATGCGTCGATCTCATTGTTATATTTGTTGTTTGTTATAAGTCCCTCGATAACTCGCGCCCTCGCTTATATCGCGGTCGATGTTTTTGGACCCCAATGTCCGCAAGTTATCGAGGGAGTGGTGTACTTAGAGTATCAAAACAATGTGTGTCATACTGCTGCATTATTGGATGATTTAGGATTAACAATACATTCCACTAAATCCATTTTGGAGCCTACACATACTATCAGCTTTGTGGGATTTCTCATTAATTATGTCAATAGGAAGATTATGGAGCTCTTGTGTTGCAACTGAAAATCCCTCCTGTGAGGTAAAGCCGGGGTTCATCCATCAAAAGGTCTATAAGAATGATATTAGCAAAAGAAGTTTGACCTTTTTGTAGAATTTATAGCTGATGGAATGATGAAATAGATGATTCCAGTGGAAGTTGAATGCATCCACTACCCATGTTTCCTTTTCCAGGACTACAGAGATATAAATGGGAAATCTATTGCTGAGTCTGGTCACAAGCAGGTCCACCAGAGGCTATCCATATAGTAAGGAAACATACTTAAAGAGCAGTGAGATCTGTTTTGCCTGACCTGGATAGACTGTTTGTTAAAACATACTGAATGTGGCAAACTCAGAGGGTAATTTTGTCTGAGGTGACCCAGTGTAGGAGACTCCAGACCCCAATGCAAAGAGAAGAGGAATATTTGCCTCCTTGATGTTGTAGACATGCTATGATGGACATATCGTCAGATGAGACCATGACAAATAAACCCTTTATATTTTGTTGATGCACTCTTGCAACATTAGAAATACAGCTCTCATTTCAAAGGTGTTGAGATGGAAGGATGATTCATCCCAAGTCCAATCCCACATCCAATATGGATTTAATGGGATAATTGGAAATGGGAATACCAATCTGATTAATGTCTAGAATCAACCCTTTGGGCAGCCTCTCAATACTTGACAGGGTATGATGTAGAGTGGATGGAGGTGATTGTTGTCAGATCCCTATTCCCATACCATGAGGATTCCAAGTGATGACCAGTGTAAAGTTGGTGACCAGTATAAGATAACTGATGACCAGTATGATTTAAAATACAATAGTCAAACAGAAAAAACCCACTGAATTATTACTTATTTATTTAAGGAAATTATGAATTCCTATCAATTGAGGTATGGCCTAGCATGCATAACAACTGAGTAAACAAGACCTTCCTGTGAATCAACTGTATTTTAAAAATAAGACTGATGTACCCTGACCCCTAAAGGATAGGATACAATGTCAAACCAAGAGGACTTTTCCAGGACTAATTACTGAAAATGGCCAGGTTTACTAGCTTATAAACAGAAGATGAGACAGATGATTGTAACACTAGATGGAATATTGTTGAAGGGAGAACCAAATGTGGTTTTAACTTGTAACAATAATTTTTTTCAGCTCACATTATGAATGACATAATTATTATGCCATATTTAAAAAAGATTACCATTTTGCACATGGTCATGCGAGCTGCATGAGTGGACTGTGTCTTATTGACAATTCTCCATTGTGTATGTGGATGTATACACATCAAATGGATGAGTCTTTTAACATAAGAACCAAAAACTACACCATACCAACAGGTATTAAAAGGCTATTTATTTCTAATTATTCCCAACACAATCATAAATTATTTTATTCAACTATTTAATCCTTTCCTTTATCTGTTGACCTACAGTCCTTTATTAACTTGTCAGAAGTTCCTCAGAAATTTGCACCCTTGCTTATGTTGCAATCTATTTTTTTTTACTTCTGTTGAGCATGAATTATAAAGAGAGAGGTACAAATTCATTTTCTTTTTATTTTTAATTCCATATTCAAATGCAAAACGCTTACAAATTCCTCATTTGTTAATTTTTTTTGTTTCCAAAAGTAATTCAAACACTTAACTCAGGACCTTATTGGGTGCCCAAAAAGTATAGCAAAAGAAATAAGAGCACAAAATAGTGAACAAGTGATCAAATATAGCCCATTACAGGTGCAAACAATTAATATTGTTATGTAAAAATATAGAATGTCATTATAATCCTTGTATTCTTCTATTCTGTGAATTCATTTATTTTGTGGGTATAAATTTTCATAGGTTTGTGAGAAAATGCTTTTGTTGGAACTTAAATTTGTTAATTGGGAAAAATCAAATCGTCTTCATATCATGGTCGATATTTGATGGGCCTTTAGATTCAAGACTTTTAGCAAACATGAACATTATTACACCATATATATAAAAGATAAACAATTTTATGCAGAGAATTACCCTTGATAACAAGGTCAATTTTCCTACAGTCCACTGTGAGTGGAAGTGATACACTGGAATGTCTTTGTGATAAGATAGCAAATTCTTGAAGTACTCGGTCCTGTGTTGATTCGTATGTCTGACCATGGCGGACTGTCAAACGTCCAGTATTGTCACCAAACACCTTGTGTGCCACAAGTTTTACAGGTGTTCCTTTATTTGAATCAGATTCCAGATTTAGGGATGCTCCTCCTAGGATGTGAACCTTAAGTGAAAAGAATTAAACACAGTTATCAAATTACAAGTATACATCTATTTTCAAACCTAGCTTTACTCTAACAACATATATAGATGGGAGAAAGAGAGAGAGTTAAATAAATCATGACAAAAACCCATCTCTAATCGGCTGCTCTGTCTTTTAGCATTTGTTTAACAATAATGTCTAATATAATCCCCTGCTATTTTAATACACATCAGCCTACCATTTCATGTTAATACATTCAATGTGATGTCATATAAAGAGCTGTATGCTAAGAAACAGATAAAACAAAGCTGGACACAAGTTTTTTTGGTGTCATAACTTGCTTTCTTGGTAAGTAAAATAACCATTTGGCATCAGTGAATAGTTATAACTTAGCATCCATAACTTTTATAAGTAGATAGTAAAATTTATCAAACATCTTACAAAATCTTACAATTAATTGTTATTTCAGTGATAGTAAGGAATTTACAGAAAATTATCCATTATATCAGCCCAGGTTGTCTCCAATGGTGTGTCCTTGTGCAAAATATTCCAAAATGCCTTGGAAGTCAGTAAGAATTACTCATGTTGCTGAGGAATGTGAAACACAAACACCAAAACACCATCAATAACAGTCTGAGAACTGTGACACCCACTTTAAGTATGGTTCGACATGAAGCCCAAATCAGTTGTATATGCCATGGTTCATTTTGTCTTTCATGATTATGTGATGCAGTTTATCCAGCGCATGACAAGGGTTCCACTCAAAGCAGATTTTTCCAATGACCAGTAGAGCAGCTCACATGGAAATCAAATTGTCCAGCAGAAAATAACTTACACCTACCAATCAAATTCAACAACTTTGGTTAATTTAACTGGCACTGCAGACCTGTAGCTATCAGTAATGATGGGCTATCCTCAAAATCCACAGACCACAGGCCAGAAGCTAAACTGATCCCTGCATGAAAATATTTAATGGTCTATGCTTATTACATTGTACACTTCTGTATACCAAGTTTTAAAAGAATTTTATTAAAATTAGAATTTGAAGTTGAATTTATATACAAGACCTCACCAATGTGGACAGAAATAAAAAATACTATGCCTCTATCTGTTCATGGCATAAATAATGGTCCCAGGATGGTAAGTGGCATTATGTTAAGGGAAACCTCCAACAGATATCACCTCAGCATAAAACTGAGGACTAACATTTCAGAACGACCACATTCAATAAGTCAAATAAATTAAAGTTTCTACATTAGTCATAAGTTTACTAATGTGGGCAGATGAGACTTTTGTTCCAAGTGTCAATTTTAAATGTGTAGTTGCAAATATATTGTTACAGCCACAAACTGTCACATAACTTTTTAATTTGGATAAATAACGCTATCAGCACTAAGTAACTTCAATGGAAGACTAATATTCAACACCAATTAACTTTCAATATGTTTAATAAATGAAGGCAACATATTTTCAGCGATTTATAAATATTTTTTTTTTCTTGTGATAGGAACACATATATGGTATCATTGTAAAGAAGACAGATTCAGGTCTATGAAAATATACTCATAAGTTTAGATACACACAAGTGAATATACAGGCAAATGAAAAGGTAAGTTAAAGGTAAATTTCATGATATTTAATTAACAATGTTAAATGAAGCAGTTAAAGAGTAATATGTGGTCTTATTTTTATCCAATATCATGTTCCTACAAATCATGGCTTGAATAACTGCAATAATGTCACAATTTAGGGACTCTCACGTGTGTAACAAGAATTTTACAGAAGTTAAAAACTTATATCTACAAGGTTTTATGTTCTTTTTTATAGAAATAAATATCCATAAAAAAATATGCTTCGACTGTGATCACAAGAGCCATTTTAATGAAAGTCCAAGATAGTTTTTGATTAGATAATGATTCATTTATGTGACCAATAAAAGCATGTTGCCTTTTACCTGGATAAACATGGCACATGACACAATTTCTCCAAAATAAAATTGGATCCAACAAGCAAAATTTCTCACTTTTTGACAAACAGGATTAGTTCTCTGTTAAAATCATGACCTTCATCAATATATCAAGGCCATAAAAAGTTGGTATTTCCGAAAATGTGACTCGTGTCCAATTACTTTTCTGTTGATTTGGGTCAATCTTTCACCTCTGGTGTGCTTTTTAATATCTGAAAATCTTGTCATTTCCAAAAACGTCAGCTTAAAATATTTAAGAGACATTCAAGATCCATCAAATCCTCAAGCTGGGCATTTGGAAAATGTATGAATATTTTGATCCAAGTGAGATTTAATCCACTGACACAATTCAGGTGTAGTATACATTGGCAAGTCAAAGCCTTCAAAGTTCTAATTATCATCAAATCTGCCAACAATATCTATCCATATTTATTGCAAATGCTCTCCTTCTTTATCATGTATATCTACAAGATTATAATTCCTGTAAATTCAAATAGTTCATCCCCAGACTATTCAAACTCATTGTCCTTTGAATCTGCCATTTTGGATGTAGGTGACTTTGAAGATTGACATTTATAGATTAGAAAACCCCTCTATCTTGTTTAACACTTGTTTAATACTCTATCTTAAAATCTGATTGTATTAAATGGTATGCAAATGATCTTTAAGTCAAAGAACCAGTGTCCTTCTGAATAAACAAAACATTTTACACAGACAAAATTTTTTTCAACACAGAATGTCCAATGCTCATGATGTCACATTGGCCAATGCAGTACCAGTTAGAATGCAGTAGATGGTTCATGTTTATGTAACCAAACATGTCACTTTCACAACTAAACATTACATTGTTGCAATATTCATCTGAATGAAGGTTTCCTGTTGCAGAAATTGCCATATTTAAAATAATATATTTGTGACGTGATATTTTCAGTATTCGACTTGGTACAACAGATTACAGAATAAGTAAAAATAAAATAAAATAAAATTCATTTTGAGTTAGAATTGCATCTTGAATTCACTGTGTAAAGATGCAGTGGTTGGAAAAACATCTGTAAGTATGGAGACTGGTTTATGTCCACAATCTTCTATGAACACAGGTGAATTTTTTTACTTCTGTAACTTAACATTTAAACAATGCTTATACATAGGGTGGATTCCATGCTTCAAGTTTACCACCCCTCTCCAACTCAAACTTATACATTTTCTATGAACTGAGCAATACCCTTTGTTTTACTTGTTGTTGATATTCTTCTTGCATTGAGCTTTTAGTCATTTTTCATGATGTGATATGTTATATATGATATGTTATAATGACATAACAAGCCAATGAAGTGGTAAATTGGCCATATTTAGACAGAGAAGACTATTTCTTCATCACTTTCCTTTTGTGAATTGAATCATAAAATGGCTGCCAAAATGTTCACTGACAAAAACACTCCAGAATGTGAAGTTAGAAAAAGCTTTCCCACAATCTCAGCCAATCAATAAAAATAATACTGCACACTAATATTGTGAGCTTATCTGGACCAATCAGAATCACAAAGTGAGCTGCTCACATGTTATATCAAAAACCTGTCTCTGCTCTTCAGTCACAAGAACATGTGACAGTAAATTCATTTAAATATTTTCCTTTAAAGAGTCAATTCAATATTAATGAATTAAATAAAGGTTGCAGGTACCTCATCAAATTCAAAGAGACCTGTATGTTCATCACTCTCAATGATATAGGCAGCACCTTCTCTATTGCTGTAAGGGGTCTGCTGCCAAGTCTCTGGGTCCTCACTGACATAGATCTCCAACTCACTAAGAACAGCAACAGAATTGACTCCCTCCAACTCAATAATAATCTAAAAAAAAAAAAATATTAGAAAAAAATCAATCAAAGGCCATCAAGTCCATATGGAAAGTATCACTTAATATGTTGTGTGTGAAATGATAATGAAAACCACATCTACTAACCAGTGAACAAATAACAACAAAACCCTTTCAACTGTTACAATTGAATTAGTTTTTGGCAGGGGCTAAAACTAATTTTATTTATGCAATGTCTACCCATGGCTATTGTTTAGTGTTCTTTTTCATGCCCAAAAAAGTACCGTCTGTTAGATTTGTGAATGAAGAATTGTCAGTACGAAGCAATTCTTTCTGCAGCTCACTAGTCTTTGGTATGTTGTGTGCAAAACATGCACAGCTAGTACATCTTTTCAAAGATGGCTACTACATTAGGACGTCAGAGTTGGGGTGGGAGGAGGGCATTTCACAATACCCATGGGTAAGTACTGCATTCTTAAAATTAGTTTTACCCACTCAAAAACTACATTTTAACAGCAGCAATAGTTTACCCTTGGCTATTATTTAGCTGAATTTGTGAGTAAGCAGGGTTGGCTGATACTCTGTTAAACTGATAAAAGAATAGAGAAAATGTAAAATACTTACCATTGGCAGAGAGATCTATGTTATGGAAGGTTACTATTTTTTGGGACCACATGCTGGGACCCAGAGAAATGATGTCTGCACTTTGTTGTGATAATGAGTGAAACTAAAAGAAGAAAAAGATTGCATGAGAATGGCAAAATGCTGCCATCATGATGTCCTCCAAGGAGGTAGAACTATGAGGTAGCAAAGGCTCAAACCTCATGGACTTTAAGTTTCATAAAGGAAAGGTCTCAATCAGTAAGAGAATGGTACACTCTTTTGACTGTGGTGACAATCCATTGTGAAACAGTGCCAACTGAAATCTCTATGGAGCCCTTGAGAGGAAGAAAAGATACTTCCTACCTTTTCTTTTTCCTTTGGAAACCTGAAGATAAAAACAAAGTACCCTCATAGGACATACAATTTTATCCGTATCATCTGCAGCACAAATTCGACTGAGACCAGGGATTTCTATTGGTAGTGAAACATTGGAAGATAATTTATTTTTGGATGTAAATCATGAATGACAAAAGAAGGAAGCCAAATCATAATTTCCATTAAACCAGAGACAGCCAGTGTCAATAGATATGGCATGAATCTCACTTTGTCATTGCACTGAGGTGAAGGCAATTAGAAAGTGTGAGGTCATAAAAAGAAGCCTCACTCAATGGTTCATAAAGGGTTTTGGTTAATGACCATACAACTCAAGAAAGATTTCATTTAGGTGTAAGAAAGCACAAGGTAGGTCTCTGCAGCTCAAAATACTTAATAAGATTGGCAGGATGCAAATCTGGACCAATTACCATGCCTTGAGAGAATTTAAGTGTGTTAGAAATGACAGCTCTATAGCCCTTAATAGCTGATACAGATCATAACTTGTTCTCTAAGAGAAACAAAACGAAATCAGCCACAGAGGTTATAGAGGGGCAACTAAGATCAACATCTTTCCTACTGCACTAATCACAGAAGATTCTCCACATGGCATCATAGACCTTGGATGCAGCTCTCCTGGCCTGAATGATGCAACTGGCAATTGTGCCTGAAAAGTTGTTCTGGCAGAGAGATTGCTTGAGATGAAGGTGGAGAATTTGTGTGGTTATTGTGGAGGAGACATCCCCAGTGTTGTAACAGAAAAGCCTTCCTGAGAGGAAGAGAATTGGTCAAGCAATCAGCAGATCTTAGACTAGGTGATTGTGGAACAATGGGTGCCGAGGCCATAGAGGGATATGAGAATGATCTGAGCAATGGAAGTTCTGACTTTCTGCAGCACTTGATGAATCAGTCGGAAGAGTGGGATGACTCCAAACAAGAATCTGTCCTGATTCATCCACCACTGCAAATGGTGATGAAATGCTGGTCCTAGAAATATCACTGTTGATAGAGAATCTTTGTGAGGTTACCATCTTGCAAGAAAGAGAGGTGCATTCAAGCTAACAAAGAAGATACTGCTTGTGCAGGGCCAGGTTTTGATCTATCCAATCCAGTGTAACTCTAAATTCTGGTTTGTGAGGAAATTCATTCCCTTGTAAACAAAGTCATGCAATGGAGTGAGTTCAGATTTCTCGAGGTTGGGCAACAGGACAATGACCAACAGCAGTACAGATTCTGATGAAGGGACTGGATTAGATTAGATTAAGGCCCTTGAGGACAATTCACACTGACATGCTTCTTGACTGATTGTGATGGGCAAGGAGTGGATGTGAAGGATCTATGTTGATGATCCAACATATCTTGAGATGCCACAGAAGGAATGAGGCTTTTAAACAGACTCTCGGCTTTAAGTGGAACAGCCCTAAGGATGTCTTTATTGTGATCAAGAAGTACCTTTGAAGAGTCCAAAGCAACATCACAGTAGATGTGAAGAAGTTCGGTTGACAAAGCAATTAAAACAGAAAGAGCATGCTGAAATGTCTTGGCTACAGCTTCTAGCTGTCATTAAAGTGAAGTTGGGTTCAAGGATGCTTCCCTCAGCATACTATTAACAATGAGATGTAGCAACGTCAGAAGACCTTAATTTCACTATCAAAGAAGCCAGAAAATTCTGAGGAAGAAGAATTATGAAGCGTCTCATTTCTCTGACAAGTGCAGCTTAGTTCTGCAAGGTTCCAGCTTTCTGCAGACCATGATTTACAAAAAGTAGAATGATTTTTTTCTTGTACATTTGAAACATTTAATACATTCTAGATGAATGTCCCAGGAAGACATCTTGTTGCCATGCTCTTCCAGTCTGTGTCGACATTATTTCTAAATATAGCAAATAAATTAAAATATTTATAATTTCATATATAACTCAACCTTGTATTTATTGCATATGGTGTACACCATTGTGATCTCTAGTGAAACAGATGCAGTATACAATAGCATAAAGTCTTCAGTCTTTTTTCATTTAAGAGAGTTCTCAATGTTTTCTAAAAATTGTATTGAGAAAATGAAGTATACATAATTACAATAACAATGTGAACAAAATTCAACAGTTGAATTAAATATCTAGTGTAGATGCTGTATATGATGTGGTTCCTGCAGTGTCAATCCAAACTGAAGAACAGGCAGCATCTAGTAAGCATGCTGTCATTATTCCTTGCATAAATTACTTATCAGTACTACCGTGAGATAAAATGATTTTTGATAATAAGTGTATCTGACCCCTGTGGCAGTACACAAAGTAACTCCAAGTCCCTAGAGAAACCAAAACAGGATGCAAGAGTTTAAATATTTTGAAAAAAAAAAACCAAATGGATAATAAAACACCATTAGATATAATAATTGTAGAGGCCAGGCCGCAATTGCAGTAAAAACACTGCAATACGCAAATTTTCTCTGGTATTTCTCATGTCTAATCACATCAATGTCCTTGAAAAAGATGAGTTAGCTTTGTTTGTTTTGTACATAACATACCATGGACAAGCAAGTTGCATAAGGAATTGTGTCATATTGGCAATTCTTCACTCTAAAGGATGATGTATGCACATCAAACAGATGGTATGTTTTTTTCAGCACAAAAAAGAAAGCTATACAATAGTCATGGGTAAGCTATTGCTGCTATTAAAATATCTTTTAAAATCCATCCAATTTTTTTTCCTCTGTGCATCCACTGTTTTACTTTTCCCCAAACTTCTATCGTTTCTACTGACAAGGGTTTTAGTTTTGATTTCTACCACTAACATTTGTCGTATTATGTTCTTGTTGCATTTTTGTCGGTTTAAGTGAAATAATACCCGATATACAGAATTATTGCTTTTGGGATTAATATTAATATTCATTGTGCAGTTAGGCAGTATACGACAAAGTGAAAACATTACAGTAGGTTGGTCAACAGCAAATTTGAAAAATGAATGAAAGGTAGAAAAATGTTATCATAATATAGTCTACTTGACAATATCTGACTGCAATCCAACAGTGAACAGATTCTATCTCACTTAACAATACAGGTTTAACTGACAGCTGCATGTTCTAATTCTGCCTACAAAATATTTGGCACACTTCAAAACTTTAAACAAGCCTCAGGGGACACCAAAATGCAGACATCTCCTAATGTTTAACAAATTGTCATATCCTAATCTTTGAACAATATCATCAGACCTGCCAACCCTGATAAAACCATCTCAGAATGGCAGTTATTTTTTTGTTCCAATAATATTGACCAGTTGTCATTAAAGTCTATCAAAATATCATAAAACTTCTACTGCAAAACTAGAAAACATATTTAAAAGTTTGGCACTTAAAACATGCAGCGATGGTAAACATTCTGATCAAATGAAAAGTTTGTAAAGTAAATGAAGACCTAATTTGCCACTAGCACAGTTGCACAAACTTCAGTTCCAAACTCTATGCAGCTCAATGACTTAATTGTTGCTATTTCTCAAGTTGCTGTTAGTCTTGGAGTTCTTTTCCATTTCACATGACGGCAATCACATCTGTTGCCACAAGACATATTCAAATTGACATGTGAAGTCCAATAAATGCGATTGTGTCCCTTCCTGCTTTTACTCACAAGAATCTGAATATTCCTTTTTTATTCTTCTGTGCTGATTATTAACACTTTTAAGAGGCTTAATTTCCATTCTGTCTTCAATATGCATCGCTTGCTGGGTTCCATTTTTAAAAATTCTATAAACAACAGTTTGATCATGCAGACACTTCATATGAAATATATATGCAATTTAAAGCATGTGAGTTACTGCTGTATAGTTAGTCTTATTCCCCGACTTAATCCACTAATTCTAGTATGAAACCGAATCCAACTCAAACACAGATAAACCAATTATCCAGATTTTTCATCAACAATCATTTTTTGTATTTTTTTAATTTTATTCCATAAGTCCATATTTTAAGGTTCATTTTTGTAAGAATTATGGCAAAATCATAAGAGTTGGCAGGTCTGTATCTTGAACATGTCCCATTCACAGCTCAAAATGCAACACTGTGTAGGCAACCTCGGTTCACTAATCTAATATTACTGCCTATTGCCCAATGTTGAAATGTTGTGAGGAAAGTTATCTGGTGTTGTCATGTGCTATAATCATAAAACTAATAGCTTACTTTGGTTACAGTGCCATTGTATAGGGTTTTTATGGCTATCCTATCACTAACTTTCACCTATCACCTCTAATGCAATTTCATAAAGCCATAAGGATGAAATGAGGAGACATTAAATTAGGAACAGTACCTTCACCACGTTACGCCTGATAATTATCCTTCCATACTGATTTGGCTCTTGTTGTGTACTGCAGCCATCAGTCTTTACGTAGGAGTCTGTGTGTCCAACCAGAGTCCCATCTTCACCATAACTACCTACACTGTAGGATGTAATCCAGGATGGGTTGCTGTTTTGTCAGAAAATAAATGTGAATTTAACATATCAATATTTTTTTAAATTCAACTATTCTAACAGACACCCTGTGTGTCAGCTGCAATTATCAAAGAAGAGAATGTATTGATGTTGTGTGAGTTGACTTTTTGTAATACCATACATCACTCTTTGACTGAAAATGTTTGTAAAATTAAGTTGTTTTGATTTTTCTAACAGTCACTGAATTACTTGTTTACTGTTTTGATTATTTGGACATATCATAATGGATGCACATGGATCAATAAATTTTGATAAGGTAAGACCTCACTTTACTTTATCTGTGGAAAAAAGAGAGAGACTGATGACCATAATCAACATCCAAGATGCACTATTTTCATTTCATTGAGGACCAACTAGACCTTGAGATGAATGTGTATGTCAAGTTTCAAGACAATCCACCAAGAAGTTTAGGAAGAGTAGTGTAAACAAACTTGCTCTAATGGATATACAGATGACAGACATTAGACCAAACTATTAGCTCCCCTTGTCAATTATCAGCAGAGCTAACAATTTTTTTCCAAATACATTGCAGAAATTTACATAATGGTAAAGAATTATAAGCTACTGAATGTTCATTGAGTAATATTTTGTGAATTAAATTTAGCACTAAATGATTGAAAATGGTAAAATTTGACATGGATCATCTTACTGTACAACCTCATAACATATTTGGAGTACTTCAATGACTAGGTGGAAACAATTCTAGTGCAACTAAAGAAAAAGTAGGGCATAACTCCACAAAATTTTGTTGAAAATATGTCTGGTCTGGATTTGTGTATTATAGTACAGTATCACATAGGGATACTTAGTGCTGCAGAAAATGAAGTTAAAAGTGTGTTGTGCAGGGAAACACCATGGTAGCCTATCCTGTCTGATCCAACAGTAGGATTCAAACTTAACACCCTTTGAGTCATAAGTCTGGCACATTATCAACATTTAAATGTCAAACTAGACAACATGATTTAAAACCGCTTTCCAAATTTGCTTTGAGTCTGTCTTTCAAAACTATGGAGCTCAATACAAAACAGAGTTAAGAAACACTACATGCCGCTTTCAAAGATATTGCAGGAAAAATTATATTCATGCTACTTTGAATAGATGTTACAGAATGGAAAATTAAAAGATTGACGATGACAGGCAATGAACATTATTTCTTCTATTTTTTTTACTACAAGGCCCTTGAGAAACTACTTACAACATTAATAAAGTGTGCTGTAAATGACCAAAGTTTTTGGTCAATCTCTATTTGTTAGAATTAATTATGGTAGAACACACTTAGTCAATATGTGTACTATTAGCAAGATTTATGGGAAAATGGCCACATTGTACAAGCCATAAAGTGCAGATTAGTTCGGGCAAGACCAGAAGTTATGAGTTTTTAATTAAGGGATTAGTTTGTTTGAACTTACAGAACTTGGTTCAAGTTTGGTTCTGTTTGGAACTGATAGTAGGAGAAAACCCCAGTCGAAGCCATTTGTAGACAGAAATAACACAGTGTTTTGTTTAGTGCCAGAAAGGCGGGAATTATTGTAAATCTGATTGGTCATGCTGTGAAGGGGGAATAGTTTAAAATGAAAACCTTAAGTTTAAATGTACAGGATGGATTTTAAAATTCAGTCTGCATTTCTTTAGATTGTAGATGCATGTATTTGCAGGAATTTATTTGTTGAGTTGTAGATAAATTTTCGACATAGTATACTTGTGTCTAGTTTGTTTATCTGAGTCCTCGCCACAATATTTCCTTTTACATATGCATTGGTGATTTGCTAAGTTATAGTCTTGATTATTGTAGGAATTGAGTATGTTGAATTCATACTTATTTTATATATGGAATTATGTATCCAACATAATTGTGTTCAGTTCATTTAGCTGATAATATTGTATTTATATTCAGGGATGAATTGATTATTAATGTTACAGAAGTCAGTAGAATTATCCAAACAAATTTATTATTTATAATGGTAACCTTGCAGTAGGGTAAGGAATTTCATTCATTTACATGTAATGAGACTAAGTGAAGGGCTAATGCCGCATGTGGTGTAAATGGCCATTTGCAAATCATTAGTCTGGGAACCAGCTGTATAGTCTGTTTGACGTTGATAGAGTTAATTTCTGATGCTGATGAGTCAGTCTAATAATGCATGCCCGCATAATGTGACAGAAGATTTAGGTTGCTTGTTTATATTTTTATAAGGTGAGATAGTCTGGAAAGACATTACAACCCAAACAGTTTGGGAAGAAAAAGGGCACTTTTGGACCAAAGGACATACACTTAGAAGTTTTGGAATAAGAGAAAAGTGGAACAAAAGATGTACTGTTACAAAGGAACAGAATGTACAGTCTGAGAAGACCTGTGGAATAGAATCACTCATCAGGTTATGCATTGATGCAAGGCAGAATTATTCAATAAATTCAGACTCGTAAATGATGATTTTGGATAATATCTTAAAAAAGAATTGCCTAATCTTACAATGTCATTGTATTTTTGAAATTCCTTAATTAGTTATTATGTAAAAAAATAAGTATATCTTTCGAACTGTAACTTTCATATTATTTACTTGTGAAAATTTTTATTGTTTGAAATTTTATTAAATTTTGTCTTTGCTTGTAACGCAGGCTCAACTTATTTGTTCGATATATTAGCTCAGATTACATCTTTATTCCATCCATAAATTCCTACTTTGTAGTAGCTTTATTCGATACTGGGCAAATTTCATTGTTGGAGGTTACACCTAGATATGAAACCAAAACCAGTAAACCCACCACAAGTAAGTTGAGAAAGGTGGGTTCCCTCGCCTAGAAAAAGGTTTCAGTGGCCAGTGAAGAATTGTCAAAAGGAAATAATTTTGAAATTGTAAAGACAAATGTTGACAAAAGGTATAATGTTGCTTCTGATTAAAAGTTAAAGCAACAGCTCTTAAAATATTTTACTATCTCATATCAAGCATAAACCATATGATCATAGGAATGAGCAGCCTAAATGAGGAGGCAATAAACTTGTGTTTGTACAAAATGTATGCTCTAAAGCAAATGATAATTTCCAAGTTAAAATAGTTTTAAAAATTTGACAAATTGGATAGTTCCTGTAATGGTATGAAAAAAATAAAAATCTAAATCTACACATGCAAAAACAAATGTCAACAAAATTTCATGCATATCCTTTAAATATTTTTTGCATACTCAAGATTTCATTAAAAGTGTAAATTTTAAAAAAATATTTAAAACTTTCTGTAATGGCATGAAAATGAAATTAGATAATTTTCATATAAATACAAATACATCTACTAAATATCATTTGTCCATCTCATCGGTTTTTGCCTAATCTTGCTAATAAGGTTTTTATAGGGAAAGTCCCAAAAACTTCAGAAATATATACACAGGGCTTGCACGATTCCACTAAAGTGAAATTTGCTGACTTTTCCAGGGTTTCAGAAATAAATTTCAAGTTTACTGTGACAATTTTAAATCAATGAACCAACCATGCTGATTATCCAGGGACAATAGAATAAAAAAAAATTGTCTAAAATAATTTTCAAGTTAGCATATATCACACATTTCATGGTAATGAATTTAAAATGCCAAAACTGAATACATTCAAAGCATTCAGGGAAGCATATGAACCCAGTATAAAGGAAAATGAAAATTTGCAGAAATGGCCTGAAAAATTAAATAGGTTATCAACAAACAAATAAAAATATAAGTACCATTATTCTTTTGTCTACTTCAAGTTGTTTTATTCAATCATGCTAATAAGTATTTTGTAAAAATTCCAAAAGTGTGTACAAATTTAATCATTTATATGATTTTTGTCTCTTATTTGTGAACAATAAGGTTATGACAGAAATTTATTCAATTTCAATATTTTGTATTCCCTCATGTAAATTCATTGATTTAGTGGCAAAATTTAATGTACATTTTCAACAAATTCAAGAACCTATCAAAAAATGTGTTTAAAATCGAAGTAGTTTGCCAGGTTATGGAACCATGATATAATGGCCTAAAATTCTAAACTGGTCATGAAAAAAGGCTTGCCAAAGTTCAGTTGTCTACACTGAATGGTTCTAGCACATTAACAAGATTCTTGTGACAGGCATACAGAAGTATTGACAGGCAGACATAAATAAATCAAGATTTCCATCTCTGCAAGCAGTGGCAGCTTAAAAAGAATACACCTATATATATATATATATATATATATATATATATATATATATATATATACACACACATATGAAATAAATATGGTTAATGTAGGACACATTACTCACTGATTGAAAAATGGGAACCAGCCTAGAAATGGGTGAACTTTAAATGGAGTATATACAGGTTTGGCTGACCAGGATTGGTTAATAATGTAAGTTATGTTTTAGGAAAAAGAATCTTTTGACACTTTACCAATGTTGAAAGTGCATAAAAATAGAGACATTGTTTAATTGATGGAATTTCAGTTTTTTTATAATCTTAAGTTTGAAACATTCATTACTAAAATTAGCAGATGGCGCGAAATTGAAAGCATTTGTTTCAAACATATACAGCTCCATAAAATGCAGCAGCTCATATCCTTTTCTCTGTAAAGAATCTAACTTCCAGGTTTCATCTATACTAATAAATATATCTTTGGTCATAAGCACTCCAAACTTTTAAGTTGCTGTATTTTTAATATCATGGTGTTTGCATAGGTTTACTATGAGAACTGAATTAATACAATGATTCCTGTAACTATGTTGTGTATGAGATATATATATATATATATATATATATATATATATATATATATATATATATATATATATATATATATATATATATATATATATATATATATCTGGGACATCTCTGCCTTTATTAAATCATTTTTTATAAAACTAGTGAGAACACTGCAAAAAACCTGGCACATGCCATTCAAACTCAAGTGGTTCAATATGTCTTAATCAATTTATCACCAGTAACATAACATTCAAGTTCACATAATGGTCTATTTGGCTTATTACTTCTAATATTTACTAATGCAGAATATACTATGCTATACTATACCTACTTCTTTAGGTAACACTTACATGATTTATGAAAATTTGATGATTTAATGGTGAAATTTGTTAAAAATAAATCCTTTGTATGCATACTGAATATGAATGCTAGATATTGGAAAAAAGGTATAAAATTGTATGCATATAATGAACTGAATTTTAAACCAATGACATTTATAGTTCAAAAGTGTTGCTGAACTATTTATGCCTAGTATAGTTAAATCCTAATTTAAAAGCCATTCTGAAAAAAGATAAGTTTCTATACCTCACCTGCAATATGGGAAGACTCTGATGTGATCAACATATGTCAAAAATGGAAAGGTAACTTCAAGCTGAACATGTTTACTATGTCCCATGAAAAAATCTCCAGTGCTACCCGTAACAAGGTTAGCCAGTCCATATGAAGAATCATATATTGGACTGAAAGTACTCAAGCTGACATTGCCATAACTGAAGTAAGTACTTGACCATGACCAGTGTCCTTCTAAGGAAAGTTTCTCCACTTCTGCAATTCTTTGACAGCTAGTCTTGCCTCTGTTGTCAGTGATGAGTTTTCGATATATTTTTGTGAGATTAGACTGGTCTTCAATGTAGACTGTTCCAGAGCCTCCAAATTGATCAGATCCATATCCACCATGAATTAGTAAGTCTCCAGTAAAATGGTTCACTTTGGTGTGGTATATAGCAATTCTACCTCCACCTCCACCACCAGCTTGTTGACCACCTGTCAAACCAAATAAAAAATCACCTGCAGTTTTTAGACTCAAAATGATTAAATTCATAAAGTAGAATGTTCCCAACAAACATGCTGGGCTTTTGGACAGGTGGATAAAATTAATTTTAATGGTGCAATATGGTATTGTGCAGCTTTATACTTTTTATGTCAAAAGGCCAGTTTGTTCAATGTGAATACATGCTCCTATAGACTGGAGAATTGTCAGTATGAGGTGATCAACCCATATAGTTAGCATGGGATACATGTCAAAGATCATCTTTATCATATATGATGATTCCACATAGACATAAGAGTGGGTTGGGAGGAGGCATTCAACAATATCGATGGTTATGTATTGCATAATTAAATTATTTTACCACTCCAAAGCTATATATTCACAGCAACAAAACATTACCTGTCACTTTTGTGCAACCAAATCTGTCAGGTTGGTAGGCTGATGCTCTCATTATAATGGTTCAAAATCTTAGAAAATGAAATGTACTCACAATTGAGGGAGAGGTTCATGTTACAGAATATTAGCATCGCTTTTTGCAACATTTGCTGCAACAAGAGATCCCAGAGACAAAATTCCTGCATTTGTGTACAGCAAACTACCTCAAGTACAATATGCTGTCCTAAACATGAAGAGTGTCCAATATTTACCTGCTTGACTCTTAGAACATTCATTCCCTCCTTCTATAGTGAGTAGGCCCACAAGACAGCAACAGTTCTAACTTAATGGGCTCTAACAATCCTAGTAAACAAAGGAGATAAATAAATTCATAAACTCTTTTATACTGAGACAGTCTGTGTCAACAAAAAAGGCTTAAATCTTGCTGCATGTCCTTTTCAGATGCTAGAGAAAGTACAAAATACAGTCTTGAGTGTGAGGTCATGAAACGAAGCCTAATTTGATGGTTCATAGAGGCTTTGGTTGAAGACCATATAGCACAAGAAATATTCTATCTGGACATAGAGGATGAGAGACAGGTCATCTCTGCAGCTCAAAATAATAAAAGAGGCCAGCAAGATGAGAATCTGAACCAGTTGCTGAGCCCTGAGAGAATTTAAGTGTGTTGGAAATGGTGGCTGTATAGACTTTGATAGCTGATATGAAACATCTTTTGTTCTCAAAATGAATATAATAGAATCAGCAATGGAAGTTACAAAAGTACATATAGAATTAATGTGCTTCTTACTGCACCAATAACAGAAGATTCCCCACATGGCATCAGACAACTTGGATTTTGAAGTTCTTCCAGCTTGAATAATGCATTGGTCACACAACCAAAAACATGTTTTGCTAGATAGATCTCCTGAGATGAGCCAAGCACAAAGATGGAGACTGTGTGGGCTGCTATGTATGATAAAGGCCATGTTGCAACAGAAGATTCCTATTGTACGGCTTGATCTATGAACAGGTCTAGAAGATCAATGAACAATGAATGCTGAGACCACAGTAGGGCTATGAAAATGATATGAACTGTGGAAGTTCTATTATTTTGAAAAAAAACTTGAGGCAGCTGTCAGAAGATGGATAGGTGTATGTGTATAGACAATACCACTGGAAGCTGAAGTTGAATACATCCAGTGTACATGCTCTCTGGTCCACGACTGGAGACATAAGAGGGAAGTCTGGTAGCAAACAAGTCCACAGAGGTTCTCCATATTATGAGAAAATGGTGTCTGTTACAAAGCAGTAATGAGTCCATTTCATGAGGACTTTTCTGCATGACCTGAACAAACTGTCCACTAATACATTCTTGCTTGAGATGGACCAGCAGCAGAAGTTCAAGTGACTGCCTAATGTCAGAGATATGCCTATAAAGGAAATGCATGACTGATGAGATCATTGCAAATTGACCCCTTACTTGTTGATGCACCATTTCAGCAATAGAAATATGATTTCATTTTAAGGTTGTTGATGTGGAGGGTCAAATCATCTGTCATCCAAAGAACCTAAAGAATTATGCCCTCCATCCATAAATTTCTGACCCAACTAGAATATGATGTAACTACAAATAGACAGGAGTGGTGATAATGTGCATGCATGAATACCCCAGTCAGGAATCTGTCCTAATTCATCCACTAGTGCAAATGGTTATGAAAATCTGATCATAGAGGATTCTGAGCTGATAGAGAATTGCTGTGTGGCTTTCACCCTGCAAAAAAAGGAGAAACCTGTAGAGGACACATATGAGGATGTCCTAAAGGAACAGATGCACAACAGCATTCAAGGCTCTCAATAAACAGGTAAAGGAAAGTAGAAAATGATGTTTCATCTCATAGCACCTCTAGAAGTACAGGATTCCATGCATGAAGTTCCTTGCATACAATTAAGTAGAACCCAGACTAAGTTCTGGTTTTTGAGGAAGTTCATCCCCCACATAAATGAAGATGGAATAAGTTCTGATTAGGATGGGTAACAGACCAAACAAAATTACTGTAGATGAACAATGGAACAAACCCTGATGGGGGGACTAAATCTGAATGATTGTGGATCAGTTAGTCATCAAAATATTGGAGAACTGGGGTACCCAGTAATCAGAGATATACTTCTATATACTGCATCAGTAATCAAAGATATACTGCATCACACTTTCAATTCTCTCCTCTGTGGAAGTATATAGTTCACATCAAATTAATGATGGAGGTTTTGCACAAAAAAGAATAAAGTGGTACAAGAGAGAAAGGTAATGTATTGCTTCTATTAAAACCATTGGTATGAAAACAAATTTGCAGACATGTGTTCTCAAAATCAAATTTTACTCTAAATACTTTTTATGAGTTACAAAATTTAACATGCATACAATAAATTCTTAAAATCTGTATTTAACAAAACAATTCTAACTGGATGAAAAACTATTCTTGCATGTAAAAAATATCTTATATAGAACACACATGTTTACAGTAATGTTAAACAAAAAAAGGTATGCATTTATTTTCATACATTACATAAATCTTTCGAACAAAAACTACTCAACTCACTTTTCAATTATTTATAACATCCATTGTTACACACTGACAAAAGGACCACATAGTACCTTTCTTTTCTTTTGAAAATTGTGTGTGTATAATACAATAGATCAGTGCTATCCAACATGCAGCCCATGGGCTGATTTTAAATGGCCCGCCAGAGCTTAAGCGATTTTTTGTGCATTTATGTAGAAAAAGTCAATGGCCTACTTTCATTTCATGCTGCGGCCCTGAGCTTAAAACAAATTTTCAGTAGCATGTGGTATCAAAATGGCTGGACAGCACTGCAGTAGATTAAACTTATTCAAACCTGCTCCTCCTATGGCCTCTATACTTCCTGCTCCATCCAAGTGTTGTACGTTAAGGTACAATGAGCCACCTGCACCACCTCCACCACTGTAACTACCCCCAGCCTCTCCATTAGCATGAAGACGTCCTTCAACTCTCAATTCATCTTGGATGTGCATGAAAATGATGCCTGAAGAATATTGTATTTGAAAGTAGATATAAAATGTTCCATGCCTATTTACATTTATTACAAATAGAAACGTGTTCATAGAAGAGTTTCTCTCTGATCCCATGGAGAGAGTCACTGAATTGCAAATAAATAGAAAAATCTGATCATGACTAAGTAATTAAAAGGCATTGGGACCTTTGGTGAGACTTAGTGCTGAAATCTTGAGAAAACCCTATATAGGATACATATCTCCCTCCCATCTGAATGAGTGCACCTTAAAAAAGCACAGATACTATTTAAATGGATTTAGTTCAGAAGTGTTTGCTGCCAATCCTACAGATATACTGAGTTTACTTTTCTGTAACTATGATGTATGCACCATGTCAAATGAAATATCATATAAACTAAATACAACACATGAAGGTATTGCTTTTATTTATTAAATTATAAAAATAATGTCATTGCTCAAAAACTTAATTTGTTTCTAAGTTCAACTCTGCAACATGTGCAAATTTATGCTGACTTGTACAGGAAGAAGCAAAGTGTTCCTAAGTCTCCTGATTACTTTTCCTACAAATCTTGATAAAATACAGACAATACTTCAACATGAAGGCAAAACTGAAGACATACAGTCTGATATTCCAAGGACAGAGCTGTATGATGCAATTATTAAGAATTCCTCACCTGAATATGCAGAAAATGAAATTGCTGGAAATCATGTTTTGAGCCACTCAAGAGCAGCTGAATGTTAATGAGAGCTGGCTCATAAACAACACAAGGAAAATAAAGTCCAGAAAAATTGTTTAAAGCAGACCAGACTTTAAATGTATTTTAGCATCAACTCTACTGATTGAGCAATAAGAAAATGTATTGAGATATTTGACACTGCTTGCCAAAAGGACTGATGGAAAACATTCCCTTCAGGAATCATGGTACTAATTCAGTTCCCATAGTAAACCTATGCAAACACCATTATATTAAAAATTCAATAACTTAAAATTTTGGAGTGCTCATGACCAAACTTATATTTATCAGTAAAGATGAAACCTGGAAGTCAGCTTCTGTACAGAGGAAAGGATATGAACCGCTGTATTTTCTGGACCAGCATGTGTTAGCAACATTTGCTTTCAATCCCACTATAAAAGAACTGAAATTCCATCAATAAAATAATATCTCTATTTTTATTCACTTTCAACTAGGATAAGGTCTCAAAAGATTCTTTTTCCTAAAACATAACTTACATTATTAACGAATCCTGGTCAGCCAAAGCCATATATATTCTATTTAATGTTCACCCATTTCTAGGCTGGTTCCCATTTTTCAATACAATTAGTAGTGTGTTCTTCAGAGCAATGAAATTAAAATTTGAGTAATTGAAAATTCAAATGTTGTTTATGAACAATGTCAAGCATCAACTAGTTTCATTGGCACTATAAACAGGTAAGCATCAGGAATACTTTTTTTGATGAAAATAAATAAAATCAACATTGCAGAAACCAGAGTTTTTAAAGTATATCTCTTTAATAACATGTATATGATTATAATATCTTAGGCACCACTACCAAGCAAATCCTGATGATTTTAGACATAAGGAAGCCGAGTTTTCCGCAAATAGATGGGAGTCAGACAAGAGTGATCTCTCCATGAATAGAGGGATTGGCACTGAATATTATCCATTTCAGTTACTCCTGGTGTGGAAATGAATACTCTGTCAGTAAAATGTAGCTGGTGGGAGTAGGGAGGGTGTTATTGTATTATAAATAAGTATTACTGAAGAAAATATTTTGACTTAAAAATTAGTTGTTTCTAAAAAATAGGTAAGTGGGGGAGTATTTCTCTTACCCTCACGAAGTCCCCATCTCTGATCCACATGGGTATGTGAGGCAGCTTCAGAGCTTGATAAAAATTTGGCTTCAAGTAAAGACTCCATATTCCATATGCAGAGATCAAGCTGCTGCAGAAAAATATTTGCCCTTAAATCTTGCGAAAATTAAGTGGCAATGTCATTGTGAAGCTTAACATGGGAAGGTAGCCTTGGCTTTTCTACAGTAGGCCTGATCAAGTCAAAAACTGAGATTATTGAAATGAAAAGGTAAAAGACATAGAAAGCCATCTCTGCATTCCATTCCAGTATTTGAAAGATGTCAGTCAGGGAACAGTTGCATTCTAATGCTATACTTGTGACTAATGCCCTAGCCTCATGAGACACAATGAATAAGAAATTCATTCAGTTTTGGGTTAGTTATCTATATGCAGAGCAAATAATCCACTGCATCCAGAACAACCAAACCTTAGGTGATATATCAACCTTGCCATCTTACAATGGCACTAACTCCTTCTTCATAACCGGCTCAGTTCATTTCAAGCACTATTACAAAGCTATCTAGGCATCCTGTAGACACCTCTGTGTGAATGGATCAAACTAGGAGAGACATTTCACAACAAGGATACATTGCCCATAAGTAGGACCCTGTTTTCAGCATAGGATATCATGCATATGTGTGTGTGTGTGTGTGTGTGTGTGTGTGTGTGTGTGTGTGTGTGTGTGTGTGTGTGTGTGAATTGGATTTTTGATGCAGCTTTAATAATTTTTCAGTCATATTGCTATGATGTCTGCAGTGTGGCAATCATGTCCCACCCAGTCACATTATCCTGACATGAGGCTGATGAGTCCTAACACTAATATCATAATGCCGAGTGCCAAGGGTGGCAGCTACTAGCACCATTTTTATAAGTCTTTGGTATGATTCAGCTTGGGTTCAAACCTGCAACTTTCTGCATCTGAGGCGGATCCAATAACCACTTACGCCACTGGAGCAGTCAACATAAGGAGTAAAATCAAACCATTATGATGAAATTGTAGATAGTTTGGCTTGACCAATAAGCCCTCACTTATCCTGCCTGCACTAATGATGAACAAAATGGACTATACAGAATGAAATTTTTCACTGAAATATTTAAATACAAGGGCAATATTTATTATTTAATAACACCGAAAAAAAAATCCAATAAAAATTGACCATGTAAATATGGTAATTTATGCAATTTAATTTTACTTGAAACAGTTTAAGAAAACAGATGGTATTCTTGAATGTGAGACTGCTTGTCATAGATTCATTCTATTTTAATACTACATACATAGCGGATCAGTCTAAATTGAAAATAAATGGCTAAAGATATCATAAAAAATGGACTGCATATATGTAAAGTTAAGAAATGAACCAAGGTAGGTAGAGGATACTACAAGTCATTATATGTGGACTATTGCAAAATATCCTGTAGACAAGTAGAGTAGTTGAAGTGAGTGTTAATGCATAAATAAATTATTTATTTCTTTTGTGTCTACACCTTGTCCTAACTACTAATTCACATGAATTAAGCAGATTTGTGACAAAAATTTTAACTGCAGATCAATGTTAATAGCAAAACAAATTTATGTTAAATATAATAAATATGTACATTTTTCATACAGTTTTGTGTAATTATGGTTTGTAATATACAGACTGCTCTTTTTATGCTCAGATTATGCTTTTTGCCACTTATATTAGCAATAAATTATGCTTATACCTCTCTTAGAGGTTGGCATGTCTGAACTTATAACAAAGCAGTTCAGCCTCATATTTAATACAATTTCCATTTGATTAGGTACCCTGGTAACCAATCATTATGATTGACATGTACCCAGTAGAAATTTCTGAAAATTTTGATTTCTCTATCTGTGAGACTAATGTGCCATAGTTGATTCGAGACAGCCACAATCCAATGACTTACCAAATCAAGAGCAGAAGGGCACCCACAACCTACCATGCTGGCATCAGTACAAATCATAAATCCCAGATATTAAACCTGCAATGGAACATGAGGTTTATCCATTAGCTAAGATGTTACCTCATGTATCCTAAAACTGACACTGCCTGTTCCAGTGGGTCAAGTTTAGTCACCACTAGGACAATTAAATCATTTAGTCACCACTAGGACAATTAAATCATTTGCAGTGGTTTTATGAACAAGCAGCTTAGGACAATGAGATCCAATGCCACACTGTAGAGACCCAATAGTTCAAGCAATTTTCAGGCTGAGGAGCAATTCCCTGAAAAGACTGAAGATACCATTGAGATGATTCTCATGGCATGATCCTGAGGGAGAAAGATCCAGTGTACCAGCATTATAAAGTGGGTGAAATGTAGAGATGAGACAATATCAGATTTGCTCTTGCTGACAATATATCCAAGTGAAAAACAAATCTAATGCATGTCTTGACTTGGAATATAACTCACAGTGGTGTTTTTGCAGTGTGTTGTTCATGTAGCTGGAAGTGTTGATGGCTCTAAAGGGAGACTATTCTGTCCATAATTTTCATGATGACCAGAGGTGCATATTTATGCACCTGGTGTTTCCCAACCACTGGCCAAAAACACATGTATGAGTCAACATGGCCTGAGAGAGTATTGCTAGCAACACACATGGGGAAGCAAGGCTATTTTTAGTAATGCATAATATGTATTAGCATAGCGTAAAAAGAAATACAACAAAACAGTAGGCAGATATTTTCATTCTGACTCCTCCTCCACTCGGCCACCAAACATCACATATCCTACCATATAAAGAAAGTTTTCCAAAATCCTGATGCAATTAAATCACACAGCAAATTAAAGTCTTTCCAAATTGCACTGACTCACAGTGACTGTACCAACAAAGAACAATTACACAAATGAGATGAGGTAAACCAAAAACAATACAAAATAAATAAGAGGCATAAGGTTGTACATCAGTACATGTTACAATGCATCTTTAGTGGACTCTTGCAATTTTCCAATTTGAATAAAAACATTTTTCTTTTACATTATTTAATGGGCAAAAAAAGGTCACAAACACATGAATTTACCACAGTTAACAGCACTATGATAAACATTAGTAAAATGTGATGTCATAATGTAATGATCATGTTGTTTGAATCTGTGCACAATAAGCACTGATTTATCAAATGCATACTATTATTAGACAAACAATTCAGATGATGACATTCATCTTAAATTAAATAAACTTCACCATTGCCACAATGTTCTTACCTCCTCCTCGACCTCCAAAATTAGAATTTGATGTCCCTGTGCCCCCTCCACTCCCCATCTGAGATGGGAAGTAAATTGAATCATAGGTGTAGGCTGAAAAGTATCCTCCTTTTGACCTCCCTCCACGCCCTCCGTGACCTCCCCCTGAACCACCTTGATGATAAGGAGTGGAAAACATACCCTTCCCAAGTCCTCTGTCAGCTGGATGACCAGTAAAATCAGCATGAAAATCACCTGAAATGGAGTGATAAAATGATAAACCATCAATTTATATTTTTTCAAGTGTACAAAATATTATGTTTAAACAAGAAATTAGGCACACCTGCACATACTTTTTCAGACAAATTTTTTACTTGGCAATCACTAAGGTACTGAGTGATGATGAAGACAAAGCATGTGGATGATGTAGTCAGTCATAATTTTGTCATTCATGTGGTGATGCAGAACTTTACAGCACATATGCTCATATCAAGTTTGATGATTGTACACTGTCCAGCATGGTTCCCGATTTTTTCCAAAGAAAATATATTTTAAAATGTGTTGAATGTGAAAATTATTGTGATAATAATAATTAAGTTGAACCTTGATACATACTGTATTTTATGTAAATTTTTGTACATGAAAAATAATTAATCATTAATTTTTGTAAAAATAAAAACAAGATGGGAATACAGAATTTTCAATCTTTTTTGCAAACATATCTTCTTAGTGAAAATTTTATGTCCGATAATTAACTAATTTTTCAAATAATACAAAGTGACATGTACTAATAATTATGATACATTTAAATAATTATTATTTTGATTACTGGATTGTATACGAAAAATTAAAAGGTACGAAAAAAATACATGAATTACTGTAGCTTATTATATCATTGGAAATGGTGATTATTGTCGTAAAGATAGAATCCATATTGTGAAATTTGCAAGTTCTAATAAGATGTCACATATTATGTTTGGGGATTTTTGAGAGAAATAGCTGTCAATACTCTGTAAATAAACAGTCTGGCGAAACAAGATCAACAAAATATTCTGGTAAATGCTAACAGGTGGCAACAGAGAATGAAATAAACACCAATTGAATGTCTTGCTATGTGAAATTCACATTCTAATCCTTTAATTTCGATTCAGTGTAAACACTATAATCACAGATAGAGTCAATTGACCATTACATCGAAACCCGTGACATTACAATATCAGTAATGTATCCTAATCATTTGTAAATGTGGCCATGGAGAGCAAAGGAAGTTAGCAAAAGGTATACTCAGTGACTGAAAAGCTGTGCATCATAGATAGGGTTCATAATGGTGAGTCGAAATCCAATGTCTGCAATGAAATAACCAATTTCCAAGTCGACATTTAGAGGTTGGTTAAAGGATGAGCAGAAACTTTGGTATTATTTACATGATATTGACTCAAATAATAGGATCAAACGAAAACAAGCATGGACTGCGAACAATACTGAATTAGATGATGCTGTGTACGCACGGTTCACACAGCAACGTGATCAAGTTGTTCCCATCTCTGGAACAATTCTCAAGGCCCAAGCAGAAAAAGTGGCAAAAAGTATGGATAATGAATTTCGTTTTAGGGCAAGCCATGGATGGCTTTGGAGATTCCAGTGTTGACATAGAATTAAACAAAATTCATTGTCGGAAGAAATACACTCAGTGAATCAGGAAGCCGCATATAATTATCCATACCAGCTCGGAGAGATAATCATCCATGAACAATACACAGAGGCGGCAGAAAAATCAGAAGGAAAAAAATATGAATAGATGTTTTCAAAATGTGAAGTAATATTTGTCAAACGTGTAACAAACTGCAAGTATTATCGTGTTCTAATTTACGGTATTTTAAATTTGTAGACCCATTAAATTGATGTTGGTAATAGCTAACCCTTGTAAAAAAAATTCATTTTACTTCTACCGCAATCAAATCTATCATTTGATCAACATTGGTTTTTTTTCATAATGAGTGTCGATCTTTTGTAAAAAAAATTCTACGTTGGATCAAACATTAAAACTAGAATTTCTCCAATTCAACAGAAACATTTATGACATAGTACACAATGTGTGAAGTCGCATGTGTTAAGTGAACGGAAGCCATGCGGAATAATGTTTTGATGATCTCCTCAATATCCTGTAAGTTATCCTGCAATTAATGTTACTCTGTGAGGAAAAAAAGTAAACAAAGTACACCACTATGAAGAGATATTTAATCACTCTGGAACTTTGCTCTGGAATAGTATTCCAGTTGAGATTAGAAATGCCCACTCTATTTCCTTTTTCCAAACCCAGTATATACAGTGGCTTCAGAGATGCAGCAAAAAAAAAAAGTAAATTCCTTTAAATGAGGGCCTCAAGGTAGATTAGTTCTTAGCTAATTGAGTTACCCTCTTTAAATAAAGTAATAATAATAATAATAATAATAATAATAATAATAATAATAATAATAATAATAATAATAATAATAATAATCACAGTTAATCATAGCACGAATATTGAACATTCAACATTAACATGCTAACCCAACTCACCCACCCCTTTTGCCTGTATGTCGATCCCTTTGGGAGTTTTTTTGTTTGTTATAGGTCTGTTGATAACTTGTGCCCTCGCTTATAATGCGGTTGATGTTTTTGGACCCCATTGAGTTATCAAGGGAGTGGTGTATCATAATATATGGCAAATAGAGTTTATGATCACTGGAGCGTGAAAAATATATCAGTGACCTACATTTCTTATGGTGACTTTATGCCCATCAGACAGAATGTACAAATCAATTTCATGACTTTAAAGCTTCATTATGTGAGATACTGATACATGTAAAAATGCATAAGCTCTCGTGCACATGGTACAAATGAGTTACAATGAACAATCTCTATTAGCTAATGAAATAGCGGTGAAAATTTAAGAAAAACTAAAGAGACTGAAGTTGAAATGGATTTCACTATGTACAAAAAGTTCTATTAATGCTGTATGTAAAATTTCATTGTTATTATTATTCATTCTCAAAATTACACCATCTATGAAATATTAATGACTAGTGTACTCTAAAGTTGTATCCTACAAAACAGCACTTCTGAACATATCGCAGCTATAAACCTTTGTTTTCCAATGAATAATAGGCAATTAACATGTTTCTGTGGAAAACTTTTTACCCCTTGGATAAATTTCTCAATACCTGGTCAATACTCAATGCATAAGATATGGTATTTGCAGTTCTCATGGGGGATATGGAATTTAGAACAGACTCAACTTGTATGAAAATTATGTTACATATTCATGGAGTAAACAAATAGCATCAATGGCAGTGGCATAAAGAGAATGGCCACCTCAATTCTATAGATTCAGAATTTATAAATGTAGACTTTACTAGTTACTGGTCACTGCAATTTTGAATTGTTTTATAGATTACAGTTGATTTCGATTAAGTTTTACTGTTCAATTTAAGCCACACCATAATTTTCTTTTCATTAACTGCTATGATGGAGATGAAAAAACTGATGGGTAATAATAACATCACACTATCTCTTGACAAGGTGTATGTGATTTTACCACCCTTCTAACTTTTGTTTTCTTTGGCCAGCACCTTAGGAAATACAAAAATCAGGAGGGTGGTAAAATGCCATACACCCTATCAAAGGCAGCATAGCTAATAATAATAATAATAATAATAATAATAATAATAATAATAATAATAATAATAATAATATTATTATTATTATTATTATTATTATTATTATTATTATTATTATTATTATTATTATTATTATTATTATTATTATTATTATTAGTGCTTTATTCATAGAGGGTGACTCATTAGTCATATATTACCAATGTCCTAAGTTTAATGTCATACTTTAAAAATGTCACGAATGTCCATAAATCTGAACTTCTCTGATCACAAAAGAATCATAAAAACCTCCAAAGTCTATTACCTCTCCAGATTATAATTGAGGCTATATTTAACTGAAGAAAGGTGAACCAGGTCCATTAGTTATGGGCTACAAAATATTTTTAAAAAGCTCCAAAGTCTATTATCTCTCCAAATTAGAACTGAGACTATATTTAATTGAAGAAACATGAACCAGGTCCATCAGTTAAGATTTTATGAATAATTTCTTAGATGCAAATTCATGTACATGATTGCTGAATGAAGTGTAGGAATCTAAGCGCCACTGCCTGTTAATTAAGCAATTCCAGAAAGAAGACAATTTTGTCTATTCATGTCTATAAATTTTATAGATGAAGGAAAGAACTCTTATCCATTTGGTCCCATTTGCCTCTGCTAGGTAACAATAGTTTAAGATATATAAATAAAAATGTTCACATTTGCAGGGTGTGACAGGGTTTACTAGTAATGTGATTAGGAAAGTATATTCTTGGACAAATATATTTACTAACAAATTTGTTTTCTCCTTCGAGAATGTTTCCAATCCACATTAATATCAGGAGAATAGGTACAAGAAGAAAATACATGAACATCCAAACTCTACCAATGGATTTTTTCAAGGAAAGAATGTCTGAATTCCTTTTCCTAATATGACAGTAGCACAAGTAATATTCATGTGACTCATAGCTACAACACTCAGACATGGGTAAAGAATGACTTTCACTTGCTTAACAACAGTTTGGGTAACTGGATTTTACTGCAAACAATTGTATTTCCATAATTTGTGCTTTTATTCCATAATTCCGTATTTTAAGGGTACAGTGTAGTTTCCATAAGACTTACAGCAAAAATCATAAGGGTTGACAAGTCTGAATATAGAAGCAATCTCATTGATGCTAGACTTGGCATCATCAGCAATTTTTGGCCTATCCAAAAAAGTGTGGTTGAACATGCATGGAAGTTGACTGCCCACATTGCCAAAGTACCGTATTTTCCCACATATATCCCACAGACGCAGATAATCTGCACCCTCATATAGCCTGCGGGTTTTGGAATTTTGTGTAAGAAATTGTTGGCATAACCCGCACCTTAGTATAACTTGCAACCATAGATTGATGAACTTTTCTGTGTATGTACACATTGTCTACCATTAATGTTTTTAAAAGGACCAAATTTGTTAAGGCTCACACGTGGATGACGAATGATACTACAACTACTACATTTTCACTCAAATGAAAATGCAAATGCAAATTTGTATTTACACTATCAAGTCAGTCGGCCCCAATCCATATTCATCCCTCTGCATCAGTTCAAGTTAGTCACCCTGCCTCCACTATATTCCTGCTGGCAGCAGGCAGATTTGAATTTTGAAGCCAGGTACCTGTGAGCCTGATATGCAATGGTGTGAGGTCTTGAGACTGAATGCCACAATTTTCAAATGTAGCTCGCATTACGTCAATTAACTATTCAGGCTCAGTACACAGTGCTTGTGAATGTAGGCTGTCTATAATTGTTGTGCCTCAACTACAGGTTACATAAATACGGACATTTGTAAATAATCTTGTCTTTTTGTGAAGTGTAGATTCGAGTTTAAATAATTTCTTTCTGTTAAATTTACAAAATGCCAAAACAAAATTCTTACACAGCCAACTTCAAGCTAACTGCCATTGCCTGTGATGAAGTGCATGGCAATAGAGCCTCAGGCAGAAAATTTGATATTGATGAGAGTGTAATCTGAGGTTGGAGAAAAGAAAAAGGAGTGTTGGATAAGATGAATCTATGAAAACATGCTCATTGCGGACCTAAAGCAAATTGGCCTCATCTTGAAGTTGACCTGAAGCAGTGAATGATAGCCCATTGGGAAAACAATCAACCATCTCAACAGTTGCCATCAAACTGAAGGCCAAATTCATAGTGGCAGATAAACACATTGATTATTTTAAAGGAGGAGTGCATTGAGTATATAAATGTATGAAGAGGAACCAATTGTCAATCAGAACATGAATGACTGTCGGTTAATGTCTACCTGAAAATTGGGAGAAAAAAATAGATGATTTTCGTGAATTCGTCGCCAGAGAAATTCAGAAGCTTGACCTTCCCCATTCTACCATTATTAATATGGATGAAGTACCGATGTGTTTTGACATTCTGGCAACAATATATTGAAATATTATTACATGTAAAAAATTTGTGATATAGCCCACACCCTTTTATAACCCGTATAGCCCTTGTGAGGTTTGTAAAATCTGGTATAACCCGTGGGATATATGCGGAAAAAAATGGTAATCTAAAGGGCAGTACACCACTCTATGGCAAATGCCTTAAAACCTTTGGCTTTGGCAAATCTTGATTCAATAAGACATGACACATTTCTATGTTCACTGTCACTGAAACCTCATCACTCCTTCACTCTGCAATCACCGTCCTTCAGCTCACAACTGTTGTTTGGGGGTTGTATAGAAAGATATATGAAAGCAGGCAGTGCAAGGCATACATCTCTCCTTACCTACTCCTCCCATTTGTTGTCCCCAACACTCCCTGCTGCAAACAACAAAGAGATATTAGGAGACAGAAAGATAGCTGTTGGATCCATCACATCCACAGCAATCTTGACTCCAATAAAGCATCAGACAGCAGCAGAAATATCAAATTAAGAGACAATTCAAAATGGGAGAAGGTAAACAAAGTTTCTCATTCACCATGACTCCCAACAACTGCCAATTACTCATTAACTTCAGTTTCAATAGACTGTCTCTTGGTCAGTGCCTGACCCATTTCAGTAATGTTTGTATCAACCTTTTTCCGAACATTGAATGGCTGATCCAGGTAGTTTCAGAAAACTCTGGATTTAGTTTATCCACCCCACCCCCTTCTGTTCTCATCCTTTGATGGACATTCGAACAGATCACATGAAGGAAGTAATTTTAACAGATGAAATTAAATAGTTACTCTCCAGACAGTTGGTGGATAGAGTTCACATGGTATGCTCTCCAGATTTTTATTCAAAGCTTTCCTGTTTCCCAAATGCTGAAAATTGGCATCACATGAGCAACAAATACATCTCTTTCACCATGACATTTTCCCTGAGTATGGATCACACAAAATTTCACCTTTTATGGATTGTTCAAAATCACAAACATTTTCAAGGATTTGAATAGGCAATGTGAGATGATGTAACTGATGTTTAGCCTTACTACATCCACCCCTGGAGGGGCCCGGAGTGGTCGAGTAGTCTAAAGCACTGTCCGTTACAGATCACTGCCATCTCACCTCTGTCTGCGTGAGTTCGAGTCTAGGATTCGGCGAATGTGGATAAGTGAGAAAGCTTGCCAGTAGCTTCTCTTGGGTCGGTGGTTCTTTCCGGTGATTTCCCGGTTTCTTCCTCCACCATTAATACTGGCCGCCATGAATAGCCTATCATGTGCTGAAAAATGGCGTTAAGCCCAACAACAACAACAACAGCCACCCCTGGAGATGTAAAGGGAGGTAATGGGTAAGAGTTTTTTCCCTTAATCTAAATGGTAGGTAGATGTGGAATGTAAGAGGTAGTAGAGCTTATATTCCCAACATAAATGTGATAAGATAGCATATTTGAAAGTAAAATATGTTACTCCATACAACTTTTCAGTGGATAAACTAAATCCAGAGCTGAACTATAATATTTAATTTACCCTATCATTATCTGATACTGATGATGTAGTTGTAATTTATGCTTACCTGACAGGTCTATGGTCACGTTTGTTGCATTAAGAATAAGGTCATTTGTTCTGATGTAACCATTTCCATTGACAATGACCGTAGTAACATTTATCATCATCCTCTTTTCAGCTGTGAGAGGTTCAAACTTGCCTCCAGCTCGTACTGTTATATTTGTGGCTACTAGTGTCCCCTCTGGCTGTCCATGAGAATGAGCATAGGACCAGATGTAGAGTGCTCCTTCACTCTCTACAGCAATATCATCCATTCCCTCAATTGTAGCATTGATCTCTGCCCACACTTCACGGATGGTCACACGGCTAGGAACCTCCAGTCTGCTGTACCTAAAAAAAATAAAAAATAAAACAAATTACTTCTCAGAGAAAATGTAAGGAAACAAGAACCAGAAAAGAAGTAGATCTTTTAAACCTACAATGATAATATCTACTGAATGTTCTATTTTTAAAACAAGATGCTGGATATGGTATGCATGTCAAACCCTTCCCTAGCTAAATTTCAAATCCCAAATAGCATTTCAAATCCCAAATAGCTGTGATAAAACAGTACTGAGTCTGAATTAAAAGGAAAGTTGTTGTTGTTGTTGGGTTTAATGCCATTTCTCAGCACACGATAGGCTATACATGGCGGCCAGTATTAATGGTAGAGGAAGAAACCGGAAAATCACCAGAAAAAAACACCGACCCAAGAGAAGCTACTGGCAGGCTTTCTTACATATCCACATTCGCCGAATCTTAGACTCGAACCCATGCAGACAGAGGTGAGATGGCAGTGATCCGTAACGGACAGCACTTTAGACCACTCGGCCACTCGGGAAAGTAAAATTTCAACAAAGCAATTAATCTAGCATCTGCATGGATAGAAAAACACGAAGCCATATGAAGCAATTGCTGTTAAAAGCTTCTGCAGGCTTGACAAAAACTGATTATTTACCAATCTGCATGTAAAATATTTATTTCAACATGAAAAAATGGCCCAAATGGGAATGATATTGTTCAGCTACATTCTTCTATCAGACCTTATATATAGAGTAAAACATGACCGATTCTTTTGCTTTATGTTTGAAGTTGTTTGTTATTAATATTGCTTGTATTTTCTTGTGAACTGAAATAAAACAGAAGAAATAAGTCATGTCATGTCATTTTTTTATTCATTAATGCACATTTGTGTTTACTTTTCCATATGACTCATAAGATTGAATATCATGTATGTGGATTATTGTTGCCATGAATTTGATTTTTTCATTTCTATTCAGACAATGAATTGTTTATATTTTATATATTATGGACATCAGAAAATGTAATATACACTTTCAAAGCATGAAAAGGACATTATTTATGCATCCAGCATTCCCACATGTCCCTTTTATGCATTTTAATTATGGCAGAACATTTTAAATATTTTCACTGTGGTTGTAATGTTTTTGTGGGCATTGAAAATAAAATGTTTAGCTGGTTTTATGCACAATTCAATACAGTAGAACCTGTCATGAGCAACCTCTGCTATGAGCGACAACTTGTTATGAATGACCACAATCGTAAGGCACAGATCGATTTTCTTATATAAATGCTCTGTTATGAGCAACCACCAGCTGAACACGACCAAAGACCATGATTGTTAGATAAAATATGCATTTCAACACTGCTATGAATGCTGCATCGCAAAAAAAACCAGATCAAAACCACTGACCTTGACTTAATCCTTTGTAAACACAAGAGCATGTAGTATGCAAACAATGTGCACATTAAATAACACTAAACAACTATAAGGCAAGAAAAATACCACTAACCATCATTTAATCCTTTGTATCAACGATCACATAAATAGTAAAGATTGTTCAAATACAGTATTTTTAAAAAATTTATAAAATGGCTTGCTATTAGTTGTGTTAAATTTACAAGTCCGGTGTATGGTGTCATTTGTAAATTGCAGTAAACGTGACTGAAGTACATGTCACTGACCGCCATTGTAGCACCAAAGTCATGTGAATTGCCAGTAAGATTAACCATTTTTTATCAAAGGGATTAATACTGGTCATATGCATTCAATTTAGAGATTTGTATTTTTTCTTTATATTTGTGAAAACCCTCACATTGCCAGTAGTCTTAATGTCCCAGTCATAAATCATTTGAAAGGACCAGTAAGTGAGAATCGTTTCCAAATTGATTTTTTTTTTCTCCATCATTTCTTTTGTTACGGTGTTTCACCAAGCCACCATTTGTTTACCTGGGTGCAAATGGTCGCAACAATTGTTTATCAAGCTTGTGATTTAAACTTCATCTAAAAAATTTTATTGTTTCTTGATGAGTTAATTATCTGTTGGGGTTTCAATCATTGGTAAATAATATATATTTATTCCACATTTCCCCAAATCCTGCTCAACATTGAAATACATCTAGTCCTTCTTGCATCAACACTATTAACAATGGCAGAAACTCCAATGAAAAAAAAAGAAAAATTCTAACACTGGAAGAAAGATATAATGTAATTAAAAGAAGTGAAAAATGGGAGACAGATCACAAAATAGCAGCCAGTATAAACATCGGTAAATGCAAATTCAGAATGTCATGAAAGTCAAGAAGCCCATTAGAAACGAATGGCAGAAAGGTGCACAAGCACAGAGGAAAGTTACCTTATGGTTAGGATAATTACAGTGTTACCTTGTTTATTCCACAAATCATTTGCATTTGCTAATACATGTACATATTCAGGTGATGTTCAAATATAAATTTGATTCACATTGCTTTATAGATGTACAATGTACATTTTCATTATATAAAGTTATTTTGAGAAGAATGCATGCAACATTTAACAAGAATTATGAAAAAAGGATAAGATACATGTATAGGTTGGTTGGTTGGTTGTGGTGCTTAATGCCATTTTTCAGCACATGATACGCTATCATGGCGGCCAGTATTAATGGTGGAGGAAGAAACCGGGAAATCCGCGGAAAGAACCACTGACCCACAAGATGTTACTGGTATTTTATTCTTCAGTGCTAACTACTGACCCTGAAAACCAGTCCATTTTCACACACCTGTTATGAGAGATCCCCTGTCTTGAAAGACCATTTTTGATTGGCAGAAGAAACGGTCTCTCAAGACAGGTTTCACTGTACTGGTTTGACTGGGCAAAGCCTGATTTAATTTCTTAGGTATTTTTGTTTTTCAGATTCTCCAATAAAGAAATCCACCTTGCTTACAGAAATGGACCAAACTATTAAGGTTTCTGAATAGCACAATACACTAATTAAATTCACAAACTGTACATCTTTCATTCAATTCCAAACTAATCTTATCCTTAATTTATTTTATCTACTCAGTATTATCTGTTAAAATTTTATTTTATATTTTCCTCTTCAGCTTGAAGTACACATCATTCCATTTAATACATCAAGTGTATTATTTTGCAAAATTTGTTCTTGTTCTATGGAAAAAATATTATTGTCAAAATCTCTTAAAACTTGTCTTTAAAGGGGGAGAATTTACTGTAATCCTTAACCTCTGATTCTCAATAGTTAATGGTTCCTTAAATTCACTTGCTTTCATGATCTAACTGGTATGTACAAGATGCTTTCTATCAAGTCTGATCAAATTCTACCTGTGATTGGAAAAGTTATTTAAAGTGAATAATTTGATGGCAGGTTGGCATCATTTGTACACATTAAAAATGTCTTCAAGCCAGCTTCTGTCAGTTTAGTCAAACTGTGCTGAGTGGTTTTTTTTGTATTCAATTGTTCCAAGGATTTTCTCTTTATAATAATGGCAGCCCTTTTTGATGGCAGATTAGTATCATTTGAACAACTTTTGTTTTCGTTATATTGGTCATATTTGTTCAAAAGTTTCTGGGAAGTTGTTTAAATGTTTTCAAATATGCAATAATGGTGTCCATATCTGATAATAAATCAACATCGTTTGAAATAAAACTGAAAGAGCTTCAGGTTGTGATATTATTGTCAAACTTGGTCAAATTCTGTTGAGTACTTATTTAAAATAACAATTGTGACTAGACTATGGATGATATATGACATACACTATGCATGAAAAGCAACATCTTACCATAAGCTCACTTGACTTTATGGCTTGGTAAGCTACAAATAAATTATGACCACAATCAACTAAATTAGTAAAAAAGGGCTGCAAGTTTATTATTTACCATATGACTGGCAAAATGTTGAATTTTAATATATTCAGCTTTTGGAGTTTTGTAACTTCAATCCCAATATAAACTTTTAAGAAGTTTGAATTTTGAAGATTGCTTTTTTAAAAAAAAAACATTATTCTGTTAAATATACCTGTATGCCATGAGGTTAACGGGCAGATAGACATCTACATTAGTGAATCCAAATGTTTGCCATTTCCCAGCATGTAGTACACCAGTCCTATCTCCCCACAGTCGCTTGACACGGACATCTATGAATTCAACAGAAGTGTTGCTCAGGATGGCCACATGGGCATTACCAGCAATATTGACATCTAAGAAGGTATAGTTAGGATTACTGTCAAACAACCAAGTCACACCACCAGCTTGTTGAATGTCTTGGTAATCTCCACTGAAAAGGTTCCGCAGGGTTCCCATGCTGTATATTGGAGCATGTGGGTAAGGATTTCCATTATTGTCAACTGTCAGCTTTTTGGCTAGAACTTCATGACTAGACTTATTTACAGATTCTACAAAAACAGTACCAGCTCCACCTGCCTCAGTGCTACTCTTGCCTAGTGAAAAATTCAACATTAAATAAAATTTGATTAAGACAGCAAAAGAAAACCTAAACTAAAATTTTTACAAAATAATATTTTACACAGTTTGCAATACATATTTGATATTTTCTTTTCCTACATTAATACTAGATATTTTTTATCATGTGGTTCCACAAACTTTATAATTTCATGAGTGGCAAAGCCAAAAATTATAAAATAGAGTTTTTAGTACCACAAGATGAAATATTTCCAGTATTAATGTAGGAAAATAAAATGATCTTTTTGTTATATAACAAACCTGCTCCAGAATCAAAGCTTACAAGACTAAACTTGCTCTTCAACAAAACCCCTCTCCCCGCCCCCTTTTCATAAATTCATCTTTTTTATGGCCTGATCATATAAATATAGGTGACTTAATCTGCCGCAGGAAATTATATTTGTGTCATTTCAAAAAACTATATGACCCTATCTGAAAACAATGCAAGTCCAATTCAGCTTATGGATTTCTTTGTATGTTGTCAAGTAAGGGGAAATAACCTCAGAGAGAAGGAAACAGCATCTGGTCTAATTTCATTATCAAAATTAGTTTCCATTTCTGAAATGTAAGGCAGGTTCTATTTATTTATTCTAGCTCAACCAGTACTCATTTTTTTTCTTGCATGTACACAATTTGCAGACACACGAAGTAAATCATTATATGGCATAATGATAAATCTTATGTAAGTATATATTTTTCACATATGAAAATATATAAGCGAAAAAAATAAGGAAATTATTTCACCAGTAAGTCTCTATATTTCACACTAACTTAATGTATATAATAGGCACAAGTATTCAACAAATCCAAGAATTTCACATTCATGTGCATTCACATATTGATGAATCATCCCCGTATCTAACTCGCATCTGATTTGCAAACCCTTAACACAAAACTAATGCAAAACATGATTACCATTGACAATACCATTAATGCTGCCATTGCAGCCTCTCATCCCAAACCAAATAAGGAATTATTTTAAAAAAGTTTCCAATACTCTGGAACTTTGCTCTGAAATAGTATTCCAGTTGAGATTAGAAATTCCCACTCTATTTCCTTTTTCCAAACCCAGTATATACTGTGGCTTCAGAGATGCAGCAAAAATAAGAAATATTCCTTTGAATGAGGGCCTCAAGGTAAATTAGTTCTTAGCTAATTGAGTTTAAATAAAATGATAATAATAATAATAATAATAATAATAATAATAATAATAATAATAATAATAATAATAATAATAATAATAATAATAAAATGATACCTACGAATCATGATAATGCAGGTGAGACAAAAATATCTACCTGAAAATTTAATCAAAGGTCTTTAAAGGGACTCTTTGCTATTTACATTATAACCAGGAAAACATTTAATATGAATATATTCAAAGCATATTTCCAATTTATTCACCTCCAAATGCCTGCATAGTGACATTGAGCTTGTTGATGTTATCACACTGTACAGAGATTCGTCCTCCTGCACCTCCCCCTCCAACTACAGTCCCCTCTCCTCCATTACCTCCACTGGCAGTCATCAAACCATGGCCATAGATTTCTTCACATACAATCCATATACTGCCACCTGCTCCTCCTCCTGAAATGAAATTAAATCACAAATTGACAATATCATAATTTCTAATCAAACAAAATGTTTCATTCTAGTCAGCACAGAGACATAATTATTAGGGTATTCATCCAATTAAATTTTTGCACAGGATGAGATTCAGTGGGGTCAGTTTTCATTAGAGAACATTATAAACTGATTGACTATGTTTTAACAAAATACTTGTTATAAATGTTTAATCAACAAAAATAAAACTAGCAATTGTTTATTCCATTATCAGCACAATAACAGTAATAAAGCATTATGTTAATGAAACTTTGTCATATGATTTAGAACTGTATGTAACAGCTGCCTGCCAAATACCAAAAAGTAGATTTTTGCAGTTGGTAAAATGCTTTCAGACACTAGTCATAATCATTTAAAGGATTTCATTGTTCCAATGCAAAATAACCTTTGAATAAATGGCTGATTTTGTACATGATCAGGCACTTAAGTGATTAATTTGAGCTATTAATATTAACGAAGGTCCCTGGGTTTTTGGACAGCTCACAGCAAACTGTACATGTAAATTTTAACATAATTTATTAGCTCATAATAGAACATGTCTTGTCCACTTGTCCTGCTAGGTTCTGGGCAGAGAAAGACAATTATCATATCAATGTTTATTTAAAAAAACATGACTTACTGTCTCATTATATTTTTTGTCTGATCAAATAAACAGCATAAGACAGTAGTAGTTGCAGTAGGGTTTAACACAGCACAACACTAGGCCATTGCTTCATATGGAAGCACAAAATGAAATAATATTAGCTCTCCATTATTATCTATGTTTCTTTATGCAAATCTAAATACATTCAACTTCATTCATTTTTCTAGGTATGTGTATATTACTGTATGACAATTATTCTTTTACCCAGAAGGCATGAAACAGCCCTCACACAAATCAGTGCAAAAGACACAAATACATGAAATATGACAGTTGTTATTTAACTCAAAAGGCATTTGCTCTTGTAAACTATTTTATCCTTATCGTTATTACAGTAATTATAATTTTGATGATGTCATAAATTGGTTAACTTCCTAACATCAACACAAAAGACAACATGGATGTATAGACAATAAATCTAAATACAGACAAGGCTGTGTTCTATAATGGGCAGTATTGGGTCCCTTATTATTTTTAATTTTTATTACTACAGGTCTCTTTTGATAACTTGACAGCAACAGGGTCAAAGAACAGTAACTGCTGCATAGGTAAGATTGCAAGTTATGTAGGCAGAATCAAATCTTAGTTTACATTTAGAGGGAGAAGGTGATGAGGTTCTTAACAAGTTTTGTAGATAACTGAGAATCATAATGTTCATTGTGCTAGACAAATACAAATACTGTCTTATGTATCTTGATAGTAATGTGATTATGATGTGATTATGATTTTTAATGCAACTTTAACAATCTTTCAGTCATATTGATACAATATCTGCAGTTTGGCAGTTTATAGCGATGTCTAGAACTTGGGGCATCATGCCACATATATGTAGCATGATGTCCCATCTAGTCACATTATCTTGACATCAGGCCAACCAGTCCTAACACTAACCTCTTAATGCTGAGTGCTAAGCGAGGCAGCTGTTAGTACCATTTTTGTAAGTCTGGTATGACTCAACCGGGGATCAAACCCACAACTTCCCACATCTGAGGCGGTCACTCTAACCACTAGGCCACAAGAGCAGTTTAATATTTATGAATAACAGATCTGAAGATGCCAGCTAAAGTCAATAAACTGATGGGAGACTTTCAGGAAGAAATCAAGCTGAAATGATGTGCCAACAATTTTGTGAAGTTGCTTCCATTTTAAAGTCAGAACAAATAGTCATCTTAAAACAATGGAACAAAACACATCCATCATACCTGTCAACTTTTTAAAAGCCAAGTAAGGAGACTGAATAAAAAAAATAAGGAGACTGAGACCTAAAATCAGAAGTTTTTTGCAGCATTTCTTTAGACTCATCTTCACTAAATATTGAGCACCCTTCTTGGACTGGCCCTACAACATACTTCAAAGAAGCCATGTTCTACAGTGTGTGTTATGTAAGCACCAGCAATTGGCAAATAAACATAGCCTTTTTTTATTGTAACTATTGGTGCCTAAATACAGTCTGAAGCTATCGTACATGTGGCAACTATCTTTCCCCCCTTTTGTATCCCACCTTATTTCCTTATTCTCAACTTGACAGGCATTTATTATTGTTTACTAAATAACATATTTATCCTGAATTAGGTTTTTGAGGGCACTTAAGCTGCATGGTATGTTTCTTTGTTCCTTCTTTTAATTTAATGATGGCAATTAATGTTTGTATATAAATAAGTATGGAAAATCAAGACATAATAATCAGAAGTATTCTGCAAAAATTAATAGATATTATGAAATCGGGAGGTAGGCATGGAGTGACCTTGAAAATCAGGAGTTTTTTTTAAGCATGAGAGTTGACAGGTATGATCAATATATGTACACTTGCAAATTCCCCAAGACAGTGATTTTTAGTGTCATCGAACAATTCTTTATTGATGCTACATATACATCATTTGTACTAATCAAAATAGTTAATGTATGACAGGTACATTATCATGTCCTATAACAATATATCTAGATTAAAAAAAAATAAAATTAAACAAGACTGAGAAAAGATAAAAAAAATAAATGTTTGCTTTGTTAGAATTGCTAGCTGTGCTTAAATGTATCATTGCAAACTAGGTGGTTGACTCATCCAAGGTGATCACCATTACAGATTGCAAACATCTTATCTCTGTCTGAACATGGGTTTGAGTCTCAGCACAGTCAGTGTGAGTATGTGAGAAAGCTTCCCAGTAGCTTCTTATGGGTCAGTGGTTTTTCCTGTGCTTTTCCTGAGGTCTTCAACCAACAAAAATACACTGGGTGCAACGTATAGCCTAACAAACACTAAAAACAATGTCAAACCCATACAACCAACTAACCAACAGATTGGCCAAAATGCAAATACTTGGGAGCAGTTTATGATGTGTGATTTAATCTAATTTAGCCACTGAGTAAGCACTTATTTAGGTCTCAACATAAGTGGTTATGAACGTTGCCATGACAGTCAACAAATTTGTTTTACATCTGAACATAAAAGGCTACAATTATGATTAACTTGAAACTGAATTAAAAAAATAAATTTAAAACAAATGCATCAATCTTTTTCAAATCAGTTTTGAATGTGGTTGTTTAACATTAAGCAAGCTGAAACCAGCTGTTTTGCCTTTTCTATAAAAAAAAAAACATGGGAGCCATACTCTATCTTATAAGCAGATTCACGAATTATTATAAGGCATATTAAAATAATAAAGCAGTGTTACAAAACACCAATACAAATCTATTTGCTGATAACAACAAAATTACATGTTTCTGCCCCAATCCTTAAATGCTGTGTCATTTAAATCCAGTTAAACTAAGATCTGAAAAATATTGAACTCAATTGTTAAAATAACTAAATGCTTTCTTAAATGAGTGCAAGCTATTAACTGCAGCTCAAATATTTGCTCACATCGACTAGAAGTAGATTTAAGAACAAACATCTGAAAATGTTTCTAGATGTAAATTTCCTGGAATAATTATTGAAGTGTACAGGTAGAAAATATATTTAAATTGCTTTCTTCCTGGATAGCACTTCTAGCTAAATTAAAAGACCACCTACCTCCTCATGTCCACGTCCAAGATTTTAATGCAAATTAAACCACTGCTAGATGTTGTTTTAACGTACGGTGAAACCTCTCAAAATAAAACCATCAAAGAAATTTTAAAATCACAATAGACAGCAACACATATCAAGAAACCTTTTAATGCACATTCTGAAGCCTGTTCTGGAAATCAAGCTATATGCAAATAAGACAATGAACTGATCTAAGCAATATCTTTGACCAAAGATATGCTGATGGTACTCCAAACTTAAGGTCCATAAGAAGCAAAAATTACATTATACCAAGGCCAAAGAAAGAATTGCTTAAAAAAAGTTTTCAATATATACTGGTCCGCTGGTATGGAACAACATTACCAGTGACATAAGGCAGGCTGAGCATTTCTTCTTTTCTTAATCAATGTCTCAAATGGATGAAATGTGTTCCAGGCTTGATACTTTGACTTTTAACATTAATTATTTAGTGTCAAGACAGATTCTTCACATCAGGTTACATATACTGTATATATTGTATATATCTGATAGAAGGCCTGAAGGTACATTAGTTCTGTAACTATTTTGAGTTACCTTCTCTAATTAAAGTCTTTATTATTATTATTATTATTATTATTATTATTATTATTATTATTATTATTATTATTATTATGTAAATTGCTTTCTTCCTGGATAGCACTTATTACATTAAAGCCACTTATAGCATATTAAGCTTTAAATGGATTTGCACCCTGCTACTGGTATCTACATCACAGTTTTGACTCGGCATAATCTAGTTCAGCACTACACTCTAGAAGCTGGGACTCTCTTGATAACAAAACATAAAATACAGCAATTTATGAAGTGCTTTACATTTTCTGGAGTTCTTGTCTGGAACAGCTTGCCTTTTAAGATAAAACGAAAATAGTTATCTAAGTGACTTTAAAAAATGCTTATAGTAATAGAAGGGGTGTTTTTGGAGCTGGTTGGAGTGGCAATGGTCATCCAGTTGGGCGACAATGTTAGCCTGAGTGGAAATTAATGCGAGCCAGTGGTTAGCTGGTTGAGAGTCAGAGGGTAGCCAGTCAGGGGTCAGCTGTCAGCCTCATCAAAACTTTAAGAGAAAAATGTGGGTTGGACAGGCCCACCCAACCCCCTTTCAAGTGGCCAAAAATGGGATTTTTTTTTTCACCTATGTAGGAATGTTGTAGTATTCTGGTTAAAATGTGCATCAGATAAATTAAGCAAATGGATTACCCTTGCACTCACCCTTAAACTGCAGAAATACTCCAAAGGATTTTATCATAAGGGTAAATTTCCCCCTCGTCATAAAAATAAGGCAGGATTAGAACAAATATGAGCAAGAGGAACAAACAGCAATTGTTCAAATTTTACATAACACTTCAATATCCATCTCTCTTTTATCCTGCTCCACTGTAATATCCCTACTGAAATCAAAATCTTTAAAACATGTTGCCTCTAGTTTTATGAGCATTAATTTGTTGATGTTTCTGAGCTTAATCTGTTTCATATATGTCTATGAATATTGCCATTTATTGAGACCCACTTTCACAGTCTGCTGTCTGGAGGGTCATAATCATAGTTAGCTTTGTTAGCTTAACCTGTTCAAATATGTATTTTATCAAATAAATCTTAATTTCATTTTTAGATTCTTATTTACTAGGGTTATCATAACCTTTATGCTAGGGCTATATGGTTTGGCAGCACATGATCCTAAAATTCTAAATTATGATAAGAAAAGAAAACAAAATTGCACTCTAATTTTAAATTGTTTGTAATTTTATTCAGCTTGTTTATCTGCTTTTCTAAATTTAATTTCAAAAATACCAATGCAATGAGGGGTACACTGGCATGCCATTTCAGTCTGCTTTTATCCATCCAGCATGTACATTGGAGTTGTATTTAACACCATTTTCAGGTTCAAAATCACTCAGTAGAATCTCCATTAACACTTTCACAGCTCTAAAAATCTGATAAACTTCCTAACATTAAAACTAAAATTGGCTTCATTGCTATGATCTGAGAGTATTTGCCAATGAATATGAACCACACTGTCATTATTGGCCATTTTGGATCTTTAGAAAACCCAAATTATAAATGTTCATCTGTAAGACTTCCTTAATGCAATATTCAATCTACAACAGAATACAAGTTATGGGGCTCAATAAATCAAATTTAATAAAAAAAAACCCATTAATTTCAAGCCAAAGAAACCAGATGTATAAACAGTTACTGTAAAATACATGTTGCAACAAGTGCCACAATATTTCTACCCGACTGACTTACATCAAGACAATAACTTTAAGGGTGAATAGGATATTAAAATTGAATAATCAACACAGAGTATATTTTTATAAGTGCAACTTGAGACTAACTTGTGGGAGTTCATAGAAATTTTATAATAATCACATGGTCATGCACCCTGGGAGCATCTCTAAACTTGATTATGATGACCTAATTTGCACTACTGCAGCTGTATTGTGAAAGCTTTTCATGTCCTAGAGGGGAACATTTTTGGCCACACTGATGAAGACATCAGCCAATTCAGTGTTCAGCACCAGGCAATCGGCATCCATGTTACCTGATTGTAGTAAAACACATACACAAAGTGCTTACTCAAGTCTTGCACAGCTAATAGTAAAACACACAAAGTGCTTACTCAAGTCTTTCACAGCTAGACCTTTACACACAGGGTGGTTTAGCTGGCATTTTAAAAATATAGAGCAACAACAATGCCAACAAAGATGTTTTACAAGAGGAATGCCAAGTCACCAATCGAATGGTATATCTTATCTTCCTCACAATTAGGCCTTACAGCCTGCTGATCATTTACTGTAATAATCTGGACATATCTAGCTGTTTGCTTTTGCATGTCAATGACTTACCAACGAAATGCCACCACAGATGTCTTTCTCAAAAAATAGGTGCAAGATGATGTCAGCAGTTTGAGCTTGGTACCTGTAATTTTTAGTTGGGTGTCCCAGCTCATTCCAAGTAAACTGTAGTTATGAGTTGGTCAAGGCCATTGTCATTAAGCATTGTGTTGCAGAATGTTTCACTCACATCTGGCAACAGAAGCACATTAGTCTTCAGGTAGAGGACATAATGTCTTCCCACATTTAGACAGCAAAATGTCTTCCACACACTCTGCACATGCTCATAATCATTTTCAGATATACAGCATGATTCAGATCGCTAGAAAAGAACTCTATTAGTGAAAGCCATGTTTCTTCAAATCACTCCCAGCTGTTCATGTATTCATATGGGTAAATGCCTGATTGATATTCTAATTTGACAAGTACCTTGATGTCATGCAGAATTCTTCCACTGGTAGGTTATTTACAAGCTTTTTCAGGCCAAGATTAATAAACTTGAGATTGTCAATAAACTGTAACTGCCTTAATGAGAATGTCATGTACATCTCCATATTATTTGAGATGGATGTTTATTTTCCAAAATTTCTAATGTGGTAAAATTATCCGCAAATAAATTTAATTAATGGCTTCAAAAGAAATGTGTTTAAAAGCAATTCCATTAACAAATGCAAATACTTGCATATAAATGCATATAATGGTGAAAAATTCTCCTTAATTACAATAATGAACATTATTTATGTACAAATTATTCATTTGTATACCTATAGTGTGTTATTTTGCTAATTTGTAAAATTGAGCTTTATGTATCTTGTATTCTAAACGATGTGTTTGTATCTCATTTACATATTTGCTGAATTTCAGTAATATACACAGATCTTCCTCATAATAAAGTCCACTGATGACATAAACCTACATTCCAATTTTGTTCCAACTTGGATCAAAAACCACTGCCTCCAGAAAGGTAACAAGCAAATGCTGAAGGTCAGACAACAGATGTGGACTATTATCCTCTAGTGAGTTCACAAGAAATAAGCATTGTTTCTTTTCACTGGAATAAAATAATGTCTATATGGTATATAATTAGACTGTTGAGAAGGTCTCAAGTGATAATATTTGGGTAATGAGTTCCCTTCTATAAATAAACCACGAAGATTATTATCATTATGACTTTGATTCTCATACAGTTGATGATAAATTGCAGTCATGGACCTAATTTATAATTCATATATATCAAATTTGTACACAACTCTTCCCAGAAATTCTGAGGATTTAAATCCAACAAATACATAAAAAGTTTGAAAAACTATGATCTGTAAACAAAATATCAAATTTAACATTGTATCAAAAGCTTACATAGCTTTTTCTTGCTGCAATTTTAACTTCTGTAGAGACACAATGATGTGTCACATGGAATGATGGGAAATCATGTATAAATCTTGTACAAGGATATGTTTTTCACATGTAAAACTACATGGAATGAAAAAACATGAATATTTCACTATAGTTTCCTGTAAAAGGATACTTTTACATGTAAAAATATAGCAATGAAAAAATATGAAAAGTTTCAGCAATAATTTCCTACAACACACTCGTACCTGCACCATCATCAAATCTAGCATCTGGATTCATGCCATCTGCAGTTATTCCTCCATCAATCTCCACATGTCTACTCTTCAAGGTCACTCTACCACCTCCTCTCCCTCCGAGACCCTCAACCACCAAGTTATTGCCATAAGGCTCATCACCAAAGTAAAGGAAACCTACAATAAAGGATGAATATTAAACAAAAAACATTATTAAAAAAGCAACATAGAGCCCATTTTAGCGTCATGTTGCTCCACATTTAAAAGTCAGAATAATGCATGTTACAGCAATAACTGAATTGTATTAGCTTTCTTGAGAAGAAATAACTATATAAATAACTGCCCTACATTACCATAATAAAAAAATCAAACCTCAGCAATTACTCCTAACCAACTTGCCAATTTATCATAATGTAACTGATTAAATCCATGTTCAGATTTTAACTTCAGCACTATAACAGCATGAAATCTCATTCAATTAAAAGAAAGACTTGTCTAGCAGACTTAGAAGAGATATAATTTTCAGCATTTAACTCACTCTTAGATAACTCCCTAGTCTCATGATGGTTGAAGAATACTGCACATGTCAGCATAGAGTCCATTTAGAATCATGCTTTCTTCAGTGAAAGCCACCACTGAAATGAACTTTTTACACCTCTCCCTCAATAACTCACACACATTGGGGTCCAAAAACATAGACTGCACTATAATCGAGCGCACAAGTTACTGAGGAACCTCAAAAAGGTCCACTAGACATCCAGAGAACAGTGGGTTTTGAGCAAGTGGGGAGAAAACTGGGCTGTTTAATGACTGAATCTTTCATTTTATATTTGTGTCAAGAATAATTCTCAATAAAACATGCTTTCCAATGAAATTACATTTATTTTCAAACTGTTCAACAGCTAAAAGATTGATAACATGATTCCAATTGGTTTCAACAACCAACACGGTATGTGTAAACATTTGTGAATTACATCATGGCTTTTTGTTTTATTGATTAGTCTCATTCCTGGAGCAGCATTTACAGTATTTTGCGAAACAAGAAGTCTATAAAGCAGAAAACCAGACTAGCTGTTCATACACTATGAAAAAGATTCCTTTTATTAAAAAAAATCATAACATTTCGTGAGACAATTGTATATGTCAAAACTAAATTTTTTAATTGTTCAGTTTGTATAATATTGATGCCATGATTTCAATATCAGTAACAGTGAAACTTCTTATTATTCTTTAGGATATCTCTATGTGTGAATTCAGGAATTCTTTGAAACTCATTTTCCCCACAACGGTCCATTTCTGTGAAACCAAGCTTTTTATTTTACAAAGTATTCATTTCACTTGGTTGTCTTGCTATCTTAAATCACAGTCACAATTGAGTAGGTTAATTTAAGGTTGTTTGATTAGTAACATACACAATAACATCTATAACAGTGTTCGATTGATCAAATGAAATGAGTTACCTGACATGCAACCAGGGCCACTGGTTCTTAAGCATGTAGGATTTGTATGCCTTTTAACTATTTTGTTTATTCCACCTCCTTTATTTGATTCAAAAGACATAATTAACATGATAATAGAAAAGGTGGCTTGCTTTTTATTTAGTACAACAATACAACAAATGCTTCTGCTAGTCTGATGTCAAAATATGGTCAACACTTAATTAGGTTCTCAGATGAATTGCTCGAAGACATAGCTGTTATGGTAGATTGACACATTTTATGTTTAATTACAAAAGGACACATTGCATTTATGATGATTATACTTAAATGGAACTAAAAGATAGAAATAGAACACAAATTTCAACTGATAAAAAAATTATTTAATTGGTATTATTGATTAAAGTACTGCCTCCACTACATGTGACATTTTCATTGATTGAAATTTCTTTGAATATCATTAATTACAGTATACTAAGAATGACTTTTGGAAACAAAATGTAGCAAAGTTTCTGACTTTTTTAAAGTTGATATTTCATAATGTTAATTAAAATTTCCATGTCCTATCTACAGTTTTCAATGATAAAACGAGCAATATATCAAAGTTTCTTTTACCAATTTTGACCATGATTTTCTTCAAGTTCAACAAATAGAGATCAGTTTTTTGGCATTTTCTGGTTTAAAAATTAGGATCCATGCATGACCCTGCATTATAAGCAAGAGTAATTATCAGGGTGCAAGTTATCGAGGGAGTGGTGTATCATGTCTCCTATAAACAGATTGTTACCAGCTAGCAACATTACAAACCACCATAATCAGTCTGTCAATGCAAACCCTGGCTAATTTTTAACTAGGCTTATACATGACACATTTCACTTCACCAACAAATCGGCATTACAATCTACAAAACTATACCATCTTTACCTGTGAAGAATGGTTATATAACTTTGAAAATGACTATTCTTTGACTAAAATAAAATATGTCATCAATGTCAATCCTTATTTTACTCAGTATGCAGTGTTAAATTAATGTTTTACCTCCTATTAACTGAACTCAGAATTAAAGTCTAGCAAAGCATCACTGAGCTATAACTGAAAAGAATTGAGAGATCCTACCATAATTTTTTCCATAACCTCCAGGGCTGCCATACATCTTAGGTGTGAAGATGAAATCATATCCCAGACCTACAGTAGTCAGTGCTGCACCTCTACCACCACTTCCTCCATGACCTCCCCCACTTGCTCCTAATGTTGAATCTAAAAAGAACAAATGGGTTGTGCATCTTTATTGCCACCTTGAAAATTTGATAACAAAGTACCAAACAATTTAGGCAAGTAATCCTAAATCACTAATATCATGAAAAATTCAATAGTATGGACAACATTATGGACTCAAGAGATGAATGGGAAGATTCATGAGAAAATTGTAGTATGCTAGATTCAAGTTTTATGGTGTACTGCATGTGACTTCAATCTCATTCTATCCAAAGTACCAAAAAAGGACATTAAGCATCTTATGATTACCATATTTGCCAGACTATAAGTCAATGCAGAGTATAAGTCAAATCAGCAAATTTGGCAAATTTTTCAGCCTTCATCCATATATAAGTTGATGCTGAATATAAGACAAGGCCAGATCAATACCCCAGATTGTGTTTTTCACTTTGTTTCACTTTCACGTAGCATCACAAATTTTATCCTATCTGTAACTCAATAACCTTTCCAGCCAGGATCACTAGATGTAACTAAAAGTACCTAATTTGTTTCACATGAAGTATTTAAAAATGTATTAGGTACTTTTAGCTACATATAATGATGGTGACCAAAAAATGTATCGAGTTACTGATAGTATAAAACTTGTGATGCTGTGTGGGATTAAATTATAATAACTTTCAATTTCATAAATATTAAAAGTATCACTGTATGCTATTTCAGATTACCAGCAATAAGGAAATTGCAGCATTAATACTACAATACTTTTTCCATTTTTTGAGAGGGGAGAGAGATACAGAGTAAAGGATGCATATGTATTCCATCACATTTTTCTTGTTGCACCTCATGATCAAAATAAAACATGGTCCAATATACAAGAGTGAGAGTTTAGCTCATGTGTTTTTGTTGGGGGTTTTTTTTGTTACCTTATTGCCCGCGTGTCATTAAAGCTTTTGTCAAAAAGAGAAAACATTAATAAATGAAACAGTAAATGTAAATTATGAAAATACATACCATACTCCTTCATGGTTTAAATATTCACAATAGTTATATCCATATAGTCTCCATGAGGTTAAATACCAAGAATGACCATTTCACTTGCTCTCTAATTTTCTTTGCAAGTCTAACAACCTATCTATTGCCAACAAAGAAGATTTTGTTTAAAGTGCATGCACTCTTCCTATAATTTGGTGGCAATTGTTTTTGATCTTTGTTCATGCTAGATGTACTCAGATTGCTATGAGTTCCATCAGCAAGTTCAAAAATGTCACTGGCTGAGAAATTTACATTAGTAACCACCAGGTATTTCTTTTCATTATATGGTAAAGTATTCATAATACCCATAGATAGCCTCATTTCCTACTGGTAGCTTTGCTAATCTGATCTGGTCTGCTAAATCTTGACCTCAAACAGGATTTTAGCTTGGAATGACTAAATACAGTCATGGCATATTTAATCTGCATGTAAACAAAACCATGTGATTATTTCAATAATTGAAGTGGCAACAAAAACTAGAAGGAATTGCTTACCTTCTGGTATTAATTGACAATGGAATATGGTACTGCACTTGTACACATGTAAAATCAGTCATCTGGTAAGTGAACAATACAGATTTATAATTGTGAAGTTGTCTGTATGTCTGTCTATCTCTCTCCCCTCTCTCAATGGGGCATACATTTTATTTGATCATTAGGTGCAAGAAGAAGGTTGTGATGGAATATGTCTTTGTCGTGGTTATTCATCTTCTAACTTGGAAATACTACTGCACATATATATAAACAAATTTAAAAAAACATTTATTACAAACAACATACATTACTAGTGCATGCTACTTTTACTGCAATTACATCTGATCTATGTTAATTTTTAATAATGGCGATCATGTAATTTTTTAAAATACTCAATGTCGAATCCTGTATTTTATCATACATGATCTCTTCCCCAAAATGAAATATTTTTTACATATTATTTTTTGTAGTCTTGTATAATTATTTTCCTTAAGAAAAATATCATGAAGCATTTTGCATGACAAAATCCATATATAAGTCGATTCAGAGTATAAGAGGAAGCTAACATTTTCTGGTCCAAAAGTATTGTCTTATAGGCTGGAAAATATGGTAAATGCTCCTCGTTTTCAATAATTTTAATTTTTAGTATTTGCAAATTCATTTAATTTCAACCAAATAATATCTGTTGTTTCTTTTTAAATTAATAAACCACAATGTGATTTTCAATTCAACTTCAAGTCCACATAAAGAATGTTAATGAAATGTAATACCACTTTGAAGACTACATGTGCATTGTTAGTAAACACCCTTCTACATGCAGTTTCTACCTCTATCTGTGTGCTTTCAATAGCAACATTCTGTGTGGGCCACTGAAGACAAATCCAGGACATCAAGTTTAACTTTTTTCTGTTCCAATCAATAGTAGAAAATGTCTACCTATAGATATAAAAGTAGAATTGTCTGTGCCTTCCTTTCATACAGATGTTTCCAAGGGATGCAATTCAAATGATACTTAAAACTGGTCATGTCAGACCTTGTTGTATATATATATATATATATATATATATATATATATATATATATATATATATATATATATATATATATATATATATATATATATATATATATATATACATATTATACAAAAGTGTGTGTGTTTTCCCAGCTGCATTGATATCTTTGCTGGTATATATTTTAAATAACTCAGGAAGATTAGTTCTGTACTAATTATGTCACAAAGGAACACACACATGCAGGAAGGGGAAGTACTGATGAATATGGGTCACTATTGCCAAATTCCATATGGAACTTTAATTTTACTCATATGGACAACCTACATGTCTCATCGAATAATTTGCATATTCCATGAGATTTTCCATATGGAGTATGTAAGTCTCCAGAACATTTCCATATGGACTATTCACAAATTCCATATGGACTATTCACAAATTCATATGGACTATTGCCAGATTCCATATGGATTATTGCCAAATTCCATATAGAATTTTAATTTTATTCCATATGGACAACCTACACTACACATCTTATGGACTAATTTTCCATGAGATTTTCCATATGGAGTATGTAAGTCTCCAAAACATTTCCATATGGGTATTTCTGGAAAAGTACATATGGATTCCATATTTGGTCCATATGGAAAATTTTGTACAGGTAATCATGAAATTTGGACCAATCAAATGCAGATTGATGGATTAAAACAAAACACTCCATGTTCTGAAGGACTGACAGCTGTATCACTATTTAATAAGTATGAAAGCTCAACTAATATCAATTTAAGGCATACATATTATATTACATAAATAATGTTGATGTTCTTTAACAGCAAGTTTTCTATACCTTTGTTCACATTACATACAGTCAGCAGTTACAAACCCCTAATAACCAGCCTATTATATGAAGGAGAGCTGAACTCTTCCTCAAGTAAATCTTAATATCACAGTATGAAATAAATGAAATTCAATTTACCTTCCAAATTAGATAATAAGACAATTCAGTTATTCTAACCTGTTCCTGACCCAGGACCAGCAAAATCTGTATTGGGTTGGTATCCTGCCCCATCCAAATTTAGCAAACCACCAGAATATATAGCAAAAAGATGGTGCACAGTCATATTCAACCCAGTATTCACCTTGAAGTGACCTCCACCATATATCTGTAAAGGAAATGTAAAGCATAATGCAGATGCATTAGGCATTTCCCTAGTATCAAAGTGAATAACTAATTAAAATATGACTTTAGATAAAAGGTCCAATTTTCTTTAAATATTCTTTGATCACACTATTTGGCAAATGATTTTAATCATTGACACACCACATGCAAAATACAGAATGTGCTAATCTGTGATATTATCTTATAAGGCATTCATTATTAAGACTTCAAATGTGTATAATTAGTATAATTAGCATATATAATTTTGTATAAGAAGATAAACAGCAAGTAGCTATGGTATCATTCAAAATTTAATTTTTCCTTTCATTCAACCCTCATACTCTGCCTTTTTGAATCCCCTCCCTTTTAAAAAAAAACTTGGTAATGCCTAATCAATCAAAGGAGATAACAGGATCAAGACTGTTTAGGGATACCTAAATTTTCAGTTTTTCCATTTTTTAAAAGATTTGTTGAATCTTCAGTTATCATGAAAATACTGGTCTTAACTGAATAAACATATTGTTGACAATTAGCTTGTCATTATCATTGCAGCAATTCTTGCAATAGTAAGCAAAGACTGCATTATTTCAACTTTGATGTGAAAATTAAATACTTCATAGAATATGCAGTTACTAATGTTTTTATGGAAATAATTTGTATTTAGAGACAAACATACTGTCTGAAATCATTTTAGGTACACGCTTAGGAAGGTGTCGACAAGTGAATAAATATGTTGTAAAGAAGTATCAAAGTACAATATATAAGTAGATGGATATGTGACCATGAACAGAATTTCGTGGTTTGTTCTTTTTATTTTCCTGTAAAAACAGGTACTCCTGACAGTAATGAAACAACCTACATCTTATATATTTACTCAACTAGGAATTAAAACAATAATATGTACTGAGGAGAAAACTGATACAGACCATGATATATACAAAAAGAAACATCAGCAAGGAAATACAAGTGATAAGATATCTCTCTGCAGTTTGTCTTAATGTCTTAAGCTTAAAAATTAATATGAAATTCAGAAAGGTTATTAAAGTATTAAATAATAAATACAGCACTATTCTGTTTCAAGAACTAAAACCTGAATGTGCTTTAATGTTTAGACCTAACTGTTGCATCTACAGACTCAGTGAGAGTAGTAGTGTAAGATTTTGAATCAGGAAGCCTATCAATAGTGCACAAAATAAATTTCTACACATAAATTTATTTTCTAAACTGATAAAAATAATCAAAATGAAAAAGAACATTCATTCAGCTGCTGTGAGTAATAAAGTAATACAGTATACAACATTATAATTCTGCATCAAACAGTGCAATATATGCATGACAAGTTACTGATCAAAGTTTTAAAAATCACAATAATCTGTGGCTGAAGAAGCTTTAGTCTAAAGGCCTGCTAACCTGTAATCATTCAGTTCAAATCCCAATGTAGCCAATATATATTTTACTTTGCACATTTGCTAATTTATCCAAATTACTTCCATGAAGACATAATATTTCTGACAAAGCAATAGATAATTTCAACATGCATAGTGTTTTTTTCTTCAGATTTTCCTTTGATTATCACTTTGAACACTTAAATACTTTACTGCATTAAAATCTGCAAAAAGGGAAAGACATCATGTATTTCATAGAAATAGCCTGCAGTTTGACTATTAAAGGCATCCTACCATATTTCCTGTGATGTGTCTATATGTCAGAAGCAATTATTTAGATACAATCTGAATGTTCAAATTTCTGTATTAAGTTGTTTTTCTAACTTTCTAACATAACACAAGATTTCCAAAAATGGTCCTAATTACAACTTATACTTTCTAAGGGAGGTACTCATACAGGAAGCTTCAGTTAGTAGAATAAAGTTTCATAAAACATGGTCTGGCTTCTTCACTGAATTTTGTGAGAAAATAAATTAAAATACTTAACAATTGAATACATTTATTAAGCAATCATTTCATCTTACTAAGCATATATCTTAAGGGTCAACTAAAATATACCTACTATTCATATTAGTGACTAATTCTACATATATTTCTCATTTACCATGATACCAGACTTCAATGCTGATTCACTAAGTATATCGTTATCCAATGAATTAATAATCAATTAATAATATGCAACAAGAACTCTACGTCCACATAATAAAGTAATTAATGTTAAATTAAATTAATTAATGAAATTAATGTTACTGATATATTTGTTGCATCCATTGAGAATGGATGGCTGACACTGTATGTTCTCATTTCAAATGTCCCTTTGTCTTGCACATGGAGTGACTTGAGGGAGACTGTTCCTGGGAAATGGGTCAGTCCTATGCTTCCATTGGTGTCCACAGTGACTGAACCTCCATCAAATACATACACATCATCTAATCCAGACACCTAAATAAAGATGCATATATTCAAATATGAGTACTAATAATCAATAACTAAGCAGAGAGATTAGATTCAAGCAATATTTTGTGAGGATAAAATATTTAAATGCCATGTGTACAAATATATTTTTGGATATATTTTTAATGATGAAAGAAATTTCTCACCTCTTAAAAGTCCTACAAAATATTTACCAAGACAGATAAGTTAAGATCCCTGCCCAATAATTTCCCATTTTCCAGATTCCTGATTTCTAAATTTACTGGAAGTAAACAATTGTTTCCATAAAGTTTGTACAACATTCCTACCTTGAAAACAGGTTTAAAAAACTTATTTCTAAAAATCATGAATATAAAGCACAATTTTGCAGACCATGAGTTTCTGATGGAAGTTCTTTTTGAATAGCAATCTATACTAGTCTAAATGATCTCTAATGAAATTTGCGCATTTTAAGAAGGATTCACATTTCTAAATTTCTTAGGCTGAAACAGATACATGATTTTACTCAATTATTCATAGCCTATATTCAATTCATATTTGAATATTTACTGGAATGTCATTATCAAATATTTATCATCAAAGCCAACTTGAGTTCATTCACAAACCATAAAACTAAAAGTTAAACTAAATTCTGTAAATTGTGACTCCTGTGACATATATATATATATATATATATATATATATATATATATATATATATATATATATATATATATATATATATATATATATATATATATATATATATATATAGTTCCCACTCTGCTTTTTAAACAAAACTTTCCAGGTCTTTTCCAGGTTTTTTTCCTTATATGAAGCTGATTTTTTTTCCCAGGTCTAATTATGACTCTTACTAAAAAAAATTAAAATCATTTTGGCTTAGAAAACATGCATTTTTAAAATCAAAAGCTGTTTTTATTTTGAGACTCTTCCACTCCATCTGAATCTGACATATGACTTTGTACTAAACCACTGGGCATATCACTAGAAACAAATTACTGTAAATATTTAAATTAATACAAAATTCAGAGTTACAAAAATCTGATAGCCCAATGCCTGGGGCCACTCTAAATCTAGATCGGGGTCTCTCTCCTATTATATGTGAATTGTCTGTTGGGCCTGCCCAAAAAGATAGTGTTATCTAATTTGCCTGAAAGAAACCTTGAACCTGCTGACAAAATGCTGCATTTCTATTCTGAAGTTCTTTAAGACACTGATAAATTATTAATAGTCAAACCCACTGATCTCAACCTTGGTTATCTCAAGAACCCATGGTTTTTTTTATTTGGTCCCAAAAAAATCCTTCTTTGTTATGCTAATTTTAGCCCCACTTATCTCAAGCCATTAAGTTGATAACCCAGTTATGTCAGTCATGTCCAAAATAACATGTGGACTCACTTATTTTGAAAATGTGCAACATTTATGTCGATCTCAGAATTTTTTTTTACAAGAAATGATCAGCAAATGTAATCAATTTTCACGCACAATTTGATCAGTTACATTTTGCTACTAGTCTCAAATCAGCACTAACAAAAGAAAATACTTTTAAAAAAACTACAGTCTGACATACTTTGTGAAATTAAAATTCTTAAAAAGTGGGTACAGACCATGCAGATCAATATTTTGCAGAAAGCACATGTCAATGCATTAGTCATGTGATACAGTGCTCAATTCTTGATGAATCTGACTTTCTCCAAGTTTCTGTGACATAATAATATTGAGAATTATGTGTCCTTTCATTCTTTTACAAACAGTATGTGACTTTAATTTAATATTTTTAATGGAAAAGGGCTTACTGTTGATGTCATGTGACTACAGGACCTCTGATGTCATTGACATATAGGTTGCAAGATTTGTGTAGTCATGTGACTAGAAATGCAAACTTCGAGTACCAGGTCAAATTTCATCAATGCTGTAGCTGTCTCATCTGTCAGCAGATTAAATACATAACAATTATAATACTTGCAATTTATCAGAAAACGAATCTCTTTCCTATTTATTTCAGGTAGATATGACTCAGATCTAACATCATTTTAAGTTTACTTAAAGACTGCTGGAAAGTGGCTCATATATTCATTTTCCTAAGTCAGAAGATAAAAAATAATACCAGTGAGATTGAATCCAATTGTCTAAGAGAGGTACTGCCTTGCTCCTTAAGAATATTGACCAGTACATAAGACATACAAGAGGTTAGGCATGAGTCACAAAACTGCTTGAATTGTAGACTGCATGGTCATGTAATACAGCGGTGTCTGCATGGAAAACATTTGTTGCCATGTTTGTAATGAACTAGGACATAAACAAAAGTTGTGCATATACCAATAGTTAGAAGGCAAAGATGTACAGGCCTATACAACACATATCCATCAACAAAATGCATTAGAATATGTGTATAATTTTCAGTGTAATAATTATAATTCTATAAACAGGTTTCTATGGAGGGGGATTACCGCCATAATTATATGTGTGTATTTTCTATTCTTTTTTGGTGCATTGTTGTAAATGGCTACTTGCCATTTACATAGTCACCCTCTATAAACAATGCATTATTATTATTATTATTATTACTATTATTATTATTATTATTATTATTATTATTATTATTATTATTATTATTGCTTTGAAGCCACAAACATTTATGAAAGTCTTTGTGCTATTAAAAAAAAACAATGTAAAGTCCAGCTAAAGAATGCATGTAGCAATCGTATGCTATACACCATGAACCAGACTATAGTACATATTACTAACTGCTGATGTGATGCCAAAGTCCTGACAATCCCCATCATCTACCATTGCTTCTTGAAAAGGAGCTGTTATAAATATACTTACCTGGTTCCCCATACTTACATATACTTACCCTCTATCTCCACACACCACAAACCCTAGTCCCAGACAGTGATCAGTCATATTGCATAATCACTCATATATATGATGTGTCATGTCATCCTTCAATCAGAGTGTACATAAAGTTTGCTCTGAAACTATTTAAAAAAATCTAATGAATCTGACCACTAATCCCCTCCTGTGAATCCTAAAGCTGGAGCTAAGGATAATACCCATGTATCGAATACTTACCCTAATGGTAACTGGGCTACAAATTTTATCAATCTCCACCAAGCAGTTTAGAAGATGTGGCAATAGAAATATGGATGGACAGATAGATGGGGGGGGTATCATTAAAGTTTCACTTTTCTTAAATTTGATCTCTCTATTAATTGGTACCAAATAAAATCTTGTTACATAACTTACATGGCCTGAAGAGGCAAGTTTGGTCTTGTAAAAGAAAGCTCTCTGTGGATACTGGATGGAGCCTGATTCATAAACATGGCAGTTGAATGGAATGTCACTATCTGTTGTGTTTAGTGAGACATGCTGGTTGTAGCCCACATGCAGATAACCTGAAAATGATATTATGTCAAAATTATCATAATTCCCCACAAAAAAAGATTTTGTGTCAAGCATTTAAAAACCTTAGGTTTTCTTTCAGATCCCAGTGTGAGAGTCCATGAATCTTAGAAATGTGTCAAAATCAGGTGTGACAAGGAAATTTTAAAGCAGATAAATGGATTGGACCAAATCAAAATGCCCCACTATAAGCTGAGGAGGGCATTAAACAAAACAAGATTTGTGTATGTAAAATACCTATATTTAATTAATATGGTAAGGTACGTAATCAGATTATCTTTCCCAATGTTTGTTTCCCTGATATCAGGTTTTTGTTACTCAAAGAAATGCTGGCTAAAGTATAGGTACCATTAAGGTTAGTATTATTAATGCAGACATTTAGAGGAAATGGGGTCAGCAATGCTTTTGATTGAGTTTTAAGCGTCACAGAGCAGGGTTGGGGGGGGTGATTTTTTTGTTGTTTTTTTTTTTTTAACGACCAGACATAATTGTCAAGATCATAATATGGGCAGCATAGACTAATATAGATTTTGTGGTTTAACACAAACAGAGAAATTAACCTTGAACAAAACAAGGTACCAGACAAAGACCATAAAACCATGCAACAGTACATGCATCACATCCTTGATAAAAAAGTTTTGTCTGCATAATTAAACTGCAAAACTGTACAATTAGTAACATAGGAATATATTGTTACAAAATATGTCATTACCTAAACAGAAATAATACTCAAGAACAAAAAGTTAAAATTATTCTACCTGACTACAATGAGGAGAGTTCACTTAAATTTTATGTTGAGAAGACTAAAAAAAACCAAAATCATAACAGATAAGGAGAATATTCTGCAGCAGCAGGAAATTGGAGTAAATGGAAAGAAAATTATTTTAAACACAAAATCATGCATGTACTAAAACTTAATGTTTTCGTCTGGTTTTGCAATATGCATGCCAACAATATACAAATCACATTTCAAGCGTAAGAATAAGAACTATTAATTTATGTTACCTTGAATTAAGTCTGTTTTTTAAGACAAGAACAACACTGTAATAATTAATGCTACTTTTTAAATGAAGATATTAACTGCTTTAGGTTATATGTAGATTTCTTACTATATACACATACATACACATACACATACAGATACATCTCATATAGTCCCTCTCTGGTAAGGCCATACAGCCACTTTCCCCGTGCAGAAGGTGTGGCCATATAAGAGAGGGACCACTGTATATGCATTTATATTACAGCGGATCAGCCTAACAGATTTCTTTTTTATAATCAATGCTTTATAAGATATGTAAGTCCAAGTCGAAAAGGCTGCAAAAATATTACTTTAAAAAAATAGAATCATAGTCATCAAAACCTATCACTGGTATTGGGTTCCACTTAAGGTATGTAAGATTCATTTTGGTCTGGGTGGGTCCCATAGTTTTATGAGCCATCTTGGATGATGGGTGACCAAATGGATCAGACAACATACGGATGGATATAAAGCACAAAACAAACAATGGGGGTGGGGAATTAACTGAATGGATCCAAGTTTATACCCAGGTTATAAGTTGGTGCAGAAGTAAACTCAGTTAGCTTTGCAGTGGAAAGACAACTGTATTACCTGTTTTGTCCCCAACTATCTGTCCCACATCAACAGTAATTGAGTCCATCAACCCTGTCAATGACTTGAAATAGAGGTGACTCTGACCAAGAAGTCTCATCTCATTGAACACAAATGTATGTTCTTTATTCTTTGCATGGATCCATGTGGAGGTCCTACTAAGCCCCAGGTGCTCATATCTAACAATGATAAAGAAAATCAAGACCTACTTCATCTTAACAACAATAATAATAATAATAATAATAATAATAATAATAATAATAATAATAATAATAATAATAATAATAATAATAATAATAATAATAATAATAATAATAATAATTTAAATAATAATAACATTGCTGAGAACAATTATAACAAGATGGAGTTGTAATAAAGTTTTATCAGCTCATGAAGAAAAACTGGCAAAACACTGGTATTTCCATCAGTATTTAATATGTATTACCAGAATCAGGTGTATTTTACAATAATTTTAATTAAAGGAAAAAACACATGTCTTAGAAACTGGAAAAAGCTAAAAATACTAACAGGCAAGCAAAATTTATATTTGTCAAATGCCCAGATATTTTGTACAAACAAGGGAAATAAAAATCCACAATTTTGTTGTTTTATGAAAATCTCAGACAAAATATATTCCCTATCTGATACCCCCTGGGGCATTACATTTTCTTAATGTAGGAAGTTTAGAGCATAATAATTAAAGATTAAAGTTGCTCTTTCGATGTTCTCCTATAATGATAACATTTACAGTGAGGGGTCTTTCTGATACTGATTTCAGTCATTGTAAATTCAGCATAGCAAAAAGATCAATCAATCAACACATTTTCTAACTCAATAGCTGATTGAAATAGGACTGCTGAGTCTCTGAACTTGCTGCCTAGCTATTATGTCATATTATCATGTTAAGTTCTATATGTGGGCCTATAGTAATTTATACAAGGATATATACATTGTAATAGTATAATCAACTAAGACTGCTGCACCATTTTGTTGTAATCATGGATCTGCAACAGACACATATTGAAAAGCACACAGATCTTACAATGCATCATTTGAATTAAAAGGCATAATGCTAGTGGCAGCAAAAAGCAAACACCATACCAGCTATATATATAATGTAGATAGAAAACATGAAAATGGGATTATGTTAAAATTTTCATTGTGGACTACTTAATTCCTGTGTTGCACTTATAGATTACAGAACGGTGACAATTTTTGGAAAGTTTTCAATGTTCTTAATAAAGGAAAAGCTAGTGTTAATTACAGTTGGTGTGTTGATAAGGGAACATACAGTGTAAATTTTAGAATACTTTCAGTCCTGAAGTAAACATACCTATTTTCAATGTTTTCTCCACCTGCAAATATTTCTATCTCACTGAGACTGGCATAAGGGTGAGCATCATTGAAGGCTTGGAGCTCAATGACAAATTTTTCAGCTGTACGCATCAATGGCAAATCCAAGTAAGATCCCTCAGTGATGCTGCTTGGGGGCATCACAAATGCTGTTGTCACTGGGAAATTCATAGAGCTCAAGTATCCTGTAATCTGCAAAGGAGTGATTATTTTATTAGTGTTATAAATTTTACATGAATACAAATATACTAGTTTCATTTCCAGATGGGTAATTTGAGATTATGTTAAGTAAGATGTTTTGCAAAAGAATGTTCTGTATCGTTTATTATGTGCAAAGATGAATGTGTCTTACAATGTCTACCATCTTTGTTTTGGAGGAACAAAAATCACACATATAATAGTTTCATGTACAGATGGATATTCTGAGACTATGTTAAGTGTGATGTACAGTAAAAACTGTCATGAGCGACCTCTGCTATGAGCAACCATCTGTCATATCCAACCACAATCGTATTTCGCAGATCGATTTTATTATATAAACGCTGTTATGAGCCACGACCTACTAAATGCAACCAGTGACTGCAATGTTTTGGCAAAATTCGCATTTCAACACTGCAATGAATAACCTCATCGCATAAATGAGGATAAACTCCACCAACCTTTATGTAATCCATGTAAGAACGACCGTTCATACCATTCTGAATAAATTTTAAAAAATTAGACTGGCTACCAATGTCTGAATATTTTGGTTATGCTTATAGTGTTTTATAGTTTCTGTCGTAAACCTGACTAATGTATATGTAGAGTATTTCCAAGTCTGGTTCTCTACTTCCCGGCCTTAATCGAAGGACACATCAATGTGAACGACCATATAGCAAGAATAGATGGACACCACTTATCTATATGTAATCAATTGTTATAATGACCACTTGATTAGTAATGATTGTTCTGATAAAAAAAAACATAAAAGGAATGTTTTAAAAAAAAGGATTGTTGCTACTGGTGATGGATGCTAGTCCATAGACCAGGTTAATGTACATGTCATGAATTGCCATTGTGGTTTAGAGTTAATACACATTGTCAGAGGTGAATAAGGCCATTGTCTATTAAACCAGCAAGAGAGAATCATTTGCAAGATTCAATTGATAGTGTTCAAGACTTGTGATGTTTGTTGTTCCCCCACCCCTGATGTTAAGTGATTACAGCCCAATCACAAAGCTGTCATCTATTCAAGTTGGTGCAACCAAGTCACATGCTCAGTTAATATAGAGTTATTCCTAGTACATCATCTTTGAATGTAGCCATTACTTTTGTCTCTGAGTAAATAATTATGTTTATGGATGAGATAACTGTTTTTTTTATTTCCTTAATTGTCAGATATGCAATGCACATGTATAGTCTTTTTTATATTTTCCCACAGCTGAGTAAAAACTGTCTTTACATTCAATATTACAACTGAGCACTAAGAATTTTTAACACATAGAACCTTAATGACAATAGACGACCCTCCAACCAAAAAAAGCCAAATTTTAAGGCTGGAGAAAATAATTATTGTAACTAAAAGAAGTGAAAAAGTGCAGACCACTCACAAAAATGTGGTTTAAACATTGGGAAAACAAATTTAGGTTGTTATAAAGAAAAAGAAGTAATTCAGAAATGATTTCATATGCTAAAATATGATCTTCAAATGTAAATGTAAATGTGATTTTCATGTTTAATGACAGAAGTTGCTTTATTGCTATTAAATTTTGTTTTTTGATGAATGCATACAATATACACACACACACACAGTGATTGTGGCTATTTTTCTTGAAATTGTTGTGAAACTGGACCTTGGAAACTGGTTTTTATGTATAAACCTGCTATGAGACCACCTGTCGTGAGAGACTGCTTTTTGTTGGCAGAGGGGGGGCTCTCATAACTTGTTTTACTGTATTACAGAACAAATATTCTGTATAAATAATGGTATGTACAACGTTAATGTATTTCACAATTTCTGCCATCTTTGTTTTGGAGGCAATTTATGTATTGAAGGCACCTCAGATTTCCACTATGTGATGTACACAAGCATTACTGAATACCAATAAAATGTTGATATAACTAGTTTTTATGCAGAATAAATTATGTTCAACAATAAAATAATGCACTTACCATCTTCTGCAAGGATAATGCATCCAGATAGTGCATATTCAATCAGTGATATCAAACTGGGAAAGGAAGTATTTTAAATTTATTTTGTCAAAGTAGCATCAAGATTTTTAATACTGTATTGCCAACACTGTCCTTGTTAATCAGGTCCCAAAACAAGATCAAGGAAATCTGTTATCTAATTTCATTATAAATATGGTTCAATGAGGGTCATTGACAAAGGCTTGTAAAATTTATATGAAGTACAGTTATGATGATAAAGTAGAAAAGATGCTGGTTATTATACTTTTACTGACAAAATGCCATAACAAAACAGCTTCATTACAACATTGATTACCAGCAGAAACATTTTTCATGGGATTTCTAAGTTTCAGCTTATTTTTTTTATTCTTAACCACTCTCAAGTTTTATACTTCTTAATGTTCTAATGCTGATAGCAGGCATACCTGAAACTTTGTCCTGATGGAGGAGTTGATGGGGTAAATCTTAATCTTGTTGATGAAGTAACTTCTGTTCAAGGTAATGGTGATAGTTGTCATGCTACTCCAGGCCATGAAATATTGATGTGGATGACTACCCAGTGTCTGGTCAAAGAGATTGGCCAGAAGGTATGAAGCACCATCATTTGAATATGGGCACCAACTTGGTAAATTACAGTCATACACATTGCTGCTGGATGTTATATGGTGTCCAGCATCTGACATATAATCATTAGATTTGCTGTATTTGACTGGGGCCACAGACAGGTCAAGTCTATAACCTTCATTTTGTGCAGAGGTATGTTCAGATATGGACTTTTGTTGTTTGTTATCAACCTGAAGTGTAACATGGTTTCTTTCATAGTCCTCAATGTAGACAGTCCCTGAGGCTCCAACTTCTGACCCTCCCTGGCCTTTTCCACCATAAACATCAAATGAACCTCGAAAAGGTGGGATGGTGTGGTGTCGAGAGTGGTACAGGGCAATACGCCCACCTGAGCCACCACCACCACCAGCTGGGTCCCCATCTCCACCCAAAGCCTGGATGTGACCAGTGTGGCTACCTGTGAAGATAAACTAGATGATGAAGGGTATGATGCTCCAAGAAAACAAACATGTGAACTGAACTTTTGCTGTAAGGAAACAGACTCACTACATTAGACTCTTGGTTCAAATTACAGCAAACTACAAATTATCCAGTCCTACTGGGAACCAATCATTTTGTCAATAAATTATGTTTTCTGAATATTCAATTTTTAATATATTAGAGACTTTAGTTGTTGAGGTGACATGGCACAAATCCATAACAAAAACTATCTAAATGCCAGTCATATGGATAAATGCCACTATACAGTATCTATAACACATGTACAGATGTTGTGCAATCATGTGTTTAGCATCACTTTTTTTCATTTCTTTATAATTTAAATAGTTTCACTTTCCAATGTGTAAACAAAATAATGCTGAGACCATAATCTGATTTCTTTATTATCTGAATGCTATAATCTATATTTACAGAACAAATGCAATCATTCTTCATCTTCAATCCTCAGACAAATGACCAAGGGATCATCATGTAAATTCAGTGAAATATATGATGCATTTTACCTCTACAACTACATATAAGAAAAAAATATGAAATGTCATTGTAAGTGAATTTTTAAAAAAAAATTAAGAAAAATATAAAATGTGATTGACACATCAACAAATCTTCTCCTCCCAGAAAAGAACATACAGTGTAATATACTTTGCTGACTGCATACAATACTTCATTTTAATAGCAGCAATTACTTATCCTGCTACTATTGCATTGCTAAACTAATTTAGTACTGAATATGAATGGTCTGTTTGATGTAAATACATCCTCCCAGAGTGGAGAAAAAGTCAGAATTACCTTTGCACTCCACTCTCTTATTTTGCACACCACTCTTTATGTCAGATGGTTCTTAGAATGTAGAAAGTTATCTTTTACACAGATGCCATATTGTGTACATGTCTTTCAAAACTGTCACCAGAGAAATTACATTTGTAACACTTACTGCAAACAGTGGTCTTCTTCCACACTTTTAATTAGCCTTGGTGTTACAACTGTCTCTTCCGTTTTCTAGAAAACAGTATAATTATATTGTAGCCATTTCCCCTCAAAAACATCATTCTTTTTAGGGCTTTAGAGGCTACCTCCTCATAGAGAGATATACAAGTCACTCTGGTAAATCATTGTCTTCAAAGGAAAATAACAACAGGACCTTCCACACACTGAAGATATCATTCTCCTTGTATATTTAAAACACTGTGGTATGGGTAAGTCTTTGTGTTATAAGGAAAAAACAACAGGCCTGTTTAACACTGTAGACATGTTTCCTCTATCTTCAAATTCATGTTCTATTCTTTTTATTTGCACAACACATTAACATTGCATATGTATTTGAATGTTGTTTTAATAAACAAATTCACTGGTAAATTATCCAGTTTTCAAATGGGAAGACTAACACTATTTTTTCAGGTCAACTGGATTCTTTAGTGTTCTTATTGCATTATGAAGGTGTGTACATGGTATGACCCTGCATACAATAATAAGAGTTTCCCAGCAACATCATATAGTGTTATTAGCATATGCACAAAAAAAAGTGTATGCGGCATGACAAGGCAAGAAGTGATTTTATTATTTCTTTATTACATGATAATGGCAGAAAAAGCATCCTTGACTATGATGATAATGATGCACTTCTCGTTGACTCCAGAGAGTTCTCAACAGAAGCTGTGGCAATGAAACCTTTTCTGTGACAGTGAGGCCCAACCATTCCGCTCAGATGGATAAGGTATGGTCCTTATTTACTGTGGTAATGATGTTTACCATCTCTTACCCCTGGACTTGTGCCCATACCTGGCACATAACCCATAAGGATTCTTTCCATTGTGGGAATGATTTCTGGGGTACCAGCTCAACCAGACCTCTTCTCCCACATTCATCAATGATTGAGGAAATATCATGGAGGTAATCACAAGGCCAATGTAGGTCAACAACACAGAAGATGGTCTGTTTATCCATCAGTGTTGAGAACCCCTATCTCTTCTTCCAGCATTTGGTACTTTCCCTAAGTTGACCTATCAAACCTTGTTTGTATGAAAATGCAGCCAAAATGGGTATTTCTAAAGGTGCCTGGGCATACCTTCCAATCAAAACAATTGATGCCATGGAGAAGCAAAAGGGTTCCTTATAGCAAGTTTTGCATGCCACCCTATTCTCTGTAACTTCCTTTAGATTGCTGTGAGGCCACTTTGAACCCAGCCACATTACTATATGTGATGGATGCTGTGGCCTGGCATCACAGCATCTGCTCTGTTGCCATAGTATAATTGATGGTCTTATGCACAACTACCATGACATTGCATTGGACACCACAATAGTTTTGCTTAATCATAGTAAAGACTTCTAAGGGTTGCTCCTCTAGAAAAAAAGACCCTCTTGGGGCCATAATTTCTACCCTGGATTTTCCAGCCTTGCTTGATCACCAACTTTGATTTTTCTCTCCATTACTGGTCCATTGCAATCGATCAGAAAACAAGAACAGGCAAATCACCCTCAGAGGCAATCAGTTATTACAAGCAGACACAAGCCCAGTCCAATCCACAACTCCTGCTTACCCACTTCCTCATCAGGGCCATTGTGCCCAGATCACTGCAGATCCATAAGGAGGTTTTTTAACCCTTCTTTCTTTCCTACTGGCAGGAAAGGGGAGGGGCAGCCCTAGCAACTAACCCCTCTCCTGCCATGCATCCCCTTCACACCAACTTAGGGAAAGTACCAAATGCTGGAAGAAGAGATAGGGGTTCTCAACACTGATGGATAAACAGACCATCTTCTGTGTTGTTGACCTGCATTGGCCTATATTGAGTAGGTGCTCACCCATGCCTCTTAGGGCCTGGATGAGCATTATGAGACAATGAGTGGTACTCTCCATTGTTAATGAGGGTTATTGTCTCCAGTGTCTGGAACAATCCCAACTGTCTCCCTCCTTCTACTTCCGAATCTTCTAGTGACCAAAAAATGTGGGAAATTTGAAATCATTATCAACCTCATCCAGCTCAACCAGATTCTGTCAGAGGAAACCTTCAAAAGATGGAGACAACGTCCTCAATCCAGAATGCTCTTTATCCATTTGAATGAGCTGTCTCAATCAACTTCCAGGATTCCTATTTACATATCCCCATATTTTCTCTACACAGCAAATATCTTCATTTTTGCCTGAACCAGGAAGTGTTTCAGTTCAAGGTTCTGCTGTTCAGAATTTCTTCCACAACCAAAGTCTTCACACAGGTCATAGGAGTAGTAGCAGCCTACCTCCAGATACGGGGAACATCGCTTCTCCAGTATTTTGACAACTGGCTCAATCACCAAGTTCAATCCATTCATCAGGATCTGTTCTGCTGTTGGTCCACTGTAATTCAGTTAGGTCATCCTACCCAAACTCAAGAAGTTGAAACTTGTTCCATCACGGAACTTTAAGTTGGGATGAACTTTCTCACAGATCAAAACTTGGTTCAGGTTCCACTGAACTGAATAGATAAAATTCTGGCTCTGCAAGAAACACTATTAGTGGAAACTGTTATATACGCTGTCTATAGCATTCCCTACTCAAAACCTTGAACCCCTCTGCTGATTTGGTTCCTTTAGGATGTCTCCTCATGCATCCTCTAAGTTCCTAATTCTTGCAAGGCACAGCAGAAATCTCACAGAGATTCTCTACCAACCCTGATCCTTCTAGGACCAGTTTTTCAACACCATTTGCTCTGGTGGATGAATTGAGACATATTCCTGAAGGGGGTCCCTATGCACACACCTGAACATGCACATTCCTATCTGTTCACCAATACATCAGATCAGGGTGGGGGAGCTCATTTAAAATCTTGCAGGCATATTTCTCCACGGAAAAATGGACTAAGGCTGAAATGTCCCTTCACATCAACAACCTAGAAATGAAAGCAGTATCTCTAGTATTGCAAGGGTATGTTGACATGATAAAGGGCCAATGTGCCATGGTCCCCTCAGACTACACATCTGTCTTAGCCTGCCTACAACATACCCCTTTTCTTTGCATGGATGTCCAGAACCTCTTCGTCTTGGCAGCCTCAGAGAATGTTACAATCTGAGTTAACCACATGCTGGGCAAGATAACATATTAGCAGACAGTCTATCCAGAAAAGATTAGCCTTCCTCAACTAAACGATCTCTTCACTACTCAGTAACAGAATCGCCATTTTCTCTCTGGGGAAAACCTCTAGTGTACCTGTTTGCTACAAAGTTCAACAACTTCCCTTTTACGTGTCTGTCCCGGATCAGAGAGTATGGGCAGCTGATACAGTCAGTTTCCAGTGGGGCCGCTCATTCATATTTGCCTTTCCACCATTCTGACTGCTATCATAAGTTCTGCAATGAGTCCAAACTTCTCTGCTTGGATCATTTCCATCACTGCCTGGTGGCCCCAGCAATCATGGTCCATCAATCTCCTCAACCTGTTGATCAACTGACCCAGATCTCTATTTAACAGGTGATATTTCTGTTGCTACACTGGGGATCCCTCTTCCACAACAGTCCACACATTCTCCATCTTCTTACTTGGCTCATCTCTAGCAGTTTCTCTGCCAGAACAGGTTTGCAGGCCAAGTTTCCAGTTGTGTCATTCAGGCCAAGAGAACTTCTATTTCCAAGGTCTATGATTACTGGTGAAGAATCTTCTGCATTTGGTGCAGTAGGAACACACTGATCTTCTCTTACCCCCTCTAACTTCATAACTGATTTCCTTCTGTTCCTTTTAACCCTTTCATCACTAAGTGACTTTGTAGGCATAGAGTCCTCAACACTAAGTAACTTTGGAGTTGTAAAGCAAAATGACTTGTGGACTTTGAAACAACATAACTTTGCCAATGTTAAAGATATCTGGCTAGATTAGGTGTCAAAATCAAATTTAAAAATCAAAATTTATGACTAATTTAATAAAATGTGCATATCTATTACAACTGTTAAAATGCAGGTACAAACAGGTAACAACAGGTAAAATACAATTATTTTATTACCTCTTAGAAAACTTAGAAAGTTCTCAAAACTTGTTCAATTGACCCTAGATGTACTAGTGAATAATCACAGTAGCAACACAAGTCTTTCTTTCATGGTGTCCATAATATATAAAATTCTATAAAATGAACCAAAATGATCTCCAAGGTGAGATCTGTCCACACACCTAAGTGACCTATATTGCCTCTGCCACCTTTGATCGTCGCATTGAAGTTCGTTAAACGGACAATTTTTCCAAAAACTTCATCTGAATAGAATATTTGAAAATAATCCGAAGCTTCCTGGAGCCATATAACTCTCGGGTGTGCCCACTTCTGTCAGAAAACTGAAACAAATCTCTTTGGGTTTCCGGCTTCGTCCAAAAAAAAAACCATGTGGAGCGTACAATTCCTCTGGTTCAAAACCTTCAAAGTCATCTTCATCGTCATCACTGTCACCCACAAGTGCATTCCATTGTCTCTCCATACGTCTTCTCTCATTGTCAAACAAATTTATCAGGTCAAAATTATTTAAATCCTCTGAAAACTCTCCTCTAAAAATCCTTTAAACGCCGCCATTTTGGATACAAATTTCAGCATTCAGAAAACACGTTAAAAGTTCCTACTTTGTTCGTTATTTCTAGTTGTATACAAGCTAAACTCACGAGATAATCCAAATATAACATCTACATTACCAGATGGAAGTTATTAAAGGTACCCCGAAAGATATTTAGTCGGGTACTATAACGTTAACAAAGAACACTGCCCCAGACCGAAAACTCGGTCCATAGTGTTGACATATTACTTCCCCTGGACCGCATATGTAGTTTGCCGTGATGAAAGGGTTAAAGACCTAAAGATGTTCAGTATTCTGCTTTCTTGCACCCAGACGGAAGCTTGTTTCTTATGGTCATTAACCAAACCCCATGTGAATCACTGAGTGAACCTTCTTTCTGCAAAACAAAGCAATGAGATTCATGCCTTGTCTATTGACATTGGCTGTCTCTGGTTTCTAGTGGATTGCTCCCTCCCATTACATAGGCTACACACAGCAACAGTGAGTTACACCCTTCTCTTAGGGTGCATCATGACAACAGGTTGCGCTCTTCCATTAGGACATTTTTTTTTAATGCTGCTCTGATGTTTTGCATAATTGTCATCTGTGAAAAGATGACCTTCTACATAGAACCACGTGAAATATAGAGTGGTGTGCAAAGAGTTGAATGCAAAAGTCATTCTGAAAAAGAATGTATTCACATCAAATGGAAAGTTAGTTTTCAGCACCAAAATAGGTTAGCTATGCAATAGTAGTAGGTAAGTATTGCAGAATTAAAATTAGTTTTATGAAGAAAACTACATCTTACCATTTTGAGTGAATGATGCAATATAAGCAAACAAGTGGGATTTGCATATAAACTGATGCTTTTTCACAAACAATTTGTGTATCATTGCTGGGTTAATTCTGAGCTGTAAATTAGCAGGAATGGGTAAGTACCCACTCTCCATTCAAAAACAGTGATATAATGGAGAATTTTCTAACTACATAAGGGATTTAATGAAGAAATGTAGGGCCTGCACAAATGATGTGTAATTATCGTTATTTCATTTAATTTTACAGCATTATTTTTATCAATTGGCATGGATCCCCAAACTGCATAGAGTAAAAGAGACTACTACAAGTCCTTAGAATAGTACTATATACTGTTAATTCTGCACTAAACACTAAAATTTTTAGATAAATACATAGACACATATTAATTTTGTAAAACCTTACAGATGGTTACTTCCACTGCATTCAATTATTATTACTATAAAGAAAAAATAAGTGAAAATCATGGGCTTTGCAATGTACCTGTTCTTTTCTTCAATAAAAACATGAGAGCATTAAGGTCTGGGTTGGAATCACACACCCTAACCCACACCAACACACACCCACCTACCCAACCACACACATACACATAACCTGTGAAATTGACTGTGTTGATGAGAATGCTTCCAGCACTGCCTCCACTGGCCAGATATGAAGATGAAACCACCGGAAGACTATTTGCTTTGATGAACCCATCAACTGTCAGAGTGTGCTTCACATCTAATTCAAGGACACCACCTCCTATGGATCATAAACATAAATCAACTTTTAAGCAACAAAAAAACATCTGTGAGGTTATTTTTATCACAGGGACAAAATTACATGATTCTGGTTAAACACATTTAGAAACTCTTCTAAATATTATATATAGCCTTGCAGTAGAAATGATACATTCTTCACAAAAATATATAACTCCTTGAAATAAATTAACTCAGCCAAATCTACTGTTACAACTCTATGGTCATAAACTAAGTAATAGAATGAAGTAAACCAAAACGTTTTGTAAAACTTAACAAAGAATTTCATTATCAAAGTTATAAATGAAAATTTGAGAGGAACTTACCATATTATGAAATGAATCTAAAACAGTCCTGAAAAAGTTCTATTGAAGTCCAAAAGTATAAAAAGTACTGTATAAGCTTCTGAACCTGAAACATACTGGTCTACCAAGAATCATGACAATGTCAAGATAGACTATATATGGCAGACAGTATAAATGGTGGAGCAAGAACCCTGGAAAACCCAGGAAAATAACAACTGACCCATGAGAAGCTACTGGCAAGCTTTCTCACATAACAACACTGGCTGAATCTGAGACTTGAACTCACACAGACAGAGGTGAGATGGAGTGAATGGTAACGGTGAGCACTTTAGAATACTCGGGCACTCCCCCATCACTGAAGAACTCACACAATTGTCTAAATGGGAATTAACTTAATACTTCTAAGATACCACCTGAATGAAAATTATAAATATTGTCGATATACATAACACTACCATATGTACTCAGTTATAAGTTGATTCCAACTAAAAACAGCATAGACCCTAATATGCTGTTTCATAATGTGTTGGTAACTCAGGGTCTATGTCATCTGTTCTATTGGTTAGTCCAGACAAACTGCATTGACCCTGATCTGCTAGAACATCATGCAACGGAAGATCCATGTGTGAAAAGTTTGCATCTGGATTTGACTTGTAAGTCAGTAAAGATGGTATATTAGCAGAACAAACATGCTAGTACAGAGTAGCTACTAGGTACATTGATTGTATTAATTTAAAGGCATGTAAGAATGCAAGATGTCTGTAAAGTTGTGACATGTAAATTATAAGGAAAGCAAAAGCAGCTGTTAAAAAATCATTTGATCAGTATGTCAATTATTAAAAAAGGAATGAAATAATGAAAAAATTTCTGATAAGAATGTTTTATAATTGAAAGAAAGCAAACAAAATGATAATTCTAATTATATGAACCGGTTAGTTTCATTTAAATATCCCATAAAAGTGCTCTTTTCTTCCATCTGTATAAAATTTAAAATCAGTTCAGGTTCTATTTTTATTTTAAAAAAATGTGATCACATATTACTTGATAGTGAAAATACTTTTCATTGCAATTACTTTTATTAAAAAATATCTAATTACTACTCATTTGTGATACCATAAAAACAAACAAGTAAATCAATTACAGAGGAATATGACTTCTAGCAGATATCTTTATTACAATTAGCCAAGGGCTGACACTAATACAATAAGATCTGCCAAAGCTAACCTCAAATGGGAAAGACACCATTAAGTGGGCATATTACCTAAATACACCAACATCAAAGTTGACTAATAAAAACCTTCTAAAGAATAACTAAACCACTTTTAAAGTAAAAATTTAAGTACATTTGTTGAGAAAGCTGTGCATTCATTATTACAGAGGCAATAGAACCAGTTTTAATCAGCAGCTGTATGTGTTACATACCATTACATAGACCCATTGCACAATGCACAAGCAGATCAGGATCTGTGTTGTTTATTCTCCTTATTACTCCTAACAAACAGTAAAGACCAAAATCTGCCAGTACCTTACGCATTTGAACTCAATTTATAAGCAAGCATGTATGTTATGTCTCTTAGTTTTAGCAAAGTCCTATTCAACTGTTCAAAAAAAATTGATAACTGCCCTTTAATTTTTAGACAATCACTAGAAAAATCAAAGTACTTTTCATTTTCTTGCAGATTTCACAAAAGCATGCAAATAATGAATATTTTATAAAAGTAATAATTACAATAGAAGACACTGGGATTTGGGGAAGTGTCAATTCATTCATGGTTTAGACTAAAATTAGATTGGGATTGGTATCTAAGCCTTTTCTGAATCTATGTCCGATTTCCTACAGATATGCAACAGTACTAAAGTTCCAAGTAATACTGTAATGTTTATAACAATTTCTAAATATGTACACAGTATGCAAAAATTAAAATAATGCAATTTAATTAAGCTAATTCAAAAACAAACTTTCTGACAATCACAGTATATGTATGCCAAGTATATGTATGCCATTGAAAATGTGCATTCCATGCCTCGCTTAACTTGCAACTATTTCATATCACATGTCTTTTATTTCTTATTTCAATGGGATATAGGTAATGGCTTTAACTGAATATATCTGACAATTTAGAAAAACATTATTATTTGCTTCAATATCTGATGCATTTGAAACAAAATAAGTAATGATTTAATTACTCGTCTCTGCTCATATTTTAAAAATAAAATGATTGCTATGATCACTTAAGAAAGTAGTTGTCAAGGTGATATTTACTATATGGATAAAACTAGTTTACTAAATTCTTTTTGTGGGGAAGTTAATAATGAAGATTCAGAGAAGGAAAATTGATGTGAAAATGGAGAGATAACACGTTAGCTTAAAGTCACTGTAAACATTGCATCAACAGTCAGTCAAATCCCTTCTGTACATCTTGGTACATTTTGTTTAACAACTGTGTTTGATACCAGAGCTGGTCTACTTCTTAAATTTGGGAGAAATGGTTACAGTCAAAAAGTACTCAAAACTAAAAGAAATCATATTTTTAATGCCAGTAGACTATACCTTTAAAAGTTTAATATCTGAGATACAAAAAAGTGTAAAGTGGCTTAAAAAAGGTATGCATGCATGCATGTATGTATATGTATGTATGTATGTATGTATGTATGTATGTATGTATGTATGTATGTATGTATGTATGTATGTATGTATGTATGTATGTATGTATGTATGTATGTATAATTGTGTGTATGTATGTGTGTATGTATGTATGTATATATGTATGTATGTATGTATGTATGTATGTATGTATGTATGTATGTATGTATGTATGTATGTATGTATGTATGTATGTATGTATGTATGTATGTATGTATGTACATTTTTTAGATCTTAATTTATTTTCCTGTCAACATTTTATAATAGTTTCCAAGCATACAATCAACATGAATACATCCATAAATTTTCTCATCCTTTACAAATATAAAGATGCTTGCATAACCATGCAAATAGTCACATAGTTTATACAAATATGTGTTGTAAGGTATAATGTGTAACATGCATACAAGACCATTGGAATAACAGAGATATTTGGTGAGAAAGAGATATATCCCAAGTGTAACTATAGTCTGATTTATAGGCACAAAGGTCTGTTGAGAATTATAACTCAAATTTTAAATAAAAAAATATCACACACACACATACACACAATGTCTTTGAACTTAACCGTCTACTTTAGCAGGTACAACAGAGAAGCGTTTGGCTATTATGAACATTAATGAGTGACTATGCTAAAGTAGGTAAGAAATTAAATTGAAAAGAAGCTGAAAAGAGTCACAAGCTTCAAGAACTTGGGATCAATTATCACAGATGAGGGCTCCAAACCAGAAATACTCTAAAGGATTGCCCAGACAACAACAGTAACAACAAGGTTGAGACCAATACAATATGGAGAGATACCAACATTGCTTTTAGTTCCAAAATAAGGGTGATGTGCTCGATTGTCATATCCATCTTTCTGTATGCTTGTGAAATATGGACGCTCACATCAGATTTACAAAGAAGGATTCAAACCTTTGAAATCAGATGCTACTGTTAGATCTTGGCAATCTCATACACTGACCATGTAACCAACAAGGAGGTCCACAACAGGACTGAATGAGCCTTCGGACCCTATGAGGACCTCTTGAGCACTGTAAAAAAGCACAAACTGAAGTAGTATGATCATGTCTCAAGATCATTTGGACTGGCAAAAATTATCTTGTAGACCAAAAAGCAGAGACCTACTTAAAGGAGTGGACAGGCATGGTATTTGGCGATTCTCAAAGGGCAGTAAGGAACAGAAAAAGATGGAGAGAACTGTTTGTAAATTAAGTTAACTGTAGTGCCCCAATGACCTCTGTGGTTAAGGGATGATGATGATGATGATGATGATGATGATGATGATGATGATGATGATGATAAAGTAATAATGTAATCATTATTTTATCATATTTCGGGTTTCTTCTTTTCTGTTGTTAAAATAATCTGCCCACAAACCTTCATTGCTATGTTGATGGATTTTTTTAACTTTTTTTTCAAAAACTAAGCTGGTTTGGGTGCAATCACAGGAGACTGCAGTTTTATCAATAAAGCACGACGAAATTTCTGACAGCATGAAATCACCTTACATGTATTATTGATTTCATGTCTGAAATTTCGTTGTGAATTATTGATAAAACAGCAGACTCCTGTGGTGCGATTCATTCACTTTCTTTCTTTCGTCTGATATCACTTACTGCTTAGACTAATAAGCAGTTATCCGCCATATTTCTTTTTTTCTGACAATACTTATCATGGATCAATAAGTTTAAAAAAAGAAAGAAAGAAAGAAAGAAAAGAAAAGAAGAGAAGAGAAAAGAAAAGAAAAGAAAGACAGAAAACTACTTGTTGGTCAAACTTACTGCTGAAAACGACGTTACCAGTCTCAAAACTATATTTAAAGACAATACATTCTTTCCCTACAGTACAGTTTTGTTCACCGGATATTTACATTATATCTCAAAAATGTTTTTTTTTTATATATAAAAAAATACTTTCATTTTACACGACAAAATCAACAGCTTTTCTATTCCATACTTCCACAGTATTGCTGCCATCGTCTGCTCAAGGTAAGTGGAGCTAAAGGAAACAAATTGGCAAATTGCAGCTCGATTTGTCTCCCTTGCCATGACGTTTAAATCAGTGCCATATGGAATGAGCTGTAAAATGTTATATTAAAAAAATATATAGAATTTTTTTAATAACTTTTAAACTTGCTTATGAGGGATTCGAAAAGATCATCAATCATTTTAATGAACTGCCAACATCAAAGCTTTAAAAAGCAAATATAAATGTCATCAAAATATATGTGTTATAATCTTTGGTTCCTATAATATTCATAGTTTCGACAAAAAAAAAAAAAGACCGAAAATACATCCCCGTTGGTTTGTACCCTCCTACCGATTTCAAAAAATAAAAAGCTTAATGTGATAAAAAGTGCACAGAAGTTAGTCAATTGAATCATTGATTTATAATTTCTATCCTGTCACCAGAATGGCACTAGTACTTTCATCCCCTTGCACCTTTCATGCTTAACAGACTTTTCCATACAAACACGGCGCCATATTCCGTACACTAAGGGATAGTTTATTTCCATCCGACAACATAATGCCGTAATTGATCCTATTTCGTAACTGCCGGATAATTCTGTAAATTACAATAACGTTGACTTTGGAATTATATTCCTTTGCACACGTGAACATAATGAAACCGCTTGTTAAATCCACGTGAAAGGCAATTTTTTGTCATTCTTTTCCTTTGCTTGATTCGACACTGTAAATATCGGAAGCAGACGACATATGTATGTAAATATTTAGTCGTGCGTGCTGAAAATGAACTGGTCCAGAAACTGGAAATGGTTCTCAAGCATGCCAGTCTATTACATTGAAAACTTCCGTTAAGCATGAAACGCGCAGGCGATGACGGGATTATGACAATTCTTCTCACATTCAGGTTAGAAAATATAAGTCAATGAATGAATTGACTATATTCCTTGCACTTTTTATCAAATTAAATGTTTCCGTTATTGAAATCGGTAGGGGAGGGGGTACAAACCAACGGGGATGTATTTTCGGACATAGCTTAACGCCCGGTTCCGATAGGTAAAAACATTTGGTTTAATCAGATAACTGACCATGAGATTTCTCTAATTGGGTTAGCTCATCTCATTACTTTATCTTTGACTCTTTGTTTTTATTTTTTATGGCGTGTTTCATTTACTCTTCGGTTACTCAATTTTGGTCGTTCTCTGTTGCTATAATTAATCAAAGATTCTATCCAGACCTATACGATACCTAGATCTTGGGTCACTTAAATGTATTGTTATAAATCCGAACGGAGCAGCTTGTGCTTTTGAAAAGAAGTCTTTAAACTTAATCATGTCAAATATCCCCTGAAAACTAAGTATAATAAAATAATATTGTTTCCGTCTTCGTCCAATAAGTTTGCATTTTTATTAAAATCTTTAGGTACTTCATAACATCGTTCATCATCTTGTATTCGTGTCGCAGAGAAGTCAATTATATCTATATAATGAATAATATGGATTTATACTGTGTTAGATGAAGAGCATCCACCCATATCAGTGAATTGATAACAATATTTAAAAAAAAAATAATAAAAGACGTGCAAGTACAGGCAAATGTGTAAAATGTGGCACAAAAATATAAATTTATTCCTCTTGACTTGTCAGTCAAAGGTGGTGATATCGCTGCTTCACTGGGAAAATTAACAGGAGCTCCATGGGCTTAATGCCATGGTGAGTAACATTTACCTCGATATAATTATTGTGGTCCTGGAACTCTACTTGATATCCCACTTGACGAACGAGATCAGCCAAGAATTGGAGAGTATCCAATAAATGCCATTAATAAAGCAGGTCACGTTCATGATGTCGCATATAAAAGCAAGAATTTACAACAAAAGACTAATTGCAGATGTGAAGTTGATTAACGCATTAAATAACATAAAAAAAATAAATCTCTCAGAGAAAGACTTGCTAGCTTCCTAATAAAATCTGCTATGAAAGGTAAACTAGTGCTAGGGGCAGGTAATTAATTTAATAACTATTATAACGGAATCTGTTTATTATATCTGTTTATTATAGTCCAAGAAGATATTGGAGAGGCAGGGCAGCGATTGTTAAACTTGCTGAAGCAGCAAAAGTTTCACGTTCTGTTGTTGAAAATTGGTTAGCACTACAGGCAATATGGCAAATTTATCTACCACCACCAAAAACAATTCAATATGCACATTTTGATGTCAGCTTCCCTAACGAAGTTCTTCAAGCAGATATTTTATTTTCACCACAGGATACTATTAAAATTGGTGGAAGTCAATCAAGCACATACAAATACGCGTCAGCTTTTGGTTGACATTGCACGTAGAAATAAAGTAGCATTATCACTATCAATAAAACAGCATCTGAAGTTGCATCTGCGTTTCAACGAATTTATCAACGAGGACCCTTGCGATTGCCACATCTATTAGAGTTTTATCCTGGTAAAGAATTTCTTGGTGCAATATTATAATTGATGAAAAAACATAACGTTAAAATCAGACGAGGACACACTGAAATTCATCGTTATCAGGCAATCGTCGAATGATTTAATCGAACACTTGCTGAGCGTTTATTTGGATATCAATCTGCAAAGGAAATATCCACTGACTTTAAGTCCGGGGAGAGATCTCGTGAATGGGTTGCAAGTTTACCAAGTTCAATAGCGGCATTAAATAATGAAATTACTCGTATATCTTCTATGAAGCAAGCTGATACAATCATAAAGAAATATATACCAATACAACGACGTGAATCTTTCTCCCAACCAGTATTAGGTAATGTACGGTATCTATAAGAATCTGGTGAATTTGAAGGTGGTAAAAGAAAGAGCAACTAATCCTCTCTGGAATGTGACCACACCTACAATTTCTAGCGTGGTAAGATCTACAGATAGACCTTTAATCTACATTCTAGATTCGACGGTTCCTCAACGTGGATTTGTACTTGAACAATTGCAAATAATTCCTAAAGACACACAATTACCACCACATTCACTTTTGTAAACTTGCACACCTACGTCGATTACATTCAAGACATGTTAGCATTACATTTTCGCGTGTGTGACCAAGACTATTATTAATTCTGTCTACAGTAAACTGTTCTCGAATATTCCCACAACATTATTGTGTTACAGCTTGCACAATAATTATTCTGTTGTTGTTTCAGTGTTATAATAAATTCAGCATCAAAATCAATGTCGCGATCATTATTTTTTTTTGCCACATTGCTTACAGCTTCCTAATTTTTTTATGATGACGACAAAATCATTAGTGATTTATTCGGTTATTACGTAATCAATGATAAGCATGTACTATTGAGATATTTTTCTGACTCGAGACACTGCGGGATAAACTGAATTTGACTATTCAATCCTCTCATCGATAATCCATATATTTGTATTAGAAATAATTAATTACTGTGATTAGTGAATCATTATAGCGTATCCAAACGTCCAAGGACATCTGTCCATCGTTAATGCGCTCTCAACAGCACTGGCAGAAATTAAAACAATATCATTTAACACAAGGTTTTGTATCCCACCACCAGGAATTTCAACTTTAGTATCTTGTCTTCGAGTATCTGCTGGGCGATAACACAATGAAAGAGGTAATTTGAAAAATTTTCTTTATGTAATATAAATAATTGTTGCTGGAGATTAGTGCTCTATGATCGTAGTAGAATCAGTTGTATTATTATGGTGTCTCAAATTAATTTGTTTTAGATTTTATTCAGATTATCTATTCACCGGAAATACAGAGTTCTCATAAAAAAATAACTTTCAAATAAGGATTTAATTCTTGGATTAATAATTGTGATCCAACAGAATAATGTTAGCACATTGCCATTATATGGGACACTACAGGCACATCAACATTTTCACCGTTTGAATGGATTTCCACTAAACTTCAGTTATTATGACTCGTGTCTGTAATTCTACGATTATTTGAAATTTAATTAGGATATACCATAAGTTGCTTTTTTACATTTTCACTTTGTATTCTTGGGAAATAAATTATTTGTTGAATTTTACAAAGCTTGTTGCTTCTCTCTCTCTCTCTCTCTCTCTCTCTCTCTCTCTCTCTCTCTCTCTCTCTCTCTCTCTCTCTCTCTCTCTCTCTCTCTCTCTCTCTCTCTCTCTCTCTCCTTACTTATTTTAAGACCACAGAGTCGTAATATTAGGCAGATTCTAACCGACAATCATGTTGTTAGAGGGCACAAATGGCAGAATGAGGGTCATGGAAGTAGCATCCGTTATTTCAAGTTTATTTAACCTTTGTGCAACATATACATCAAGTTCCCAAGATAAGGACAAGTGTAAGCGATCGTACAGGTAATTTGTTTCGGTATTATAAAAAAAACAACAAATAGACACATAAAGTATCTTGAAGGCCTGTCTCTTTATTTACTGTTCGTAGATAGCTAACATTAAGACCCGCGATAGAATATTAATCTGGGTTACGTATCAATAACAAAGACACAACAGTCATATGTAATTTTAAAATTTAATTTTGTTTTAAAAAGTAATTTATCTTTTTTCAATATAACCGCAGCCAATATTTAGTCATTGCAAGAGTTTGTGGTAAGCGATAGGATGCTTTGCATCAATATTATCATTTTACCTAGAGTAAGTAGTAAACGAGCAAAGAACCACAACACCCATCCCCACCACATTTCCAGGGCACGAGCCAGCATCATTAATCTAGAACACACCATGCATGCTGTAGTCGCAACTTTAAGAAAGATCACAAAGAGAATTGATATTGCAATTTGTATCATACATACAAGTTTTATCGTGACAATAGAATAGCACGAAACAAAAGAATTAAATTTTGTGTTGTTTTTAATTCATCTTCACATAAAATTTTAGGGAAAAAATTGTTTTCTGCCTGTTCTTTCTTTTTATCTCTATCCGTTTTCTTTTAAAGCTTTGTCATATTACAACTAATTCTGGTAAATGAAATACACTTTTTTGTATTTATTAACGTGTCAAAAAGCAAGTAAAACAATGCTTTTTATGGTTTCCGTCTCGGAATTCTCCAGATTCGGTTCTTGCATTGAATAGAATTATTGAATGTAGCGTGGAGATTTGTCAGTTAACAAACATCAACGATTATTGCCTGATTCAAAAGAATAACTTTCATACACTGCCTATACTGTTTTACGTTCATCTCTGCCATCTTTTGAGGATGATCTTCCTTGCGGAAAAATTCAACTACTGCACCCAACCTGACATTTCAAAAGTCGCATTATTACAAAGAAATTTGAAAACCTGCACGAAAGGGCTCCCAAATGCGTCCGCAACAACACAATAATTTAAACTGCTAGATCTTGCCAATGTTTAAATAGTTGATATAATTGTACTAAAGACAATGGTGCTTACAGTTTGAACTTTTTTTAACAAGGCATGTCCTCTTTGCTAAAATGAGCTTGTAAATTTAAAAACAAAAAACATTGCTTTTGGTTCCAAAATAATGCTGATGCGCTCGATTGTCATAGCCATCTTTCTGTGAACTTGTGAAACATGGATGCTCACATGAGATTTACAAAGAAGGATTCAAGCCTTCAAAATGAGATGCTACCGCAAGATATTGGTTGTCTCATACATTGACATAGTAGCCAACGAAACAGTCCACAACATGATCCAACGAGCCATCGGATCCTACGAAGACCTCATGACCAATGTATAAAAAAAAAACTGCAGTGGTACGGTCATGTCTCAAGATCATCTGGACTGGCAAAAACAATCTTGCAAGCCACAATGCGAAGGTGCAGAAAAATAGACAGATAGAAAAAGAGGTGGGAAGACAACATTAACGAGTGGACTGGCATGGGATTTGGAGACTTCCAAAGGGAGTTTGGGCACCACAGTTGACTTTAGAACCATTTCTGGATGTAATCATTCAACCTGCTTTATTTGTCTATGGCATGGACCGAAATTGGCTTTTGTTATACAATAACGTCATTATGATCTCTTTCTCAGCAGATGATTCTTCTCTTAACTGATGCTCTATGCTGCCCAGTTCTTCTGAATGACGCATCTTTCAAGGACAACATATTGCAGACTACTTAAGAAACTACAGTGTCCGAGACTGAGTCAAATTTTAACCACACTGGAATTATGGATATCATGAATAAAATACGCAATATCGCCTTACAAAGCAGATAGAGAATAATAAAATTTGATGATTCAAAAGCTTTGAACTATGACGAGTATTTAACACTTACGACCTTAGTACAACAGATTTTTTTAAACCTTTGCGAGCATGTATCCACCTAAGTGTAATGAGAGAGAGAGAGAGAGAGAGAGAGAGAGAGAGAGAGAGAGAGAGAGAGAGAGAGAGAGAGAGAGAGAGAGAGAGAGAGAGACCAGTGTGTGCACATGTATTTATTTGCTGATGTGTAAGCTAAAAACTGGAATGTCAGATACGCTTTAGTCTACTTTCTTCAACGATACCCAAAATAATATAAAGTGGGCAAATCATCAGCACGAATAGCACTGATGGCTTACTTTATCCACCATAAATTTGGGGTTTTAGCACATTTCTAGGGAGGAAGTCATACAGAAGCGTACTCGCCCGTTAGAAGCATGCACAAGCACCGCCCACTCGTAAAACCAAAATAATAATTGTTACTACTACTGGATATATTGCTTCAAACTAGGACTTTGTTTTGCGGATAACAAAAACAATGACGCCAGTATCCTAAATCGTATCCTTCAGCATAAGGCAATGGAAACCAAACAGTAGGTTAAGGAAGATGGTGTTTTTGTAGTAGACCGCTTCAAGTGCCTGTGATACTCTATTCGAACGAATTCGACTACATTCTAATTAATTTACAGAAAACCAGGACGAATGAACATTTCTTGTAAATATGGTGAAATTTTGAAGATGGGCCAAAATTGACACTTATAGTGTCTACCTCTTTTGAACTCCCTCCCAAATGAAAATCGCACCTCCACAGATTTGAACCAGTTAAATCTCTATTACGGCCATTGTGTGCGAGCGATTCATGTAAATATAAAATTATTTGGAAGATTAATGTTTAACTGCCACATTACTTATTGCCATCACTGCGTGTTTCCAAATTTAGACACTTAGAAATGCTAGTTGAAAATGAGCTTTAGTTACATCGACCATTCAACCACGTGTTGGTTCGATCTCACAGAAGCTAGTTATCCTTAACAAAAAAGGTGGTAACTGTAAACTTAATCTAAATGAGGCAACATGGCGAAAAACTATTTTTAATTTAGAAAACTTATTTCAGTACTTTTATAATTTAATAACAGAAGATTTCCATACCTAGGGGTGTTTCTACAGGAATAAAAGACAAATCCAACTTAAGTTATAGCGACGTTATCGCTTAATTTGATCTCCGCACAACGTAAATCTGGATAAAGAACGCACAATTATGAACACGAGAAGAAAAAAAACGTATACAATTTTCTGTTTTATCTTTGTGCTAATGTAGTGACAATTAGCTGAGAATGAAAACACTGAGTGGAACAGAAACGTTTGACACTATTTACAATATCATCATACCGCTCTTGTTATCAGCAATTCTTTATTATTCAATCGCACCTCCTTTATTTAAATGACAACGTCATTCTTTTAGAGCTGATTTTTAAATAGGCTGGTACTTATACCACACGAGTCATGTTCAGCGCAACTTTAAGTTACAAACCCTCTTTGTGGAATATCACTAGAAGACGGTGATTATACTTATCAATGCACATTTGAAGAGTGAGGTTACACGCACTGCTAAAATTCTACCAGTCAATATATCATCTTTAGAATTGTACTAATTCCAAGTCTTTTATATGTGCATTTCGCTAACTATTGGAATACTCTTCAATATTTAGTAGAATTAAGGAATTACTGTGGCAGAAAATTAGGCTAACCCCTGATATGTCTCATTAGATTGGAAACCAGTCCCAGAGATGGTTCCTTGGAAACCAGTCCAAGAGACATGTCTCGTTAAATGGGAACGAATCAGAAATATACATTTGATTAGACTGGAAACCAGTCGGAGAGATATGTCTCACTATATTGGAAACCAGTCGGAGAGATATGATTCATTGGATGGAAACCAGATTGTAGCATTTCACCTTGAAAGTAATCGTTTGCAATTATTTCAATTCGATCGGCCTGATTCCAAAGCCCAGATTCCAAATGTGTCACTACTAATAAATAAGAATGCAAACATTACTGATTACTTTAGGTATTTGTTTATATCAATGAGAAATGCTAAACTCTCCGTTAGTTTCTCAAATGTATGGAAAAATATAATGCCTATGCCGTGTAATGAGTGATATTAAAATAAAGATGCTGCCATTGGATGGAAAGATTTTCTAACATAATCTACAGTACCAATACTCAACCTATAAATGGACTAACGACATATAACTTAGGGTTCAGATTTTATTAAAGATATCTTCTTTAATTTGATCTTAGATAAATATCCCCTTCGAAACTATTGGATGCATATTTTAATTAGAAAGCAATATTTGTTTTCTGCAACTATCACCCTTCTGTAAAGTTTATAAACTTAAACATATTAACAACCCACCTCTTCCTGCTTTAACTCCTCCACCGCCACTTCCATATTCATAGGGACGGTACAGGTCTCCATATGGCAAATTCCGCTTCAGCTTGCATGTTGCAAAACCCCCACAGGCTCCCCTACCGCCAAAACCTCCATGGGAGCCACCACTTGACCCCAAACGATGCCACAGTCCTGGAGCTTGTGACAAATTAAAGATGCAATTTTTTTTAAAAAAAATGAAAGTTAAATATATAAGTAAAGTATAATGTCAAAATAGAATCGACCTAAAAGAGGACTGTAAAAAATGGGTGGGGGTAATTTCATATCGCATTTACTTACCAGTACAACACTATTAAGAAAGGATCTTAAGATTTACATCGTATGGTACAACAAAAACCTATACAAATCCATTATGGCAAGTGATGGATTATTCTAAATATATTAAACTGATATAATCAAAATTGAATGCAAACAAGAAGACAAGTCATACTGTCGCTATTAATATTTAACTACAAATTAGACACGCAAATTTACCAATTTTAGAATTGTTCTTGCACATGCATCATAAATTTACTTGTACCGATCTATCTATCTATAAAAGTAATCTGTAAATTAATTTATATATCAATAAGTACACATATGCGTTGCAAAAGAAAGACGATTCTACCTGGACCTTGTTGTGAAACATATCCTCCATCACTGACGTCAATCTCGCCGCCATCATCGATAATTAAGTCAGTGGCTGTGATCTTCATGTTACTGCCTCGTACAATGCCACCCCCTTCAACAATAAGGGTGTTCATAACAATGTTATACTGGTCACTGTGGGCGTTAGGGCTCGAAGCATTTATAGAGGACCTTGCTTTGATGACAGTTGTTCCATTAATGTAGTAGTTCAGTCGGCTTCGGTTATTAGTTGAACCCGTCAAGAACATACGCAGCTCACCACCGGCGATAAGAGTTAGATTAACAATGTGATCAAGAGTTCCTTCAACATGCACAAACACCTTCTCCAGATTCGTTTCTGGAGCTAAGCCCAGATATCCACCTTCGTATATGTAAGAACTGAATGGTGTATCAACAAAATGTCTTCTTAAATCTATTCTTTGAAATTTTCCGATATGGATAAATCCAGTACGATCTCCAATCATGTGCTTGAAATAGAGGTTGCTACCAGCTTCGAATGGTTTCGGCAGGACAGCAAAATGTGCATTTCCATATATTTGAAATTCATCAAACCTGTAGTCATGGACACCACTTGTAAGCCAATGTCGAGCAGCATCAGGCATGAGCCATGCTTTAAAACTATCATCGCTAATATTCTTGTAGCTTTTTATTGGTCTCACATGCTTGCTTTTCCTCATGAAATTGTTGATATACAGAGTAGTATGGTTTTCCCTCTGATGATAAAGAAAAACAGTGCCAGGTCCTCCCGGTTCAGCGTTACCCTCAGCATACCCTCCATGTGCCTGGTATGTGCCACGGTAGGTCTGGTTTACATTGAAGTAAATCGCAATTCTTCCTGCTGCCCCTCCACCCCCAGTACCCCCTGCATACTGGCTGCCTCCATTAGCTGTGATGTCTCCCATCCCTTTAAACCAGTGAGTATATATCCATATGCTTCCTCCAGAACCTCCACCTCCTGATAAACCTGTTGCATTTCCTCCATTAGCTCTTATTTCTCCATCTATTTCAAGCACATTGGAGACATTCAACCACAGCATGCCTCCTCCATTTCCTCCTATACCTCGGCCTCCTCCACCAGCACTACCATAAGCATAGGGCTGATATAGATGCCCATATGGTTGACCAGTCAGGGATGTGCCAGCTCCCAGGCCACTGGTTCCTCCATGTCCAGCACCTGAAGACCCTTGGGAACTGGTCACTCCAAGGCCAATATTAACGCTTTCTGTCTGAGTATCTTCAGTTCGATATCCTAATGCATCAGCATGTAAACTTCCACCATCATCGATTATTATGTCAACAGAAAAGACGGTGATGTTGGTTCCCAAGAAAGTACCGCCACCCTCAATAAAGATGCTTTTATGCGCTTCAAAAAATATACCGGATTGTAAGACGGGGTCTATGATTGCACTAATTGTAGAGTTGTCTTGAATCCTGACATACTGAAACTCATAACTACTTGAAGGAAGATGTTCCGTTCTACCACCATCTTCTAAAGAAAGCAATCCGTTATGGTGAAGAGTTATGTTTTCAACATGAGCCAAAGTTCCATGCAACCAGATGCTAACACCGTGCACAACTGTAAAGGGGCCAAGACCAAGAAAGCCTCCACGATAAACTCTGACACTGAATGGCAGATCTATCTCATCACGCTCCAGATCAAAAACCTGAGCATTTCCCAAATGTACAGTCCCTGTACGATCTCCAATCATATATAGGAAGAAGAGGTCGACAGCTGTGTCAACTTCATCAGGAAGAATTGCCAAATGTGCTTTCCCATATATTTGCAACTCATCAAAACTGAAAGTAAAGCGACTTTTGGCAAATAAGTGCAGCCCCGATTCTGGCAATATCCAGGTTCTGCAACTGTCGAAGGATAAATTATGGTAATTATTGATGATGTTAAACTTATTTCTTGGTGACAATCCGCCATTATCGATAATCAGAGTGGTATGATTCTGAGTCATGCTGTATATAAACACTGTACCACCTCCACCATTCTCAGAGACTGAGGAATCTCCTGCTTTGCCACCATAAGCCTGGTATCGAAAGCTGGACATGGTTTCATTGTAGTTGTAGTATAAAGCTATTCTCCCACCAGCACCTCCACTTCCAAAGGAAGTTCCATTAGACCCATCTCCTCCATGAGTAGTGATTTTCCCAAATCCTTTGATAAGATTACAGTACATCCAGATGCTACCACCACTTCCACCACCAGAACCAGAATTCTTCTCAGCATTTCCCCCATCAGCACTGATAACCCCATCGACGTCAATCACTCCTGTGACATTAAACCAAATGACTCCCCCACCTGTTCCTCCGGGTTTTCCACTTATACCTGAGCCTCCTGCAGATCCTATCCTGTCAGGTTCATAGATATCACCATATGCAAAGCCAGCTCTAGCACTGTCTCTAGATTGTTTGCCCCCACTCCCACCATGACCAGCTCCACATCCCATGCCATGCATTTCATCTGGTAAACCAGGATTCACGCGGCCATGTAATGACAATTGTCCATGTGTTTCATGTCTGTGAAAGAAATTGTATCCAAGCCCGTCTGCAGATATTTTTCCTCCGCCATCTACAGTTATATTCTCCATTAGCATTGTCAGGTGGGTACCATGCATGATGCCACCTCCCTCTACAGTAAGGGATTTCATAATAAAAGTGATTCCAGGCTCCATTATAGGATCTGTTGTGGCATTCACGACTGCATCATCCTGAATTCGCATATATTCAAATTTATAATTACTCAAATCCTCACCTGGAGTTCGTCCTCCATGTTTAAGCCACAAGTATCCACCGTGGTGAAGAGTTAAATTTTGTATGTTTGCTAGAATTCCACTTAGATGGATCTCAACATCATGAACTAATGTTACAGGTGCAAGACCTAAATATGCTCCATTGTACACATAGCAATTGAATGGTAGGTCAATTTCTTCCCTCAAAAGATTCATATATTGATTCTTACCGATGTGGATAGACCCTGTTCTATCACCTATCGTGTATCTGAAATGGATAGTCACATTGTAATCACTGGAGTTTGATGAAATTGATGCAATAATAGAACTGGTTTCAACATTAAATACATTTACATCTTTGGGAGGAAGAACAGCTAAATGACCGTGGCCGTAAATTTGTAGTTCTTCAAATTCATACACAAAGTATGAAGAGGCAAAGCGATGATGTCCAGAAAGTGGCAATATCCAGGCACGCCCACCATCATTACTTATATCTTCCCAATTTACATATTTATTCCTTGCTGCTGGAACATTATCATTATCAATGATAAGCGTTCTGTGATTCTGAATCATGTGATACAAGAATACTGTGCCAGGACCACCTCCTTCACAGGTATTACAATTCATGCCAGGCCAACCGCCATTAGCTAAATAACGAAATTCGCTGAATGTGGTGTTCTCCTTAAAGTACATAGCAATTCTACCACCACCACCTCCACCACCATATAATTCATTTCCGATGGAGTCTATAAAGTAAGAGCCATTTCCACCTCTAGCTAGAAGTTTGCCATATCCTGAAATTGTGTTACAGTGTAACCAGATACTGCCCCCACTACCTCCGCCACCAGCATTTCCAGCCGATGTTACACCGTTAGCTCCACTAGCCGTGATAAGTCCATCTATATAAATGGTGTTCGTGACATTAAGCCAGATCCTTCCACCTCCTGCGCCGCCTGAGGGACCGCCACCTGAACTCCCAAATAGAGTAGGTTCATAGATATCTCCATATGGAATTCCTCCTTTTTCAAGATCTGCGTATAAACAATGTATATGAGACGCATGATTCGATAAATATCATAATGTAAATTCGGAATAAAACGAAGGCCATCAAAAACTAAGAAATTTTGTTTAAAAAAAACAGCGATAAGGTGATGATATGCAGTGTATTTGAAATTAAAGACTTGTATCTTTTGGTCTTTCCTACGCAGAACATCTTGTATCACTCAAATTTTATTATTCAATGATATATGAATGCATTATAATAGCAAACAACTGGAAATATTATTCTGCTTTTCATTCTGATGCATCCTTTGCTGCCATTAAAGTCCTGAAAAATGTTAAAAGCATAAAAGGGTTTTTAAAAGTTAAAACTGTGTATTAACATCTTAAGACAAATATTAACATTATTTGAATCGTTCGACTGAAACCATGACAGAAAAAATATAATATATCTGCACACGTGGAAAGTACAATATAAATTTGCTCCAGGTTTACCTTTTCCTCGCCCTCCACTCCCACCATGGCCTGCACCAGATGATGCTGCAGAACCAGTGAACCCAATTCCAGGATTTATTTGTCCATGAAGTCCTACTCGGAATGATCCATTAGTATGAGTGGGAGTCCCATCAGCTAGTTCATAACCAAGTCCATCGACGCTTATAACTCCGCCCGCATCGATTGTGATGTTAGTCGAGTAGAAGTAGAGATGAGTTCCACGGACAAGGCCACCTCCATCAACGGTTAGGCCAATTGTTGTGAAGGAGATGCCAGGTTCAGAGACTGGGTCACTGATCATATGGAGATAACCTTTGTTTTTGACATGCACGAAGTCAAAGGCATAGAAACTGGCAGATTCAGAAAGTGTATGCCCCTGCCTGTTTAGCCATAACTTGCCGCTGTGGTGGATCGTCAAATTCTTTACATTTGCAAGTGTTCCGTTGAGGAAAATATCGACCCCATGTATGTTGGTGTCGGGAGCCATGCCGAGGTAACCTCCATCATACACATGGACGCTGAATGGAAGATCAATCTTGTCCCGAAGGAGATCCATAACCTGATTCTTACCAACATGGATAGCCCCTGTCCTGTCACCAATCATGCTATCAAAGAGCAATGTTGCTTGGCTGTACACTGGATTGGTTATAACAGCTAGATGTGCATGTCCGTAGATTTGAAGTTCGTTGAAATGGTAACTGTCATTACCTGTGTACAGAATTTTACAAATTGTAGAAATTAAAATGATAATCGAGTTATTGAATGAATAGTGTTTTTTAAAAATAGATATATACGCCAAATGTATGCAATAATTGAGTAATCGACAGGGCTTCTCCTTTAATTTAAAAACAGATAAATCTAATCAAGTAATCGATCATAATAATTCAATTGCTGACTGATTTGCTTAATTAAGTCTCAAAATCATATGTGTCATGATTTTGAAACTGAGATTGCAATACATACCTGCTAACACGTGGCTACCATGTTCAGAAAGAAACCATGCATGCCCCTCGTCCTGTGATAAATCACTATAATCCTTAATGATTCCCGAATTTCCACTTGGCCCACGATTGTTGTTGTTGATAAGAAGTGTAGAATGATTAAAACCTGCGATAAAAAAATACTTCCTAGATCCTATATATCGCGCATTGAATGTAAGCGTAGAAAACAAAAAAAACAATCTTACCAAACATGCATATCGAAGATGGGTTTAAAACCTTTCACCATGCTAGGAAATATTGCCGTGGTCAACAAATGTATTATTGTAAAGACGTTATGACACCAAAAATCAGTTAAAGCAGTATACCTTCGGAAAAAAATCCACTCTCTCTCTCTCTCTCTCTCTCTCTCTCTCTCTCTCTCTCTCTCTCTCTCTCTCTCTCTCTCTCTCTCTCTCTCTCTCTCTCTCTCTCTCTGACTAGTATCAACACTTAAACGAATATGTACTGATAGTTTTGCCAAATATTTTGTTTGTATGCACCATTTATTGTTCTGCAGGAAGACTGCCTTTATCTTTCTTAGATACCTATGAAAATACAATTTCAGATTTATTAAATATAACAGTTACAGAACATGCTAAAATAAAGGGAGATGGATTAGAAGAAAAGTGAACACTTGCCACTGTGATAAAAGAATGCTGTCCCAGGACTTCCGTTTCCAGCCCCATGGCCACCAGCAAGACCTCCATACATATCCCAGTATCCAGAAAATGTTTTGTTGTCAGCAAAGTACAAGGCCATCCTACCTCCAGACCCAGCACCACCAGCACTGAGCTCTGATATGGATCCATCTCCACCAATTGCTTGAAATCTTCCATAACCCTAGCAGAGAAGCGGTAAAAGATAGTTGATATATACGACTAACGAAAGCACTCAAAAACAAAACACTCTAGCTTACATTCTTTTAATTTCATAGTAATGGTGCACACATATCTATTCAAGCAGTTAAATACAGCAAAATAGTTTCTTTTCTATTACGGAAGTTTTTATTTATTTCTCAGCGTTAAGTAGTTGACACGCTTTCAACCATAAGGTTTATTACCTTAATAAGGTTGACTTTTATGTTAATAGATCCGCCGCTACCTCCACCTCCACCGGCCTTTCCATTTTCTCCATTACAGATGATATGACCATCATTCTGTAACATTTGTGTCACCATCAGCCTAATGAATCCTCCGCCCCTACCACCACTGTTGCCTCCACCATGGCATCCTCTATCTACGGGGTCAAAGAGCTGACCCATGGCCATTCCTGTCCTTGATTGACCATTGCCTCGACCACCATAACCTCCGTGGCCAGCGCCTAAGAAATGAGACAATTATTTCTGTGTTGATAGTGACCAGAAACTGTGCTTAACATTAATCTAGTAGAAAATATTGATATGTTTAGGAAACTGAACCAACATTTCATTTCATTATAGCGCCTTAAAATCTATCCACATTCACAAACAACGTTTTTGCTGCTTCGATGTAACACAGTATTATACCATGATTTGTCTCTTTACAAACCTCTTTACGTGATCGCAATCAGTCGACCCTTGAATATAAACAAGTCACAGATAATAAATTTTACACACGATTTTGAAATAGTACGACCAATTTACGTACCAGAAGCACCACTTCCCGAATATCCATCCCCGGTAATGCAAGGTATGGAGTGAAAATCACCCACAATCCTACCAAGGTCATCGACAATCAGGGTTGCAGAATTTATGTTGATGTGAACTGCATGGACGTGGCCTCCACCACGCACTCTTATGGTATCAGCCTGAAGATACGTTAGGATAATAGTATATAAAGTAGTATTCCTATTTTCTTCTGCAATGTTTGTATTATTTATAATCAGTTCATTCCAGTATCAAAAAACAATAAGAAATTTATTTAATAGGTAATTAAATATACTTGAAGAGACATGAATGAGAACCTTTTCAAAATATTTCCAAATCTAGAGTGTACAGAGCAAAATATCCAAATTATACGACTAACCAGTTAACAATTTTGTCATTCGATGCTAATATTAACTAATATAAGTAATGTTTGCATGTAAGTCTAATTGTTTATATCATATTAGTTATGCAATGTATGTACCTGAATATCGATTTTGTTATTTGTTTGCGTTGCTTCCTTGGTAACAGTTATCTCTCCTCCTGCTTCCACAATTAGTTCTCCAAATCTGTAAGTTCCAGGTGTTCCGGTCTCTCCATGAAGATATGAAGTTCCCTCCCTTCCGAGAAACACTTTGCATCCACTACTTACAACTAAGTCCTTCAGCACTACTGTTCCCCTGCAGAAGAGGACAAATGCCCAATTTAGTGAAAATTAACGTTGTGGACTTCTACTGGCATATTTTTACTAATCGGTGTGAGTTCGTTGTCAATTTAAAGCCCACTTCAATGTATCCAAGAGAGAGAGAGAGAGAGAGAGAGAGAGAGAAAGAGAGAGAGAGAGAGAGAGAGAGAGAGAGAGAGAGAGAGAGAGAGAGAGAGAGAGAGAGAGAGATGTGCTTTAGTAATTGCGCTTTAGTAATTGCTTCCTGCATCAATGAATATTTTATGACCTTGTCATCTTTACTTGTAAGTATGGCAGTTTACGATAAGTCAAAGAAAATATAGACTGTTCTTGAGCATTATATGTACTTATTGTATGCTTCATTATAAATCCCACCTTAAGAATTATTCTAATAAGCAACGATATTTACATTAATATGGATATATCCTTTGCTGTTGTAAATTTTACATGTTTCTCCAGTTTACCCACCATATATGCATTTCCATCTTATAGCATTCGAATCTCATCGGAAGAACCATAGTGCCACCGTGGTATACGTATATGTTTGTCATGAATTCTATGCCTTCTGGATGTTGAAGTCTAATCATCTGACCAGGACCAATATGAATAACACCAGTCGAATCTCCAATGATCTCATAAGGGCGAAACTCGTAGGGTCTGTATTGTGAAGAATATAGAGAAAGAAATGAGGTTGTTATATTTCAAGAACCAACTCGTCCATTTATTGGTATATTTCTGGTTATAAATTGCCCATAATGATTATTTCATGTAGGAGTACAGAAATTTCGTAAAATTTGTGTTAAATGTTTGTTTTATTTATGTAACCTTTTTTTTACCCCAAAATGTTGGGAAACCGTTTTGAATTTGCGCCATTAAAGGTTTTTGTGAGGGTGGGGTCAAAATGGCTGACATTACAGTCTTGTTTACATCAGCTCGATAAACTACTCGAGTTATTATCAGAGAACATTAAAATAGTCATATTATTGGTGTAATAGGTATACCCAAATGACTCTTCATCCGCACATTTAGGTTCAATATTCATCAACCACGTAAGACTGACTAATTTCACATTGTACCGCCAAGTGCCATAATGTACACACCAACACACCATTGCGGTAATCTTTCATTGTTCTAGAAATCACAACAAAGTGGATTTCACACGAACTGTAAAACTCAAATTCATCCGATAAATGAAAACACCTTGAAGAACCATTTTGCTAGTCCTATAGTAAGAGACAACCCATCAACATGTAAAGTACTTTTGTTGTTAATTCTAGTATAATCTGCTGATATTTAACTAAGCCCATGACCCCTAAGTAAGCACAAATACTGTATGACCCTGTGCAATCTGAGAGTATGCTCTTAACAGGTCTCGAAAAGCAAATTGCCTGTGATGGATCTAATGTATGGCATCACCAATCGTGTTTGTGAATGTCCTCAGCGGATTGCAGAGTGCTAGAAACATGAAGTGTTGTCTGGAAATGTTGCATTTCTGATAATCTTAAATGTGATAGCTTCACCTTTCGTTGCCATAAATTCCCGATGTATCCTTTTTACCGCTTACTTACATCGACTGTACTAATGACTCACACCAGTATCCCTAAAGACTGAAACATTTCTACATCATCAGGAACAAAAACATAAATATTGTATGCAGACCAATAACTTTGTTACGAGTATATGCTCTTAAAAAAAGTAACAGAAAAAAAGTAAAGACAAGATTTATAAAATTTAACAAATAATTTGTTTCCCAGGAATACAAATTGAAAATGAAAAAAAAAGGGCCTTAACGGTATTCCAAATTAAATGCCATAATAATCCAAGAATTATAGTCACAACACCTAATAATTTAAAGTCCTGAATAAAATAGTACAATTAGCGAAAAAATTCAAAACCTGGAGATGATTACGTTTCTGTTATAGCTATATAGTGTTGATGTGTCAATATACTTTTGTTAAATCACAGTAATATAATGTCAGGTTTGAATTTAGTATAAAATGTCTTTATCTAAGAATTTTATCAAAGCACTTTTGTATTTCCTGAGAAAATAATCACTTGAATTCAATAATCTGAAGAAAATAAAATTCAACCCAACTGGCCACAAAATAATACAATTTGAAAGTGCTAGATGTTAAATCACGAATGACCAAATCCTCATAATTACAAGATTATTTAGTTCTCTACTTGACCTCAGGTCACAATTGGCATTTTCTATTAAAAAAAAAACATTACCGAATGCAAAATATCCTTCTAGAATGATCCTGATTTTTACAAATACAAAACCATAACCTGGACTGCACTCAGAAAATTAGTCCAAAAAATATATATATTTACTTTTTTCCACTAATAATGATCTTTATATTAAGCCCATATACTGAAAGAATAATTTATGTATTAGTTGTCAAACGAAAATGAACTAAATTTTGGACAAGGTCAGATCAACATACAATATTGCATTATACTAGGATGTAATGAAATATAAACAAAATTTGAAACTAACAAACAATTAAGTTAATTATGCATAACAAAATAAACAACCAATAAGTGTGATATAAATCCTTACACAGACCTGTCAATTAAACAAATCTTGCGTATTCTGATCACCAGTTGCACAAATGTTAGAAAAAAAATAACTCTGAATTTAAATCAGCCGTTCATTACAAGAAGCCTGATATCACACGTGGAAACCAGTTTGGCGCAAAGGCATTAAACCATGTAATCCTCTATCAAGAAATGTCATATAAAGCTGAAATTTGTCCTTCAAATCATAGTGTCTTCAGAAACGACAGAAGTACTAGAAGAGGAGGATTATTCATAGTTATACAGATAATAATATCTAGAATTTATTGATTTTATGACTGACTGTGAAATCGAATGTCAAAATGCCACTAAAATCCAAACAGATACTATATGTTGGTTCTTTATATGCGCCTAAAATAAACATTACTAACACCGATGAACTTGATGATTCCATTAGGCTCCTAAACCAATGCATTTAAAAATCTGCGGTGACTTCAACTGTCGAACATAAATTGGGATTCTTTCACCGTCTCCAGTGACCCCCAAATCCAAAATCGGAACATTCAACACATATTATACACTACGAGTGAATTAAACCTTGTACGAATTCACAAACATGTTAAACGTAATAATAAACATTTTGACATTGTATTCATTACTAATTATCCACTGATCAAATTATCTGTTAAGGCTCCTGGAATATCAGATCATGATATGGTTATTGTGGACTCGAACACCATACTTGCCTAAAACAAGCAGAAACCACGAAAAATATTTAAGTTCTCTAGAACTGATTGAAAATAGATGCTCGTAGTCTGCAATAACATTTTCAATGAAATATATCAATAAGGTACACAAGATATCACCAAAATTAATAACGAAAACCCATGGTCAGCATTCAAAAATGGAATCTTAAAATACCTGGAAAATTGTACCATCTAAAAGGATTCCTACCATCCGTCAACAAGAAACAACTCTACAAACACGGAAAGAAGCAAAATAGTTGTACCAAGTACAGGCAAAAAGAATGCAAAATTCACTTCAAAAGGGCAGAATGAGACCATGTCAATAGTCATTGGTAAAAGGCTAATAGACGTGAACTCTAATCATTCTGGAAATAGGTCAAAGCAAAGAAACAGGACAATATCGGTAGAGCACCTCTCAAGCAGAAAGGCAACATTATTATAGATTATAAAACCAAGTCAGACACCTTAGCAGAGCAATTATAATTGGCCATTACCAGACATAGAGACATCTCTTTACCGAAAGTTAAAATAACGAGAAACCTCCAATAAAAACCTCCAACACTTAAACATCGAAACTAAAGGAGTCCTCAAACAACTACTTAACATAAAGGCCATGGTACTTGACAAACATAATCCTAAAAACGTGTGCAGATGAACTTTTTAAAGGTTTTCAAGACATCTTTCAACTCTTGCTGGACACCGGCACAATTTCAAATGGATGGACAAATGTCCACATATCCCTGTCTTCAAGAAAGGTGATTGACAACTTAGCAGAAAACTACAGATCGGTATGTGTTATGCAAAATTCTTGAACATATCATTTGTAACTACATGATAAGACACCTGGACACACAGAATCCTTACTAAACTAACGAGATGCTTTCGATCAGGCTTTCGTACTGAATAACTGGCTCATCTATACGGGACCAACACCGATTTAAAGATATACAGTCCATCGAAATTATTCAGCACCAAGCAGCCACCACAATATAATCAAGGCAAAATTCACTCTTTTGTTACATACACATTTCTACTTATGCATACTCTTATATCAACATGCTTGATACATAAGAACCAAGTGATATAAGTCTCTCTATGTCTTTAGTTCCATCACATTGTGCTGGTGAAATATTTTTAAAAGAAGTAGATATATAATAGCTATTAAAATGCTTTCCTGTTTTGTTCCAAAACAGGAAAATAATTCGATAGCTATGGCGTACGAATAAGTATTGTCCCGACAATCTCGATTTATCTCCTTTAATTTGTTCTCTCCGATGACTCGGAACAGAAACCAAAATGTAGTTTTATATATTTGCAAAATGAAACAGAATGAAAGCAAGAAAGTTAAAGCAAGACAATGTCTTTAAAACTCCCAACGTGAACAAATATTTTGTACTTTATCATCTAATTTATCGAAAAAGACGATATTCAATATTTTCGTCAATGAAGGTCATGTTCGGTACAGTTGATTATGTTTTATTTAAAACTGGTAATGCCGTGAACATAATATGTTCTTGTTTCAGGGAGTTATTACAAAGCATAACAGGACCACTTGTATATATGCAATATCTTCAATAATTAGCTAACATCAATCCAATGAATTCAGTTTGATTCGAGTTCTCGAACAGTTCTGCTCATGTTTTGGGGCAGCAAAGAGCAGACTGAGTTCATACAAGTTCTCTTAAGAAATTATCCGTATTGTTTCAAAGTCATTCATATTTATTGTTTACCGAAAGCAAATTTTTAAAAGATGAATATAAATTAGCAGACCTACCGTGTAAGATTAGGCATAAGACCAAGGTGCGCTCCTCTTACAACTTTGAGGATGTTGAATGCCCCTGTAGAGTTATCATGAATCCAGGTCATGCCACCATGAGCCATTCTAGCTAATAAGGAATATTCATTTGTCGTCGGTTCTGGATGGTATTGCCCAAAATTGTCTACTATAAGTGTATGATTGACCATGTTGGGAAGTGTGTCCTGGATTATGTGTAGAAAGACAGATAATGTACATTTAAAATTATATTATAAAAAATATTGCATTAAGATTTTCATCATTTATTATCAATGAAATAAAACAAATTAGTATATGGATAGTAATAGTAACCAGAGACCGACACAGAATTCCTTCAAGCACTGGGTTCTGTTTACAAGACCACATCACGAAACTACTTGCGCGCGTCACGTCAAAAATACCTGGCATAAGTCGATAAAATCTTATTAGACGTGAAGCAAATAGTTTCAGCTTCAATCGCAAAAGACATGGTGGTACACAAAATATGGATATAACATAAAAATATCATAAAGGACTGAATTATAGAATTTCCAGATGTATCTTTCTTAAGAAATACTTCTTTTAATAAGTAAATATCGTGGAATCATGAAAGAAATATTAAATAGCTGCATTCATTTTAATTAATAAAAACGTAAATTAATATAATATCATTAAAATATATATCATTATAAAGCAATAGAATATTATTACCTCCATATAAATAGTTCCTGCTCCAGCGGGACCATAGTTACTTGTGCCTCCCTTTGCGTTCAGGACACCTGTCCACCACTGCTGCTTTCTGTAATAAATGCCGATTCTACCACCACCTCCTGCCCCCGTATTTCCACCACCATTTCCACCATATGCCTTTAATATGCAAAGGTAATGTTTTAGTACATTATGTTTCGTCAATAGAAACATCTCGAAAAAACTCCACATCCTCGCGATTGCCAGTCTTCCGACAAGATAAACCGACTCTTTCAATCTGCAACCCCTTATCCTCACTTGGTGTCCACACGTATACTGTATAATCGCATTTGTGGATAAGGGAGGGAACAAATAACAGTAATATTGTCGGGTGAGTATTCGCGGAGAAACATCATCTGCTGAAAAATATCCTTTCTCCATGAAATACATAACACGATTACGTAGTCAATCGTTGAAAATGTGCCACTTTCATCATATGCCTCCAATGAGGAAGACCTTTTATCTGCTAAAATGATCTCCATGACTGAAACGCTTTGTGTATCTGACAAGAATTACGCGTGAAGAAAGAGCTTGTGCATTCACGGATGAATAACAGAGATAATGGGTCGGCAAATACATGAAGCCTGTTTAGACTGAGTCAGATTTATAAAGATATATTATAATGGGCGCACCAGAGTTGCTGAAGGGATTTTACTATTTGAAAAGTCTTACTACTGAGTTATTCAACACAATTAAGGCCGTCTTTCCTTGCATCTGATCTTGCCAAACACAGAAAAAGGGGGACACGGCTTTTATTTCCATGAGATTGATATGAAGTCCACTATTTATGGTGAAGAAAGCCCGCAAGTGTACACATCGTGATTGTTTGGGGTCCATGTCTGTTCCCACCTCTAACAACTGCTGCCACTGGACTAGGAAATGAAGAATTTGAAACGAGATCAAACTCTACTGTTCTAAAAAACCCGAGATTGGGAGCCACTGTCCCAGGAGAGCCAAGCGGGTACATGTACAGACACATAAGACAGATTTAGATATGGTTTCGTAATGAGGGAACGCTCATGTCGCCTAAGTGGTTAGAGCATCCGCTTCGGATGCAGGAGGTCGCGGATTCGAACTCTGGCTATCATACCAACGATGTTTTAAAACATGGTACTAGCAGCTGCCTCTCTTAGCTCTCAGCATTAAGACGTTAATGTTAGTACTGGTTGGACTGGTGTCAAGATAATATGATTGGGTGAGATAATCATGCTACATGTCTGCAACATGATGCCCCAGCAATAGACATCACTATAAACTGCCACACTGCATACATCAAAAAAATTTACTGAAACATTTTAATGCTACGTTAAAAATCTAAATCATACACGCACACACACACATACACACACACTTGCACACGCATATATATATATATATATATATATATATATATATATATATATATATATATATATATATATATATATATATATATATACATACATACACTACCGTACTGTGGTGGGCGATGAGTTTAATAACTCTTGAGCCGAAATAAAAGCTTTGGTAGAAATCGACAAGGGAACATGGACGATTAGATCCATCTCTCTAAGATGAAGTCAGATACGATTGACATGGGTTAGATGTTCCTGGACAAAGATGAACCTATAATGAGAGGGTATGAAGTACGACTTGTTCTTGTGCGAAGGAACCAAACTTATCAAGTGTTTCTGCAGAATTTAGTCCAGCAACCAGCATTCCCGACCAAACGAAAAATGGCCAGAGATGCTAGAGCCATTAGCGAGGAAGTCGCGATGAAATTTATAAATTATAATTCATAAACTTAAATGCCGTTTATTTCAAATTTCAAATATGAAATGGTAGTCATTTTAACGGCCGATTGGTTCTTATCTTAGCTTGGTACTTCCATGTGAGTCCTGTACAAATGCGGCATATATGTCGCCTGTAGTTGGCGTAACGAAAAAGCGGCTATAGTATTCCAAGTGTCTTGTATTTTATGAGATAAGCATAAGGTAATTTCATTATTTTTCTGCAGCTGTGGCAGGAGACGAAATTATGAGTGCTTGTCTTCCTCGTTGGCATCCATAGAAAAGTTTGAATTCTTTAAGACATATTCGCTGCAGACAGGACTGGGGCACTCACACAGAGCCATTATGGAAAACATTTCATCCATTGCAGCATTAACAATAAAATCAGCTCGTTACAAATTCTGATCGGAGTGCGACGGTGAATGAAAAGTAGAGCTTATCCCTTTTTGATGGAGTAGTTATCGTAATCTTATACTTCATCCACGTTAGGTTCCAGCATACCACATTGCAGCGAGGATGCTTGAGTAGCGTAGATGATACTTACAAGGTACGCCATTAATGCTGTAGACGTCAGATTCAGGACAGAATGAAACCTGAATATCTCTAATGGAGGTGAGGCTGTGAGCCTGGAAAATACTACCGATTGGACGGCCGGCACCGTGAGTGCGGTCGACAACGTGTGTACACGTAACCGATGCAGTGCTAAAAGCCGGTGATATGTGCCGTGTCGACGCAGGATAATCTGCAGATTGGAAATAGCTATGACAGTACGAAATAACTAATTTCTGATAGTAATAACCGCTGAGGGCCAGTATGAAGTACGATGGACCAGTTGGCAGCTAAGAAGGCATAAGGCTATTGTGGGTCATCGAAATTATTGGGACCAGCGAGATCGGATAGATACCCCATATGCCCAGTTTTAATGGCCTTAAGACCAAACGTACGCGTGTCCAATGATTTATGTGGAGAGGACTGAAAATAAGGGGAAATCGTTCCCCGTATTCTTCATTTCTTCCGTAGACAGGTAAGTATGATCATACGCAGGAACTTACACCAAGAGGGATGCCAAGAAGAGGCAGGGGGGTCGTTTCCTATATTCTCCGTTTCGTCCGTAGACAGATAGGGTAATTTTCTGGAAGCGTATTCGGGCGTCGCTTTTTGTATATTTGGTGTAGGTTCGTGTCCAGCATCGATTGGAAGTTGTCCGCAGGTTACTGCGATTTTGGTCAAGTGGAGATGTATATAAATGTTGAGAGTAACAAGATTATTCATTGCCATCCTAACACCAGTCTTTGTGGAATCAATTTTAGCTGTGTTCAGTTATAATTTGAGTTCAAATGTTTATCTAGGCTATTCATTGGAATTTTAAAAAATGCTCATTGACATTTTGGAGAGAAAAAAAAAACTAGTTTGGGATTCTTGTGAGTTTATTCAAGGACATTCTGGATAATATCAATGTGATACAGCAAGACTAATTTTACGTTGCCACATTCAAGACCATTGGTACATCAGCATATTCAACTTTGGCATTCATTTCGAATATTCTACACTTTTGAACTTGTACTTGAACGTTTATGAGTATTTGGGATTTAATTCGCAATACTGAAAGTTCCTGCCAATGTATAATTTATAACTTGGAGAATAAAATTACAGGTTGAATTTTATTAAGCTGTTTGGTTTTGTTTTTATCTGTTAATTAGCTTTAGACCACAGAGTCGTAACAAATGGATGCATGTTATACATGATGTCAACTATCTTTATAAATCTATAGACCTCGTCCACGATTTAAAAAATGTAATTCGTGTTGAAGAAAGCTTATATTTGTAATGAAGTTCACCGAAAAGTTCGTGTCCTCAGTGCATAGGCGTTAAAAATGAATTTTGTGAAATAGACCAGAAACTGGATTTACCTGTATAATGCCAGACCCTTCAAAATCCCTCGTGTCTATAAGGATACTCCCTCCACTTCCTCCACCAATGTTTGTGGTACCGCTTACCCCATTGGCCTCAATTATGCCTTCAACAATCAGAATCTGAGACACGTCAAGCCTGATCTTTCCTCCACCTGAACAACAAAGACTTGTTTACAATATTTCCTTAAAAATCAATTTAACAACGGATCCATTCCATTTTGCTATGTTACAGATTAAGTAGTCAATGGGGCAAATTGGTGAATTTTTTCACATTACCTCGACTTCCAGCCACGATGGATTCTAGAGAACGTTTATATAAAGCCCAATTATAATGCATGTGGACCAAAGACAGAAATGTTACGTTAAATTCTTCTTGAATGTATGTCATAATCTGATAACGAATGTGACATTTTAGATCAGCGTTTCAAGCCAATGACGCATTTAAGTCATTGACACAAAGCTAACGATATTGCAATAATTATGTAACCAAGATAAATCTGCATTTTATATATATATATATATATATATATATATATATATATATATATATATATATATATATATATATATATATATATGCAATGTGAAATTGAAGTACCTGTGCCGTATAAAACTGAAGCAGATGAGCCACCACTTCCAAATCTGTCTGGAGTATACAACGAACCATGTACATCACCTGGTTTGCCGACTGAAGGAACAGATGAAAATTAAATATTATGGTGTCTTTTGATTCATTTAGGAGACATTTATATCAGCAAACACTCCCAAACGAATGGCTAATATACGTTTCTCTCAGTATGATGACTGGAGAACTTGCTTTTTCGGAGAAAAAAATCAAATTAGGTATAAACGATATATTACCAAAATCATACTTTAAGTAGACTTGCGAGTTTTATTGTTTGGGTACCCATCCATCCATCATTACATACTTGCATACTCAAACTAACACGGTTCCTACAATTTCTGACTTGTATTACTGTATAGAATCAAAAACGGCAAAACAAGCAAAGAGATCGGAACGTCAATGTTCTCTAGCAAATACGGACGAATTGATTGACATGATCAATCCACAAGAAGAAAATATTTTGCAATTCAATTACTGGTGACTAGGAAAGCTGACGGAATAGCGAGGGGCAGGAAATAAAGGGAGTACTGTATATTCTCACTTTTGTTGGACCCAAGACCTCCCTGTCCGCCATATCCACCACCTGCTGTGCTGGAGCCCGTTCCGGCTCCGCCTGTAAGGCCGGCGCCATTCAGCGTCAAAATTCCAGCTGCGTCCACCTTCACTATATCAGAAGTGGCATGTAGATTGCGTGCAATAAGCTTGCCCCCTCCCTCTATGGTCAACATTCCGACACGGCCAGAGCGTTTGATCTATAGGTGAAAGGATGGAAATCAATCTATAGTGCAATGATATTATATGTAAATATTCAATTCTCATGGCTCAATTTCAACTGCTGGAAAGTTTTGGTGATAAAACATATATGTTATGATAAAATAAAATAAAACGAGCTGGCCGCTATATAAGGTATTTAACAGAATGGCGCTAGATCAAGTATGCCGCATCAGAGAAGAACTTTCATTTAAAATACAATTTAAATAAAAAAAAATTTCAATAAATATATTTAAAAAATATAATTTATAACAATTTAGGTGATCCTATGTGAAACTCTTCATTTAAAATCGATAACGATTAAATAAATATAACGATAAGTAGACAGAGCGATAATTTTATTTCAATTTTTGAGATTTAAAAATATGTTGAAAATTTAAAGATCACAAAAAGACGAATATTGTCCACGAACTCATGATAAAACCAATAATAATTTATATATAGCAAACTATGCATAGTATGTCCAACATCTATCTATGGAAAATAGTTTCCGTCTTGGCCTCAGATAACACTCCGATCTTTATATCTAAATTACGATAAAACTGTAACTAAATTATCAGTGTGTTTGAGTTCAGATACGATTTAGAAAATATTTTGGTTTGCTTGTAATACATTCTCGTAGCTAACATGAACTAAATGCTTGTAACAGGTAACTAACATAGCACAATTGAATTACATACAGTCATTTCCCACTGGTCGGTTTCGTCTCCATAATAACTCTTCAACTGTAATATTGCTCCATCCTGTATGGTTATATTAGAAAATTTCATAGTCCTTGGTGATCTGTCCTCCATAATCATAGTTATTCCTGAAGTTAAACAACAAGACTGTTATTATATTGTACTTTAAGTATGGTACTACCTCATTACTGGAATCCAGTTCGACGTGTGCAAAACATTTGTCCAGTATTGCCATGCAAGATATACAGCTCAGTAACTATTCCAGAAACAAATCTAAGCTAAACACTGGTTTAAAGAAAGCTTAACAAACCACATAATGCAATTAAATGTAAAATAAAAGATAGGAATTATTAAATATTCAGGAACAATAATTTTATAAATGTTTAGGTGATAAACCAATGTCACGTGTAACTTGCATGACCATTTGAATGTTCAGTATAACTTTGTTTAATCATGTAAAATGTTAACATAAATTACCTGTTGCAATAAGTAGCTGAGCGTCATCCCCTATAATGTTTCCCCAAATTTTGAGTGTGTTTGAGTTCAGAAACGATGTATCGCAAGATGCGGTGTTGATACCCGAAGACTTTTCATCCAGTGATTGGCGAAACTCTATGACGCTATCGGGGAGTATCCAGGTGGCATTTTCATAGACGTATGGAACGTATGTTACGTTAAGTCGATGGTATTTCGGTAACTGGTAAGACAACAGTAGTGTTTCTGTGATTCAAGCAGTCAAAGAATGTGAACTTATTAACATATATGGAAGCTGCGTTTCCTTTCTTGGATGATAAAATTGTCTGACTTTATTTCTATTCTTTCTAAGTATTTATTCAAGTAAATCAGTTTTTCAGTGTGCCATTTCCTTTCCATTATATAGTCCTCATTAGCAAAAGCCGAAGTAACATAACACTTACAAACGAAAATCACAGTATCAACTCCGTCGTGACACTCTGATCTTTATATCTAAATTACGATAAAACTGTAAATAAATTACTTTGATCGATCTGCAATCTCATCTCTATATCGGTACCTTGATAAAAACTGTCAATAATTAAACATGCCAATATATATATATATATATATATATATATATATATATATATATATATATATATATATATATATATATATATATATATATATATATATATATATATATATATACAAATCATATGGCGAATAACAACCCTTTCAAGCGCACTGGATCCACCAAAGGATCACGTGTGTCAGGGATTGAACAAACACAACGTTTTTGTGTTTATTTGTTTGTTTTATATATGTTTTGTATTTACCTTTGAAAAGACTCATTAAGAGTCGAAAGCGCTCAAGCTAGTTAGTTACTAATTTCGCATTGTTCTTCGTCAGTTTATTGCATATATATATATATATATATATATATATATATATATATATATATATATATATATATATATATATATATATATATATATCGTAAAACGGTTTATTATTATACAGACTTCCTTACCGGCAAAAGCTTAAGAGTGTGGTATGGTGGGATGTGAATGTGGCCAGTGTCATCACCGAAGAGTCTCATGGTAATGACTGTAGTACGGTTCCCTCCGAAGGTCAAATGAGCACCTCCATATAACTCGACTTGGGTAAAATCGTACGTAAAATCGTCTTGTGGCGGTAAGAGGTAGGCAATCGCACCTAAAAATGTAGAAATATATGACATTTCCTTTTTAAGAAATCGATCTATATTTCGTAGAAAAGTGTCTCTATTTTAGCGCCTTACGAATCTAATGGCAAAGAATATTAGAAAGCGTTGTGCATACAAAATAAAATTCAATATTATAAGACCCCATTCTTCTTTGGCACATATTTACACACACACACACACACACACACACACACATATATATATATATATATATATATATATATATATATATATATATATATATATATATATATATATATATATATATATATATATATATGTGTGTACACACACACATGGTAGTTAAGTTTTTACAGGTTTTTGATTCGATGTCAGTAAAGGGAAATCTAGATGTTGCGCTTTTAGCTTGCGACATTGTATTGTACCCATCTTATCTATCATGTTTGATGCGACAAGGTATCTAAATACAAGAATATGCATGGAAAGATAATCAGATCTAACAAATGTCTCTCTGAACACAGAATGATACAAAAATCCGTATAAAAAGGGCTTCTTCTCTTAATTACCTGAATAAATATAATTTTGATAGTCCATGTAGTCTGCTTTATTCCCGCTTGGTTCTGTAACCTAGAATATTTAGCAAGCTATGGTGAACGTACACAAATAATCTATCTGATGCTTTCCTTCTATGTATACAAAAGACGCTCTTTAATATAAATCAAATTTAACTTTGACTAATAATACAAAACAGCATTCATTCATTAATATGAAGTTTTGGCAAAGGCCTAAAAGGCCGGACCATAAAATTAAATTATTTCTGAAATATTTTTTATGAATATGGACTTTGTTGTCAGGAACATTTTTTAGAAGATTACCTTTTTTAAAGAATATATAAATTTATTTACTTAAAGAGAAATGACTAAACATGTGCACGTCCTTCTTTTTTAGGCACACAACTTACATGCACCTGACATTAGAAGCTGAATGATTACATACATGACTTCAACTAGCTTTCATGCACCAAATAATACGGTCATGTAACTGGTCACTTGCATCATTATCTGCACGAAAGACTAGCATAGACATACAGACAATGCTTTCTTTTATCAAAGCCAATAAATTCTCTCCATATTTCTAATGGATGCCCGTGATGCTAAATTTCTCTAATTTAGTAGTATGATAATCAGAAAGCTATATTTATGCAGTTTGCTCATTCACCAATGCTCTTCATATAAAAAGTTTTGTCATCCACAAAGTTAACATTGTTACGTCATCATAGTCGGCTGTAAAAGACCTAATATCAATATAAATATAGATGTGGAATCAAATGTTCATAAAGGTGTTCAAGACTCTAAGTAGTATAGATAAAAATAGTTACAATCGGCTTTTGACATTTATTGTCGATTCGTAGGTTCCGAATATGGCTTCCATGGAAATACGCTATACCCGGGCCACCTGGTTCTGCACCGGCTCCTCCTATTAGTGAAATACATAAATAAACAATTTGAATCATTACACCCTCTATCAACCAAGAATAAAAACCAAAATCTGATGGATGAGAAAATTAGATTAGACATGGCGTTACCTAATGATAAGTTATTCATTCATGTTGTAAAGATCAGCACTCATACAAAAGTTTATGCTTTTTGGATACCTCTGTAAACATCGGGTATATTTTAGAACTGTTGCAACAATCGACATTCTCTATCCGATTACAAAAATGGCATATATTTTTTTGGCAAATTTGTCAACTCGAAAATCAATCAGTTCATTGGAAATTGGGGATTCAATGTCAACATAAGGCATATCTGTATTTATCGTTTCTGAAAATGTATTTTACAAAGAAAATAAATTGAACAAAATAAAGAGAATTAAAGGACATTTAATTTGTGAATAAGTTAAATGCGATGCAGTGAAGGATATTTTCTACTTCCGACCTAATCTACACATGGGAAGAACTAGTGCCGTAATGCACCTCTCCCCCTATACAAATAAACAAAAACAATTTCTTTGAGTAAGCTTTCTTTATCGTTAGATGGTTAAAATTAAGTAATTCAAAACGCTTAAGCTTGCAGGAGTTTACTGGGACTTCGGTTCCAGGGCCACCACTGGAAATTCTGTCCAACACATCCCTCACCTACTAACCACCACCACCATTTAACTGGAATTGCCTTTTCAAATGCGGGACCCGATTAGGATCATTTTGGATGGGACCCCTGGATATACGCACGGGGACCCCTGTGAAATAAACATTTATAAAAGTTTCATATGATGCTGTACTTAAAATTTTCTTCCATCGCTTTAAAATTACTTTCTCTTTTTAGATATATTTTCAAAGATTACTAAGGCGCGGGGCCCTTGTGAGTGGTCCAATCGGCCAAAGGCCGTCCCTGCCCTTTAATGCGTCTTTATGTTCGTAAAGAATGTCCTTACTTTGATAAACGCATTTGAATAATATGTTCAGAATAAGATAAATATCTGTTTAATTTGGAATTGGTCTCAATCATACAACATCGAGGTTGAAAAAAAAATCCTACATTTTCAAACTGATTTAATGTGTGGTGTGCGTGTGCGTGTGAGCCCGCGTGAGCGCTAGTGCATGAAAAAACCTTCACATCCAAGAATATTTGGCTTTCGTTCAGGTAGAACTATTTTTTTCAATTCACTTATTTTAGAGAATGTATGGAGGTTACTTGTTGATTACATCATCCTAACAGAAAAACTGCAGTTCTTCAAAAGCCTTTGTGCTTATTTGATCAGTTTAGTTTATGCCTTGAGAAATGAAAAGTCGAGGAAAATATATGAATCTTGTGAAAAAGAAAGTCTACCTTACCTTTGGCCTCGACGAGATTACTTTGATATCTTCCCATTTCAAAAAATATGTTGATACGGCCCCCAGATCCACCTCCTCCCATACCACTACCGCTTCCACCATTGCTGTACATGCGTCCAGTCATTGCAAAGTCTTTGCATTTGATGTATATTGAACCACCGGCGCCACCACCAGCGTGGGAACCCTGAGATTACAAAAATGCACTCTTGTAAGTAATCCACTTAAAAAGAGCGTTGCTTGGCATTTCAAAGTAGGAAGTGAACAAACAAAATTCAGCTCATTATCCACAGAGTTGAAGTTTATCTACGAACACCGGCCTTTGAAATTCTATCACAATGAATGGCTATCTTAAAGATGAAGTATATCCTGTCTGCAACAATGAATGTCTGTCTTAAAGATTTAGTATATCTTGTCTGCGACAATGAACGACCGTCTTAAAGATGTAGTATATATTGTCTGCAACAATAAATGGCTGTCTTAAATATTTAGTATATCTTTTCTGCAACAATGAATGACTGTCTTAAAGATTTAGTATATCTTGTCTGCAACAATGAACGACCGTCTTAAATATGTATATCTTGTCTGCAACAATATATGAATGATTGTCTTAAAAATGTAGTATATCTTGTCTGCAACAATGAATGGCTGTCTTAAAGATGCAGTATATCTCATCTGCGACAATATATGATTGTCTTAAAAATGTAGTATATCTTGTCTGCAACAATGAATGACTGTCTTAAAGATTTAGTATATCTTGTCTGCAACAATGAACGACTCTTAAAGATGTAGTATATCTTGTATACAACTATGAATGGCTGTCTTATGATTTAAAATAAACGGCAGAGGGCGGCAGCTCTGACATTCACACTGGGCGACATTTTATCTCCGTACGCTACTGATTCAGTCGTCGACATTTAGCGCTTAAGGCTTCCTCGACTTTTCCAATCCATGGCTTTTTGTCAAAGACAAGGACAATGTATTGGATTGTGATGTAGTAAATTGCAGTAATTAAGTTATTATTGATCTGCAGCTTGATGAATGGATATAGCATCTTAATATTAAGTACGTCTTCAGTCATGCTGAAATTATTATAGATACAACAGCTTACCTTTGAATTTTCTCCATTGACAAGCATGGTTCCTCCGACAACAACGTTCTGTGAACTATATATATAGAGTTTTCCACCACCTCTTCCTCCATTAATACTGTCGGATTTACCGCCTCCAGAGCCCCATGTTCCCTCATTAAAAATGCTGCTATATGGAAGTCTAGCTAGAGTGTATGGCAACGAGGTCCGGCCACGACCTCCTCGTCCTCCATTGCTACCACCACTGGCACCACTAGAATAACTTATCCCAGCACCTATGAGGAAAAATTAAAAAATAATTACTTGACTTTTCTCAAAAACAATATGTAAAATAGTCGTTTTAATTTTCATTTCAATTCATAAGAACATAAAAAAGAAATTGTATTCATACAAAAAAGATTATTTATTTCGCGAGACACTTTTACCATCATTTACGCACACTGAAATAACAATATAGTCGGATAAATCGGCCCCCAAACCTGTCTTGATACCAAAGAACGGTTTACACCTGATTTCACCTGTTCATTAAGTTGTGAAATTTTGCAAACAAATATGTCTATAAACACATTAGTGTACTTATCTAAAACATAGCGGTATTTTTGCATCTCTTGCGACTTTCAGTTATTTGCTCATTGTAAAGTTTGGCTGCTTCTTACATGGAACTCTAGTCGACAAATATTACGCGCTGTTTTATTTTTGTCTTTGCCTAATCACACGTTAAATGAAATAGTCAAGAAATCCACAGGTAGTTTGAATTATTGTCACCTCTTATTTACAATTTAATGAATAGTTGAGATTTGACCCAAATTGTCCCTTCGGTATCAGTACATGTTTGGGAGCTGATTTATTGGTCACGACCAACGTTACTTGTTTGAACAATATACAAACATACGAAAGGTTCTAATTATTGTTCTCAGGCTAGTTGTCTTTGTAATCAACAAACCTTACCGATATTTCCTACGAATAATTATAAAATGCCTACGTAAGATTTATCAAGTCTATAGGTGCACATCAGGATTTCAGCAATAACGACGGAATACATTAATGAAAAATTTTATAAAGTATGCTGTTAAATATATAATTGTCATAACCATATAATGCAGATATTTTGTTTACATTTCCCCGTCAGAGTGATGTAATTGCTTGTATTTTCTTACCTGGACCTCTTTCAGAGAGAAATCCTCCTTCTGAAACATCTATAGTACCCCCAACTGTCACTGAGAGTGTTTGTATTGTCAATGAGCCTGCTTGAAGCCGTCCATTAACGGTTACAGAGGCGTACTCTACGAGAGAACTGGTTGACCCTTCCGAGTGGTTACTGGGTTGCAGTTTGTATGCAACATCAATTATTCCATTTCCTTCTATACCTATTTCCCGGCCAAGCAAGTGTGCTGTAGTTGTAAAATTTACAACGCCACCATTTGTGACATAAAAGTATGTAATTTCTAAAACGTCTGTTGGTTGGGAATTCAATGTACCGCCTATTGTTGCGTTGACCACTTTAAATTTTGCACGTCCTGCAAGCATTTGACCGGTGGAATCAATTATCAGTGTCTTTGCTGTAAAGTTGGACATATCTGTCCATGGACCTAATGGATGCCGTGATTGAGACTCAAAAATGACAGTACCTTTTTGTTTTATGTGAAAATATGCATTGTCCTGCGTTTGATGGGACTGAATTGATATTGGAGTAATTGAATCGAATGTTCCCTCGGTACTGAGATAGTCACAGCGGAATTCTAAAAAGGGCTCAAATTTTAGTACTCCCCTGGGACCAATGGTCAATGAGTCCCATCCGGCGTCTGGTGTCCAGTGGTTCTGCATCTTTCCAGCAAAAAAATACCCATCAACATTCACAATGTGTGCAGCCACAGTGGAGATACCCGACCATACACGTGTGTTCTGAGACGGCTGATCCAAGGTCAGTCTGCCAGCCGATTCAACATGAAGCACCTGTATTTTATGCTTGCTTTTGCCTCTTAAGATGATTGAAGTTTTCGACACCATCGTTCCATTAACATAAAGGTCGTGGACGAGAAAGTCAGAAATCGATGAGAATGTTAGATTTCCATAACTGCCAATCGAAAGGCGATCAAAACCTTTGTATACGTCTACTACCTTTGCATCTAATTTTCCATTTACTATCAGATATCGAGCACGGATGGTGCTAAAGGATGCGCTTGAATTGATCAGTCCAGTATATCTTAGGGGACTGGCAAGACTATTTAAACGTAATTCACCATATGGTGAATGAATCAAAATTACTTCTATTTCTCCGTCCGTATCATTCATGGACTGAAATTCGACGAGATTGTAGATTTCCATAAGGCCTCCGACAATGAGCGAGTTCGTCAAAACTGGAGTGTCGGCGTAGAATGCAAATTTGCCGTTGGCTCCTATCTCTAGTTGTCCAACTCCAGCGCCAAATCGAAGATACCCTGGTTTGAAAGTGCTATTTATTAGTACACTGACACACTCGATAGTGATGGTGGGTGACCCTGGCCAAACCAAAGATCCGCTGAGATGAAACTTCAGGCATGGATTGATAATGGATATATGTTTCCCCAGAGAAACATTGCCCCTAATGTCAATCGACTCTCCAATATATTCTTCAGAGGATATTGGATTGAAAGACACCAAGCCTTGTGGTCCCACGAAGAACTCCTCAATGCATATGCTGTTCGAGTTTGTTGTATCATTAGAGCACAGAATGTCTACCAAGTCTGCTTTAAATTGTCCCAAGCACTCAAACTTTCTCGTCTGGAGTGGAAAATGTCCAGATCCGAAAACTGTCATTACGCCGTATGGATTAATTTTCAAATGGCTTGTGGTAAAGTTTTGAATGACGAGAGTGAGATTTCCGGATATAGTCAGTCTGACTAACCCATTAAATTGCAACGTTCCATCAACGAAAAGCCATTTTGAAACATGAACATCGGAATCGGCTGCCAGCGACAAAATTCCAGATTGATATACATAGCAATTGGCATCAAGCGTGCGTCCTATTGTAAAACTTACTCCAGGTAGCCCATGCACAACGGTTGTAACATCGCCAACAACTTCAGAGACCGATATGTTTGTGGCTATGACCAGGTGCGCTCCATTACGTAGGATTATTTCATCAAGGTCGAGACTGCTTGTCAATATCCAAGCGGCAGCACCTACATGTATTAAGACACTCTTTATAATTGAAAACACTATCAAATGCAAGATGGTTTTAGAAACGATAACAGGTTTACCAACGTATCGATGATTTTCATCTTCAAGGAACCCTAAACATTTAAGCATCTAATCATACGATGGTAATACTTATTTTAAGACCGTGAGACCGACACTTGTTTATTATCCTCTTACCTGGAAATTATAGAATATCGATGAGTATAGAATATAGTATGATATTTATGTGATAGCTCATAAACAGTAGCTTGAACTTATATTGCAAGTGTTTAGTGAAATCTTTCCTCTAAACTCGTAAAATTACATCTGTCAGGTAAGCCAATGTTCTTAGTCAAACAATTATGTTATATAAGCTAGCAAGTCTGTTGTGTAAGACAATGTTTATAGCAAAAAAGTATGTTATAAAAGACAACGTTAATAGCAAACAAATATGTTATACAAGACAAGATTAGTAGTGAACAGGTCAGTCGTGTAAGACAAGGTTAATGGCAAACAAGTCTGTTGTGTAAGACAAAGTTAACAGGCAAACAAGTCCGATGTGTAAAACAAGGTTAACAGCAAACAAGTCCGATGTGTAAAACAAGGTTAACAGCAAACAAGTCCGATGTGTAAAACAAGGTTAACAGCAAACAAGTCCGATGTGTAAAACAAGGTTAACAGCAAACAAGTCCGATGTGTAAGATAATATTCATAACAAGCAACTCTTTTTGTTTTCAATTGTATAATATGACGTATTTATCATTGGTGTATTGTGTCCTATTGTAGATGCTTGTTTGTCATACTTGCATTTTCGATTGTCCTACTGTATACTGTTTGGCATACTTGCATTTTCGATTGTCCTACTGTATACTGTTTGGCATACTACGTGCTTTCGATTGTCCTACTGTATACTGTTTGGCATACTACGTGCTTTCGATTGTTCTACTGTATACTGTTGTTTGGCAGACAGGCTGAATGAAATTTCTTTTCAATGATTTCGTGTGTGCAACTTAAATGCAACTCACCCTGAGACTGAATATCAAATTTGGAGCAATTTGACGCCATGACAACATGGGGATTCTTTCCAAGATTATCGACAATCAGCCTTCCGACACCAACCCCCATTTCTCCGTAGAACACTGTACCAGGACCGCCCGCACCACCTGAAAACAAGCAAAAACCCTAGTGTAATGGAATATTAACCACTGATAATATCTGCATTGATGTATTTGGCGCACACGAACACTTCTATTGTAATTATTTTAACCGCACTTAAGAATTCTCCAATGCCCACATTTTATATAATTTTGGGAAATCTGGTTGTTTTGTGAACCAAGTGCTTCCAGTTTTGTTTAAAACAGCACGAAACAAAATGCATTTAAAAAACTTAATTTGCCTACATCAGTTTGTTTCTGCGTAACAGTGCTAGAGTTTTCTGGGTTTGACAGACAAAGCTACGGACTTTCTAAGGCAAATTAAGATGCCCCGCCCAAAATAGTTGGGAAAGGCTATACTAAATCTAGATGAGTAACAATTATCTCACTCATCATAAATTAACATTAAAACACAGCTTCTTTGACAACGAATACAAATGCTTCGTATATATTAATCATTAAACAATTAAAATAATCATTGATTAGTTTTTAAATAATTCTGACATGATCCTTCGTGTGATACGATTCGTGTCGACTTTTCTTTAGATCTTAAAAATACTTGTAATATGTACTCCGCTCTGCGTATCATTATCACCTTTCAGTATACGTATAGATCAGAAACAAAACAAGCGAATTTTCCTGATTTTTCCAGAAATTCACACTGATCAAAACAACCGATAGATGCATATTTCCTAATATTATACATGGAAGAAAATATACTATATTCTAGTGTTTACCATAACCCACTCAAAGCTATTGAACTATTTATATTAACACTTCAACACAATACACTCAAAATAGCTCTAGGACCATAAATGTTTCTGCCAAATGGCAGATAGAGACACACTGAGATTTCTGGATTAGCCTATAATGTGGGTGAGAAAAAAAAATCAATCTTTGATTTTATCCAAAATCAAAATGTAGAAAAACTATTCAAATTTGACTGCTTGGCAACTTTACAGCAGTTTTGTTGACAGGTGAGTTAGTTAAACACAAATTCACGATATTCATTGATCTCGAGTGATCTTTATTTATATAAATCATGTATTATCGTTGATAATATAAAATTGGTTTGCTCAGCAATTTGCAAAACCACTTTTTCATAAGTGATTTATTGACAAAACAGCATCCAATCTTACTGAAAAATTTAAGCAATAAGCGTTAGACATTCTTCCTCTCGTTAAAGTGTATTTGCTATAAAATAAAAAATTAGAGGGGAGGGCTAAAATAAATGGGTTATTTAATCCTTTACAGATAAACCATGATGATAATATTTGGAGCGTACGACAATTAATGTCATACTAGATTGGAGATGAACTTTGATTTTGGGTACATTTAATTTAATTCATAACTACTTAGTTGTTTGTTGAGCGAAGTGAATTAAAATTTATCACGGGACAGCGATATTACTTCGCATTAACTCATTTGCTAATTTACTGGTAGAATATCACGTCATGACGTCATATTAACCCTGCCACCAGGAGACATCTGGGTCATCTGACTGGTTTGTATCACGGTAAAACCATCCTGGCTAAACTAAAGTTGGACTGTATATTTTCTAATCAATGGCTTCTGAGATATGCATTTAATAAAAGATATTCTTTGTAAGTCTAGACATTGCAAACAGCCATCGATCTTTGTAATCTAGGTGTAATCATTTTCCTTTTCAGTGAGTTATCACACATCTTATAAGTTAGATCATAGGTACTCGGCGCGATTCTGATGTTCAAAAAAGCAATAATCTGAAGGGGAAAGAAATCATACCGAGTGGTAAAAATTACCTCAGATTACCCCTCATGACCCGCTATAACGTCCCCTATCATAATATAAAATAGACAAGAAAAGTAACTTTCGTAAACTTCGTTCCATGCTTGATCCTCGATTTCCTTTTGCTATTTCCTTCTTTTAAAGCACAGGATCATAAGCTATGGCTTGATTTGCTCCAGAGATATTTTTCTGTTCATCAAGCCATTCTTCACTTATCTGAATTGCACCAAAATGCAGCTACGGACTAAAAAAACGTACGAATTAGGCGAATTTTGTCTGCCGAGACAAAGTTGTGATCCAGTAAGTGATCCAGTAAATGTATAAAATGCAAACTAAGATTGTCTGCAGAATTTTGCAGCTTTTAATTAATAGACGATATTTTTACCAGCCATTATCATTATGTGGGGCTGATTTAGCGGCCTACATTTCAAAATCCTTAAGATTTATTAGAAAATAATGTTTTCGTCATTTAAAATTTATACGTGTATATTTATTCTCATTTAGATCGAAACCCGTAGAATAACAATCAATTGTGGGCTTTTAAAATTGATCCGCTTATGTTCATTTTCACGATAGTCATATTAAATGCTTCATTATTGTTCATGTTTTGTTAGGCACTATCTCAAAAAACGTTCAATTTTGAGCTTATGTGTTTTATTTAATTAAATCTAGACATAGTTGTGCATATTTGACATTGATATATCTACCGAAGCAACATCTTGTGTATTATATAACTTGTAGATGTCTCAAATAAAGTATCACTCTCTTCTTGTTTGTCATTTGGGTCTAACAGCATCTCAGTAAACACCAGCGTGAGGCTCTCTTGAGGTCGATGTTTCCCCTATTTTTCAAGTACCTCAGAAGAGCAGTCGTTGTCAATTGAAAGGTTTTTAAATGTGCAAATATCACAAATAATTTTCTTCCAATCAGCTAGATGATGACCACACGTTCACGGGAAAGATATTAAAGAATACCTTGACTGACCATAGACGTATAGTACTAAAAAAATGCTGACTGCTTACCTTACTTTGAACTATACTTGCTAAAGCTTTATTTATGCTAATATTTAGAACGTATTTAAAATGAATATGGAACTTACTAAAAATGGTATAGAAAATTAGAAATAGAATAAGATAGAAATGTAGAACTTACTCAAACTGGGTAGGTTATAATTTGATTTGCAAATTTTATGCGCACAATCCTTATTGTTTCAAATATTAATATTGAACCAATAAATAAATTATGTAAACATGTATGTAGATAATTAATTCGAAATAGCTTACTGGTGAATTCGAATATGAGGAAATGGTGCAGCACGTGCACATGGTGCTCACTGTTGAGAGCGCAGGTTGTGCACGTGCGTCATGAACTAAATGAATCTGAAATTAATTGAGCAGCTTATGCTATTGCATTTAGATGAGTATTAAAACTAAAACCTCTTTTGTTAATAAAAATAATATGTGAATTATTATTACTACGATAAATATTACTGAAATATATCGAATTATATCAAATCTGAGTGGCGTAAGTACCCTATTTAAAAATTATAAAATCAAAATTTTAAAAATAAAACACAAAGCACATACACTTGGATAAAATACAAATACACATAAAAATTATTGAACTTTAGAACTAGGGGTCCCTCAGATGATAATTCTGAGAGGAACCATACCAATAAACTAAAGGATTATTTTATTTGTGCATGGCTGTCTTTTTTCTAGTCTTCTTGGTTTAAACCTCTTGGTTTCAGTTTCCTAAGGCGACGTATCAAGTAATACTCCATTTCTTTAATGGTTTCGGGAACTCTAGTTGGGGTTGTGAGCATCTGCTATAAATGTTATATCGCAGAAAGTGTGGACAGGAGAGAAGTGTTCTGCGACCGGGCATCTGTACAGCTTCCTTTTTATCCAATCAGATCAAGGAAGGTTGATGCTTTTGTGTAGCTTTTTTATTTCCCCAATACACTGAAGGATACATATCTTACATGTGATGAGATAAATTACATTCTGTTTTGCACGTTTGTTTGGACCAGGTATTTGTAGGGTTTTTTTATAGTCACTGCGCTAGAAAATGTCCTGGTCTCTATCATATGTTGACAGGTTTTGAAACTTTTATCACCACAGGGATCCAGATCGACTAGCTTAGTAATTGGCGTTAACTTGGCCCTGACTAAATATTAGTGCAAAAGGTTAGGTTACTACAATATTTCGAGCTAATTGAGCTCTTCGTCGGATGAAGAAACAATTTACATCTACCAAGCATATGTAGAGGGAAAACCTGGCTACTGCATGTTCGAATGATAAAAAGAATTTATAAGTATGTGTTAAATAATGAAAAAAAAAGTAAACAACTGAACATACGGTCGTAACATATTGTTTTATGTAACCTGGCATGTGAAAATTCTCCACTGGTTTTATTATTATTATTATTATTATTATTATTATTATTATTATTATTATTATTATTATTATTATTATTATTATTGGACATGATGATGATGATGATATTATTATTATTATTATTATTATTATTATTATTATTATTATTATTATTATTATTATTATTATTATTATTATTATTATTATTATATCTTTCTTGCACTTTCGCTTGTAAGGTAACAACATTATATATTTGTTGCTCGTAAAGAAAATTATGTCCGGATGTAAAGACTAGATAGAAGTAGAAGGTTTATTGCAATAAAGGTTGTTGTCTTGCGGTCTTAAAGTTATAATAGAAATGTAAGTTGTGGCCAGTTAGAAACTTGATTTTCGCCCACCGCTACTTACCAATAAAATTTAAATTCATGGTAATGAACAGGTCTAAAAGCCAATTGATACCGTGATATTTGACGTTGGAATGTTTATATGTATTTTACAATGTAAATTATCTATGCGTGTAATCACAATGCGTACTTGTCCAATGAAACAGTGTGAATTTATTCGTTTCGTAACAAAAGGTAAATAGAGTGCTTTCCATTTAGACAATGATGGCTTAGAAGAATCAGTCTGAAATAAGAATACCATTTGTGGTAAGCCTGCCAGGCACAGTATACCAGTATACCACGTAGTACATGCTATCTCTGATAGTTTGTAATGTATCCCCTGACACTTTGTAACGTACAACTTGAAAATTGTAACGTACCCCATGACACTTTGTAACGTATACCTTAATAGTTTGTAATGTACCCCTCTTGACTTTTTGCAAGGTAAATGACATACGCTAGTTTGGAACAGTTCAAAAACACCTTATTTGCCTAATTTATAAATATAACAGCCTTCCTTTTATTGGATACGTTTTAAGAATAGAAAGAAATGTTAATATTGTTTTTTTTAATAATAATAATAATAATAATAATAATAATAATAATAATAATAATAATAATAATAATAATAATAATAATAATAATAATAATAATAATAATAATAATAATGTGCCTTTGGTACAATCTTTGGGGACAAAATTGAACAAGTCTTACCTGTGGAAACAGAACTGCAATCTCCAGTCGGAGGACTTTGCCCACTATCTGGAGAGAAAAGTAAGTGAAAAATATTCACAGATATTAAAAAGAATTGTAAACCATTTATTTTTTTCTAAATTACCATCAAAATCCTCAATTTTTTGTATGATGCATATTTCCTTCAAATATGAAAGAGAAGAATTGGAGAAAATAAAGCATAAACTAGTATTGAAAATTTTTCATTTATATATTTTTAATTCTTGCTCAGCACATCTGCCCGCATTTTTTTACTGATGAAAATGTATTTTTACACGATTCAAGATGAGAAATGTGTGGCTTTAGTACCAAATAACGTTATAACAAGACGAAATGGCAAAATGTTAATGAAAGCATGCAAAACTAACAGCTTACAAGAATTGTAGCCATAGAACCGGATGGCCATACTGGCTATTGAGCCAGTATAGTTGGCAGGGATGACTCTCAGTCGGGAAGTGTAAACAGGCCTTGGAAAATTCCTCCTCACAATGCCGTTGTTATTTATGTTTCCAAGAAATGTTCCAGCCGCTTTGGTCTACAATCAATAAATCTACAATCAATCAATAAACTAACCAAAATATATAAGCAAAAAATACAAGTAAGCGATATATATATATATATATATATATATATATATATATATATATATATATATATATATATATATATATATATATATATATATATATATATATATATATATATATGTGTGTGTGTATGCGTGTATACATACATACATACATACATACATACATACATACATACATACATACATACATACATACATACATACATACATACATACATACATACATACATACATACATACATACACACACACATACACACATACATACATACATACATACATACATACATACATACATACATACATACATACATACATACATATACTCACAGGTTAACGAAATCAGGTGCATGCATTTAAGGCATTCGGGAACTCTTTTGATAGGAGAGATCAAATGGGAGTTCGCTTCGATTGTTATGGACTGGTTGATTTTTAAGAGTGCGTTCAACTTATTAGTGTCTACATCATATCGAGGAAAACGGAATAATTTGCTTTTCCTACGGACACACAGAAACTACCAACATTGTCTGGTTTGTTCGAGATGACAAGTCCGACGCTCTTCTATCTGTGTTAGTACAGCTATTGCTTGATATATAAATTGGACCATGTACATACCAACCACTTTTTCAACAAAATAAAAATACTGCAAATAGTAAATCCATTAACATAAAGGTGATGGAAATCAAATAGTGAAATTGGTCTAGTCTGGCTTCAAGAGAAATTGAATGAATTTATGTTCATACAGGTAAAGCACATCGTAAATACGAGACAATATTTGAAAGAAATTGGATATAATCGAACCAAATATCGGTGGTATATATTCCTAACACGCTTGATGTAGGGGACATAACTTTTCCGAGAAAAGCTACGTTATAGCATGACTATTTTGGTCCGTAGATCAAATGCTGCACATGAGAAGATCAACAAGATACTGTAACCGGATTCACCGTTTGCATCATTTTATTTCTACGGCAAAGCCGAATTGTTATGACGTTCTTTTTATGTTCATCGCAAGTCAAGGAGGTAATATTAATCTACGCTCCTTAATCACCCGTGGCCGCCTTTGCTGAGATTTCCTGGCTTCTGATGAATATCCATAAACTTTTAAACCAATCACTGTGACCCACCATGACCTTTCACGCTGTTTGAATGAGCCAATCTATTTATTTTACTCTTGCAAACGCAGTCATTTATCGATCGATAAAATGGGCACCTTTGTTAATGTGCATTTTAAATTATTACATTGAATGTTGTATATTATTGTTTAAGATGTATATTTTTAATGCTCACTCATGATAAACAAGGAAATTTCAGCAAAAGTAGCCACGGTTGATAATGGAGCGTAGCGAATATTAATTAGCCTGTGACTTGCAACAAAGTATGCTTATTTGTCCACATAAAACTGAAAAAATATATACATAATAAATGGAAGGTAATGGGGTGATAGTGGCAGATAGCGTGCTCCATGTCTGAAATTCTGGTACCCCTTACCCTTTTTTAAAATGTCCTGGATCTCAGCGTGTAATAAGTCAGCGTGTAATGTTTACAATAAAAATAAATTATAATCACTTCCTTCCGTTTAGAAATGTTTTGTTGTAATTTTATTATGAAAAACAGATAGGGATTATCTAGATATGAAGTGTGCGTGTTAACGTCAAAGTACAAATGTCCAAAGTGAATAAATTTCTCACAAAATTAACAGAGATGCTTTTTTGAATGCATATGCATTCTTCCCTGAATCACGTATACAGATCTTAGCTGTGTGAGCTTCTATGAAACGAGACCCTGAGATAAAAATGACCAGACCAAGTTATATGTTCATAGTTCAAACGCCTATTGTTATGTGCATCTATAGTGTGTGTTTCATTTTTTGTCCATGATTGTAGATTGTAAGTGTCATATTGTATTCAGCATATTGCATAGCTAATTGTTGTCTGTGATCGTAAATTATATTTTAAGATAATTATCACTAATAGGTAAACCAGTTTTACTTGGAGTTAAGTTCAGTACATTGATTTTCCCCTCGGAAATTCGTGGTCTACCTGATATTTCTCAGGTCAATTTGCTAAAATATAAGTAACAGTCTTGACCTTGTGTACAGCTTAGAAGTCCTGGAAATGAACTGTCGACCCCCATCATCGTCCTCTTATTGTATCTTAGGTTTTTACATTAAGGTTGTTTACGTCAGAATTATTCATTTCTATCTTAAGACCTTTATCGGTTTTTAGTTGCGTTCAGTATAATTTTAAATTATTTGAGTTACCAAGTGCTTATTGATACATTTGAACGTAATCACTATTTTGGGGATTATTACGAATTCAGTTAAAGACATTCTGAACTATATCAATGAGATCCATCAAGGCTGTTAGCACATAAACACCTTCATGGCTAATGGTACATCAGCACATTCAAGATTGGAATTCATTTGGAACACCACTGGAATTCATTCGGAGCACTTTACTTTTGGACTTGTGAAAGAACTTTTAGGACTATTTTGGGATTTAATTAACAAACCAATGATTATTTTATAATTTTTCACTTTGTTATTCTATCGTTTTATAAATTGTCACTTTGTATTCTAAGGAATTAAATTATTTGTTGAGTTTTACTAAACTTGTTGGTTTTCACTCATTTATTGTACTTAGTTTAAGACCATATAGACACAACACTTTATCTTTGCTCCCATATATTCTGTTGGATTTAAAGTTTTTATTTGGTCGTATTGTTATAAACATGCATTTAACATACGCATACCGATTTCAGATTGGATAATTCGTTGTCCGTAAACATGGTGAAGGAGTCGAGTCAGAGCTATGATTTTGATTGCCATATCTTTTTAGTTTTATGCAGTGGGGCCTAGAAATTAGAGTAATCAAGGGAAACAATTCAAATCCGTTATTAAAGTGAATTATAAGCAATAATTATTTATACAGCAAATTATTATTATTATTATTATTATTATTATTATTATTATTATTATTATTATTATTATTATTATTATTATTATTATTATTATTATTAAATATGAATAATCATTCTAGTCCCAGCAATATTACCGTGAATTCATTATTCTCAATGGAGTCTTCGTTTTTCATTATTTTTTAGTTGTTCTAAAGCCCCACACATAAATACTCGAAGAACGATAATCATCGCGTATAATTATGGCGTTTTTCCCTAATCTAATAAAGTCTGAAAAAAATAATTTTTTCCATAACCACGAAAATTTATACAGACGAAAATAAATTACGTCACAGTAACTGACAATTGCAATTATTATCTCAGCTCCGATTCATAATGCCTTCTAGTGTCATTCGGATTATCGTATCGTTAAGGTATAACGTATTTTCAACGTGTACTCAGATCTGCCATAGGCCGGCTAATCATTGTCTTCGCTGATTGCAATAAGAAGAGAGTGTATTTATGACAACATATTTCACTGTCTTGTAAGCTTATTTAAATTACCCAAGCATTTGTGGTGGTGTTGTAATACTCAATGGTGTAGCTTGTTACATAATACGACCCACTTGGATCTCCTCGTGTCTCTATGGCCGTCACATACAGGTTGTTGTTCAGGCGCGCTTCAAGCCATGGAAATTTGTCTGTGGTACTGGAACGCCAAGATCTGGTGGTGCTGTAGTCTAAATTACCGTAGGTTGCACTAAAACTGGTGTTATAGGAACTGCTGGAAAACATGCTCAAAATGCCCAGTTGTGATTCAGATGATCCTAAGTAATAATATAATATAATATAATATAATATAATATAATATAATATAATATAATATAATATAATATAATATAATATAATATAATATAATATAATGTTAACAGAGTGATTACCTGACCGATCTGCACGTGTTCCCTAAAAGCTCATATCATTCAAATACAAATGTAATACAAGGGGCCCCGAGTGGTCTACAGCGCTGTCCGTTACGGATCACTGCCATCTCACCTCTGTCTGCGTGGGTTCGAGTCTAGGATTCGGCGAATGTAAATATGTGAGAAAGCTTGCCAGTAGCTTCTCGTGGGTCGGTGGTTCTTTCCGGTGATTTCCCGGTTTCTTCCTCCACCATTAATACTGGCCGCCATGAATAGCCTATCGTGTGCTGAAAATGGCGTTAAGCCCAACAACAACAACAAATGTAATACAAATTTTATACTAATGTAATATCACCATATTCCCAATGTAGTAGCTCGGTTTTGAATAAATACAATGCATGTTAGAACTAAACTTCAATTTATTAGGAAAAGAACAAAAATCAAAGTTTGCCTTTATCGGGCTGTTTTTCTACCTAAAAATAAATGGAAGGTTGTTTACATTACATGATTAATACGACAGGTTTTTTTTGCCAAGGTAGTGATTACCTAATTACATTAATGGTTAATATGATCACTTATGGGCCAGATATCTGACAAAAATAATTTGATGAACAAGACTGCACACTGGCAATGGTAAAAGAAAAAACTTCCTGAACTACTTACGGTATACTTTATATTAGTGGCCGACCATATGTTCTCAATTATAAGTCAAGTCTAACCGCAAAAAACATAAACCTTGATCTGTATAATGCGCTACCAGATCAGGTTCTCTGTTCTATACTTATTACTCTTAACAATTTGCATATGCCCATATTTGCCAACGTATATTGAGACGTCAAATCTGGGTTTATGCAGTTTACAGTTAGATCTAATATACAAGTGAATACGGACGGGATATGAAACGACCAGCATTTTTGGTTATTATATTCCTGCCAAGATAGGATTTATCCAAAAACTATTTTAAAGCAATATTGGATAATGAAATTTAAATGAGTTCTCGAGTAATAGGTAATATGGAGGACGCAGTACAGAAATGAATAAATCTTCCTTGCAACGATTTGCTTTTTTTTAGTCGGCTAGCTTTGAAATGCAAAAATTGTGTATCGGACAGCAACTAGCAATGAATGAAAGTGAAGAAAAAATTGTTTAGAAAACAAGCTTGTGTATGACGTTATAGTTTATTAACACCATTTATTTTTTTTAAAAAAAATACCACCACGGATTACCCAAGTCAAAGTTCAATTACAACGGCATGTAGTTCGTTTTCATTTTCCTGTTTCACTTTTGCCGTGTTGCTAACTATAGTACAGAGGTCGAGTAGGCATTCAACATCGATTAATTCAGTAATGAGTGTCATTTTTAAAAATTTTATTTGACAAAGCTTTAAATGACAACTTTTTACTTTATTTTGATCCTCATATGCCTATGTTCCTTTCCAAAGTCATTAATTACACTCCACGCGAAATAATTTTGGAAATTATCATCATAAACAAATTCGTATGTCCTTATAACCAACTATATTGTGACTATTAGACCCGACGCGCGCGCGCGTGTGTGTGTGTGTGTGTGTGTGTGTGTGTGTGTGTGTAATTTGGATTTTTAATGTAGCTTAAACAATTTTTCAGTCATATCGCTACGACGTCTGCAGTGTGGCAATTTAGAGTGATGTCTAGCACTGGGGCATCATGCCGCAAACATGTAGCATGTTGTCCCACCCAGTCACGTTATCCTGACACCAGGCCGACCAGTCCTAACACTAACTTCTTTATGCTGAGCGCCAAGCGAGACAGCTGTTAGTACCATCTTTTATGTCTTTGGTATGACTTGGCCGGGGATCGAACCTACGACCTCCCGCATCCGAGGTGGACGCTTCAATCACTAGGCCACTTGAGCGTTCCGACCTGACGTACTCTTTTTTTTCGATTTAGTTTAGTACATGACCACCATTTTAAACGTCCACAGCCATCGATAATTTTCGTCTGCAAGTTTCTTGCTAACAGTTAAGGTGCTTATCGTTCAATAATCAGTATTGAATAAAATTTGTTTAAGCAAAATTATTATTATATTTTGAAACAACAATTTATATTTAATTAATGTAGTATGTTTATATAATGAACTTTAATTGCTGTTACTTCTAAGTTTAGTCAGATTTGAAGGGTACTGGGTGGCTGAGTGGTCTAAGACGCTCGCTTTTACAGATCACTGACATCGTACCTCTGTCCGCGTGTCGAATGTGGATATGTGAGAAAGCTTGCCAGTAGCTGCTCGTGGGTCGGTGGTTCTTTCCGGTGATTTCCCGGTTTCTTCCTCCACCATTAATACTGGCCGTCATGAATAGCCTATCGTGTGCTGAAAAATGGCGTTAAGCCCAACAACAACAACAACAACAACTGTCTGCGTGTTCTCGAGTCAGGGGCTCAGCTAATGTGGGTATATGAGAAAGCATGCTAGTAGCTTCCCGTGGGTCGGTGGTTCTTTTCGGGTTTTCCACGGTTCTTCTTCTATTAAATATATACTGTCTGCCATGTATAGCCTATCATGTGCTGAAAATGGCATTAAACCTATAACAGCAACAACAAATTCGATACTTAATCATTACAAGTCCACACTCAACTGCCCACGTCTTTGGTGGTATATCTCTGTTGCGCAAGGGAATTGCATCCTCTGATTAAATCTTGAATAATATTTTTCAAGGCCAATTTGGACTTTTATCTAACATGAAGTCGACCGTTCATCCATAATTTTAACGTGAATAGTATTTTTTGCCAAAAGATTGCATTGCCAAGTAAGCACTTAAAGCAAATTGTAAATTTCAATTCATTTGCCTCTTGAGGTTCTGACTTCCCCGCTTGATCCTCGTCAGATAACTAGATTTAATGCCAATTTGAACTCTTATCTAACATGACTTTAATGTGAATAGTATTTATTTATAATCAAATACCTCGAAATATTTGTTTATTTGTTTTTTTGGTTGGTTTTAATGTTGACACTATTTCTTTAATGTATATTATACAAAAGATACCGACAATTTATCTTATAAACTCAAGACGGTTTAGATATCTGCTGACGCTGCCTTTGCCGAAACTAGAGAACCTAATGAAAAATAGCGACTTCACTTGGCGGCCACTTAACCTTGAGTCCGAGATGCCACTAAACGAATGCAACTCTCAAGGTCTCAGCATAAGTGTGTGTGTGTGTGTGTGTGTGTGTGTGTGTGTGTGTGTGTGTGTGATTTGGAATTTTAACCTAGCTTTAACAATTTTTCAGTCATATCCCTAATATGCCTCCAGTGTTGCAGTTTATAGTGATGTCAAGCATTGGGACATCATGCCACAGACATGTAGCATGAGTTGCAAAAACTAGAGAACCTGCTGGAAAACAACGACTTCACTCTTCACTTGGCGGCCACTTAATCTTGAGTCCGAGATACCACTAAATGAATGTAACTCTCAAGGTCTCAGCATAAGTGCGTGTGTGTGGTTGTGTGTGTGTGTGTGTGTGTGTGTGTGTGTGTGTGTGTGTGATTTGGAATTTTAACGTAGCTTTAACAATTTTTGAGTCATATCCTACTATGTCTGCAATGTGACAGATTATATTGATGTCTAGCACTGGGACATCATGCCGCAGACAAGTAGTATGATGTCCCACACAGCCACATTATCCAGACACCATGCCGACCAGTCCTAACACTAACCTCTTAAATCCGAGCGCCAAGCGAGGCAGCTGTTAGTCCCATTTTTATGTCTTTGGTATGACTCGGCCTGGGATCGAACCATGACCCCAAGCAACCGAGGCGGACGCACTATCCAATGGGCCACCTGAGCAGTCTCAACGACGATAAATGATATGGATCAAGAAAGATATTATTATTATTATTATTATTATTATTATTATTATTATTATTATTATTATTATTATTATTATTATTAGTCACCGTATGCTTATTATCTATATGTCTATCGATTCGAACAAAATGAACTTTTCCATGTGAGTGAAACACAGAATTGACAAAATCGAAACTAAAGCATTTGTTTGACTTCGACTAGTCGATCTGTCTGCTCTATGTATGTGTGTGCGTGCGTGCGCATGTATGTATGTATGTATGTATGTATGTATGGATGGATGGATGGATGGATGGATGGATGGATGGATGGATGGATGGATGGATGGATGGATGGATGGATGGATGGATGGATGGATGCATGCATGCTATGTATGTATGTATGTATGTATGTATGTATGTATGTATGTATGTATGTATGTATGTATGTATGTATGTATGTATGTATGTATGTATGTATGAATGAATGAATGAATGAATGAATGAATGAATGAATGATGTTAGACGATTGGTCGGCATTGTATTAATCTTTCCATACAAAAACTGAGATAGCACATCTAACTTACATGTGCACATACTTGCGTTGAACCTTGATTTTTGCATGTGATCATGTGATAATGAGACGATAGTTTTTATTTTTCAAGATATGTTTACACACACGCACACACAGACACACACTATATATATATATATATATATATATATATATATATATATATATATATATATATATATATATATATATATATATATATATATAATTTGTGTGCAGGGATGTTTACGCATGTATATATGATAGGTCGTCTAGGATTTGTATTTCCTGTTCCCATTTTAATCCTATTGTAAGTGACCTGACCTTTAGTTCGTACTTCAAAGGATAGGTCACTGAATGCATCCGATACCTTGTATTAGCAAGGGGCAGAGGATGAGATAAAGATAACATAAGTCGTAGGATGTCGTCTGATAGAAATACTATTGTTTGATATAATGCAAGAATAGACATTTGTTAAGTTGAATATGAAGTGTTTTGAACCAATAAACCTCATATTGACCAGAATGATTGGTTATAGGTTACATAAAACATTGTTTTCATCGAAAAGACGTCTATTATTTATTATTGTATTATATGATTTAGAGGTCAAAAATTCAAAGTATTTTTTAGGACTGCATAGGTGCCATTTAATCTACCCAACGAGAAGAATTTACGGTTATGACATCACTTAAAATTAATGTTCTGATATAGCTTCTCGGACACGTGCAACATTTCAGAGAACTGCAGACAGGAGATAGCAATATTGTTAAACAAAGGATATGCCCAAAAAGATCATCGTCCATGAATTATGTATAATATGTATAATTATGTATATCTATAATAAATATTTAAATACAAAAATCATCAAGAGAAATTGAGAATGGCGACAAACCATAACGAATGTCGAAAAGCAAAATTTACAACTTAAGGTGGAATAGTTAGATAATGTTGGGCTATTTCTTTAAATATATTTTTTCTTAGTAAACATCTTCAAATTTTTTCATTAATGGCTACATTTTTGGTTTCTTGATTACGGTTTTGTTTTTTGGTACGATTTGTAAGAGTAATAGTACATGACAGAAAAGCTTCTCAAAATGGCCGTTAACACCACAATAATGCTGATTTTAAAACTTCCTCGGCAAATTTGTTTAAAGAATGAAGCTGGATGGATGCCAAAAAGTAAATAATTACAATATTGGTGTGACAATTTATCAAATCATCAACGTGAGTATCTGACTTCTCTTTTAAAACTTATTATGTAATGTCTTATCGTTCTTTTTTACTGTGAAAAATAACTAATAATTTATCTGGCACAACCACTGCAGGAAAATCAGTTTCTTCCTATACAAAGACTCTTTTAAACTTTTTTGATATTCGTATTTCTAATTTCCAGTCTTCATTACAACTGTTAGACGTTGCATTGATCGGAGTAATCCATGTTGAAATATATTATTATTATCATTATTATTATTATTATTATTATTATTATTATTATTATTATTATTATTATTATTATTATTATTATTATTATTATTGTTGTTGTTGTTGTTGTTATTATTATTATTATTATTATTATTATTATTATTATTATTATTATTATTATTATTACACTGCATAATATCTGATAATATGAGAGATATCCTGCGTAATGTAGATTTCTCTCTGTCCATGTGTATGCCTGTGGAAAAATATGCATGTGTCATTAGATATTACCATCACCAACAACCTCTCATTCGACTCCGAGCTCAACAAGCGGATTGGAAAGACGTCAACAACTCTCTCTAGATTGTCGCAGAGAGTGTGGAACAACAGAATGCTGACACTGAACACTAATATCTCCGTGTACCGTGCCTTCGTGATTAGCACTCTCCTGTACGCCAGCGAAACTTGGACCCTGTATGCCTCTCAGGTGAAAAACTGAGTGCCTTTCGCATGCGTTGTCTCCCTCGCATACTCGGGATCACCTGGAGCGATCGTGTGACAAACAACTAGGTGTTTAAACATGCCGAAATTCTCAGCATGGTCACACTCCGCCAACGTTGCATCAGATGGCGGGGCCATGTGCGTCGAATGGATGACGGACGGATCCCCTAAGACCTTCTCTACTCTAATCTTGCCTCTGGCTGAAGATCAATCGGACGGCCACATCTCCGCTTCAAAGATGTCTGCAAGCTCGAAATGAAAGCTCTTGGGATCGAAGTCAACACCTGGAAAGAGTTTGCCCTAGACAAGTCCAGCTGGCGACATGCTCTGTTCACTGGTCTGAAAGCCAGCGAGGAAAAGTTACGACAGCTCGCTGATGAGAAAAGATCTCAGAGGAAGAGGATGCAGTTACAACCCAGACCTGACTCAACCTTCAAGTTCAGCAACTGCAGCAAGAATTGCCACTCCCGTGTGTGGCTCCATAGCCACAGAAGACGCTGCACAACTACAAACTGGGACACCTCTCATGGGCGCATTTCCATCGTCTCTCGAGACTAACGGATGCTAACAAACATTAGACAAAATGCAATGTATGTGATATTTATTATTTTTTTGATATTTAAAGAATCTTTATATCTGGATTTTGTTTACGTATGTAAGTTTTATCGCTTTTAAACTTTGTTGTGCTAGAAGCCAAAATGGCTAAATACATCGAAGCCTACAAGCCAGAATTGCTAAATACATAGAGACCTTCAAGCCAGAATGGATAAATATATCGAAGCCTACACATTAAGATGTCTAAATACATAGAGACCTTCAAGCCAGTACGGCTAAATATATCGAGGCCTACAAACCAGGATGGCTAAATATATATTAGGCTACCGGAGCGGTCTTCTTGTCATAAGTATGACCATGTCTACTACCAAAAATTGACAAAAAGCTAGACTGGACCCTGTCGTTAGTATGACCATGTCTACTACCATACAGAGATAACAAACTAGACTTGACCCTGTCGTAAGTATGACTACTGCTATGACTACTACCATACAGAGACAAAAAAAAACTTGACTTGACCCTATCGTAAGTACGTATGACCATGTCTACTACCATACAAAAAGACAAAAAATAGACTTGACCCTGTCATAAGTATGACCACAATCTACAACCATACAAAGAAAAAAAAACAACTTGTTCCTGTCATAAATATGACAATGTCTGCAACCATATAGAAACAAATCTCCAGATATTATTTAAAACATAAGGGAGAAAAAATCTGACTGAAATTTTACGTCTAATTTAAATTGACTAATCAAATGTCTAATGTTTTGACTATAAATTTATAGTTGAATCTTGACTATAAATTTATAGTTGAATCTTGACTATAAATTTATAGTTGAAGCTATGGCTTGAAATCGCTAAAGTATTTCCTGACCTACTGAACTGTCATAGATAAAGAGGACAATAAAAGCGGACGTCAACATGCAAATAGCTTCTATATGTATGTATGTATGTATGTATGTATGTATGTATGTATGTATGTATGTATGTATGTATGTATGTATGTATGTATGTATGTATGTATGTATGTATGTATGTATGTATGTATGTATGTATGTATGCATGCATGCATGCATGCATGCATGCATGCATGTATGTATGTATGTATCCTTCTTTCTATCATGCATGGCCTGGATTTTAGCTGGTTTGATGCCATTCGCTTTCATGATGTATGTAGAACTCAGACAGAATTTCACGTAACACTTTAGTATGCCTTTTTTTCGTATATGATATTACCGATATAAAGGTATTTTATATACAATATATGTACCTAGTATTTGATCATGTAAGAAGAATGATAATACACAAAATTTACTGTGTATAGACGTTTGCTGGAGTAAAAAAAGAAGATTTTTTTGAGCCGTCTGGCGAACTTATGCACACAGAACAAGAGCATTATCCCTATAATAACGTACCTGTGATGCCACCATCAGCAATGCTCTCACCCACAAAGTTGGAAACTCTGTACTTGAAAGAAATCCTTCCCCCAGCGCCGCCACCACCCCCTTGATGACCTTTACCCCCACGAGCCGCTAGGAAACCGCTTCCGAGTATGTGGTCTGTCTCAATCAGAATACTGCCGCCACTACCTCCTCCACACTGATTCCCAGCGTTGGCATCACCACCGTTCACAGACACTACTCCGTCTATGATGACCGAAACGTTGGCTCTGAGGTGAATGGCACCCCCGCCTGCACCACCACATGTTCCGCCACCGCCGCTGCCGACCTCATGAGGAACGTAGACATTTCCGTAGGACAGGGACTCGGTTGAAGTCAAAAGTGCAAAACTTCTGTGACCCCCACGACCACCATGACCCGCTGAAATAAAAAAAAATATTTTTCAAAAAAATGTTCTTTGAGACTTATTAGATCTTTAATATTTCATATTTTAACGTGGTCCTTAGTCCGTGTTTATGTGAGTAACAGTCAAACTGTATAGTGTCCAGCTAGTTGACAAGTCCTTAGTAACCGCTCCATGGCCTAGTGGTTAGAGCGTCCGCCTCGGATGCGGGAGGTCGTAGGTTCGATCCCCGGTCGAGTCATACCAAAGACTTACAAAAGTGGTACTAACGGCTGCCTCGCTTGACTCTCAGCATTAAGAGGTTAGTGTTATGACTGGTCGGCCTCGTGTCAGGATAACGTGACTGGGTGGGGCATCATGCTGCATGTCTGCGGCATGATGCCCCAGTGCTAGACATCACTATAAACTGCCACACTGCAGACATCGTAGCGATATGACTGAAAAATTATCAAAGCTATGTTAAAAATCATAATCACATCACATCACAAGTCCTTAGTATTGACAGTTTCTTTAAAGCAGGAAACACCCGCTTTTCCTCACAGTACTAGCATTGATTTCTTTCCTGAGAGTAAATCTAAGAAACGTTAAATATCACATGAGAATATTTTAAAATTTTTTTTGATATTTGCATTTTAATTTTTTTTTCAAATGTATTCTTTCAGTAGTATGCGTGTTGACTGTCACTGGATAAAGCATTAAACCAATCAAGAGTATTGATCACAAATGCCCACCAAGCAACCAATCAAGAGTGTTGATCTTAAATGCCCACCAAGCAATCACTCAAGAGTATTGATCTTAAATGCCCACCAAGCAACCACTCAAGAGTTGAACGTAAATGCCCACCAAACAACCTATCAAGAGTATTGATCGTAAATGCCCACCAAGCAAACACTCAAGAGTATTGATCGTAAATGCCCACCAAGCAACCCACTCAAGAGTATTGATCGTTAATGCCCACCAAGCATCCACCCAAGAGTATTGATCTTAAATGCCCACCAAGCAACCACTCAAGAGTGTTGATCTAAATGCCCACCAAGCAACCACTCAAGAGTATTGATTGTAAATGCCCACCAAGCAAAACGAACATAATGATCAGCAAGATGATTGTAGTCATTTATCGAGGCCGATGAACAAAACTCGATTTCAAAATAAGTGTCAAAAGAAAACCACTTTGCTAAATTTTGGCTCGATTACCATGATGCAACCCCTCCCTTTTCCCAAACACACAGAAACAAATCGGTGGCCCGCAAAATGGCCGCGGACAAAATGGCACGGACAAAATATCATGTGGACAAAATGACAGCGGACAAGATGACACGGACGCAGAACAATAGACCTTTCATCTGTATTAGGAGAGACGACATGATCATCTTCGCAGCTGGAGGAAATTGCAAGCGGAAGGATTCTCGGAATGTTACAGAAATGAACTGGATTTCGCACTTCTCGTCAAACGACTTCTTTCTCTGGCATTTGTTCCACCACAGGATGTTTTTGATTTCTTTGAACATTTAATTGAAGATCCAGCTTATTGTGACATAGGTGTTATCTGTGATTACATGGAAGATAACTTCATTGGTAGATTAAGAAGAGCAAGAAGAGAGCCAACCAGATTTTCAATTCAACTTTGGAGTCAATTTTCTAGAGTAGCCAACAATCTGCCTCGCAGCAACAATGCAATCGAGGGTTGGCACAATTCATTCAATAATGTTGTCGGTTTCGCACATCCGACCACGACCAAACTTGCATGGAAACTACAACAGGAATAACATAGCACTCAACTTCTTCATCGTCAATTGGAACTGAGAACAACGGCTGGGAAGAAAAAGAAAACATACATCCGCGTCAAAAATGCATTGCACACTATGGTGACCGACTACAATAAACGAGATTCAATCACATATTTAGGAGACATTTCACGTGTTTTAAACAATATTGTTGTTTGACTTCACTATTTTTTAATTAGGATAGATATAATTATTTTAATAAAGTTAGAATAAGTTTGAATAAATATATTAGCGATTTTTCTTTTGCTTATTCCATCTTATTTTTCCCGTCAATTTTAGTACCACTGACATTTTGTCCGCATGACATGTTGTCTGTGCTATTATGTCCGCTGACATTTTGTCCGCATGATATGTTGTCTGTGCCATTATGTCCGCTGACATTATGTCCACATGACATTTTGTCTGTGCCATTTTTTCCGTGCTATTTTGTCTCCGGACATTTTGTCCTAGCACCGAACAAATCACATATTGTCTCAGGCTTTGTCTGTTTGCACTGCACGTTCTGTTTCCGATTGTGTTCTTATGATTTCACAAGTAACTATAGCTTTGTCATAAACTACGCGATACATCTGACTGAATTAAACAACGCATTCGCCGATGGAAAACTTGGCACACTCCACTGAAAGGCAAATAAAATATTTTTTTCTAGCGAAAAATGTTAACTTTTTAATGTTGTTTTTTTTTTAAAATTTGTTTTTGAATATATATATATACCACTGATGTCTCACACAAACATTCTAAGCCCATGTCAGAACATTTGTCAGTCCGTCAGTCTAAATCTGTCCAAATATCGTCGTTGTGTCTATCTAACTTGCATGGATGGAGGGATGGATGGTTTGATGAATGGATGTGTGCATGAATAGGTTGATCGGTTGCTATACAACAATTGGTGTAATTAGATTGGTACGTACGTATACTATAAAGTCTGATACTTGCTAGAGCTAGCTCCATCATATCCTGATATTTGTAAGTAGTGTTGAGAATTGGCTTCAATGGAAAAATCTATATCTGGTCCATCGTAACCAATTAACTACCAATTTTAATCGGTAGGATGTAATGTCTATTGTTGTCGTGGAGAATCTAGTTTTTGTATACTTGGAATTGGTTAAGTTGCTGGTTTCCCGTGGTGTGCAGAAGAGCGAATTTGATCTTCAAACTCAAAAGATTCGATTCATGGGCAAGTCTGATAGAGAATTAAAGAAAAATGTTCTTCTCCAGCTTATTTTAACAAATATATTTCATATTTTGCCACACAAACACCACTGTATCTTAACTCGTGGCTTTTCTACCCGTTAAAGTATAAGGTTTTTGTACCATATGATGAAATACATTCGGTATTAGGGTAGGAAAAGAGAATGCCCTCGAAAATGCAACAGAACATCTATATTTACACATATCATATTTTGATAAGATAAGAATGTTGTTCGACTCGTCCATCACTTAGTGATTGTTGTGTATAGAATATTTACAAAAACGCTCAGATTAGTCCCGGTATTTCTCGTCAAGTGAAGTCATAACTTACTGAATATCTATGGGAGATCTGTAAACATCGTCCATCCATTCTGAAGTGCATCATACCTTGATTAATTTAGCCACTTGCATAGTTTTGAGCATTGTTGTCAGAGGGAGGGCAAAAGGCAAAATTGTGTTCCCTACATCTCTAAAGATGATAACATTTACATATCTATTATCTAGTTGGGTAGTCGTACAATGTAAGACGTCTAACCCTGACATTCGTGTTTTGTGGTCAACATCCTAATGCCCAAAAAACGGCGTTATGTAGCGTGTACTTTTGAATCGCTGTTAGGAGGACCATGTGTTACTTTAAAAAATATGGCAAAAATTACCTTTACAAAACAATAGATCTTTGAAGATTCATGCTGCTATTAGTACACTACGATGCAAAGTTTGCAAAAGGTAAGTGTGGGAGTACCAGTCTAGGACATCTCCCCTCCCCCGACATTTCCCCCATCCCCGACTTTCTCCCCTCGATATATGCCCCCGAACATTTCCCCTGCGCACCCTCCGATCAAATATGATTACCCCCAGTCATTTCATCTCCCCCATTATCTTAAAACTTAATTCATTTAATATGACATTTCGCCAATAAAATATAAAAACTTATATTAAGTTATGCTAAAAATAATTTTTTTAAAAAAATTTCAGTAGTAAGTGTTAAACAAAGATAATATTTTCACATAAAAAATGTGTTGTTTCAAAGTTAATGTTGTAAGCAATTGCTTTTAAGTATTCTATGATGTCACGATTGTCAAAGTCGGCGACTATGTTTGCAATTCTCGAATAACAGTCTTTGTACTACTAGCAAATTGATTGAAAAAAAAAAACAATGCCCAGTTTTGTTATAACTAACAATGATTAAAAATATGTGTGAATTTATGTTCACAGTTCAAATGTGGTGTCAAGTTACCCTTAAGATTCATGACTCTGTGTGTGTGTGTGTGTGAGAGAGAGCAATTATTCATAAAAGCTAAATGCTACTATATATATATATATATATATATATATATATATATATATATATATATATATATATATATATATATATATATATATATATATATATAAGTAGTATAAAAATAATGTGGGATAATGACCGGGGGAAAAAGTCCTATTTGATTTGGGGGGAGTCTAGGGGTGTGAATAAAATGTCGAGGGGGGATATGTCGGGTTGGGGAGTGTCCGGGAAGGGGAGATATACTGATACCGTGGTAGTACACCAGTATTGGTTAGAAACTCATTGCCAGAGTTGAATGTGGCTAAAGACTAAGCATTCTAGTGCTTTGAACTAATAATTCACAATAGTAATCGCCTTTTGCTTAAAGAAATCAAATGTGGCAGATAGGACCGTACGTACAGAGAGAGAACCTGAATATGTATATATATATATATATATATATATATATATATATATATATATATATATATATATATATATATATATATATATATATATATATATATATATATATATATATGAACCTGTGTACCGTATGACAGGCCATGTACTGTGTAGATTATCAAGTGTCGAGTTTTTGTAGTTGAATATGACCACTCGATAACACAAAGGTGTAATGTCATTGATTTTGTCTCTCTTCACGTGTGTATCTCGTATATGGATGCATTCTTGTCCGATTCGTCAACCTTTCTGTAAATTTCATGTTGTTGTTGTTGTTGTTGTTGTTGTTGTTGTTGTTGTTGTTGTGGGGCTTTACGCTATTTTTTAGAACACGATAGGCTATACATGGCGGCCAGCATTAATGGTGGAGGAAGAAACCGGAAAATCCGCAGAAAGAACCACCGACCCACGAGAAGCTACTGGCAAGGCTTCTCACATATCCACAAATAAATATCAGACGTTTCCGTCATTATAGTTATAATTCAGAATGCATTGTTTTCGATTTCATCTGTTCTTCTTTAATATGTTTCTCGAAATACGGCAATCAAAAGATTTGTTGCACCGAATATAAGCAAGAAACATGCATATGACTGAAACAGCTGACCAGTCCTTATTTAAGAGTACTTGTAAGTTACGTATGTTTTGCAACTATGTCTCCATGTCATCAAGTCATGATACCAAAATCACTAGTGCAACCTACATTGCGAATTCCCAGTTTTACTGAGCACCTTTTTCTGCGAACCTAAAATTTGTGAGAGTTAAGCGAAATAAATACTTTCGCTTTTTCTTCAAGACAAAATCAGCATGGTTTTAATACTGAGCATTTCCATTTAAAAAAGAGCGAAAATTTCATGTCCTGTAGCTCCTGCTTATCTAGTGTGTCAGCAGCATAATTCTAACCTTTTAAACGCAAAGATTATGATTGGGGATGACGTTTGTTCAGACACCATCCCCCAATTACTCATTGTGTCCGCTAATAATAGCATTACATGTATCTTTATTTCTTTCTGTCATATATATATATATATATATATATATATATATATATATATATATATATATATATATATATATATATATATATATATATATATATATATATATATATGTGTGTGTGTGTGTGTGTATGTGTGTGTGTGTGTGTGTGTGTGTGTGTGTGTGTGTGTGTGATTCCCATAACAATAGAGGATGCATTTGATTTGGTATAGGTACATCGGTTGCTTGTCTCTCTCTCTCTCTCTCTCTCTCTCTCTCACACACACACAAACACACGCACACACACACATACACACACACACTGAAACTCATTTTTATCCACAATTTAAAACAAATATGTATCAAAGGGAAATGAATAAAGAAGCACACAGATTTGTTCATATTAATACAATTTGGTAACGTGAATATCAAAGTTTTGAATAAATAAAACTATATTATAAAAAATGATAAGTTTGCACGATTAAAAACTTTTTATATCTGATCCCAATTTAAGAAAGACTTTGTTTAATTAATATGAATTCAATACATTTAAATATATTTGGTTTCACTACATAATATACATGTACTTCCTTTCATTTTTAGAAAATAAAATCTGAATGTAAAATGTTTAAGTGTATGTTCAATTTCATCGCTGTTACTAATTTTATTGACCATTTTACAAAGACCTTGCAAATCTTCCTATTTCATGTTGCGTTATGTGTTAAAACACGTAACGTGTACATGAATATTTATATTTTCTTTACAGGTAAATAAGTTTTAAATTCCAAATCGTATGCGAAAGCATTACAATCTGTCTTCTCGAACCAAGCCAATTCGATATTTATTTGTTACGATAATAAAAAAACGATAAGAAGAAGAAGAAGAAGAAGAAGAAGAAGAAGAAGAAGAAGAAGAAGAAGAAGAAGAAGAAGAAGAAGAAGAAGAAGAAGAAGAAGAAGAAGAAGAAGAAGAAGAAGAAGAAGAAGAAGAAGAAGAAGAAGACGTGGGTTGCAGGTTTCAATACTGACCAGACTAGACAAAAAGTTAGGGTGCCGTGTCATGTGCTGAGACAAATCACTTTATTCGCGTTGAAATTTCATTATATCATTTTTTTAAATGCTGATGTGCCCGTTAAACATATATCAAGCAAACAACTAATTATATGTGTACAACTATTAAAAAATATTCCATTAAAAATATTTACTTTGCAATGATAAATAACTTTACTATACATGAAGAAACGATAGCATTGTAAGAGTTTAGAATTATGCCTATATAACAAACAATGATTATCTACACATGTCTAACTATGCAATGCAGAACATTATGTAATTAAATAATTCTTTAAGATATTTTAAATTAGTGTGATGAACTTTGCATACTTCATGCACATAATTCAAAATGGATGCAAAATGTATCTTAAAACCAATAATATTGTTTAGCCAATAGTATCAGTATGGGACCGAACTGAATTAATTTAGGCTTGAAACTACATTGTACTGGCAAGCTGAGAGCTTTAAGTATTTTCAATTTTTTCAATTTGTCAATAACTGATACCAGAATGTACATAATAGCTCTGATTTGTTTGTGACAATATGGAATCCATTTATATATATATATATATATATATATATATATATATATATATATATATATATTAGATTTAGTTTTGCATGTGGGACCCTTAGTTGGCCTAGTGCTCTAAGGCGCTCACCTTTACAGATCTCTAACGTCTTACATCCGTCTGCGGGGCTCGAGCCACAGCACGGCCAACGAGGGTATGCGAGAAAATTTGCCAGTAGGTTCACGAAGGTAAGTGGTTTTTCCCATGGCTTTCCCGTGTTACTCCTCCACCAAATATACAAACGAAGGACATAAATTAGTGCGTTATCATCATAGTTCCTCTATTAATTTATCTGCTTCTGCATGCTGATATTAATTGCCAAAGAGAAGATTGGAAATTCAAATGCTCTCTCTCTCTCTCTCTCTCTCTCTCTCTCTCTCTCTCTCTCTCTCTCTCTCTCTCTCTCTCTCTCTCTCTCTCTCTCTCTCTCTCTCTCTCATTCTGATTAGCACTCCCTTGTCATTAATTCATAGATTTGTATTTGCTTTTAAACCAGTCTACATTACATAAAAATAAATATTAAATTATAGAATTTTGGATATTAAATCACTAGATATCATTATTATACGCAACCTAAAATAACATCTTCACGTACATGTAACGCATTTAACAACATTTTCACGCAAGAGCAACATATGTAACAGTATATTTACGTAAGTGTACACATTTAACTATTTCAAGTAAGTAGGCCTATACACATTTGCTAGTCTTCACATGTATTAGAAAACGTAATTTAACATCTATCATATGTTCAACGCTTGAAATATTCCAATTCTCAATTGTTCATAAAACTGATGAATTAGTTGCGAACGACTCCATCCTTTTTGTTGCCCGATCTTTTGTTTATCGTCAATTGTATAGATATAACATATTTGGGCTGTTGCATACATAAAATATTTTTTTGCAGATTGGGATAAAATTTGTTGTTTTTTTTTTAAAAAGTATATTGGTACATAATTTCTAATTTGAAAACATACAAATAAATAAATAAATTTCGCCAATCATAAACAATGAAATGACGGGAAAGTTGAGTAACTCTATTTCGATACTACTATTTAATGCACATGGTTTTTTGAGAATCGTGGGAAAGGTTAACCTAACACTATTGTGTCAGAATATTAGGCAACGAAGAATGTTTTGATTTTTTAGTTGTAAAATAATGTTGAAAATTTGTCCTTTCGTGCTGATGTTTAATGCGTGAATTTTATATTCCTGTAGTCATTTTGAACAAAGTTTGTCCTAAGTTATTCGAAACAAGAAAGACTACAATTTCGATGGTAACGTGAGATTGAGAGAGAGAGAGAGAGAGAGAGAGAGAGAGAGAGAGAGAGAGAGAGAGAGAGAGAGAGAGAGAGAGAGAGAGAGAGAGGGTGTCATCAGGTCTGGACGATTACAATATTGAAGAAAACTCTGCAATGCTTACGTTTTTAGTTGCTTCTCTCTCTCTCTCTCTCTCTCTCTCTCTCTCTCTCTCTCTCTCTCTCTCTCTCTCTCTCTCTCTCTCTCTCTCTCTCTCTCTCTCTCTCTCTCTCTCTCTCTCTCTCATGGAAACCGATGAGTTTCATCGTAACATTGTTAACCGTCAGGCCACACAAACACATTTTTAGTATTTTAATGTAATGTATTTATTTGCAGATGTGTTTGAGTGGAAAATCGGCCAACTATAATTGAACTATTTCACGCCATAAACGTATACACACACTGGCACAAACATTGGCTTTAAAATGACTACGTCAGTGTCCTTTAAAACATATCATTGAGCTAACGAAATGGATATCCCATATAGTTTTTCTCATAATCCATTTTTGATGCTGGGAAAGCATCATTGATTATCGCGAATAATTACAGCATCATTTACCAACCACCACTGTATAATGTTAAAGTTTACAACAAAGCTAGTTGTCCTTGTAGAAAGTTCTGCATGCAAGATGGGAGTGATATACGGATTTTATGCATCGGAAATAAGCTCTTAGCCGTCTGACATTTTTGAAGAACACGAATGTCATGATTTCGTTCGTCGGTTAAATGTACTTTGTTTCATTTTTCTGTCTGCTCAAGCATGCAAGAAAATGTACGTCCTCTGCAACATCGTCGTCGTCATCAATCCCAAGATTTTTACGTACACCTGTATTATGTGCTGCAAAGTCATATAATATATATATATATATATATATATATATATATATATATATATATATATATATATATATATATATATATATATATATATATATAAAAGCGTTCGTAAGTGAGATATTATGATCCGTGGAGTTTTTGTTTCGTTCTGTCTTGTAAAATGTTAGGAAAAGATTTTGTTTGAGAGGAAGAAAAAAAAAAACCTTCTTACCTCCCGATCCGTAAGCATTTCCTGCTCCTGGTCCCGCTCTAGCCTCGTATCCTGTAGCATCCGACACAATCTTTCCCGCAGACCCAATTCTGATAGTATTGGCTGCTTGTAAAATAAGACTCGCATTTGAACTTGTTGACGGTCGACGTACCTCCAACGTGCCATTAACGTCAAATGTCCACGCATCATATGTTCCCACAGTAAGATAGCAACTCACACCCTGACTGACCTGCAACAGTCTCTTGCCATCCACGTCCAAAAAGGAACATTCTTCAGCGCAAAGTCCAGACTGACATAATGCAAATACAAATATCTTTAAAGCCAGAAACACTGTTCCCTTCATGATTGCAAAGTTAAATTTCAAACACAGTGGGTGATAGCGACGTAAGTTTGTTCACTCATCACCGCCAGTGTTATCACAATTGACAAATATATTAAAAAGAAGAGATGTTGGCCATAAGAAGTGCAACTGTTTAAGATTACAATGAGCGACACACAGAAGTGTCACTCGTTATATATCCCGGAGCTCTGTCAATTAGTTATCAAGCTGGGACTGCCGTTTTCCTGTTCTATCGTGTTTGATATACTGCATATCTTTCCGATTCATTATCTATACTATTTTAAGAGGTGCAAAATTAGTATTTCCACGTGACAATTGAATTTAGCTTTTAAATAATTAACAGAAACATATTTCCATTCAAGGGATTTAATATATATTTGGAGGACAATCAATAGTGCATAACCGTTGAAGTTTGGATGCTACTTAGTTGTCTGTCTCTGTTTGTCTGTTTGTCTGTTTCTCTGCCTGTCTGTCTGTCTCTCTGTATATATAGAGAGAGACAGACAGAGACAGGGACAGACAGACCGAGAGACAGACAGACAGACAAGCAGACTTCCGTACATATCAATATCCAATCTCCAAGATTTTGTATATGATGTGCGTCCTTAATTTGGACTAGACTAAATGACTTATTTCTCTATTGACCATCGCTTATATATTCTTATGCATATAATTTACACTTTTCTTTCTGATACATATTGCCACCTTTCCTTTTTAACTGAAAACATGTGTCGTTTACGGAACTGTGCTAAAATTATTCTTTGCTTTCGTTGCAAGTCTAAGAAACAAAATCACTATATTTCTAAAGTTGTTGTACCTAAATTGTTAGATATATTAAACAATGACCTCTCTCTCTCTCTCTCTCTCTCTCTCTCTCTCTCTCTCTCTCTCTCTCTCTCTCTCTCTCTCTCTCTCTCTCTCTCTCTCTCAATACGAACAAGGAAAATCATATATATATATATATACAGATATATAAATATATATATATATATATATATATATATATATATATATATATATATATATATTTATTTATATATATATATACATACATACATACATACATACATACATACATACATACATACATACATACATACATACATACATACATACATACATACATACATACATACATACATACTGACTCTCTTTTTGGAGCAGTTTCCGAATCTCCTGGAGTATGGAAATTGGATAGGTGGTAACCTGATTATTCTTGGAGATTTCAACTTTCACATTGACTGTTCTGGAAACCCATACACATAAAAACTCCTCGATTCCATTCACGTTTTCAACCTCAAATAGTCAGTTAGCCGACCCATCCATAAACATGGTCACATTTTAGACTGGATTCTTTATAGACCTGATGATAATATTCTAAAGTCCTCTCTGGTGTCCCACGAGCTTGCATCAGATCACCTCTAAATTATATGCCATCAGGCCATCAGTATCAGTGCCTAACCCTCCATCTTTGTTGCTACTACGAAAAATCTCCTAGGATCAGAAACCAACTGATGCATGACATCCAAACATGTTACATGCAGCACAATCAGCCAACAACAGCATTAAGATCACGGAAAGTTCCAGCTGCAAAGAGCTATTTGAAATTACTAAGAAGCAGATGTCAATAAACAAATGTACACCACTTCCAGCTACCTTCTCTCTAGTAGACCTTCCGCACCTGTTTGCAAATTGTGTCCGCAAATGGAAAACACTCAAGCTCAGTTGATTTATGTTGTGGTGTTCCACAGGGGTCTTTTATTGGACCTATTCTCTTCATTTTGTACACTCAGCCACTCTCAAGTGCCATAGATCATCATCCAGTGTATCACCAATTGTATGCTGATGACACACAAATATACAAAAGTAGCCACCAGGCTGAAGACGAAGCTACATACCAAGGCGTAGAGAGGTGCATTTCCGATGTGAAATCATGGATGACATGTAACAAGCTGCAAGTGGCTGATGACAAAACTAAAGTCATTCTGATTACAACACAAAGACTTTCTCATTCACATCCTTTACCTCAGACAATAAGTATCAGCAACACCAACATTAAATTCACACAGTCAATACGAAACCTAGGTGTTACTCCAGAAACATTAAACAGTTCGAAACACTGCTTCTCGGATCATCCCTAGAGTGCCACGATCAGAGCACGCTTCCAGTTGCTCTGTACCCTACAATGGCTACCCATTCAGTCCAGAATTAAACACAAAATGTGTTCTCTGTGCTACGTTTCACTGACGGGCTCCAGTCCAACATACCTATCCGACCTCATCAAATTCAAATCATATGGATAACGTTGTTTTGTATACCAGGGACCGACAACGTGGAACGAATTGCCCACTGAACTTAGACACAAAGACACAATGATCTAATTCAAGAGCGCTCTTAAAACTCGTCTATTTCAGCTGAAAGAACAGACTGCATATTTTCTGTTTTCTAATTTCGTTGTGTTTGTTTTTATTTTTGTAATCATACTATTATATGTTGTTGATTTTTTAAGTGTTGTAAAATGTAAGGCTCTTAGAGCTTCTAAAGATTATACGCTATACAAAGTCCTCCTTATATATATATATATATATATATATATATATATATAAATATATATATATATATATATATGTATATATATATATATATATGTATATATATATATGGATGGATGGATGGATGGATGGATGGATGGATGGATGGATGGATGGATGGATGGATGGATGTATGTATGTATGTCTGGATGTATGTATGTATGTATGTATGTATGTATGTATGTATGTATGTATGTATGTATGTATGTATGTATGTATGTATGTACTGACATTATTTATTTTATAATCGCCATACAAAATTTGATTAAAAGTCAGCAGGCGTTAGTCTTGTTTTCTTTACAAGCTTGCTCATGACCTATTCTCTACGTGGCGATAGTAAATTTTTTGTTGTAGCTACCATAGTTTGTTCTGTTTCTTTAGTTGGTGCAATATCTGACATTACTCGTTTTATTGCGCGTCGCCTTTAATTTTATCAGCGATCTTTTGTCCTACTGTACTACTTACTGCACTAGCTGCCTCCGCTGTAAAAGCAATTGACGCTACTTTATGCCCAATTCCAGTGATGTTTTCATCAATTTTTGCAAATATATATCCCAAAAATCCACCCAAAATATTTCCTCTATAAACTTTTTTTGTCTCATCTCTGTTATCAAATTAGTTCTATACAATTTATGCGCAATAATAACGCTCGACAACTATGTTTTAACGCGCCAAAGCGTTGCTTAGGTGTAAGTAATACATAACAATTTCATTGTTAAGATCTTTTTGTCGTCCTGATTTATCTATTAATTACATTGTTATACTCGTTATTTGATTTTCAAGATAAATCAGATAACATATCAATTGTCAAGGAGTAATTTGCATCGGTAATCCTTGAACATCTGTTGAAAAACTATACATTGTTTGACATTGAGGTCCTAACGTCAAACAAGATCTTAGTGCAATAGAACAATTGATTAAAAGTTGTATTTACTTCTGTTACGTTAACAGGCAGCTCACTGTCATATGATATACTTTGTTCTACAGTACTGCCATATTTTTGGTTTCTAAAACCTACTAGTGACGCAATGCTACTCTCTGATGAGATATCGATTATCAAATTATTTTTAATGTGATTCTGGCTCGTAGTGTATTATTGTTTGGATTGAATTCCAAAACTGTCTGCGACAATCTATTTATTTATCAGTTCTTTCATCGTTTTGTTGAGATCAACTACGTTGTAGGCTCCCTATGGTATTTTGACAGTCACACACGCGTAAAAAAATAAATGTAAAGTCATCATTGCCATTTAATTTTACATATGCCAAAGAGTGCCATATTGTGGCGGAAATTAATCCAATTTAATCCGATTAAAGACAAGCAATATACGACTACCAGACGTACTTATACGAATTCCTACTGCAGTTGCTAATAATATCGTTACTTTTACTGATCAGGGTAAAATACAAGATTCCGGTAAGTCAGTTAACGATTATGTCAAGAAGATTGGCGGTGTATTTAGTGGAGACGTTATTATGAACAAAAATAAAATTACAGATCTTGGATATCTAACCACAGATAGTGATGCTACAACAAAAAATATGTTGACGATCAGGAATCTAAGTACGTATTAACCAACGGTGGTATAATGCATGGATTTCTCAATATGAATAATAATGGCATTAATAATCTCAGAACACCAGAATCTGAGTTTGATGCTGCTTCAAAAAAATACGTCGATGATAAATAAATTCCAATCACTAATGAAACTGCCACTCTCAAAACTGATTTTACCGGTCACGTGAACACATTTTTGAGTTTTCGCAGAAACGTGAATAGGACTAATAACGAATGTTTTGGAAGTCCACCAAATGTTGATATAAAATTTACTGATATTAACACAAAACTCAACGATGTTATTAGTGGAATTCCGGATATTGTTTTAAAAAAACTAGTCTGGTTAAAATTCCTCACCAGCAGATTAAAAATATTGTGTGTGACAAATTGGCGGCGTGCAAACCACACCAACCTCTTTCACTACGGTTCGTTGCTAAAGAATGACCTCCGCGGTGAAATTTATCCAGTGTGGATAGATAGAAAGAAGAAAGCAGATCACTGAACAAGTATATTAAAGAAATAACAAAACGAGCCCCATTTCAATGAACAAATATAAAATTTAATCAGTTTATCAACAGAATTTAAAATGAAAAGAAATCAATGACTTGGTTACAAAAGAAGGAAAATGGTACTAACATGTACTCAAAAATAAAAGACAATACAAATTTCCTTAAATGTAAAATTACTTTCAACGTTAAATTACTATATTCAATGCCAATGAGATGTGACCTTTGAGTGCAGCGATGAGAGACTTCATCACATATCTTATGCGGACATCAAGACTTCCGTTCGTCTGCTCCGTCGATCTTTGTCTAGCTTTTTCGTCTTGGACTCTTGTCCGTTGAACTCTGACTTAACAATCGTCTCTGGACTTAGATTTCTGCATAGAACTTGTCGTGGTCCTGTGATTGTTCAGGGATTTCTCATGTGAATCCAGAAAAGCTGTTTCCTTCAATAAATAAAATGTCTCGCAATAGACAATATGTCACATTTCCACGTATATTTATATTTTTACATTAATTCGGCTCAGAAACAAAAGGCATAAATTCTGCCGCAGTAACTCATTGCTTCCTAACTGGTATGTTTACATAAACGGTCAATGCTTGTTCTGACCTTAATTCGGATCACGCTAGGGGTGGTCAATTAAATTCAACTCAGCCGTATGAACCCGTATATAACCCCCCTTGACTTCTTACTCTACCAATCTAGCAGTGGTAAGTTACATATGGCTTAGACCCTCAGATCTAACTATTCTAAAATAGTTTACTCGACCAATTAAATATTACAAACTAGCACATATATATATACACTCAAGTGATCAATTAAATATTACAAACTAGTATATGGATATAAATTTAATATTATATCATACTAGACAGAGGTAATCCATAAAACTATGAAACATTACCCATCATTCCTTAAGCTTAATTCATTTAAATTCCTAATCACTCCTATGTATTCAAGATTCAATTACATGCAATCTTTTCAACTAATCTAATGAACTTTTAATTACATTCAATCTTGCTAATTCTCCAAATGAATTGATAATTAGAAAATCAAAGAATAAAATGTCATGACTAGCATTTCACTAAAATCCTGCAAAATGAAATCATACATGCATACATCATATCAAGAATACATTTGCAAAATAGATCAACAAATGAAATAACATATTAAAATCTGGAAACTAAGATTGCGTACCTTTTGCCGTTTCTTTGTTCGTTTCCACGAACCTCACGTATAGCCCGTCTCCTAACCGAGACAACTATATGGCCCCTTACTCAATAACAAAACGTATTTGTTACGAATTCAAATGTAGAGTTTGTCTACTTCGCTGAGACAAAACTCCCGCTTTACTGCCAAATCACGAGATAACATCTTACACGCTCCCGGAATTGTTTAACTTTCTTCGCGAAAGATTAAAGACTGCTGAATTTTCCTAAAGTAAAACCTTTAATTTCTTACAGAGTTACGCCCATAAATCCATATTAACCAATCGGAATAGACTGTTTTCTAAACCTGTTCCGTAGAATTTTTGGATTGACAAGACAACTAAACAACTAATCATGCCGTAATTAACATTACTTTGAACAATCATCTATAACCAGCTGCCGTCCTTTACCCTGTCGATTTTGGAGAAGGGTCTTATATCATTCTCTTCTACCATAGCATCTGACTCGGTCATGTTACGTCGGCTAGAACGAATTCCCTTTTGACGTTCAGAGATGAAATGAAAATAATCATCTAACTATCTCTAGCCCTTTCTACTTTAATTAAGTTGACTTTGATACAATTCCTTTAACCAAAGCTTCTAAAAGTTTTCAAAATTCGACACATCACATTGTGTATACAATTGCATCTGGATCTGGAGTGTGGACACCAGAAAATAAAACCATCAAATACTTGGCAAAAGTCGCTGGTGTATATAGGATATCCGTACTTAGCGGTGCAGATTTTATAATATTTACCACATTTCCATCAACTGGTAATATTTCTAGAACTATATCTGTAGTATTAGATAAAGATTCAGAGGAAAGATTTACGCTAGAATCGTCTGATAAATATATGGCCTCAGCTAATTACTGGTGGTGTTTGGAATTTGTAACTCAGTTAACTACTTAACATCATAGTATAATGGATCAAATAGCTACGTCATCTATCGACGTTCAACGTCACAGATATAATCAAGCGTGGGAATGTCTGGCCAAACTAAAAAATACCATCGACCATTATACAGTAAAAGTAAAAAAATATCGTAAACGTATGGTCGTCATTGATATAATTGTGTATTCAGTTTCTGCTATTGTTGCTGGATCCGGATTAATATTATCAACATTAACAATGAGAGTTCCAGCAATTATAACAATTATTGTTTCAAATTCAACAACTATAGCAGGTATTCTTAGTATTATTACTAAAAAATAGCTACATGTGCGAACGAAAAATTGCGTGAGTATATAATAAAATTGCACACAGCAACAGCAACATACTCTAAACTATCTAGGTATATTTCCACGTATATCAGTGATGGTAAAATATCTGACGATGAGTTCGTAACGATAATTAAAACCTACGATGAAGCATTCAGAATTGTTAGTGATTATGGTGACAAAATAAATGGAGAATTAAACAATTATAATAACAATAATGTCAGCAACTGAACATCGCTTGGATGAGTTATTACAGCAGATCGTCGCTAATACAACTCCTTCAAAAACTACCATGATATCAATAAGTTCGACCAATCCTGAATTTAGCGTTAACTTACCAACTGCAATTTCAGTAAAAGAGATAGCATTAGTTCAGTTACGGGTTTATTATAGCTGGCCTGATACAAGATCAAAACCATTTGGTGGATTATCAACAAATAATTCATTAGTATTCGCAAAAAAAATAAATCTGATGGAACTCCCGATTGGAAGGTAGTTAGTATTCCAACTGGTAGTTATCAGTTAGAACAGATTAATGAAGAATTCCAGCGCAAAATTAAGTTTTCAACCGGAAAAGAGTCTAAAATAGCAATTACTGTTTACGAACCAACATTATCGTCGGTGATTGAAATAAATTCTCCTGATTATGCTGTAGATATTTATCAGAGTTCGATTAGATCAGTACTAGGTTGGCCTGAAATTGCACCTGTTTAACAAGGTCCGCCAGAACCCAAAAATCGCGGAGTTCAAAACGGATAACCGAATATTTTTAAAACAACCAGAATATCAAAAAACCGAACGGAGTTATCATGGTTATTTCAGAATGAAATATATTACAATACTTAATATGGAACATCATGCACATTTTACAGGTTTAGATTACCCTGTTAATGAAAATTCCTTTAAGACATACTCAGATGACGTAAAGACTGAGTTTTCTAATACTTATAATAATTTAAGACAATTATTTTTTGGTATATGTCAGCATTACTCTGAGGACATAAAAATGCAAATAATCGAGACGATACATCATTTAAACGACGTTACAGCAGACCTTGATCTTATCAATAAAACTAGTATGAACTTTTTCATTAATTATACAGCACCGATATTATTTATGAAACATTATAAAATAAACGCACAACAGCTATCAACATTCATCAGTCCCAGATTTGATTCATCTCAGCTTAAAAAAATCAGTTAGTGATCTTATTGATGAGTACCTCAAAGGGACGTGTGATTCATGGAAAAAATTAATCCCGCCACCAGTAATTCTGAAATATAATAATGACCCATATGGAACAGGTCGTCATATTTCACATAATATTGCTAATATAACATCCACCATCGCATTAAATTTAATATGCAATATAAGTGATAGTAGCTACCACGTTGATCTTTCAAAGTCTAACCAAGCCCAGCAAGGATATATATTATACTCATCTAATATCCAATCCCCTCTGGGCTGGCTGATTGTATCTGAGCCAATAAATCAAGTTTACCTGCGTGTACATAATTCATTATTGTCAAGAATGAATTTCAAACTCACAAATCAAGATGGCAATATTGTGGACCTGCGCGGGGAGACGTTATATATTAATTTGTATATACGTTCGTAGAGTAGGAGAAAAAAATGAAGATATTTTAAGTTAAATGTCAATTATATATATATATATATATATATATATATATATATATATATATATATATATATATATATATATATATATATATATATATATATATATATATATATAATGAACATTGAAAATATCAAAGCCATTGTTTCTGCTATTGAAAAGTTAAAGCATGACGGAATTCAGTTATCTGAAGGTCTTGATGCTGAAAAAATATTTGTGTGATTTTGAATCGTTACAACAAAGAAAATTTCAAAATAATTTCACATTATCTTCCAATTACAGGTTCGTAAAGTCAATTTTTTAATTCTATGTTAGAATCTTTACAATTGGTAAACGACACACAAGTAAAGCTATTTGCGCCTCTTGCGTGTTTAATCAAAAAGATAAAAAAGCATTATCTCACGAATATGAAAGAAGAAAAATGTAGACAATCGTGTGATGCAATTGAGAAAGATTATGCTATTTGATTCTGTAATAAATGACAGTAAAATTGAGGATAGCGATAGTGAAGGTGGACCTCTGACACAGACAGGAGATATTGATTATAGCTAAATAGAACCCTTGGCAAGATTGATAGAATCTAACTTTATATACAGTAAAATAGACAGTTACTATATACTATGTACTCAAATATAATCTTTTGGTCATACTTTATTGAATATGCAGATTTATATGTTTTATTTGCGACAAATTGTACCAATTGTGGATGAATGCTAAAATATTTGGCTGCTGCGCGTATTGATGGAAAAGTTAATTCTTGGTCTGTTTCTGTATTTTTGAATTTATTCGCTCTCTTTCCAAATAATTTACACGATCCTGTATTTCCTCGTTTAGAATTCTGACTCTGCGTAATAGCTTGCAGGTTAGAAATTTCGTTATGTTGAGGATTTCCATCAATGTGGTCAATAATAAATCCATCTTTGATTTTCCCATAAAAACATTCAAAGATAAACCTATGTGAAAAATAATTTTTATTTTCGTTCATACTAAATTTAAAATAACCAACATTATTAAGACTACCGAGTGGTTACTTTAGTCTACAATGTCTAATAACACCATCTCTGGATGCCTCGTAATTCGTAAAATTTGGATGTCTCACAAATTCTCTTTGCTCCATTTGTATATAATATTTATTTGTTTAAATCATTATTTTTTAAATCTGGTTAGATAATCCTTTTCTGTCTTTATAGGGGATTTACCTGTCGATGTATCTTTTTTTGTCATAATATCGTTTAAGTTCCCTATATTTTTTACCTCCACAATTTTCACATAATTGCGTTTTTCCTCTAACTCCAATACCACATTGAATGCATGGTTTTGGACCGGTACTTCCATGTCTGATACTTTGCATATGGTAACCGCAGTATTTGTTTACGCATGACTTATTACAATAAGAAATATGTCCAATTTTTAACCAAACACATTTATTTTCTGTTTGAATCTCTCTCTCTCTCTCTCTCTCTCTCTCTCTCTCTCTCTCTCTCTCTCTATATATATATATATATATATATATATATATATATATATATATATATATATATATATATATATATATATATATATATATATATATATATACTAAATTTCAATTTGAATATTTGTCTTAATTATAACAATGGAGGAATTATCAGCAATTGAAATAGTAGCAATCAGCTACTAGATTTGATCTTGATAGACTTTTAGGATATAAATTTAGTGTTTCGATGAAAGATCTAGCTTTAACAAATGCAGATATAACTAAACGTATCCGTGAGGCCAAAAAGGAATTTCGTGAAGACGGTGCTGTTCATGTGTGGTCAACTTTCAGAGTTAAAACCAATATTAATGTTATGAACGACAAAAGAGGGATGGTAATGATTAACCACCTTAATAATCAAAAATATCTTATTTTAATAAAATTTATTGTGGAGACAAAAGATGATATTTGGATGATTCGTGACAAGAGAGAACCCATTCATATGCAGTCTGGAAATAAACAAACGATATTATTAAGCAAAAACTCCAAACCTGGAATACTGACTGGTATTGATAAACCGTATTTTGAGCAAGGGTATCCAGTTACTGCTGTTGTATATGGATTGTTTTTACTGAATGATAAACCTAATATTGCGGATCTCAAACCGATGAGACTATCAGAGTCAAGAATAAACTGTGTTGCGGAGCGCATTACTGAACATTTTACAAATGCGATGTGTGGTAATGGCTTAACAGATTTAAGACGTAAAAAAATATGTGAATGGGCAGAAACTATTAAAAATTCTGGTGCATCTATTAAGGATGTTCATATGCTAGAAAAGTCATTAAGATTTTCAATAACAGTAAAAACACTAACAAGAGAGATATTGTACAAACAAAATTATACAAAAAATGGAAGTCCTATAACGATTAATGTTCATAATGCACATGCATGGACTGATGCTCTAAATGTATTTCTGCGAGACAGAATGGTAAAATTTTGTAATGGTCATATATTTTATTTTTTTAAAAATATTAGTAAAAGTGACCCTGTATTTGTTTGGTTATTTCAGAGTTCGGAACACGATTATGATCAATTTGTACGACCTAATGGTGATATTTATCGTACAGAATCTGTTTATGAAGAAATGAGAAATCTTGCACTAAAATATACTTCAAAGTTAGACAACTACTAAATAATTGTTTTACTGTACCATCGGTAGCGGCTCATTTCGCTCAAGAGAAAAATGTATGGAGACCGACAAGATCAGAATTTATTGAGGATATACAAAAAAGTTGCATAGAATATGGGCACGGTAGGGTATGGAATACTAAATACGAGTATATTGATGTTATCTCCGTCGAAATGGCTGCATGTTATCCTGGGAGTTTTCTTGGATGTGGAGAATGTTCTATATACTTTGACAGATTCGGACACCCTACACATGACATGACCAGAGTTTCGATAAATGCACCCTTACCAGATTTTGACTTAACCGGATTTGCATGTATAGAATCGTTTGAGTTCGGAAAAGATCTCCATCCGATTACTTATGCTTGGTTTGGAAGACATTTTTCAGAAAAATGTTGGACTCCAGTAGTGTTATTAAGATATATGATTGATGCTGAAATTTTAGTATCGTTGAGGGTTAATGAAGCGATTATATCCTATAATGCACAAAAGCAAGTTTGGTTACCAGAACCGGATAGATTTAGTATTGATGATGCCAGGAATGAATTTTCTGATCTTGCCGAAAATGACATTATTAAAGTTACTAATAATATACATAAATGGAGGGATGAGCACGATGAAAAACGTGCAAAAGATCTTGGTAGAAAGATAATCGGCAAGTTTACTCAAGGCAGTTCATATGGTCATAAACGGCACTGCGTAAGATTGATTATGGACGATGCTGAGTTAGATTTTATAATCGCTGATACAACGGAGAAAAACACATTTATAAGCCGAAGTAATGCCTATTTATCGGATGGGACCAAACTAGGTACCATTGTGAGCTATATCGAGGGCGACTCACCGCAGTTTACTCATTTAAGATCTTCGATGCTAGCCTATGTTTCTATAAATCTACTGTCTATGATAAATAGATTTCCTCGTTATGCTGTTAGAGTCGCTACGGATTCATTTTATATACATAAAAAATATAAAGAGTTATTAAAACCGCTACTTAATAATGGTGAATAGGGAACATGGAGAATAAAGCAAGAAAATATACTCAGTTATTCTGAATTTGCTGACGTTAAAATTAAGGAAATGTATTACAGAAATAATAATCCAATATTATAATCATCTGCACCTTCTGTGTACGATCCTGTGGCTAGACATAAGACTGTTTATCTTAATGGATGTGGAGGGTCAGGTAAAACAACTCGTGCGATTCAATTATTTAGGAACAACAATTCAGATATGATTGTTTTGACACCTACACATAAACTTGCTAAAGAGATAAAAGAACGAGGGGTAAAACATGTACATGTCATAGTTTCTTTAGATGGTGCAGAGACACGTGGACTCCTGAGCGAATGGGTGAAAAATATATACCTAAGTATATTATATGGGACTAGATATGCACGGTGTCGTCAGAAACACTAACAACATTCTTTGAATGGTTATTAACAAAACACACGGCTGTGATTATGTGTGGTAATCATGGTCAACCAACACCTTTTGTTGGACAGTCTCCAAATGAATGGCTTAAGAATAACGTGGACTATTACGAAGAAATACATGATGATCATAGAGCTATTGATGAACCGCTGAAAGAACTTAAAAGGTTAATCAGACTACAACCAGATAAAATACAATGTGAGATAATGCGTGAGATAATTCCAGAAACTACCATGAATGATTTTTGGACTTTATGGAGACCTACTGATTTGATAGTCGCAAGTAGAAAGATAGTTCTTGATGAATTGGAAAAGAAATTATTTACGTTACATAAAGAAAAGTTTTTAAATCTACCAGTACCATTATGTTATCGCCCAGCAGATACTCGACGACAGAATATTGAAGTTGAAATTCCAGGTGGAGACACTGAAGGTGTCCGAGTACAAAATCTGGTATTGAATGATATCGTTGTCGTAGCAGCTGATATTGTTAAGAGTGCATAGAGTATGGATAAATCACCGTGGACGTTAGGATACGCTATAACGATTCATTCGTCACAGGGATTAACTATATCTGATACAAATATATGGATTGTAAATGATCGAATCGAATGGTCAAACATAGTCTATCTTGCAGTATCTCGCGTCAGAAGAATAACTCAACTACATAGAATTGTCATAGATTATTTGATAACTGAGGAGATTACTAATGACGCTGATGTAATAAAGAAAAACTTAGCGTCTTATAAACAATGTGACAAAAAAAATAAACGTGACTTTGATATTGATACTGAATTTATTATAAAACTAAAACAACTACAGAATAATCACTGTGCAAGTTGTAACACAATAATATTATGTCAATATTCGAATAATAATCCAAGACAATTTACTGTAGACAGAATAAATAGTGATTTTGATCACACGTGAAAATGTGATGTTGACCTGTCTTGAATGTAATCGACGTCGGGGTTCTAGTTTACATAAGTGAACGCGGTGGTAATTGTGTATCCGCAGGAATTACTTGCAATTGTTCACGCACAAATCCACGTAGAGTTGCAGTAGAATCTAGTCTGTATATGGCAGGTCTTCCAGTAGATCTAACCACGCTAGAAATTGTATGTGTGGTCACACTCCAAATAGGGTCAGTAGCTCGTCTTTTACCACGCTCCAACTCCCCTGGTTCGTATAAATTTCTCACAATTACGTCACGTAATACTGGTTGGTGACCTCGTTGTCCATATTCATCGCTACGTGGTATATATGTTTTTGTTTTTGCATTAGAAGGTTTCATGGAAGTTGCACGAGTATTTTCATTATTTAATGCAGATATCACACTTGGTAACCTTACAACCCATTCACGAAATCGCTCACCGGACTTAAAGTTAGTAGATATTTCCTTCGTGTATTGATATCCAAATAACCGCTCAGCAAGTGTTCGATTAAATCGTTGAACGATTGCTTGATCACGATGAATTTACTTGCAATATCAACAACAGTCAATGCGTATTTGAACGTGCGTGACTTTCGTCCACGTGTTTTAATAGTATCATGTGGTAAATGGTAAAAACAAAATATCTGCTTGATGAACTTCGTTAGGAACACCGACATCAAAATGTGCATATTGAATTTGTTTTGGTGGTGGTAAATAAATTTGCCATATTGCCTGTCGTGCTAAACCACGCTGCAGCAACAGAACGTGAAACTTTTGCTGCTTTAGCAAGTTTAGTGATCGCTGCTTTACCTTTGCAATACCCTCTAGGACTATAATAAATAGATTCCATTATAATAATTATATAATTAATTACCAGCCCCTAATATTATTTTACTTTTCATAGCGGATTTTATTAGGAAACTAGCGAGTTTCTCTCTAACAGATTTATTAGGTATAGAATTTAATGCATGAATCAATTTTGCATCTGCAAGATGCCGCTGCTTCAAATCTTTTTTTTTTATAAGCAACGTCATGAACATGACATGCTTGATCAATTTTATTTAATGGATACTCTCTTGGTCTTGGTTGATCCTGATCATCAAGTCTGATATCGAGACGAGTTCCAGAACCACAGTAATTATATCCAGGAAGGTGTTTCTCACCAATATACTTAGCCCATGGTAATCCAGTTAATTTTCCTAATGATGCGGCAATATCCCCACCTATCTGTGTTGTCCCTGAGATAAATATATATTATTTGTACCACATTTTACACATTTACCTGTTAATGCATGTCGTTTATTTTTTGTTATTATTGTTGTCAATCCAGTGGTCCCACCAACGGTGGGGGTTGATTATTTACATCGAACACAATATAGACTCATGTTATTAATAATATGGATACAATAATTGATTTTTCTGCGACACGAAAACAAGAACCAGTAAAGCACCATCCAGCATTACCAAATTCGATAAGGATGATTATAATAGGTCCATCTGGATCAGGTAAAACACAATTATTATTAAATTAAATAATGAGATGGATGAGATGGAACAAACTATATTTAATAGCACCGTCTGTGGATGATCAGCATTGTTACGAAGTACTTAAAGATTTTAACGAGAAAGCAAAATCAGTTAATAAAGACGGTGAAGATATTATTGATTTTATCACAGATATATATGAAGCCCCATCTGTAGATGACTTGGATGGATTCATTAATAATCTCGTATTATATGATGATGTGATGTTGGACAAACAATCTAATCCAGCTAGAATATTTTCTCGAGGTCGTCACAAAAACGCAGACGTGATTTATGTTACACAACGATATACACAGATACCTAAAGTGATTAGAGATAACTGTAATATTTTGGTTGTGTTTAATGGAGTAGATAATTATACTCTACAGAATATTTATTATACTTGGTGTTATGGGGATATGGACATAATGAAGTTTAAAAACTTCTTTTCAAAAGCACATTCTGTTTTGTTTGGATTTATAACAATAAATCTACATGACCCAAGATCCAGATATCGTATAGGTCTGGACAAAATATTTGGTTAATCCCTGATAAAATCAGGAACAACAGAGAGGGTGAACGACAACAATTGGATCGTTTGTAGTAAACAAAACCGCATAAAAATCGTGAAAAATATAGTCAATAATAGAGTAACAAAACCGAGCTCTGATTTGGCCACTTACAAGCCTGGCTAAAAAATATTTGTTTTGTATCATCGACATGTTTTGCAAATTTACCTGGGTCGTGCTATTGACTTCCAAATCGATCAACGAGTTAGTGCCAGCCCTCCAACTGGTATTGAAATAAAGTGATATTCACCATCTTCGATGGTAAATTTACAAAGGCACCAAAGTTCTGAACCAAGCTTTCCAAAAAGAATTTAAAAGAAACCGTGACATTAATATTTTCACCACTGAGAATCCCGAAAGCAAAGCCAGCTTCTTGGAACGTTTTCAACGCACCTTGACAGTACGCATGTGGAAATATTGTATGCATCAACACATTCTCAATTACATCGACGTTTTCCTCACCTCGTCCAATCGTACAACCAATCGTACCATCGGACGTGACCCTTTCCCCCAAAGAAGTGACTCCCGACAACGAAGTGGACGTCTTCAATCTCCTGTTTGGTAAGTTCCCGACGGTGACTGTCCCCAAGAAAGGCAAAGTGTTGGCAGCAGGAGATTGGATACAAATAAGCAAAACCAAAACGCACTTTCGACAAAGGTTACTTACCCAACTGGACAACCGAATTGTTTCGTGTCACTCAACGAGTGCATGCTGGTTATCCTCCCGTTTATAAATTGGAAGACATTAACGTGGAAGTGTTAAAATGAACGATTTACTCACCCGACTTACAACGTGTGACCAAGAGAAGTGGGAAAACGACGTGTCAGAGTACATTGGAAAAATTATCGCCCATGTTTCGACGCTTCGCAAATCATCGACTGTAAATAAAAAGAAGTGACCATCATACATTTCAACAAAGCCTCAATCGCTATCACTGCAGCAGCGATCACTCCTTCCTTCAATTCGTCTCTGCAAGATCTACAAAAGCAACCCTTGAGGATGTGGTGTGAAGAACGTGTGCGTAAAACGCAAATCGTCTTTTTCTGCCAAATATTTGTAGCTTATTGTGTCATCGGTGCTGCCATTGCCATTGGGAGTTTGCAACAAGAAAACAAAAAATTGTGGACCATTTTACTGATCAGTTGCATCGGTTACCTTCTTCCCAATCCGTCCCTGAAATACGCTTCTAAATAGGAACAACAACGGTAGCCTTGCGTCTAACGTCAGTCACTCTTCCAATTGTCAACACAACCATCCTCTTTTAGTCACAGTGAAACTCCATTTTCGACAACGAGTATTCTAATCTCTTATCAGTCATGTATTGTGTGTACCAAGGAGTAGCTAGACGACAAGGACATAGTATACGAGATATGCTAAAATCGGCATTTCGTACAGTGGTAACTGTGTTGAAATCATGGTGACATGCCTTGAAAGAAGCCGAGTTGTCGCACGGCAAAGAATTTCTCCACAATGTCATCGTTGACAAACCAAACCCCATAGAAATGTTTTTGAGAACAGGCAAAAATATTTTGCTTCAAACAGGCAAAGACATTTTAGGCCGACGAAACACTCCTGTAAATGTTCCAGACGCTGCCGAGTCAGCCATTCCTGCTTCTCTGACGCCATTGCAAGAACAAGACAAACAAAGGCGACGAAGAAACCCCTTTATACGACTTCACACCCCCTAGGCCTAGAAAGACTAAGAAAAGAAAAACTGTCCGAGACTTAGACGTTTTTCATTATTAAATTGAAAACAAAAAAGAAAATGATGCACCAAGAGTCTTTTGCTTGTTCCAAGTCGGAACTGGATTTGTTTGTCATGCCACCCACTATGATGACGATGCAAGAATCACAATGGGTCGAATTTCATCCCGTCTCCTCTTTGACGGATTCTGCTCCCACCGAATTGAAATCAAAAGACAGCCAGAAGATTACATCGAAGGAATATCAATTACTTGTATCTGAAATTGAAAGTGATCAACACGGATAACAAAGCTCGAGATGTCAATGCTAGAGTAGTTCCCGTCAAACATTTCATGCATTCCTTGTTCAGCGAAGTGGCTTTGGACTTGAATAACAAACTAGTAAGCAGTGGCATGGATACTTACCTTACCAAGCGTACCTGGAAAATTTCTTGACGTACGGAAAAGAGGCTCATCGCAAACCTCAAGTTCAGTACCCTTATGTCATCAATACGACGACAGTCATCTTCCATGAACCCACTGGGTAACCATTTACTTCCCTCAAGAGGATTGTGTGGAGTATTTTGATTTGTATGGATAACCCACTTTGGAAGACGACATCATTGACTTTATGAGAAGAAATGCTCAGACGACGTGATTCAATAATGTGAAATTACAAGGCAACGATTCCATGGTGTGACCAACACTGCGTATTTTCTTCATTAACGTAGTGTGGGATATTTTTTTAGAACATTTAGTGACTTAGTTTGATCGTCACTCTTCTAGAAACGATGATAAAGTAGATCGATGGTTTTGTGACCATTGTGGCCATCCTTTGTCTTTAGGTAGCTTAAAGACAAAAGTCAAAAGAAGGCCATAATGATCACAAAACCTGAGCCGATTTTTGTAAATATCGAAAAATTGAGGTAGCAACACATGGAATAAATGGAGTAGTTCAAAATATTTTCCGAGTTCTCTGCAAAGGTTTGCATACAAATGCCCTGTTTAATGGTTATTCATAAATTAATAATCGTAAGGTATATAAATTATATACCAAATACATACAAAAAGATACCTTAAACATGATAAAACCCTGTAAGCAAGCAGCACCTGAAATTCGGACAATTGAGTGCAGTTGACGCCACAAAGACGCATGACAACAAGCCATCCCGATCATATAAAGTTTATTGTACTTTTCCTCCGAGGTAAAGAAAAATATAGGCCTCGATAATTTTGATTTCCATCACACCATGCAGTAGCAATATGCTATGTCCAGTTAATAAATGCCGTAAAATTTTATTCGTGTATCGGCTTATTAAATAGACAAAATATATTTTTATTATTATGTCTTAGAAGAAAATTATAATACTTATTGATTCCAGACTGGTAATAATCGATGTTAGATTTTGCTGCTTTCCTCTATTTAAAGTCAATATCACTTAGTTTCGGGAATTCCATTTTTTTATGGAATACACTCTGACCTTACAACCGAAAATAACTGTCGAAATATTCCAAATTCAAAATGAGATGAGGAAGGTAACTGTAAACTAGGACCAGTCTGTCTCTAGTTTCATTCGACTAACAACAAACTACACAACTCGGTAATGAAGGGAAAAGGAATTACTTATCTACTTTGGACATATTTCTTTCCAGACTTTGAATGGCATGGCTGTTTATGGCAAAATCAGGTCAAGTATGGGATGCGCAATTAAAACCACGGTACCCACACACAAGAACTTGTAGAGTGATACACGATTGTCTACTGTTCAACATGGACTTTTTTTGACTATCAGTAAAATTGGCACGGGCCAAGTAGCTATCAGTAAAATTAGTAGTAATTGTTTCCCTGTTTCTTTCATAAGCCGTTTTTATATCAGTATAAAATAATTTTATTCGAGCCATGTGACTACGGCTATAGAAGAGTCTAATTCTGTTCTAAATTGAAAACAATTAATATGAGCCGTGCCATTCTCCGTATACAACCACCTCCCAAGTCTGTGCTGTATTGCCACAATAAAAGACGTGAAGAATACACCTATAGAAACACTAGGGAACAAGAAACACTTCATCAAAATTTAAAATAATTATAAAAAAATTATTCTAAATTCTATTATAAAAATTTACACTACAACACACCTTTGGGGGAAACAAAAACAAATGAAATACTTTTCATTTTTTTAATAAAGAGGGCATTTGTCTGGTACAGCCCCCCCCAACCCCCCCACGAAGAACAGAGGCTTTACGTCGGTGATTAATACGTTTTTTTATTATTATTATGGACTGATACTTAGTATATAACCAGAACAATCAAAAACTACCGACAATTAATCAAGTACCACTCCACATGCTCTCGGAAACCACGTCCTCAGGTTGCGCTGCATTGCGGTAAAATACAAAGAGTGAAAGAGGCTCTCTTGTCACCTGCATTTGATTCCGGGTTAACTAATATGTACACTTACCAATTAATTGGTCTCTTGTCTGTGGCAAATGTTTCATCTCACTTTGGCAACCGCTTCGGTTTTGTTTTATTGGTCTGTCAATGACGTACAACATAAGAAAGTTTTTAAAGTGGTCGGACAATATGTGTCTTAAGAATTTGGGTGTTAAAAGTGACATTTTCCCTTTTTATTTGCTATTATGTTATTATTTGCGAGGAATATATACTTTATAAAGAAGCTGTAATGTAGCACGCTTTGATCTGAACTTTTTAAAGTCAATTATATTAAGTTATTGACCTTTAACTGATTAAAAAAATTAGGCCTTCTTTACTTTCCGACATATACAAATTAGTTCTATATTCTCTTTATTTATCTTTACAAGTTAAAATAAATCATATCTCTCACCCCGAAAAAAATGACAACAAACCGCCAAATATAAATATTTGACTGGGGACGTATGTCTATTATAATATATCGTTTACAACAGGAGAAATGTATAGGTCACTAATCATTAGACATACCAAACTATGTGCATCGTGATTCATGATTTGTTTTTGCATGCAAGTAGATTTAAGCAACATTATGTTGAAATACTGCACACACACACACATACACACACACACATATATATATATATATATATATATATATATATTTGCATGGATATTATAAATATTATATCCATAATTATATAATTACAAAGCAATATAATTTCTAAATAATATCATATTTTTTTTACAAATCAGTGAAAACGTGTTTTAAAAAAGGATACATAAAATAAAACATTCGCTGATAAATCAAAAATAATCTGAGGGTGGGAGGAGGACCTCAGAAACACCTCTATACATAACACCTCCACTAGTATTTCGACTAACATTACACATGGTCAACTCTACCATTACTGGGTCGTATAGTGAAAAGCTGTTTTAGGGTTCTGGATAGAGAAAAACGTTTGAAACAAACATGAAAGTCGATAAACTTTGTTTGCGTGTGTTAACAACACTGACTGACCAACAAAGCATTAATAACTAACGTAAACAATTTTGAATTGGCGAATCTAGTTCATACGTATTTCCGACTATATGTTTCGCTCCGCTTGTGTGTCTGGATTAAAAGTGACAAGACAAACACTTTATTCCCCTTCAAGTGTTCGGAAATGCATTTTTTTTTATTAAGAACGATTCATATAGTAGTATGCAAACAACTAAATCAAATAACATCAGTGGCGTAGAAGACATTCTGACGCTCACACATCCCACCCCGGCAAACTTGTGAAACCCCCTTCCAAACAAAAAGAAAGTGTTTGATGGGAACGTTGGGCCGCAACTGGGCCTGACCACACCTCCACGCACTGACTAATGCTTATCTTAAAAGAATAAAGGACATGTGTATAAAACTTTGCTGCGTACTAGGCGATAGCACATTTCCTTTTTGTGCGATGGCCGTTGTTAATTTTTTAAATTATATTCTATGAATGAAGAGACAGTTTGCACATAGTTAGTTCATATATTACTGATACACTCATGATCACCAGATATGAGAGAGAGAGAGAGAGAGAGAGAGAGAGAGAGAGAGAGAGAGAGAGAGAGAGAGAGAGAGAGAGAGAGAGAGAGAGAGAGAGAGAGTCGCGTGTTCATTAATCTTCATTAGATGCATTTCTACTCATTTGTTATATATAAAAGAAGAGGTCAATCCATTAGCAATGAGAAGATAAGGTGTGGAATACTAATTAAATAGCGACACGTCACCCTAACTATTCTCCGAATGCGATATAAATAACAAGAAAAACACTTGCAAAGACAAAACAACAATCCGTAAAATGAAATGAAATCTGACTGGCAGCTCAACATTTATCGTTTGATTACTCTCTCTCTCTCTCTCTCTCTCTCTCTCTCTCTCTCTCTCTCTCTCTCTCTCTCTCTCTCTCTCTCTCTCTCTCTCTCTCTCTTAAAACCAATCTGTTTTGAGTTTCCGATGTCTTTTTATAAATGGTAGGTAACATCAGAGGCATATTATCTACTGAAAACGTAACATCTGCGATTCCAGTTCATCTCCCACCCCGCCAACGAGCAAACCAACAACGAGAAAAGCAAACTACTGTTCCTACATCGAGATATAAAACCTGCAAGGTAATTTATAACACTGCGACCCTGTGGTTAGTGTCAAATATTGTCACAGGTGTTTGACGGTAAAAGTTGTAGTTGCAAATAATCTTACTGCCGAGATAATTTATGAGACAAGAACCCGATCGTTAGCATTGTTTGGATCAAAGTTCTACCAAAGAACTCCCTCCGTACCCTTGCACTTATTTTACTGAATGGTGTAATTTTGTGCACTTTCAGTTTTTTCTCAATGGTTTCTAGAGCACAGCTGAATTCTGTAAGGCACTGTGCAAAGTTGCTTGTTCACCATATCGAACAATATAGAGAAAGATAACATACATGTATATGTCTACACCAGACAGATGATGATAATTACTGCTTCTGTGTGATGGTGAAATGTTCTTAATGTAGGAAAATTGCACAAAAAGGATCTTCACTGTGTATGCGTTAGGAGCCGACCATTTTCGAGCTAAGAAGGCTAATAAATAATTATATTCCTTTTATTAGTTAAAAAAATACATTATCTTGAAGACATTGAAATAAGATCTCCCAGTTGGAAATAAAATCCAACCCCCCACCATCCACCCGCCCCACAATCAAATGACCCATGCTTTACTATTTTCTGAAAGTCCAGTTCATTACCACAAACATCCAAATAGTAAAACTGTGATAGACGATAGTTTTGAAGTGATTTGAGTTGCTTCACTGTGGGCCTGTATGGAGTCTAACGCGAATTTATCATTACACTTTTATCCGTAAGGTTAAAGTATGTTGGTCTGTATTAGAAAAAACGGGGAATTAATGCTAAAACTATATCTACTATCCAACTCGCATCTTTACTTATTTCAGCACACCATTTGGTGTTATCCTCACCCATTTATTTATCCAACTACGTGTCATCACCCAGTTATTTGTTGTCCAACACCCGTTTATCCACTATCCAACATGGATCTAACGGGAATTAACATTAGCAAATATTACAGTGAAATCTTTACTTGTAACGTTACAGCAGCACACAATTTAGCGATAAAATTACCTTTACTGTTACAGTGACACACATTTTAGTGGGTGAAAAATAAGTAATGTTATAGTTGCACACAATTTAGTGCAAAAACTGACTTACACAGTTGCAGTAGAAAAGATTTAAGAAAAAAAAAAACAGCTGACCTTCATTTTGATGTAACACTCAGTTTAGTGAGAATATTTGACTTAGGCTTTTACAATTTTAAATAATTTAGTGAACACGAAAATGATTTCAATGTTATAATAACATTCATTTTAGTGAAGAAACTGACTACTACTAGCAGAGCTCGTTTTAGCGCCCCCCCCTAAAATATTTGATTATTTCAATAGCTCAAAATGTAGCCAAGGAACTAAGTTTTACTATTTTAGTTGGATGCTAGACATATGAGTGTTGGATATTTAATGACTTGGTGATGATTATGCGATCGATAGTTAACAAAGGAATGATTTTCTCTTTAGATTACGTGTTCAATAGTAGATGAGGGTGTTGGATAGGAGATAACTGAGTATTGGATGGTAGACAGTTTAACTTTGCATATACAGAACCAAATATTGTAAACCTATGGACTAAAGGAGTGTGTGTGGGGGTGTATATATATATATATATATATATATATATATATATATATATATATATATATATATATATATATATATATATATATATATATATATATATGTGTGTGTGTGTGTGTGTGTATACATATATATGTATGTATATATATATATATATATATATATATATATATATATATATATATATATATATTTACACACATATGTGTGTGTATGTGTGTGTCTTAATAACGGATAGAATATGTAGATGTGGAGTATTTACTTTTACTTGCTATTACGTTTATTTCCATTTCAATGCTTTAAAATTTAACTTGTTTGTAAAAGTTATAACAAAAACTTCATTGGCAGCCTTTAAAATACATATGTAGGCAAACAAGGACACCAACTATTATTATAGACTGTGTACTCTGTTCCCATTACTCTTAGCTTTCTTTCCTTTCTTTCTTTGCAATTCTTGTATCATTTCCTTTATTTTATCGAAACTAGCATACACTCTAATTCTCCTTTTATTTATTTCGTAGGGGAGTTATTCAAGTAGTAATAAGGCATGATCAATGTAATAATTAATGTAGTATTAATGTAGTAAGAACGCGTTATGAATGTAGTAATTAAGGTGGCATTAATTCAGTCATAATGTATTATCGAGGTAGTAATTAAGGTGACATTAAGTTAGTTATAATGTATTATCCAGGTAGTAATTTAGGTGGTATTAATTTAGTATTAACTCTTTATAAAGGTAGTAATTAAGGTGGCAATATGTTAGTAATCATCTATTATTAGTAATAATGTAATATCAAGGTAGTAATTAAGGTGGAATTAAGTTAGTAATAATGTAATATCAAGGTAGTAATTAAGGTGGAATTAAGTTAGTAATAATGTAATATCAAGGTAGTGATTAATGTGGCATTAAGTTAGTAATAATCTATTATCAAGGTAGTATAGTAATTAAGGTGGCATTAAGTTTGTAATAACGTATTATCAAGGTAGTAATTAAGGTGGCATTAAGGTAGTAATAATGTAATATCAATGTAGTAATAATGTAATATCAATGTAGTAATAATTTAATATCAGTGTAGTGATAATGTAATATCAATGTGATGATAATGTATTATCGATGTAGTAATAATGTAATATCAAGGTAGTAATTAATGTGGCATTAAGTTAGTAATCATCTGTTATCAAGGTAGTATAGTAATTAAGGTGGCATTAAGTATGTAATAATATATTGTTATGGTAGAAATTAAGGTGACATTAAGTTAGAAATAATGTAATATAAAGGTAGTAATAATGTATTATCAAAGTAGTAATTAAGGTGGTATTAAGTTTGGAATAAATGTAATATAAAGGTAGTAATAATGTATTATCAATGTAGTAATAATGTATTATCAATGTAGTAAAAATGTATTATCAATGTAGTAATAATGTATTATTAGTGTAGTAATAATGTATTATCAATGTAGTAATTAAGGTAGCATTAAGTTAGTGATAATGTATTATCAATGTAGTAATAATGTATTATCAATGTAATAATAATGTAATATCAACGTAATAATCAAGATGGCATTAAGTTAGTAAAAATGTAATATCTAGGTAGTAATTAAGGTTGGATTAAGTTAGTTAAAATGTATTATCAATGTAGTAATTAAAGTGGCATTAAATTAGTAATATTGTATTATCAAGGTACCCATTAAGGTGCCATTAAGTTAGTAGTATTGTTAAATCAAGGTTGTAATTAAAGTGGCATTAAGGTAGTAATAATGTAATATCAAGGTAGTTATAAGGTAATGTCAAGGTAGTAATTAAGGTGGCATAGTAATAATGTAATATCATAGTAGTAATTAAAGTGACATTAAGTTAGTAATAACGTATTATTAATGTAGTAATATTGTATTATGAATGTAGTAATAATATAATATCAAGGTAGTAATCAAGACAGCATTAAGCTGTCTTACGACTCCATGTTCTTGTACTAAGTAACAGAAAGGAACGAAAATCAACAATGAATATGAAATTCAACAAATAATTTAATTTCCTTGGAATGCAAAAGTGAAAAGTTATAATGAACTTGCAGTATTTTGAATTTATTCTAAAGAGTCCTAACTTCTATCGCAAGTCCAAATGTGTGAAGTTTCAACTGAATATTAGTGGTCTTCTAATTAACTTCCAGTATTTAATGTGCTGATGTGCCTGTAATCTGGAAAATGCTAATGTACCAGTGGCTTGGAGCGTGATGAAGTGCTAACAGTCTTTTGATGTCTCACACCAATATAAACCAAAAAGTCTTCTTGTCTAAATTCACCATAATTCCAAATTAATGTTCAAGTCCAAAACTGTTATTGATGAGCATTTTGCATTTCCAGTGAATAATAGTTTTAATAAATAAATCCACCTAAATAAAAAAACTGAACATAAACGTAAGACTGATTCTGCTTGAAGATGATAATGCAAGACTGATTAATTTCTCCAAAACATGACGTTATATAAAGAGTTACGGCACAATTATAGAACCAGGATGTAGGTCAGCCTCCTCTCTAAAACATCAGTTTGTCAAAATGTTTAGGAATTTCCAAGCAAAAATCTATGCCCTAGACCTCCACCCCTAAAATATGCTTACGTCTGCTGCTGCCTGACTCTCTCTCTCTCTCTCTCTCTCTCTCTCTCTCTCTCTCTCTCTCTCTCTCTCTCTCTCTCTCTCTCTCTCTCTCTCTCAGGAATCAAGCAAGGCGAAAACACCAACATGAGTACAATTTTTTATTTTCAGGCCACAGTTGCATTTGGTTTCCGGAGAGATATTGAACCTGTGACAATATGACAAAACTATTTATTGCTACTTTATCTGCGTCAACATAGTAACATAAGTGTTGCAGAAATGTATATACAAATAATAATGTAATAAATGTACATAATTTAGATAATACGTTCTAAGATAATGGTAACTCTCAATGATGCCATTCATTCGTAATCAATATTTATGTCAGTTTAATATGTATATCATCTTAATGAGAGGAATAGTGCACACAATTACATATACTTAAGGTTCCTGTTCATATGTTATTAACTTTTCTTTACTCACTTGCAGCATTTGATACAATGGATTATGTGTACTCTTCATTCACATATATAATAAATTTGTACAAAATAGGAATCAACGAGGGTTACCATACAATCGAGGAAACATCTTTATTTCAGTCTGCAGTTTAAAACGTGGAAAAGAACCGAATTTTTAATTATTAAGATCAAATGATCCGACATAAAACTAATACTACTACTACTACTACTACTACTACTACTACTAATAATAATAATAATAATAATAATAATATTATTATTATTATTATTATTATTATTATTATTATTATTATCATCATCATCATCATCATTATTATTATTATTATTATCATCATCATTATTATTATCATCATTATTATTGTTATTATCCTCCTCTCAGTGACATAATTAGCTGCTGGTTTACATTATGGTTGTGTGATTAAATAAATTAAATGTAATTAGTAAAGCAGATGGATTTTGTTACCTTTACAAACCCTCACATGTAGAACCTAAGGACCTGAAAAACATTACGCTTCCCCCATTCGTCATATAGAACCAAAATGTAAAACCATTTCTTAATTCCTTTTTGCTTAGAGACTTTCATAAATAAAGTTAAGAGTGATTATATGTGGATAAATTAATATCAACATGAATATCCATTGAGTGACACGTTAATAGTTTCAATTTTTGCAGCATTAGTCGTTACATGACAGCAATCGGGGACAAAAGTGAATTAGCATACGGGGACCGTATGGTGACAAACGGGAAATCCTATATTACAAACGCCCATAGATTTAATAATAGGGTAATTGGGAACATTTTAAAAAGTGGCTACCCTCAATTGGATAATCATTCTTGCATTGTTAGAGTTTACCTCTATACAAGTCCGTCTTGGTACGTACAGAAAATTCTGTTAAAATTATCAATAGGATTAAGGCGTCGGATAACATTATGGGGAGAAGTTTATAGGGACAAAATACAGTCCAACTCACCACATATGATATCCAGCGTCCGCTTTATGACTACAAACCAAACACACCACCTACAATCCAGCGTCCGCTTCATGATTACAATCCAAACACATCACCTCCAATCCAGCGTCCGCTTCGTTCACCTCCAACCCAGCGTCCGCTTCGTTCACCTCCAATCCAGCGTCCGCTTCGTATTATAATAATTGGCATTTGAGATAGTCTAACCAGTGTTCGGTTCCCATGGCATAAACCTCTTCAGGGTTCTATTTTTCACACTAAGGATACATGTGTCCATCTGTGATTGTAGAACTCGTAAGTACACGTGTAATCTTTGCTTGTCATGGGCCGGGAGCTGCAGTGATTGGAGCTCGCAGACAGATCGGTATACAATGCCAACTGTTTACCCAAATTTAACTGCCTGTAAATGAGCTACCTGTTTTGGGGCGCTAGCGTCCAGGTTCAATATCTGTGCACGAAGTAGTCAGTTGTTTCCCATTTCAACCAACACCGTTTCGAACTCTGCATTGACAATTATTTTATCTTCTATGGCCACCGAGTTCAGCTTGGCAATTGTGCTGAGACTTTTGAGCAATTACGAGAATTTCTGAATAGTCACGTATTCTGTCATATAGCCGTCACGTAAATTTTTTGCCATCCACGCATGCTGAATAGGTCACTATTAATATAGCCCCGACAGCAAATCCGACTGGTATACATATGATTACGAATTTAATGTGGTTTATTTGTCTTCTGAGTTTATCGTGGTAAAAATTTTTAGTTGTCGAATGACACATCTAATAACACCCGAAGTAGAAGCAGAAGTTCAATATTCAAAGTAAAGGCTATGTTGTTTTGCTTTGCATACGAAAGACTCTTGGATTTGATTCTATCATGAGCTCATTGGGACTTAGCCGAGTCGTTTTTGTACAAACACGTGAGTAACCAATTTTCGAGTCTTGAAATCTATTATCATGATGACTAACAGTGCGCTTCTTAGAAATGAAATTAAGACTTTCGGTAAATGGTTATACTGATGGGGGTCCAATTGTTAAATAGTAGAAGATATCGACACTGACAGTTACGATAGGTGGGGTATAGCGGATCTCTTCCCCCATCATAACTATCAAGGTCGGCGTCTTATATTGTTAGTCTTTGAACGCCCTCCCCCAAACCCTCTATCACTTTACCTATAGTTTTAAATTCATATGTGTGCATGTGTGTCTGTGTGTGATTTGATTTTTAACGTAGCTAAAACAGTTTTTCAGGCATATCGCTACGATGTCTGCAGCGTGGCAGTCAGTTGATGATAGTGATGTTTAGCACTGGAGAATCATGCCGAAGACATGTAACATGATGTCCACCTAATTACATTATTCTGACTGCAATCCGACCAGTCCTAACACTAACCTGTTAATGCTGAGCGCCTAGCGATGTAGCATGTTAGTGCCATTTTTATAAGTCTTTGGTATGTTTCGGCCGGGGTTCAAACCCCCGACCTTCCGCAACTGAGGCGGAGGCTCTAACCACAGTAGTAAGGTAAAGGTTCTGGCGCAAGGACCTTTTCCCACCCTCCAAACAAATATGAATTATTCTATCAGAGACCCTAAAATCCCCACCACCAAACGATTTTCCCCAAATCAAAATTGTTAGTTCTGGTACAAATATAATCTAAGACTTTTACCTACCCTCTAAATAAATATAAATCACCATCTTGGAGACCCTCTAAACACCATCTCTAGGCCCCACTGGACACCCTAATGACTAAACTCTACCGTGTGGATGGATTTTGTTTGTAATAGATGTTACCTCGTGCACGCAGTCTGGAAATAAGTCAATACTCTACATCAGCCAAGCCTTAAATGAAGTAGATAAAAACACATGTTTCAGTACAGTTTTATACATTTCTTATTCCAAGGTTTTAAAATTTTATGTGATTGAGTCACCAAGCAGATATTATATACAATCAGGTAAGTGAAATTTTGAAACATTGTTTATACTTCATTGCCAATTATCAATGTTTCAATGATTGATATTATCAATATTTCATCGTCATAATAATAAAGACTAAACTTACTTTATCGCTCACACAGCGACGACATTTGAACAAATCTTTTATTTGCTGTTTGTTGAGCGGATATTATTTGTCAATAAAATATATTTTTGACCGCTTGAGATCGATGATAATTTTAGTACATTTTGTTGACTGATTGGATCATGAAAATTTTTAAAAACTGCGAACAACTACTGGACCAATTGTTCAATATTATTGAAATGCTAACTGTCACCAGATCTGATAATCGAAATTTTTAAGTTGTCAGGAGTGTCACTGAAACATATATATCTGATATCTCATTATTAATTTCAACTGTCAACTGTTTGCCGTCCATAATTCGATATTTGGTCTTGCTATTGTAGCTATTTGTCACTGTCAAATTTTCAATCATTATTTATATTGTTCACACAAATTTACAGACACTAGTCATCGAAAATGATATTGAGAGATCTATCATCGTGACAATGCCCAAGTGCAAATATATCTACTCCATTTCACAATAACGTTTGTCATCAAAATTACTTGAACCGTGTTTGACAATGACATCTGTTTCGAGTTTATGATGATTTGTTTGAATAGGCATTGCTCTTATAAAACTAACACCACCATCAAGCGCGTATTGTAATCATCAAATTTCATAAAAGTTTTAACAAAATCAGGAGGCATAATTTTTGTTTTTTCGTTATTTTATTATTGTCTAACAATACCGCATACATTTTACTGCACAATCCAAAGAAGTATTTGATGATGATGGGGTTCATTTAATCTTTGAACTTACCAATAATCTTTTTATTTGTGTCATCGTTGAATTTACAGTCACGAGGGTAATCGGAAAGATGAAACAGATGTCGATTATCGTGTATATCCTGATAGACGTCCTCACACACGAGCGAATCGGTATCAGTCAACAATAGTCTACTGGACGGCCACAAAACTTTTAACCAAATTGTAATGAAAATGGTACATGAGCCACTTCGATAAATCTAACACAGCGGCTCCAACGTAAATATGCTTGTTTAGTTTTAGATTAATTTTTTTTCTTTGTATCGCGACAATATTTTCTTTTAAAATTTCCATGCCAACAAAATCATCGTCTGACACAAGTTTGTTTCTGCGATTGATATCATTAACTAGCTTAATATTTACTCGTTTTCTAATATTTTCTTTCGTCATACCAAAAACGGTATTGTTCATAAGTTCAAAGTTTTGTTTTTTCAAAATCAGTTTTCGCCGCAGCTCTTCTCGAAGGGTTCGAGTTCATATAACCTTTCATCCAAGGTGACTGATTAAATTTTAGTACACGTTGAACTTTTCTCAAAATAAGACCAGCATCCACTGCTTGTTTCAAAACTTTGTAATGCAAAACATAATTTTTCTTATCGAGTAAATTTGGTATCAGGTTTTTTTTACCAGAGAATTTTGTCTTGGTGATGCTATCAGTTGTTTTTCTCAAGATAACATACCATAATCTATTGTCATTGACTCCGCACAGAAAAGATAATCGTTGCGTAAATTATGTAGCGAAATATGATAATTAAGATCAGCCTCAACGAAATACGAAACATCATCAGGTATATTTTTTATGTTACTGATATAAATTTCTCAGCTGTAATCCAATGAAATCCACCACATAACATTGTTTCTGCCATACAATAACCGTACAAATTATTATAATCTAGATAAATTATATACTTCGAAGGAAGCTTAGGATTGTACTCTTTTAAGTATTTGTTGTTTGCTTCAGCATATTTCTTTGTTTTAAGCTAATACCGCTATGATCAGGGTCAAAGGTAATAATGCTGAAAGAACGGAAATGTTTAGGAAATATTTTGTTTCCAGTTTGTTCCATGGTGACATTGCAGAAAGACAAAGTGTAGGTCATGTTAACGGTGCGGTCCCCGATGATGATATTGAAAACTTGTCTATGCACGATGAGTATCAACCTCATCCGGTATTTGATTCATATGAGGCTAACAATTGTGTTATTATTAAAAACAGATAAACTAAAAAAGTTGTTGTTAGCATGAATAATATGGGGTATCTCGTAGCAGGTGTTAGAGGAACACTAAGATCGAGATTGTTCTCGATCGCACAGGTTTGTTTAAGAGGTGTTTAACGGATCTATACCCGATGGTTTGTTTTTTAATCACATCAATAACGTAAAGTGCGACAATCGACTGGAAAATCTGGGAATAGTAACCTTGCAGGAAAATGGGAGAAAAGGACGAGATGGTGCTATTAATTTTAGATGTTCGACAAAACCTATTATTTCGTTAAACCTTGAAACAAACGAGGAGATCAAATTTAAATCGATTTCAGCTGAGGAGAAACATTTTGATATTAGTCACATGTCAGTACAATTTGCTGCTGATAGAGTCACAGGATCAGCTTTTTCAAGCGAATACGATGCCAGGATCGTTTTAGATATCCTGACTAAGCACATTTGCTAGCTCCTTGTTGGTTAATAAATGATGAGCAAATGATAAAATATCATCTCCATCAATTTTTAGAGATATCACTGCGCTATTATTATTTTTTTCTGCTGCTATTAATAATATTTTATTAGAATCACCTTGCGTAAAAATAACGTGAACAAAATATACACTATAACCCGACAGACATTTTCTCACAGCTTCGGCTAGTTCGCTGTAATTTAATGTTAACTTTTTGGTGATATTTTACCTCGTTAGTCATCTTATAAAATAAATTAGATAAAAATTAAAATATGAATTTGATGGATAGATTCGCTGAAATATACGTGACAGATACAATCGCAGGAGATATAATCACTAACAGCACAATCACAAGCATTACAATCACTAATGATATAATATACACATCTACTAGTTACAGCGAAGATATTTTATACAACAACGAGCCTGATGATGAAGATGAAATAGTCATCGTCGCTGACTGAAAAGATTATAGTAGACCAACAACTAAAATATATATTGTTAAGTATCACATTGCTAAAAATAATAAAATTTAATTTTACTGTTACCGAACAACAAATATTTTGGCAGCTTATTAAACCTTTTTATACATCCAAATTTCAGGTCGACATAATAATATAAAGTTCGATTTTATATTTGTCCACATTTTTAATTTGATGACGATTTCTGACGACCACAGGCAATATCTAAAATCGTTATGTAAACCAGTAAGATGTAAATCTATCAAACGTAATTACGAGGAAATCTACAAAAACATTTCATAATTTGTTTGGTTGGGATCCAACTATTAAAGTTATCGCTATACCCACGCAACTTCACTAAACTTTCACCACCTTTTTTCCTTATCACTTTTTCGATAATGGAAACACCTTGCTCAATTTTTTTGTAGTTCTTGTTCATAAAAACTATCAGCTATAGGTTCCCCTGCCAGATTTCTTAGCGCGTATATTACAGGTATTGTTAAAAATACTTTATCACCTACAAACACTTTTTCGCTCCAGTTTGAAGTAAATCCTTTTTCAAATACTTCTAGCTTTATCGTCCACTTCAAAATTATGTTTGCGGTACATGTTTTCGTTTGCTAATATTGGATTTTTGATTGAATCATTTGGTGACATTTTGGTAGTTCTGTGTTTCGTGTTATTGTACTTATCAACGATTTGAGAAAGATAATCGATGTACCTGTTCGTATAGTTAGCTGTCAAATCTTTATGCATGAGCTCATTTAGTGTGCGATTGAATCTTTCAACATTTTCCCCCCGTTTACTGTAATATATTTTTAATGTTATTTTGTTCTAGAACTGCTCAAATCTTTTATTGAAAATCTCCGCTCCATGATCAGTCAAGATTTTATTCAGTTTTCTTTCACTACTTGTTAATATTTGTTTAAGCTCATCTATTATCGACGTTCCTGTCTTATCCGAAACTGGCACACTAAACGCGTATTAGCTGAAAATGTATACTACGTTAAACAAATATATTTGTTATCGTTAAACTGAGCACGATTTGACAAAACTAAATCTCTCGCACAGATTTCATCAACGGTATTTGCAACAACTTTACGTCTAGTAAACTTTGATAGGTCTGTATAGTTCGGCTGCGAGATTATCATGCAATTCTTTCCTAGGTCCTAATTTGTATTTTGCTCCTATTATTCTCTGAACAAATTTTCTATCAAAACGTTTTCGCATATTTTTAGGATCCATTTCACGTAATTCGTCTAACATTACTTTATCACAACCAGCCTTATCATGCCCGTTGTCCCTGTAGCAGATATGACGCATCCCTATTGCATCAAATTGATTGTAAGGCTCTTTTCCTGGCAGCGGATTATCATTCACGTTATTGTTTATCAAGAGTATTATAAGGTCCAGTGTATTTATTACCTGGCAATGTCCAACCAAATTTTAGTTTTGGTAATTTGCCAATACTTTTATGAATGTCAATAACGCTGCCAATTACCTCACGGCGATTGCACGATTTGCAGTACGTGACGATCCTTTCTTGTTCGATTCAAAGATCTTTGTCACAACCACAATTCCATTTCATTTTATATTATTATGTTTCATAAAATTGCTCATCAATTAAGATAACTCTGTCAGGGCACATTCCAGCTCCAGTTGTTGATTTCAAAAGTATACTTTTTCTACCACAAATAATACAAATATTTTTAGCATGATTCTATTAGTTTTTGTTTTTCCGTCGTCTCAGTATTTTCTGTTTTAGTTCTACATTTAAGACAGCAAGTTGACAATATTATGCTTTTATGTTCAAACAAAATTTAAACTGAAATTTTGATAGATTTATAATAATTAACAGCAATATCATCGTTTGTATGAGAAGGTTGCTTATCAAATTGTACAAAATTTTTTTTTTTTAAATTCAGGATCTTTTAACATTTGTCTGACAAACATTATACAATAATATCCACAAGCATATATTCCAATCGGCTGCAGTTGATTATACGAATAATCTTTTTTATCAAATTTTTTAAAAATAAAATTTTTTATGAGATCGCTGGAAAGAAGCCCGAACAAATCAAAATAATTATTATCGTTGACAGCAACCCAGTGAGTGCTAGTTCCATCGTTAAAATATTTACAACACACAAACCACCTGCTGACACGTCATCGAGTTCATCCTTAATAAATAATCCACGAAATCCGACGTCACTCAATTTTTCAATGATATCAAAATTACTCAACAGTTTGAAAACAAAGGGTTTTTCTTTGATCACTTTTGATTGATCTTATCAATTTGTTGTTGCATTAGCATTAATTTAACCGTTGTGTTATTCAGAGTCCTAACTATCTAACCAGAGAAAAGATGACACTTGGAATTCCCTCAAAATGATGCAAATGGCTGTCACTGTTATTTGCAAGTAGAATCACAGAATCCAGTTGATCTGAAGACTGTGATAAATATTTAAAAAATCAAGCTCAAATACTATAGACTGCAAAAATAATGATTACTGATTTTAAAACTCAACATCAGGTGGAATCTATTTATGGCACACTAACTTGTGACCATTCAGTTGATGTAAGCAAGAATGTTAATGATTATAATTGTATAATTTAAAAATAAGCAGTATACACTAAATATTGCATTTAAAAGCTTCAAATATACATATATTAATATGTAGTATTTTCCAAACAGATGTATTAGGATGGCTTAATTTTCTGTTGATAGGACTTTGTACAAATTGTAGCAAGAAACTTTTATACCAAACTGTAGTTCAGTGGTAGGTACTATGTTGGAAGGGTTAATCAAACACTGCTTTAGATGACAAAAATCAAAAACATTTTGCGTGCTTTTTTATGTTTTGATGACCAGAATAGATTTTCAGGCCATTTAAATAAATTGATATTGTTTGCACCTTTTTTAAGTTTTTGGACTAAATAACTGATGGAACTGTTTCATTTTCAGGAGGACAAGTAAATTTGGGTCATAGAAATCTAGGATCTCCTTTATCTCACTCCTAGCAAAATTAAATTTTTTTATTTCGCTATATTTTTTTTTCCATCTGTCAACAGTCAGTGTCACAAAATTACATTAATTGCCATATTGGGGGGGGGAGAAAATATGTTTGATTTAAAAACCAAATCCCATCTAGTTACATGTGAAATTGATTAAATAAGTTAACAATATTTTATACATACTGATTTCTCAGTTTTTTAAAATACCAGATATACTTGCATACAAGTCAAACCTCAAACAACCTAGACCTTAACCTTAAGCTAAAGCCTACCATATATACAAGCTTATAGGTTGAGTCCATTTTCACACTACACAGACTGAGATCTGCCATTGCATAATCTGCTGATTAATCCTATCTAACTGCATAGACCCATGTCTGCTGACATATTATATGGTGGCAGATCTGGGTCTATGCCGTTTGTAGTTGGACTCGGCTTATAATTGAATATATAAGATAAGATGCAGTTTAACACAATGATTTTCAATAAACTCAGATGTGAAGCTATTTTGTTATGGGTCATATTTACACATACCAGTACATTTGTTTTATTTGATGTAATTATATTTACAAGCATTTATGCATTGGATATACAACAGATTGATGGCTTAGAAGTGTTAGCACAATGATTGGTTTTTGTAAAAAATGAAACTATTCTGGCATTACTTGAAGAACTGTTTGTTTTTTTCAAAGTGAAATATTGTAAAAATTTATGAATTTATGGCATAATTTTGAAATATTCTAAAGACTGCAGACATATAAGCATTCATTTTGAAGCTAAATGTTTGAAACTATTATCTTAAGGGATTCAGAACATTAAATTTCAAAAAAAATAAATCAGTTTTTAAATTAAGAAGTTTTGTTATTTACATATTGTCCCTAATTATTAAATAATAAAATAGGATATAAATTGTGGTAAAATGACACACAACACTGGTAGTTAACAAAGTAATTTAAAAGGTTACATTTCTGCATGAAAGAATACTTGAAACTCTCCATGTGCACAGATGAGACACACCTTTGCTCTTGCCTTAAAAAATTACAATTTACAACTAGGTATTTGCATCAGTAGACAAATACTGTACCTGTTTTAAAGCGGTAATACATTATCTGCTATTTATGAATTACTGTATCTTTTCTGAGTGCTGTTTCAAGTCAAAGAACATAATTCTCTCTTCCAGTTTGTGATCAAAGGTTTGAATACAAAACAACATGATACCAGTCTGATACTTCTGTCCATTTCTGACAATCTGAATATAATGCCTCATTTTCTTGGACTTAAAGCACTTTTGAACATTTCTATAGGGCACTCAACCCTTCATCAATTAAATCATCTTTTGGGATTATTCTACTATCAGTCATATCCTTTTTGTGTTGCATTTGCTATTTTCTTCCAGTCCTTACTTTATTTCTGTATCTGTGACCATTTTCTTTAATATTGTTATTTCTCATTCTGTGGCTCCAATGATTGTTGCTCAGTCACTGCCTGGCCCAGATCATTTTGATCTATTTGTTCAAAATTCCAGAGAATTGTTGCTTTGGAGAGATCAACTCTTATGGCACAAAATATAACTCATGCACAGCATCCCTTAAATCTTCCATTTTCCTGCCTTACTCATATTAAACAATCTATCTGCCAAGTTTTCAAGTTCTGCTCCAAATTCATTGCTCAGGCTCTAAGGCATTTCATCTCCAAGGTTACAATGTCAATTTGAGAATTTTCTGAAGTTGTGGCAGTATTAAATGATTGATCCTATCTGTACCCCATTGACTGAAGTTGCAGATTGTCTTCTTTTTCACATCAAAGATAAAGATTGCTCAGTATTCATAAGTAAGGGCCATATTTTCCAATACCTGTAAGTTCTCTATAGGCCCCACTAGGATCAGACCAATATCTTTTGGAACTCATCAGGTACTTTGAACTCCAAAGACTAGTCTCTCACTCATTAATGCTGAGATGTAATTACTTTTGCTTTCTTTGGTCACTATCTAAACTTCCTTATGGGCCATTGAGTAAAGTTTCCTTCAAAAATCTTACCCCTAAAATAGTCTTCCTTCTCTCCCTAACATTGGCAAGGAAAAGTAGTAAAATTAGTACTTTGGTAAGTATGATTTGACTTCTCTTCTGTGCCAACTAGGATGGAATGGATGGCAATGCTTTAATTAACCTTGGTAGCTTGTGTTCTTATTGTAATTCCCAGTCTAAATCATACCTTTGATGGGGATGATCAAGGTAGACACCTTTATGACTTAGGAGCTTTACACTTCTATTTGGCCAAATCAAGAAGAAAGCATTGTGATTGTCTTTATTTTCCTGTAAAAGGTATTTCTGTCATTTTGGCAACTTCCATCTTAAGATGAATTGTTTGGACTTTTAAAATAAGACACCAATCTTTCATCCGGAGAGAAATCTCTTCCATGAAGATCAAAGTAGATAAGGTCTAGACAGTTACTGCAGTTATTCCCCTTTGTATGAAGTCGTGAAGCCACTGTCTGGCATATTTACTCTACTTTCTGGTCAATCTGCTTTTATTCAGTGGTGCATCAGAATGAGGGTATTTATGCTTTGGGTCTAATTGTATCAGTCCAACAATCTGTGGAATCATCTCCTAGTCAGTGGTAGAAAATCTTTATGACAGTGATGTAAAATTAATTTTACAGCTAATCTAAGACCATCAGCCACCCATGGCAGGTAACAGGGAGTAAAACTAATTTTAAATAGGCTATACTTACCAGCTACTTTTGCACAATTCCCCCTTTTATGTCCTTCAGTTTCAGTCTAAATCAGACATGGGTGGTGGTGTAGTTGTAGGAAGTGGATTAATGTATCAGACAAGAAATGTTATTTATTGCTCTAGTAATCCAGTTACTGATTGGAGGAGGGAATAATGTCCATGGACTGGGGACTAACACCAGTTAAGATAAAACCATGCAGTAATGGCTGGTGAGTATTATATAATTAAAATTAGTTTTATCCTCCCCAAAAAAATATTTTCAGTATTAGAATTTTAAATAATTCCTGGGCACACCAGAATGAGAAGATAATGTACAAAATTGCTATTTTCAAAAGAGGTATATATCTTTTGTAATATATACCTTTTTTCAAGCTATTATCTTGATTTTACCCAGAAAAATAAACAAAATTTGGATTGTTTACACCATAGCATTTTGTTGACCAATAGTTACAGCACGCAAGTGGCCCACTCAACCATTGTCTTTTTGTTGCAGCTATAATTTCACAATATAACATCATTATGCATCATTATGAGTGTTACTATTGGTTGCATGCACTGGCCTTTAAAAGTGGTATCTTTTGCACACAATAAAATTTTCTCGATATGATGATGTAAAGGGAGACAACTCAACATGAAGAGTTGATCAGGCTGGACAGGAACATATTAAGGCTTCATTTGCACTTTTAATGTCATGCACTTACTTTTTATTCTCAGCTTGGTTTCATGTTGATTCTATCCATCAGCACTCTCAGGAATTCTTTTCTTGGCATCATGATGCAACTAGAGCTCTACTTAAAATTCTTTAATGCACCAATATTTTCAGGATTTTTTTGCAAAATGTTTGGGTAATTTGTCAGCATCTTTTCATGTTTTGCTTGATTTGTACAAAATGAATTTGATTCTCAAGAACTTTGGGATGATACATCACTACATAATAAAAATTAATGATAGTCTGGGAGTCAGAGTTGAAAATTTTACTCAAAAAGTTTTCTTTTCTTCTTCACACTTAGAACTACTTTAGCTCTGAGGTTTGATACATTATTTAAGAATATTTTCCTATCCATTAAGTGGCACAATAATCATGGCATTAAGGAGCAAAATGAGAAGCTGTAAAAGTTAGATCCCTTCCAATCACCCTAACAGAGGCAGTTTTGTAAAACTCAGCCTTTTGTTACAATAATCTGTTTCGACCTTTACACTGAAAGGACAGGGGATGCTCAATTTATGCTAATCTGTTTTGACTTTTACACTGAAAGGACAGGGGATGCTCAATTTATGCTAATCTGTTTTGACCTTTACACTGAAAGTTTAGGGGATGCTCAATTTATGCTAATCTGTTTTGACCTTTACACTGAAAGTACAGGGGATGCTCAATTTATGCTAATCTGTTTTGACTTTTACACTGAAAGTACAGGGGATGCTCAATTTATGCTAATCTGTTTTGACTTTTACACTGAAAGTACAGGAGATGCTCAATTTATGCTAATCTGTTTTGACCTTTACACTGAAAGTACAGGGGATGCTCAATTTATGCTAATCTGTTTTGACTTTTACACTGAAAGTACAGGGGATGCTCAATTTATGCTAATCTGTTTTGACTTTTACACTGAAAGTACAGGGGATGCTCAATTTATACTAATCTGTTTTGACTTTTACAATGAAAGTACAGGGGATGCTCAGTTTATGCTAATCTGTTTTGACTTTTACACTGAAAGTACCGGGAATGCTCAATTTATGATATAAATATGTTCCTGAAGTAATTGCCTAAATGATAAGTAATGTAAATGCACATATGTAAGCTGCATGTGAGTCACACCACTTGTTGAAACCAAAGGCATAAACATGTGCACAATAGTGTAAATTTAATGTTATTTCTTCATTATAAATAGCATTAAAATGAAAGCATTTATATTGAATTGGCATAAATCAGTTGTCACCTGTATTAATGTTAGAATAGGTTTTAATGCATTTACTCTCCATTTTAATTTCATAGACTGATGCTTCATCCTTTAAACTTTGTCATTATTTTCTGGACTGTACATCATATAACAAAAATATGTGTACCCTACTGTTTTAAAAAAATAAAATAAAATGAAAACTAATTCTTTTTCAACTGCTGTAGCTAGTGCCATAATTGTTACTACTGCACAGCAAGAAAACTTCATTTTGATAATATTGGTTCTAATAAATCTATTTTATTCTTATTTTTCTGACCAAATCTTTATGTTATGATTTATTGGATTATCCTGTCAAATAAACAAAAACAACACAAAAACCATTGCAATAGTAATTGATGTAAAAATGTATGCTAAAATATCAGGGATGTGCAAGTGGATGAGAGTGACAGCTAATATGGATTATTAAGTATAAAAATCAACGTAACAGTTCTCAATAATTATGTAAAATGTATGTCAAGGGACTCTGTCAAAGCCACAAAATAAATCACAACTGAATCAGCATTTTCTTAGACAAGATATGTGCAAAGGCAGGTATAGGGACAAGAATTTAGCATCAGATTACAGAATAATTAATCTTTTTATTTCTAGCAATTTAATATCAGAATGAAATATTTGCACTAGAAACATGAGATCATCATTTTTTTTTAGTTTAAGTTGGAAAACACCTGAACTTTCATTAGCGTATAAGTAATGTCCAGCATGGTTATTTTTGTATTGGTCACTCTTGTTTATTCTATAATAACTCCTGACAAACTGCATAGACCCAGATCTGTTTTTCCATATTGAGCCAGCAGATATTGCTCTGTGGAGTTTGCAATTGGATTATACCTACAAGTGAGTGTATATTGTATGTTTAATCATGTAAACATGATATTTGAATAAAATAAAGTTAAATTGAATGTAATTTAATTGAAGATAATCAACATTATGTTATTAATTACATGTATTTGATGTCATATATATCTCCCATTTGTTGAAATTGACCAAAATTAATGATGCTAAATATTCATAAATTACCAAAAATTCTGTGTTTTTTTTCCTGATCCTAGCAATGGACAGTGCATAAGCTGTTTGATGATTACAAGACGAGAACATACAAGTGATTATGATAGTCTGTTATTGGCTAATTCAGATGATATTCATGATTTCAAGTCAAACTGATTACTCTTCGTTACAAAATGTATCCAACAAATAAATAGGTCTCGTGATGCAAAAATATCTTGAAAATGCAGCAGTTATTCTTTTTTCATATGTAACTAATAATTTCTTTCTTATCATTTTTAAATTGATCTGTCTGAGTTTGGTTTTCTTTTCTATATTGTATGGTATTTAAAAGTCCCAAGTCAGTATGAATATTATGACACCATTTTACTTATTAGGTTTATTCCTGCCTGCCTAATTTCTTTTTCATTCAGTAATGTTTAAAGGATTTATTTGATTGGAACTAAATTTTGCTGTGAGGTTTTATATAAAAAAGACCTAGGTCAGGTTTAATTTTTATCTTATTCTGTATGAAGGTTAAACTGTTGATTTCCCTTGAAAAGTTTGCTCTTGTTTTATATGCCCTTTAACATCTTTGATGTCTGGTGTTGCAGTTTATAATGCTGTCTTTTATATTGTATTGCAGGTGACTTAAAGCAGTATTAGAATGGTTAAAAATAATGCTGATTTATGTTTTTTCCAACTTATTTGTTTCCATAGGAACGTACATTGTCTTTTATAGAACAGCTATGGAGGGATGATCATGGCAAGAAAGAAGACATTCATTTATCTGTCCTTGTAAGTTTTTGCCATTCCTGGATTCCTGTATGTACTCGCTTAGATGTTACATCTAGCTGCAACATAAGCCCTGATTTGTCATTGCATAATGTACCAGCCAATAAGGTTTTGTGATGTTTGTTTTGCTGATTACTACTAGCAAACTGCATAAATTCATATCTGCCAATGCATTATGTCATAGCAGATCTGGGTCTCTGCAGTTTGTAGTTGAACCCAAATTAAATGCGGATGTATTTAGTATATAAATCAAAATACCATAGATTTACAAATAGATTAAAAATAGAGAAGTACCATTTCCTCTGCTTCAGATGCACTCCCCTCAGCTGTCAGTGGCAGTTTTTACTAGGATGGGTTTTGTGACTCAAATATGTGTTTTTTGGTCAAAAGAATAGTAAAATGTGTGTCATTCAAATAAATTACGATTTTGCTATTGTGAATAAGTTCATTTTCTCCTCCTGTATTCCTGTAAAAATTGTAGTAAATTCAATGTGATTACAAGAAAATCAATTATATTTTTAAAAATGTATTAATGCACTTCCAAACAAACTCTGCATTGTCTGATATCATTGTCACACAAACACACCCACACGCTACGCTGTTCGTCTTGTGTTCCACACACTACGCTGTTCGTCTTGTGTTCCAACATGGAAACACTCAACAAAAAGTATCCTTGTTAAATTCAACACAACTAAAGTTAGTATTTTCATTTTAAGTAAAATTATTTTTTTCCCAGCAGTCTTGAACCTCACAACTTGCTTTTAATGTATCATTTGATTCTGCTTTTTTCAATAATGAGAACTGTTTCTCTCATTCAGGTCTCCAAGTTCTCACATTTAAAGTTATGTTGCCATTTTTATGAGTGTCCTTTATCCTAGTCTAGATGGAGTCAGCATTACATATACATTCTGACTTCAAAGTCCCTTTCTTGTCTTCACATGTATTCTGACTTAAATCACATATGTTTTTTGTCTTTTGTAACATTAATGCCATTTTCATCTTAGGTTTGTTCCCCTCCAAACTCTTCACAGATTTCACTGAATCTTTTTTAAAAGTCAGTGTTGTTCTGCATTCTTTTAAAATGTCTTTTATGATACTTTGTTGCAGTGCCCCAAAGTAAGCCTAAATCACACATACTAAAGTAACAGTTATTATTATTATTATTATTATTATTATTATTATTATTATTATTATTATTATTATTATTATTATTATTATTATTATTATTATTGCATACCATACTTGGAGAAAACTTTATTGCTTACATGATTTATTGCACATGTTGTCACCAATTTAAATTCTAATATATGAAAAAGTTCATCATTTATTTGCCAAAACAATTGCAGATCCTTACATACACATTCAGTAGATCACTGTTTTTTTTTTTTTGAAGAAGTATTCAATGTTTAACTGGCTACATGCCTGTTTACCCAGGTCTAACAAGATTGTCCATGGCTGACCAAAAATATAAAAACAGGATCAGCATGGTAGGAGATAGATGCATTAGATAAACACAGGGTGCATCCTTTTAGAATTTAACAAAGAAGCTTCCATTTCTGAGAGTCCTGTAATCCGTCCTTGATTTCCAACTGTATTTTAATGTTTTATGTTCAAAACTGAATTACACTTTTAATTGCTCAAAATTTAATGTTCCATCTTCCAAAATAATCATCTTTTGCATATTTTGCATAGATGAGAATAACTTACATACTCATAAAAGCCTATAAATAAATGTTGACACTAATCAGAAACTTGCCAATAATCTTTGTAAACATTCTCACTCAAGGAAATGAATTATAAAGTCTATTGAATATTCATTAGAGATCTTTGATTTACATAGCTTCCAATATAATGGGTTGTTCTAATTCATCTACTATGCAAATAAGTTTAATGGGCTGCCCAAAGCAATGTTCAAAGTCATTTACACACAAAATAACCATAGCATAGCAGTCTGTTAATTAATCTATTTAATGATGGTGGTTTATTTTTGACTGCCTATACTCCAACTTGCCATATTCCCAGATAGTGCTGGATTAAGGGGCTTTTTTTAGACTCAGAAGTGTGTTAGAAGTCCCAAGGGGGCAGTTCATGTGATCTCAAAAAGCAACATTGTCCAATTGAAACTAAGTTGTCTTTTCATATAAGTCTTTAGAAACTGATTTGAAATCCAAATCTGAATAAAAGAAAATAACACATTTTCTTCAAACAAAAAATACACTTGTAAACATACCTGCCATATACTAAGATGTTTTCAGTTTTTTTAGACTAAAACAGTGTGTTTTGAGGACCCAGGCATGATGATTTTTGACAATGCTAAGTCTGCCAACTAATTTTTACCTTGTGCATACCTATCATGCATGGTATGTCAAGCCACCTGACAGCCTAGCTAGAGGCCTTGCTCAAGGGCCAGTACTGCTGTCATTGTATCATTATATTCACTTACAGTAATCTGCCCCTCCTAAATAGAGCATTTAATTTGCTCTGTGCTAGACACAGTTTGAATACAAGCATGAAGAGGGACTAAGGTGTCTAAGATACATAGCCTTTCTCCAAATGGAAAATTATCACTGGTTGTTACTGTCAGTGATATCTATCCTTTTTCTAAATTTGAGCTTATAATCATCTCTGGTTCAGGCAAGAATACACTTTTGTACTAGCACTACTTAAATGGAGACATTAGATATTTTGCATAACCTGATGCTAAGATGAGCTGAACTATGCAGCTTACTGAGGGCCTTCCTAAAATGTCATATGGCCTGTGAGTGGCAATGTTGCCTGTCAGACACATTTCCAGCTTACCAGTAGCCTTATTCTGTATCATGTACCATACAATACAGGCTGAAGCATTTTCATCCACAAGGTGCTGTTTGTCATGTGTGTCCATTTCTCATTAGACCATGACTACTGATTGTACATCACAAGCACACTATATCTTTAATTGGGTTGGTAATGGTTGGCTACCAACCTCCCTCTGTGACTGCCAGCCCCTTCTAATTCCTAGATGAATACAACTCTTACTACCCACTATGTGACTGCTATCCCCTCCTATATTCACACCTCCTCACCAAGAGCTTCCCAGGGCCTAATACAAATGCTGCTAGTTTATGACCTAGTAAAAAGTGAAGCAGGGTAGAGTCAGAGTAACAATGCAAACCTTGCAATCACTGAATTACATCAGTTTACATTGTAATTCTGTGCATTTTCATGAGTATCAGTTTTGGTTGTTTGAGTAAAAATGACATTTTTGTTTGTACATGTACATAAATTAATGGATGGGGAAAGAAATCCTATTGCTGGACAGAAAAATAAATGTTTTTACTGAAATTAATGGATGGGGAAAGAAACCCTATTGCTGGACAGAAAAATAAATGTTTTTACTGAAATTAATGGATGGGAAAAGAAATCCTATTAGTTGTACAGAAAAATCATTGTTTCTTGGATCAATAAATTTAGGAAGCATAAAATCAAAAATAATTGAAAAAAGTAAATTTACAATAGATTAGTGAAACTCCAAGAATTAAATGTTTGTGGATCAGTAAATTATAGCTGGATGATTCAGGTTTTTCTTACCTGATATGTGTGTGTGTGTGTGTGTGTGTGTGTATATATATATATATATATATATATATATATATATATATATATATATATATATATATATAAACTACTCAGCATGATAATCTCCTTCCATGCTGATATGAAATGAAGGGTACAGTGCTATAAGATGGACTCTCATCAGACTCCTTCCCCACTAAGAGCAGCATAAACCAGGGCTGCGTGTTGGCGCCAACAGTTTTCATGATCTTCTCCCTGCTCCTGTCCTATGCCTTCAGCACATTCAAAGATGGAGTATATCTGCACACCAGGTATGATGTAAGGCTGTTCGATCTGGCATGACTGTGCTCAAAGACCAATGTAAGGTCAGTGCTCATCTGAGAGATGCTCTTTGTAGACGACATGGCTCTTGTGACCCACACTGAGGATACCCCTCCAGAGACTAAAAAATTGCTGATGCCTGCAAGCATCAGCCAGAAAATCACAAACATCAGCATGCAAGATGTCACCACTGCCCCATCCATCAAAGGTTTTCACACTGGAAGTAGTCAACATTGCACACCAAGACTAATGTTTACCAGGCTTGCATTCTCAGCACCTTCCTATATGGAGCACCTACAAGAGGCAAGAGCATGACTCAACTCCTTCCATATACAGTGCCTGAAACTCGTCTTGAAAATCAGCTGGCAAGACCATGTCTCACATAGTGAGATCCTTTAGCATGAAAGTATCCCCAGAATGTACTCCCTGCTAAGCAATCACCATCTTTAATGGCTGGGACATGTCCAATCCATGGAGGATGTGAGGCTGCCAGAGGACATCCTATATGGACAGCTGGCCACTGGCATCAGAAGAGTTGGCCATCCCTCACTCCACTTCAAGGATGTGTGCAAGAGGGACATGAAGGCATGCAGCATTTCACCTGACAGCTTGGAAGTGCAGGACAAGGACCAAGGCACCTGGAGACTGATGGTCAGCAAAGGTATAACTGTTGCTGAGGTGAGGAGAGGCCAGCTGGCCACAGAGAAGCAATGAGAGAAAGAAGAGTGCAGCAGCAACCCAAGCAACTCAGACTTCCCAGTTCATCTGTACCAACTGCAATAGAGACTGTCACATATCGGCCTGCACATCCATAACAGACAATGTCAAAACCCCAGAAACAGATGACACTCCAAGGTTGCTGCTCATATATATATATATATATATATATATATATATATATATATATATATATATATATATATAAATATATATATATATATATATATATATATATATGCATGTTATCAAAGTCCAATTCCTTTTCTTGGTCAACAAACGGTTGATAATTTTATTGCTGATGATCATGTAATTGTTTCTCATGCAATATATTTTCATACACAATCTCTTCCCCGAAATGAAAAATTTTTACACATTTTTTTCATACTTTTGGAGAATAGTTTCTATACAAAAATATATGTGACATACGATAAAGATATTTGGATGACAAAATCCCTATATAAGTCAGTTTGGAGTATAATATGAAGTTAAGAATTTTCTTAAAGGCCGGCAAATGTGGTAATGAGAAACTTTTGGTTATCATTTCAGTAACATCCATCTGAAGTTCATCGGTCAGACTAGCCAAATTTTGGTAATTTCAATTAAATTAAGTTACGTCTGTGTGCATAAGTTGCCCTTCACACACACACACACACACACACACACACACACACACACACACACCACACACATACACACACCAACACACAACCAACACACACAAAGACACACTTTTTAGATGGTAAGTCTTTAAAAAAAAAAACTGATGGGAAATTATGGAACATTTTTTATTTCACATTTGTACGATACTTTACCACTCCAAATATGTAGTCCAAATTTACACTTCTTGACTATATCCAGAGATAACCAGTTACCTGGCTCTACTGCAAATCACAGCTGTCATTAGGGAGACAATACACAAGCGAGTAAAATGATGGAGAGAGCGACCCAACAGCTCATGATAAAGAAAGTCTATTACTGTAAATGAAAACATTATGACAGTGGGCTATACTGCTGATGATCGTTCATTTGACTGCTGAGACTTGTAGGGCCAGTCCAATGGCTTGAAAGTCAGAGGACAGCACTTCATGAGCTGCTCTTGGTAGTGGCATGTAACCACTGAATTTGGTTTGCAAGTTGGATCCTTCACTTCCCCAGCCTTGACTGAGTACTGACAGGGAGTGTGACATGGAAGTGGATCCATGCTTCCCACTAACCAAGTTCCCCAGTGGACTGTGACTCTACACCTTGCTGATGTTGATACTGCTAAATGGCTGGGCATATAATAAATAATGAAAACATTTCTCACTGGCATATAGCTTTGGAAACTTTATGAAGACAACTAAATTTGAAAATATATAATGGCACTTGCATTAAAGTATGTTTTTTAATATGTGTAATTCCAATGAGTAAATAAAATTATGCATATTGTAAATGTGATACATTTATTGAATTCACTAAAATAGCACCAAAAGTATTATAATTCAAAGTATTCTTATGATTTATGGACAAAAACATTTGGTAGGTAATTTTCTTTTTCTGTATTTCAACATGGGTTGTACAGAAACATGAAGTCCAGAAAGCTTGCCAGTAGCTTCTCATAGGTTGGTGGTTCTTCCTGAAGTTTTCCAGGGTTCATTCTCCACCATTTATACTGGCCACAATGTATTGCATATATTGTGCTGAAAAATGGCATTAAACCAAAGAACAACAAGTTTGCTTGTTTATTGGCCACAAACACAAACATGTGGAAGAAACAAAAGATCAGTCTGATGAACTGCATTAGGTGTTTTCACATCAAATCATCAAAAAGTACCTGTGCTATATTATCCCACTTGGAATGTGTAGGAATCTTGATATAATACTGCACTGTGATTTTGCAAAGTTGCTTTACGGTTAATTGTGGTTTCTCTGCTGGAAGTCCTAACATTACAAATATGTCAGCTTTTCTCATGCCACTTATTATCTCATGCTCTCATATGAGCAGCCTTAGTTAAGTCACAGTCAGAAATCATTATCTAATTGAGAATTATTTTTTACTATTGTTTTCACTTTAAAAGGGCTAGAAACTGCAATTTCTTTAATCCTGGATTTTATGGCATTGACTTCTGTTTCCTCAATGGGGTCACATGTATCTACAATCATAGGTTCAGCTAGTCTTTACCTGGGTGCATGATAATATTCATGAATAGATTTGCATGGTCAGCAAAGCTGATTATTTAACTTTACTCTGATACCATGGTCCAGAACAGAGAACATCATTTTTTAAATAGCAAAACACAATACCATGTAGAGAAAGATCTTCATTTATGATAATCTATTATACTTTACTAGCATCTTGTAGATAGGCAGACATGTACTCTGAATACCGGTAATCAATAACAAACAAATCTTTACACTTGTGGAAAATGTGTTTAAAGTCATTGTTGGTTCAGATCAACTCAAATGATTCATCACTAAGGACAGTTTCAACCTTCCAACTGTAGTTAGTAGCATCAAGTCAATAATTTAATATCTTTTGGATTGTTTATTCATTTCAGTTATTGTTTCTGCATCATTGAACATTTTCGTTATTATCCTCATAATAGGTTGACCACTGTTTGATAACCTAGTTGATATATACCACTTCTATACAGTTATTGACAAGTGTCACTTGTGTAGCAGCAAGTACTACTGCACCAGATGCTGTTCTTACACTACTTTGTGCTTAAAATACGGCTTTATGCGGTAACAGAAACATATTATCATGTCTAATATTAAAGTTAGAATCCATCGCTTTCAGTTAGTTTGAATTTTATTCGAGATTTTCAACAAATTCAAATTATATTCTTATTCGTCTATTGGTATTTTCTTGGTCAGGTCAATGTAATTTTTTTATATTCATTATCTGTTATTGTTAGACAAAAATTAGAACTGTGCAATATATGATCGAATGGGTTTTGTTTTAGTTCTAAGCTTCTGGTAAGTTCTTCGTTGGCGGAGATAGCAGTTTTTTGGTCCGTTTTATCAAAGCTTTAACAGTGTCTGATGTTGATTGTGGCCTTAACTGGTTGTGAATGGTTTGAAACAGATTGGAATTGGCCATGACCGGCTGGCACCAGATGGAACCGGTTGGAACCGGTTTTAATTGGTTTTATGGCTAAAAAGGCTTAAAATGTTCATGTTCAATTTTATCTCACCTAAGCCATTTGAAACTGGTTTGAAACCGGTTGGAACTGGTCAGAACTGGCTGGCACCAGATTTAACCAGTTGGAACTGGTTTTAACCAGTTGAAACTGGTTTGAACCGATTTTGTGAATTATAAAAAAAGGCTTAAAATGGCCTAAGCCAGTTGAAACTGGTTGGAACCGGACAGAACTATTTGGCACCAGATGCAACCAGTTTAAACCGGTTTCTTGGCTTTCAATAAAAGGCTTAAAATATTCATTTGTATGTGGCCTAAGCCGGTTGGAAGCAGTTTGTAACTGGTTGGAACTGGCCAGAACTGACTTGCACAATATGGAACCAGTTAGAACTGATTCTAATTAGATTTAACTGGTTTAAACCGATTTTATAGCTTAAAATGGCTTAAAATGTTCAATTTTACATGGTCTTTGCCTGTTCGAACTTGTTGGAACTGGTGTGAACTGGTTTTCACAAGCTGGAACCGGTTTTATCTGTTTGGAACCAATTTTATGGCTTGAAAAAGATTTATTATGTTCATTTTTAGGTGGCCTAAGATGGTTGGAGCCTGATTGAATCCAGTTGGAACTGGCCAGAACTGGCTGGAACCTGATGGAACTGGTTTAAACCAATTCTAACTGGTAGGAACCGGTTTAAACCAATTTTATGGCTTCAAAAGGCTGATTTATAATGTTCAATTTTTCGTGGCCTAAGCCGGTTGAAACCAGATTCAAACCGGTTTGAACTGGCCATGACTGGCTTGCATCAGATGGGACCGATTATAACCGATTGGAACCAGTTTAAACCGGTTTTACAGCTTGAAAAGGCTTAAAATGTTTAATTTTACATGGCCTATGCCGGTTGGAACAATTTTGAAACCGGTTGGAACTGGCCAGAACTGGTACTAGTTGGAACCGGTTTGAACCGGTTTTATGGCTTAAAAAAGGCCTATGATGTTCAATTTTTCATGGCCTTAGTCGGTTAGAACCAAATTGAAACCGGTTTGAACTGGTCATAACTGGCTTGCACCAGATAGAACCGATTCTAACCAGTTGGAACTGGTTTAAACCGATTTTATGGCTTAAAAAGGCTAAATGTTCAATTTTACAAGGCCTAAGCAGGTTGGAACCAGTTTGAAACCAGTTGTTACTGGCTGGGACCAGATAGAACCAGTTGGAACTGGTTCTAACAAGTTGGAACCGGTTTTAACCAGTGTTATGTCTTTAAAAAGTCTTAAGATATTCATTTTTGCATGGCCTAAGCTGGCTTGAACCACTTTGAAACCGGTTGAAACTGGCCAGAACTGCCTGGCACCAGATGTAACAGGTACTAACAGGTTGGAACTGGATTAAACCGGTTTTAAGATTTCAAATGTTCAATTTTACGTGGCCTAAGCCAGTTGGAACAGATTTGAAACTGGCCTGAACTGGTTGGCACCAGATGGAACTAGTTGGAACCAGTTCTAACTGGTTGGACCTGGTTTAAACTGGTTTTATGGCTTTAATTATGGCTTAAAATTATTAATTTTATGTGACCTAAGCCCTTTGGAACCGGATTGAAACTGGTTTTTCGTGTGTTAAAAAATGGCATTAGGCCCCAAAACAACAACAACAACAACATCAGTTGATAGTGATGTCTAGATTTGGGGCATCATGCAGCAGACATGTAGCATCATGTCCCATCCAGTCACATTATCCTGACCCTAGGCCAACCAGTCCTAACACTAACCTCTTAATGCTGAGTGCTGCTAGTACCATTTTTATAAGTATAAGAGCTCTGGTCACCCACTTTCTGATTAGAGTTTGATCAAAATTGAGATAAGGGCATATAGCATCAAGATTTTGAACAAGTTTAATATCATTTTTTTACAACTTTTAAATATCCTGAATTTGATGGGTTGCCTTAAAAATTTGAATGTTGGAAAAAGTTGAAATTGTCCAATTATTTTAATTTGTCAAAAAACTTGAATTTTGCCTGAAACTGAATTTTTATGAGGTCATGCAAAATGTTATAATAAAAATAATCTTTTTTGGAGGGAAATGTTATTTATGTTTTTTTTTTCTAAGGTGTTTGATTTTGGAATTTTTGAGCTTGAGCTTATTACTAAAAATATTTTGAGAATACATTGCATGGTTAAAATTTGAATGTACCATAGACATATATGAAAGTAAATATGGTATTGGTCTGACTTAATTTTAAAAGTACTGTACACATGAGATGACAGTAAATATAGTAATTTATCATATTGGTCTGACTTATTTTTACCCTTATGTTTTGGACATGTAGTTTTTTAACTTTATTTGTTTGTTTCAAATACTATTATTAATTTATGGTTTTAAAATAAATAATAGAAAAGAGCGAAATCCAACAAAGTTTGTAAAATTCAAGAAATATTTTTTGCCAGGAATACAATGTGAAAATTTTAAAAGAACTTAAAATCCTAAAATAGTCAAAAAAAGTTTTATTGCTAATCCTAATGAATAAAGTTCTTATAAAATTCTAGTGGTGATTAAGTTCTTATAAAATTCCAGTGCTGATTGAAACAGGATCCACACTTAATGTGTTGATATGCTTTAGCAGCCTGTGATGTGGAGATGTGCAAACAGTATTTCAATGAATCACAATAATATAATCCAAGATGTCCTTGTCTGAATTCCCTGCAATTCAAAGTTAATGTTTCTATCCAAGAATATTAAAGATCAAGAAAAATATTGATGAGCATTTTGTATTAAAGTGAATAATACTTTTAATAAAGAGTTTCACCTAAATCAATGCATCAACATAAGAATGAAAATGTTTTCTGCAAAGCAAGTTAAAAGATCATAAACTCCTTTACCTGTCCTGGGTCACAATTAACATTTTCTGAAAATATTATGTCGATTTAGTGGTATTTTTGTTCTGGAACATTCTCAGTTGTTTACAAGATTAAATCTGTTACTAAAATTGTAATAAAGAACATGGTAAACATGATGCCCTTTACAGTCAGACCAAGATAAAATCCTAATATTTAACCCACTCTTAAAAGAAATATTAGCTATGTATTATTTGTTTACTAAAAAGGAAGTAACTGGTCAGGTAGGGAATTAAGGAATGAACTTGATTTTTGACAAGGTCAGGTCCTAAATACAGTTATAAATATGACACATATTGATGAAAAACCACAAAAACAAATTAAATCTATAACATTTAGAGTATTTCAAGACCTTTATTTTTATTATTTTTTTATTTTTTGTTTCATAAACCTTATACAGTATTTTAACACCTTTACCATTATCTTTGTTTATATACAGAATTTTACACCTTAACCATTATCTTTGTTTCATAGACCTTGTACAGAATTTTACACCTTAACCATTATCTTTGTTTCATAGACCTTGTACAGAATTTTACACCTTAACCATTATCTTTGTTTCATAGACCTTGTACAGAATTTTACACCTTAACCATTATCTTTGTTTCATAGACCTTGTACAGAATTTTACACCTTAACCATTATCTTTGTTTCATAGACCTTGTACAGACTTTTAATATCCTTAACTTGATTGTTTATTTCATATACTTTATACAGAATTGTAACCATGTGTCTTTTACCTTGTTTTATTTGATATCTATGTTTGAATGGAAGAGCTTACCTTTCTAAACATTTTTGCAACTCTTTATATTTATCTAGTTTTAGAACTTTTAACTTTTAATAACACCATATAGCCATTATTGTGTGGATATGCCATTAAAATACATATATACATACATACATACATACATACATACATACATACATACATACATACATACATACATACATACACATACATACATACATACATACATACATACATACATACATACATACATACATACATACATACATACATACATACATACATACACACATACACCCCACCCTAACACACACACACATAGATACATTCATACATACCCATACTTACATTCATATATATATATATATATATATATATATATATATATATATATATATATATATATATATATATATATACACATTGAAAGTAAATTTAGTTGTAGAATGTAATTTGTTTAGACAGTCAATAAAGTCATAGAGGTCTTCTAATGAATAATTCCAAATCATAAAAATGTTGTCTAAAAATCATCTTAACCATAAATATCATGGTTTTAAAAGTCTCTTATCAAGAAAATCATTTTCAAATTTTTCCATAAATAAAGATTCATAAGAAGGTGAATGGAGGAATGGATTTTTGAATTCAGTCTGTCTGATGAAGCAATAAAGTGAAACTGGTCACACATTTTATGTGTTGGTGTTGTTTATTTTATAAATTTTATATATATATATATATATATATATATATATATATATATATATATATATATATATATATATATATATATATATATATATATATATATATTGTTCTTGTTGTTCATCCATCGAGTCCATGAAGACCACTCTAGTCATCCGTGAGTTGGAGGGGCTGGTTCTGTTCTGTGTGTGCAAAGGTGGCTGGTAAGGCCAATCCTTGCATGGAAGGTTCGGTTGCAGAATGGACAGAATGGACACTGGATAAGTGGGACACCCCCTGGAGGGTCACTGGCATGTGTTTTCCTGATTTGCCTCTTTATCTCTGCAGCTGCTATCCTGCTCGATTCACACACATGGAGCCTTTGTGAAGATAGGAATGGCAAGTGACTCAATTGCTAGCTATTTGCTCCCATGAGTCAGGGTCTATGCTGAACCCTAAATTCAATGCAGCTTTCAAAATGTCTTTGAAGCATTTCTTCTGATCTCTATCCTTATATATATACATTCATATATATATATATATATATATATATATATATATATATATATATATATATATATATATATATATACACACACAAATTGACTTACATTGATTAACAGTATGTTGTGTTTATCTGTGCAATTTGGTGTCCTTATATTTTTTATTATTATTGTGACTTTATTTAAAGAGGGTAACTCAATTAGCTAAGAACTAATCTACCTTGCGGCCCTCATTCAAAGGAATATACATTTTTTTGCTGCATCTCTGAAGCCACTGTATATACTGGGTTTGGAAAAAGGAAGTAGAGTGGGCATTTCTAATCTCAACTGGAATATTATTCCAGAGCAAAGTTCCAGAGTATTGGAAACCTTTTTTAAATAATTCCTTTTTTGGTTTGGGAATTTTGTAATGTTTGGTAGACATTGATCGCAGGTGGGGAGTATTTCCAGGTAGCCTATACTTGAATTAAATGATTGTAAATTTTCAGAAGCACTATTATTGGCTCTCAGTAGTATAGAGAAAAGCGGGTTCTGAGCCATTTCCATCAGAAAAAGTACTCAATTTGCCAAACAGAGGCTTATAAAGATTTTTTGATAAAAATAAAAATATTAAAAAATGTTACCCTAAAAATTAGCATAAAATAAACGATTATTTTACCAAACTAAGGCCTATAAGATTAAAAAATCAGTGATGGAAATATCACAGAACCCTCTTTTTCCATACTACTAATGTAATTTTCAGAAAAAATATGAAAAACTGGCTCACTAAGGAATTTTTTATAAAAAAAATTGGGAAAAATTATTTGGAAAAATGCATAGTAAGCCATTTTCATAAAATATAGTGCTCAATTTACCAAACTAAGGCATCTGTAAAAAATTTGTAAAAAATGCATAGTAAGCCATTTTCATAAAATATAGTGTTTAATTTACCAAACTAAGGCTTCTGTAAAAAATTTGTAAAAAATGCATAGTAAGCCATTTTCATAAAATAGTGCTCAATTTGTTAAACAGAGACTTTTGTAAAAAAATTTGGAAAAATGCATAGTGAGTCATTTTGTTTAAGAAACACTTATGATTACATTTTCAATCATTGATAACAGGAGAACTGTTTACAGTGAACTGCTTACAGTTTTATAGTGGCTTATTGCAAGCGTATTAATACCATCACGGCAATATCTTTTGTCATCAAAATTAGTTAACGCGTATTTTCTTGATTTATCTGTCATAATCTGATGCCGATAAGATCTTATTGCATACATTTCTGCAAAATGTGGTGAGGAAGTCCTAAGAATATTAACGTAATCGGCATGTTTTATATTATTTTTTACAACTGATTTTTTTATTCCTTTTAGTTTTTTACTTTCCTTGTTGTCAGCGGTTTTCAACGAGTACATTTTACTACGCAGTCCAACAAATTCGACGACTGGACGAAAACAAAACTCATCTTTCATTTTCCCCATAACCTTTTTGTTAGTTGGATCATGAAACGGAGAATCTTTAGCAACATCTGATAGATCAAATTCTTCCCGATGATTGTAAATATCTTTGTAAACATCATCTGTAAACACCTGGTAAACTAACGAGTCAGTATCAGTAAACAATAGTTTACTATCAGGCCAGACTTTCTTCGTAAAATTATAGTGGAAATCATACATCAGCCATTTCGAGACCTCTAACACACTAGCGCCCACGAAAATCGGTTTTTTTAACACAAGGTTTTTCTTATGCCTACTAACCAGCGCTAGATTTTCGCTGATACGCATTGAGCCAGCAAAAGTGTCCTCGGCAACTAGTTTACTAAACTTTTTCTGATTATTTACCACGACAATATCAACACGTTTCCGGATATTTTCCATAGTCTTTCCAAAAACAGAGTTGTTCATGAGCTTAAAGAAATCTTTCTCAAAATCAGTTGTCGCAGCGGTCCTCATATCATTATTAAATTTGATGTACGGAGCCATCCATTTACTTTGCTTTACACGAAGTATTTTATGAATTTTTGTTAACAATAATCCGCCGTCGAGAGCTTGTTTGAGATTTCTGTAATGGCAAACGTAATTTCGTTTGTTGAGCAAATTTGGTACTAGTTTTGGTATAGTACAAGGCGCTCCAGTACGATTAACCAACTGTTCTTTAGCTAACATTGTATCATTTACGATCATCTTCTCAGGTAAAAATGGGTAATCATTATGTGCATCATGCAACGAGGACGGATAGTCAACATCAACTTCGAGATAATAACTGTGATCAGATTCGCTTAAATCAATTGTTAAATTATTGGTATCAGACAGAAACTCTTCTTCGGCTACCCATGTGTCAACTGCATATGGCATTGACTGTGACATAGCCCAACTGTACAAAGCGTTTTTATCCAAATAGATGATATAGCTGCTAGGTTCGTTTGGATTATAATCTGGCAAATACTTGTTATTAGCTCGGGCGTACTTATGACTGATGACTGATATACCACCTCGAATTGCTTTTTCAAAGAACAGATACATATCAATGTTGCCATCGGTTATTAAATTTGTTGTTGTTGCTGTTATCTTGTATAAAGCATCCCATGACAACCCTGGGCTAGAGAAATAATTAGCAGGATCTAGTTGGTATTGCTTCAGTGAAGTGCTCCTAAAATTTTGAAATATATCATCGAGAAGTAAAACATCTTGAATCAGATATACATCCATGTAGTCGCCGAGAGTTTTGCAGTTAAATACTTTCCAAACGTTGTTCGCGTGATGATATTCAGCATCAGTTATACCCTCGCCGGACAATGATGAATAAAAATTTTCTTTACACGGTAATGCTGTTTCATCGAGTACATCTAGCGAGGTCACGTACTCATAGGGAAATATTCCTTTTGATTTCATTAAGCTAACATTACTGCCAAAATATTCTTCCAGCGATGTGAAAACAGTACAGTTTTTAGCTAATGATTCCAGCGAGCCAGCGATAAATTGTATACTATCAATAAACCTTAAGGAGCCGACGGTTACTGACAAGAATCTTTCATAATTGTTAGGTATTGCTGTTATACGCTTTTCATTAGTAATCGCTGTAATATCAGGATGACCTAGCGCGTAAATGATGAAATGGCTGTCATAACCGCGAAAATTATGAGCAACACATGGAATAAAATCTACTTGGTGGAATTTTTCTTTGCATGATAGATGAGCTGCTCCTAAATATTTGCCAGTTAAATAACAATAATCAACTTCTTTATCATTTAATTTTCTTATGAAAAATTTGTTACATATATGACAGCGATTATTATGAATATGACGAACTCGTTCTTCTCCGGTTAATTTTACTTCTTGTTTCACAGATAATTTTTGATAAATTTTATCAGCTTCGGCAAACAAATTCTTTAACAACCAAACTGCAGGTTCTTCGTCAGATTCTTTTCGTCGACGATAAACTTTAACAGGTTCTGATAAACTAGGATTAATCGTACAGGTGATCTTGTACGCGACAGAAACTGGCAAGTGTTTTGCAATGTGTACTGTCTCCCTTTTATCGTTTTTGTGATAGTCATCAAAATGCGGTTGATATGATTCAAAATCATACACTATCGTAAAAGGTACCGTCGCAGTGTTCTTAAAGTTTTTAAAGCTGAGAAAATTATTATGTTTACCCGGCAATGTAGTTTTTTGATTATATACGCAAAGATTATGATGACTTTCAAGTTTATCTTGACTTTGAAAACCGTGTAAACACTTATAACAAAAGAATATTTTAGATTTATGCTTACTATACTGCGAGGCTAGCAATCCGTTAAAGTTTTTTTATAAAACTGTAATGCTTTTTGTACAACAACAGGTTAATTGTATCTGGTCCAGCTATCGGTGAGATCCTGATTGGATAAATTTTGTCACCGATGGCATCGCCATTGACGCCATTGATGCCCGCATTGATGCTAGCATCCAACCCGAATACGTTTATTGATAAATTATTTTGCTGTTCAATCTTTGAAATTTGTTTGACAGGAGTTGGGAAATTAATTCCGTTTAAATTTAGTCTGCAAAGATATTTTTGATAATTTGAAATTCTGTTTGGATGATCAGATGGATACAAGCAAGCTAGCAATGACCATGCAATACATTTATCATCAGTGGCTTTAACGTTTATGACACAATGAGTATCAATAATTTTCTTTGGTAATTTAATAAAAGTGCCGACACGCAATGGATCATATTTGTACGAATGAATCAGTAAATAATCTGTTGACGATAGCACCCAACCTGATCCAGATCTAGTATACGCGTCTATGCTAATGTCGATATCTTCTGTTATCAACGCTGCAAGCTTTTTTATGTTGTCATCCGCGTAGACAACCCTGACATTAGATTTTATGTACGGGCGAGTAAATTTTGTTGGATCAACCGCATGAGTAAACTTTACACGAAGTTCTACTAAAATTTTAACACGCGGCTGTCTAACTAAAATAAAATTTATTGCATCCTCGATTATTTCATGTAGTGGTCTACCATCTAGTAAAATTTTCCACGTAGAGGTAAAACCAGCGAATGATGATTTAGTCGGCTTAAAAATAAGTTTTGATCGTTTACTTTCCTCGAGAGTATTTTGCAATTTTTCAAGTTCCTTGTTGGAAACAGGATAATTAGGTTTTATCCCAATGGTGTTTTCATAATCCTTAATCAGTTTCTTTACTCGTTTATGCCGATTATACTTTGCAATTCCGCTTAATCTTTTATGCAGGAGAAACGCTTGCGATTCAATGTCAGCAAGAACTTGACGAAACTTTCTGTTATGTATTTCTTTTTGCAACACCTGCAGGTCATTATTTGATTTTGGATATTTAGGTTTTATTGTTGTTATTTTTTCATATTCTTTCATTGTCTGTCTTGCAAGTTCAGAACGTGAATATTTCGTTCTTGTCATATTATATGTTATACTTTATATAATATTATTATTCTTTAATTAATTAAACTTCAATTATTTATATTTTAAGCATATATATTTAAAGATAAAAAAATAATCTTATTAATATAGTATGCCTTTCCAACGTGGAGAAAATACATGCAAATTTCTGCCACAAGGGTATGTTGACTTTTGTGGACGACGATGCCGTGGTGAATATTGTGGTACACACAAACATAGAATACTTATTGGCAAAAATTGTCCGAATCCGTGCCAAGGCTGTGGTAAAGGAATTCGTGGTAAAATAGATTTGTGCAAAGAGTGCGGCGGAGTAAAATATAGAGCAGTTTTACACTATTATAAAAATAGACCGCCAACATGCAAAATACGACGAGATGAGCCGCCAACTGTTGCAGAGTTTTTAGCTAACCGAAAAAGTTTTGTTACTCATCTGTGAAGTGCTTGCACTTCCCACGCAAGCGTTTCCAAAAATCATTAAAGTTTCTAATTAACAATAATTTTGTTATAATATTATGCCACCTAAAACAACATATAATACTATCACCGAAGCAATAAATAATATTAAACCAGTAGGAAAACATAATACTTTGAAACTATCTGTGAATGAAACGCAAGCGTTTCCACGCAAGCGAGATATCCGTATGGTAGAAAGCCTGTCAGGAGGTAAATTTATAACAAAGATTGTTAATGAAAAGAGGGATAGTATATTTCGTAGAAAACTTCAAATAAAATGGCTTTTAGCAAATATACATAAACTTACTGATGAAGAAATATTAGCAAAATTGAATGAAATTGGTTTACCCGATATTACACAATGTTACACAATGATGTTACAACGCAGGTAAAATGACTGGAATCATTAAAGTTTCTGGAAACATTAAAGTTTCTTGCATAATTTATTTCCAAATTTATTAATTTCTTCAACCTCTTTCATTAAGGAATTAAATTCTTTTTCTTCTTCTTCGCCAGGTAATATAATTAATTTTTCATCCGGCGGGTACATTTCATAATGATTTTTTATCCATCTTGGTATCTGTTGAGATGCTTGCGTGGGAAGCGCTTGCACTTCTACTTGCGTGGGAATCGCTGGTTTTACAGTCTCAATGATCTCTGATTTTAGATTTTCAAAGGCTAATTTTAGTTCTTTATTTTCATCAGATACCTGTTGGATTATTTTTTTTAGTTTTTTAATCTTTGATTTCTTGCTGGCGTTTCCCACGCTGGCGTTGCTCACGCTTGCGTTTTGAGAACTGCGAGCAATTTCTTCATTCAACTTTTTTAGAGCTTCTCCTTGCTGTTGATCGCGGAATGTGTAAAACTCTGTTGGTCGTTCTTCGCCACTAAAGACCTTATAGATTCTGTTAAGACTGATTTTAAAATGATCAGCTATACTTGATACTGGCATTTTACCCCGCAGATAATTTATCTCATCAATATCATCTTGGGTTAGATATCTTTTACACGGCATATTATACAAATAAAAATAAAAAAAGAATAATAAGAATCCGGTAAGAATCTGGTAAGAATCACTTAGAGGACCTTTGGTTCCAAAACCTTTGGTTCCAAAATTAATTGCAGAATATCAACTATTCCATTAATATCTCTGCTGTGTTGACCAACTGCTTTAACAAGTTCACTATCAAGTAATTTATCAAGTTTATTATCAACCAGATAGCAGACTGCAACTTTTATTTCAGCTAGTTGTTCTCCAAGTTGTTTTATCGCTGTGATGACAGGGTCATCGATGATAGGTTCTTCAATGGGTTCATCATCAGGTTCATTAAATATTTTATAAATCCTATGATAGCCTATTTTATATTTATCGGCTATATCATTAATCGTTGTTTTGTTCTTCATTGATTTAATATCAGCTATTTCTTTATCAGATAATACTCGCTTGATTGGCATTGTCAAATAATAATATTTTGTTTTTAATTGTTGTTATTGTTGTTGTTGATTTTTGCTGATTTTTTATTGTTGTTATTACCACCGATTACACAATATTGATTTTAAAAACAATAAAACAGCTTATTTTACTTAAAAAAATAAATAATTATTTCCACGTGATAATATATCACCTGATTTTACCGCTGATTCAATTACCAAGGGAATTACCTAATCAATGTACCATTGTACTTTTAGTGAATCAGCGGTAAAATCAGGTGATATATTATCACGTGGAAATAATTATTTATTTTTTTAAGTAAAATAAGCTGTTTTATTGTTTTTAAAATCAATATTGTGTAATCGGTGGTAATAACAACAATAAAAAATCAGCAAAAATCAACAACAACAATAACAACAATTAAAAACAAAATATTATTATTTGACAATGCCAATCAAGCGAGTATTATCTGATAAAGAAATAGCTGATATTAAATCAATGAAGAACAAAACAACGATTAATGATATAGCCGATAAATATAAAATAGGCTATCATAGGATTTATAAAATATTTAATGAACCTGATGATGAACCCATTGAAGAACCTATCATCGATGACCCTGTCATCACAGCGATAAAACAACTTGGAGAACAACTAGCTGAAATAAAAGTTGCAGTCTGCTATCTGGTTGATAATAAACTTGATAAATTACTTGATAGTGAACTTGTTAAAGCAGTTGGTCAACACAGCAGAGATATTAATGGAATAGTTGATATTCTGCAATTAATTTTGGAACCAAAGGTTTTGGAACCAAAGGTCCTCTAAGTGATTCTTACCAGATTCTTACCGGATTCTTATTATTCTTTTTTTATTTTTATTTGTATAATATGCCGTGTAAAAGATATCTAACCCAAGATGATATTGATGAGATAAATTATCTGCGGGGTAAAATGCCAGTATCAAGTATAGCTGATCATTTTAAAATCAGTCTTAACAGAATCTATAAGGTCTTTAGTGGCGAAGAACGACCAACAGAGTTTTACACATTCCGCGATCAACAGCAAGGAGAAGCTCTAAAAAAGTTGAATGAAGAAATTGCTCGCAGTTCTCAAAACGCAAGCGTGAGCAACGCCAGCGTGGGAAACGCCAGCAAGAAATCAAAGATTAAAAAACTAAAAAAAATAATCCAACAGGTATCTGATGAAAATAAAGAACTAAAATTAGCCTTTGAAAATCTAAAATCAGAGATCATTGAGACTGTAAAACCAGCGATTCCCACGCAAGTAGAAGTGCAAGCGCTTCCCACGCAAGCATCTCAACAGATACCAAGATGGATAAAAAATCATTATGAAATGTACCCGCCGGATGAAAAATTAATTATATTACCTGGCGAAGAAGAAGAAAAAGAATTTAATTCCTTAATGAAAGAGGTTGAAGAAATTAATAAATTTGGAAATAAATTATGCAAGAAACTTTAATGTTTCCAGAAACTTTAATGATTCCAGTCATTTTACCTGCGTTGTAACATCATTGTGTAACATTGTGTAATATCGGGTAAACCAATTTCATTCAATTTTGCTAATATTTCTTCATCAGTAAGTTTATGTATATTTGCTAAAAGCCATTTTATTTGAAGTTTTCTACGAAATATACTATCCCTCTTTTCATTAACAATCTTTGTTATAAATTTACCTCCTGACAGGCTTTCTACCATACGGATATCTCGCTTGCGTGGAAACGCTTGCGTTTCATTCACAGATAGTTTCAAAGTATTATGTTTTCCTACTGGTTTAATATTATTTATTGCTTCGGTGATAGTATTATATGTTGTTTTAGGTGGCATAATATTATAACAAAATTATTGTTAATTAGAAACTTTAATGATTTTTGGAAACGCTTGCGTGGGAAGTGCAAGCACTTCACAGATGAGTAACAAAACTTTTTCGGTTAGCTAAAAACTCTGCAACAGTTGGCGGCTCATCTCGTCGTATTTTGCATGTTGGCGGTCTATTTTTATAATAGTGTAAAACTGCTCTATATTTTACTCCGCCGCACTCTTTGCACAAATCTATTTTACCACGAATTCCTTTACCACAGCCTTGGCACGGATTCGGACAATTTTTGCCAATAAGTATTCTATGTTTGTGTGTACCACAATATTCACCACGGCATCGTCGTCCACAAAAGTCAACATACCCTTGTGGCAGAAATTTGCATGTATTTTCTCCACGTTGGAAAGGCATACTATATTAATAAGATTATTTTTTTATCTTTAAATATATATGCTTAAAATATAAATAATTGAAGTTTAATTAATTAAAGAATAATAATATTATATAAAGTATAACATATAATATGACAAGAACGAAATATTCACGTTCTGAACTTGCAAGACAGACAATGAAAGAATATGAAAAAATAACAACAATAAAACCTAAATATCCAAAATCAAATAATGACCTGCAGGTGTTGCAAAAAGAAATACATAACAGAAAGTTTCGTCAAGTTCTTGCTGACATTGAATCGCAAGCGTTTCTCCTGCATAAAAGATTAAGTGGAATTGCAAAGTATAATCGGCATAAACGAGTAAAGAAACTGATTAAGGATTATGAAAACACCATTGGGATAAAAACTAATTATCCTGTTTCCAACAAGGAACTTGAAAAATTGCAAAATACTCTCGAGGAAAGTAAACGATCAAAACTTATTTTTAAGCCGACTAAATCATCATTCGCTGGTTTTACCTCTACGTGGAAAATTTTACTAGATGGTAGACCACTACATGAAATAATCGAGGATGCAATAAATTTTATTTTAGTTAGACAGCCGCGTGTTAAAATTTTAGTAGAACTTCGTGTAAAGTTTACTCATGCGGTTGATCCAACAAAATTTACTCGCCCGTACATAAAATCTAATGTCAGGGTTGTCTACGCGGATGACAACATAAAAAAGCTTGCAGCGTTGATAACAGAAGATATCGACATTAGCATAGACGCGTATACTAGATCTGGATCAGGTTGGGTGCTATCGTCAACAGATTATTTACTGATTCATTCGTACAAATATGATCCATTGCGTGTCGGCACTTTTATTAAATTACCAAAGAAAATTATTGATACTCATTGTGTCATAAACGTTAAAGCCACTGATGATAAATGTATTGCATGGTCATTGCTAGCTTGCTTGTATCCATCTGATCATCCAAACAGAATTTCAAATTATCAAAAATATCTTTGCAGACTAAATTTAAACGGAATTAATTTCCCAACTCCTGTCAAACAAATTTCAAAGATTGAACAGCAAAATAATTTATCAATAAACGTATTCGGGTTGGATGCTAGCATCAATGCGGGCATCAATGGCGTCAATGGCGATGCCATCGGTGACAAAATTTATCCAATCAGGATCTCACCGATAGCTGGACCAGATACAATTAACCTGTTGTTGTACAAAAAGCATTACAGTTTTATAAAAAAAACTTTAACGGATTGCTAGCCTCGCAGTATAGTAAGCATAAATCTAAAATATTCTTTTGTTATAAGTGTTTACACGGTTTTCAAAGTCAAGATAAACTTGAAAGTCATCATAATCTTTGCGTATATAATCAAAAAACTACATTGCCGGGTAAACATAATAATTTTCTCAGCTTTAAAAACTTTAAGAACACTGCGACGGTACCTTTTACGATAGTGTATGATTTTGAATCATATCAACCGCATTTTGATGACTATCACAAAAACGATAAAAGGGAGACAGTACACATTGCAAAACACTTGCCAGTTTCTGTCGCGTACAAGATCACCTGTACGATTAATCCTAGTTTATCAGAACCTGTTAAAGTTTATCGTCGACGAAAAGAATCTGACGAAGAACCTGCAGTTTGGTTGTTAAAGAATTTGTTTGCCGAAGCTGATAAAATTTATCAAAAATTATCTGTGAAAAAAGAAGTAAAATTAACCGGAGAAGAACGAGTTCGTCATATTCATAATAATCGCTGTCATATATGTAACAAATTTTTCATAAGAAAATTAAATGATAAAGAAGTTGATTATTGTTATTTAACTGGCAAATATTTAGGAGCAGCTCATCTATCATGCAAAGAAAAATTCCACCAAGTAGATTTTATTCCATGTGTTGCTCATAATTTTCGCGGTTATGACAGCCATTTCATCATTTACGCGCTAGGTCATCCTGATATTACAGCGATTACTAATGAAAAGCGTATAACAGCAATACCTAACAATTATGAAAGATTCTTGTCAGTAACCGTCGGCTCCTTAAGGTTTATTGATAGTATGCAATTTATCGCTGGCTCGCTGGAATCATTAGCTAAAAACTGTACTGTTTTCACATCGCTGGAAGAATATTTTGGCAGTAATGTTAGCTTAATGAAATCAAAAGGAATATTTCCCTATGAGTACGTGACCTCGCTAGATGTACTCGATGAAACAGCATTACCGTGTAAAGAAAATTTTTATTCATCATTGTCCGGCGAGGGTATAACTGATGCTGAATATCATCACGCGAACAACGTTTGGAAAGTATTTAACTGCAAAACTCTCGGCGACTACATGGATGTATATCTGATTCAAGATGTTTTACTTCTCGATGATATATTTCAAAATTTTAGGAGCACTTCACTGAAGCAATACCAACTAGATCCTGCTAATTATTTCTCTAGCCCAGGGTTGTCATGGGATGCTTTATACAAGATAACAGCAACAACAACAAATTTAATAACCGATGGCAACATTGATATGTATCTGTTCTTTGAAAAAGCAATTCGAGGTGGTATATCAGTCATCAGTCATAAGTACGCCCGAGCTAATAACAAGTATTTGCCAGATTATAATCCAAACGAACCTAGCAGCTATATCATCTATTTGGATAAAAACGCTTTGTACAGTTGGGCTATGTCACAGTCAATGCCATATGCAGTTGACACATGGGTAGCCGAAGAAGAGTTTCTGTCTGATACCAATAATTTAACAATTGATTTAAGCGAATCTGATCACAGTTATTATCTCGAAGTTGATGTTGACTATCCGTCCTCGTTGCATGATGCACATAATGATTACCCATTTTTACCTGAGAAGATGATCGTAAATGATACAATGTTAGCTAAAGAACAGTTGGTTAATCGTACTGGAGCGCCTTGTACTATACCAAAACTAGTACCAAATTTGCTCAACAAACGAAATTACGTTTGCCATTACAGAAATCTCAAACAAGCTCTCGACGGCGGATTATTGTTAACAAAAATTCATAAAATACTTCGTGTAAAGCAAAGTAAATGGATGGCTCCGTACATCAAATTTAATAATGATATGAGGACCGCTGCGACAACTGATTTTGAGAAAGATTTCTTTAAGCTCATGAACAACTCTGTTTTTGGAAAGACTATGGAAAATATCCGGAAACGTGTTGATATTGTCGTGGTAAATAATCAGAAAAAGTTTAGTAAACTAGTTGCCGAGGACACTTTTGCTGGCTCAATGCGTATCAGCGAAAATCTAGCGCTGGTTAGTAGGCATAAGAAAAACCTTGTGTTAAAAAAACCGATTTTCGTGGGCGCTAGTGTGTTAGAGGTCTCGAAATGGCTGATGTATGATTTCCACTATAATTTTACGAAGAAAGTCTGGCCTGATAGTAAACTATTGTTTACTGATACTGACTCGTTAGTTTACCAGGTGTTTACAGATGATGTTTACAAAGATATTTACAATCATCGGGAAGAATTTGATCTATCAGATGTTGCTAAAGATTCTCCGTTTCATGATCCAACTAACAAAAAGGTTATGGGGAAAATGAAAGATGAGTTTTGTTTTCGTCCAGTCGTCGAATTTGTTGGACTGCGTAGTAAAATGTACTCGTTGAAAACCGCTGACAACAAGGAAAGTAAAAAACTAAAAGGAATAAAAAAATCAGTTGTAAAAAATAATATAAAGCATGCCGATTACGTTAATATTCTTAGGACTTCCTCACCACATTTTGCAGAAATGTATGCAATAAGATCTTATCGACATCAGATTATGACAGATAAATCAAGAAAATACGCGTTAACTAATTTTGATGACAAAAGATATTGCCGTGATGGTATTAATACGCTTGCAATAGGCCACTATGGAACTGTAAACAGTTCTACTGTAAACAGTTCTACTGTTATCGATGATTGAAAATGTAATCATAAGTGTTTCTTAAACAAAATGACTCACTATGCATTTTTCCAAATTTTTTACAAAAGTCTCTGTTTGACAAATTGAGCACTATTTTATGAAAATGGCTTACTATGCATTTTTTACAAAATTTTTACAGAAGCCTTAGTTTGACAAATTAAACACTATATTTTATGAAAATGGCTTACTATGCATTTTTTACAAATTTTTACAGAAGCCTTAGTTTGACAAATTGAGCACTATATTTTATGAAAATGGCTTACTATGCATTTTTCCAAATAATTTTTCCCAATTTTTTTATAAAAAATTCCTTAGTGAGCCAGTTTTTCATATTTTTTCTGAAAATTACATTAGTAGTATGGAAAAAGAGGGTTCTGTGATATTTCCATCACTGATTTTTTAATCTTATAGGCCTTAGTTTGGTAAAATAATCGTTTATTTTATGCTAATTTTTAGGGTAACATTTTTTAATATTTTTATTTTTATCAAAAAATCTTTATAAGCCTCTGTTTGGCAAATTGAGTACTTTTTCTGATGGAAATGGCTCAGAACCCGCTTTTCTCTATACTACTCTCTCCTGTACATTAATTTGGCTTTTCTTAAACAGATTTAGTCTTTAATAGGTAGTATTTTTAACCTACCAGCTAAATTTTCCTTGCTTTCTTTCTGGATTGATATTAACTCAAGAGCTCTTTTTTGGAGATGTGCCAACTTTGCTAAGTTTTTATCATTTGAATTACCCCATACTGTATTACAGTAGTCTAAATGGGGTTGTATGTAACTGTTATAAAATAGTTTTCTGTGCTTTTCCTGGAGAAAGTGTCTTATCCTACTGAGAAGCCATAAACTCGAATTGACTTTTTCACTGATATGTTTGATATGTTCAGTCCATGATAGGTTATTATCTACCAAAACACCAAGTAGACTATCAGTGACAGACCATTTGCAACTTTTTATCTTTCCATGTCAGACATTGTTCATCACTATCAAGTTTTGCTCTTTTGTTCTGTGTTAAGATAAATAATATTTTAATTTTACCAGTATTAACCACCATGCCATTGGATGTGCACCAGTTGTCCAGTTTGTTTAGGACATTCTGTAAAGAAATTTCGAGTTCTTGCTTTGTGTTTTGGATGTCTAACAATGTTGTGTCATCTGCATAGAGATCTGTAGACAATACTGAGTCCTTTTAGAAATGAATTATTTCAGATAATTGTTACTCAAATCAATGCAGCTAATTATTTTTCTATTATTAACATATTTTATGTATAATCTTATAATCTGAGTAAATTACAAACTATCATGTATTTAATTTATTGCATCTTTGAAATTCATTTTCATGCTTATTAGTTTTAAGATTTATGGCGTAGTGTATTGTGTATGCAATTTGCTGTAAACAGACAAATCTAGTATGTCAGAATTTCAAGTGTTATATTGTATCTTTAAAGACTACATTTATAAGGCATGTATCATAATTTATCTTTCTTGTTTTGTTTGATTTGCATGCAAGTGATTTTTGACCCAAAAACTATAGTAATGTTTCTTATTTGGTGAAAAAGATAAACTGTATAATCTACTGCAGAGTTCCATTAAGTAAGCCTTGGATGCAGACCCATTGGATCTCTGCTGCAATGTCATTAATTTTAAGCTTCAAAATTCAATAAAAAAATCTATTTGTACCACTCATCACCTTTAATTAGAATGGACTCGTCTATTCCCAGTGGAGTTCAGTGATTACATTTGATTAATAGAATATTCTATATTCAGACTTGGTGTCCATTGCATATTGATCTTTCTGTGATGCCTACACACTGCACTGATCAGAGCTAGTCCATAAACTGAGTGTTTGTCCAAACAAAACCTGTAACAGATATTGGGAGGATTGTGTGAATACTGTTACAAGAGGAATTTGAACAGAATTTAGGTAAGATTAGTGGAATATATTTTTCATTTATGATGACTCAGCTTGCAAGTCTCTTAGAGACTTGTATGAATGATGTCCTAGCAATTGATTCATGTTGGGTTTTACTCGGTGCCAAGATAGTTGTTGCTGGTCTCAGACAGTTGTAGTAGTGAAGTTTGGTTCATTTATTGAATAACATTTGGACCAGAGAGTAATATTATACTGATTCACTGTCATAAAAAAGTGCTACATCTGTAAAAAAAAATGTATCTGTTTCCTAAAATGGTCAACAAAAGAAAGCTGGTGCTTATTTTACTTGCAGTCAACAACAGAGATAAAAAATTTATTTAATTAATTATTAGTAAAATCAATTTGAACACTAATTTATTTGTATGTCAATGAGGTGTCATGAATAAATATTGATGCAATGTTCATCAGTTTATTAAGAGAACAATAATTGGTGTTCAGTTTTACAAAAAAAAACATAACTATACATATTTAAAATAATGCATAGAGCCTAAGTATAAATATTTAATAAATTATCAAAATAATTCATAACAATGTTTCAACATAACATTGGACATTGCATTCCAAAATCAGATAAATGTTATGCCAGTCTCACAAGTTTCTGCATACATTTGATCATGCAAGGAAAGTACAATGTGTTAAACTAATTAATTTATGATATTATTTATTTAAAGACTGCATCAATAGAATTTATGACACATTTTCTGAATTTTGTAAATTTGTTTGGTGTCAGGACATAACATCCTGGATTCATATGAAGTCTTGGCAAAAATAGGAAAAATAGCTGATATTGTCTGCATGTTCATTTCACAACATCCATATGTTATCCACCCAGTTACAGTAACCTGACATCATGCAAAGCACATACTATTTTGCTGATCTCCACATAGAAAGGAAGTATGCCATGACTGTCTAGCCACATTTGTGTCTATGTAAAGAACTACTTGTACCTTATGTACTCGATTGCAAGACAAGTCCAGCTGCAAACTACACAGACCCAGATCTGCCATTGCATAATGCAATGCAGATCTTGGTTGGTGCACCTTGTTAGGGGTAGTCAGAAGCATTTACCCTAATTTACAATTGCATTATACCATGACGGCAGATCATGACCTTTGTTGTTTGCAGCTTGACTCATCTTATAAGGAAGTACATATATGGTATATGGTATTTTTCTCCATAATGATGGATGGTAATATAAGTAGGCATAAATTGGTGAAATGAGTTCAGTTTTAAAAATAATCCATTAAATTATTGTAGAAATGGTTGATGTCAAAATTATTTTCTATATATTTAAATTATACAGCCCCTGTTTCTGCTGAAGAGTAATTTCATTTTAAGTCCATTGTTATGTTTTCAATGGATTTCAAGTTTAACACAGTTTTATATTCAATCAAGAAACTTTCAAAATTTGACTCTTCCAGGTAAGGAAAGTGTTATTGATATTAGTATAAACATTATGTCAAGGGTATATTGGAAAACTTTGATGTAATATATACCTGCTACCCTCAGTAATCTTAGAGTGGTAAAGTGTAAATGAGTGAAATATAATAACCTTTATGTATGAACAATAGAAACTGGGAAAAATAACCCATTTTATAAAGTAGTATTAGATGATGTAATGAGATGGTGAATAATCACCCCAACCCCACCCCAACTGTGAAAATCCTTTCATGGATTAACAAAAAACAAAATATAAATTACCCAAATAAGATGTAATTAGCAAAGTAAGCAGTTAGGCTACCAGAGGGTTGGGAAAAGTAGCTGTTTTATTGTATCAGCAGAAATGGAAGATTTCTTTTGTGTCATTGTGACTGGAATATCTTCATCTCTTTGCTTGTGAATTAGAGCTATTTCTAATTTTTAAGAAAGTTAATTTTTTACAAGAGATATAATTACATCCCTATTCATTAAAGTCAGGCTCATTCAATATTTAAAACTTTTCTGTAAATTTAGGTTTGTGAAATTTTGGTTCATGGGTCACAAAAAATCTCGTATATATATATATATATATATATATATATATATATATATATATATATATATATATATATATATATATATATATCTTATTTTGATTCCCTACTTTTCAGAGGCCTCACACATAAGCCAACCTGTCTTTTGATTTAAGAAAGTTACATGCGAATCCAGGTATTGCTTTTAAATTGTGATCTTCAAGTTCTAGACTAATGTTGGCAGTCCATAGTGTCAGTCATCTTTTTATTTGTATGTGTGAATTAAAGTGAACAGGATACAGTAATCTTGTGAGAAACATATTAAATTTTGCAGAAAACAATAGATGCAGATATTCTGATTTTTTTCCAAAGTGAACATAAAGCAATCTTGATAACAACAACACCACCATCAACAGCAACAGTAAAAATTATATTCCGTGCATGTTATTTGTTCAAAAACCAATTTTAAAATGTGAACATGAGTTTCCTGTGTACAAATGCCACTTTTGTCTTTTCCCTGTGGGTGGTAGTGATTTACAGCTTCGGTTGTTATATATGTTGAATTTGGTACTTGACTATATAGTACAAGCAATGGTAGAATTAAAATTGAGAATGTTGGGCCACAGGTTACTTTCAGTAGGAGTCTTTACATAAGTACATGAGTGGGTTTCTGGGATATATCATCTCTCCATCATTCTTGTTCTTTTTTTTTCATGTTACTGGTCATGGCAGAAATAATCTGTACATAACAAATTTTATGTTCAGCTGGTCTGCCTAGTCACAATTTGCAATATCTGGTTGCTTACAACTTAATTAATAGTGTGAACTAACTTTTATACACAGACAGCTTAAAAGTCAAATCCCTCTTGTATCAATCTATTGCATCAAATCTTTCCAAACATTCAATCTTTATTAGCAATTTCTCTCAGAAAATGATCACCTGTCAGTCCATCAGCTGTTAATTAATTTCCTGTGTGAGCTGCTAATGTAAGAATGCAGATCATTATCCCACTGAACTGCTTCTAGCACTGTCCATTCTCCAATACAGTCAGAAATGTCAGAAATTATAAAATGTGATGAAGAACAACTTATTGGTCCAGTCCAAAATTTACTCTTATAGTGATTTTAAATGAGTTAGCATTCCTCTAATAGACTGATGACAGAGATGCTGTGGTATTACACTAACACATATCCATATGGTGGAAAAACATTTGACATTCATCCTTGTGACACAGAAGCATAACTTTGATGTGAATTTCATTAAGACACTGAATGATGACTACAAGCGTATCAGATTTTGGAAATTCTATTTTTCCATGCTGGAAATTAATTAATCCATGCTGCTGTCTCTCATGACTGGATTATGGTCAGTATGGATGTCTACATTGTCCCTATATATATTGTTTTGGAGATTCTGGTCCCACAACCCAGGTGGTCTCTCTTATCAGTGGTCTCTCAAGACAGGTTTTACTGTACATGTATAATATGAGAGATGAAAGAGAATATTTAGGTACAGTACTTCATATTATATCGTCATTTGAATAACCTTAGCTCTGTGTATGTGTATGTGTGTGTGTGTGTGTGAGAGAGAGAGAGAGAGAGAGAGAGAGAGAGAGAGAGAGAGAGAGAGAGAGAGAGAGAGAGAGAGAGAGAGAGAGAGAGAGAGAGAGAGATTCTGTTCTTAACACTTAACAAATCAAAAGAAAATTAAAATTATTAGTGGGAATTTGAAAGAAAGAAAAGCCATTGAAGCAGTGCGTAACATGATTTCTTCCAGTATTCAATTAATAAAATATAGAATATGAGAAACATTGAGCTTTGTTTTAATTCTGCCAGTCACATTGAAATGTTTTGCTTATTATATTCCGCACAGTGAAATAAAAATAATGATATCCTAGAAACATCCTGTAGTAAGAGCCCTAGGTAGTTGAGTGGTCTATTGCCTTTTCACTTCACCACCTCTGTGGGTCACATGAGTCTCAGCTTGACCAATTCTTTTTGTTGGTATGTGAGAAAGCTTGCCAATAGCTTCCTGTGGGTCAGTGTTTCTTTCTGGGTTCTTCCACTATCAAATATATAGGCTGGCATGTAAAGCATATGTGCTGAAAAATGGCATTAAACCACACAGAACCAAACCAATATTCTCTAGTCCAACCACTGTGTAACACTTCCACACCAAATACATGTACACATGTATTATGACTTTTTTTCCAAGAACACTTGTTTACATTTACCATAGACCACTTTGGTGACCTACTGGTTAGAGCATCCAACTTGGATGTGAGAGGTCTCGAGTTTGAACTCTGGCCAAGTCATAACAAAGACTTCTTAAAATGGTACAAGTCTGGCAGGTGTCTCGCTTGGCACTCAGTATTAATAGGTTAGTCTCAGGACTGGTCAGTATAATGTGACTGGGTGGGACATCATGCTAGACGTCACTTTAAACTACCACACTACACACATTGTTCACATGAGTTTGAGTCTTGAGCTCTGCCTATATGGGTATGTGAAAAAGCTTGCCAGTATCTTCTTATGGTCAGATGTTCTTCCTGGGATTTTTCCAGGTTCTTCCTCTATGAATAGCCTATTGTGTGCTGAAAATGACATTAAACCTACAACAACAACATTTACCATAGACCTTCTGTTCTTGTGCATGCTGCTGTATTCTTTGCTCAACAAATGTACTTATAATTGCAGACTTGGTCAGGTGATGAGTTTATTATTGCAAAGTATATGGGTGAGAGGGTATGAAAAAGCATAATCATTTAAATATTTTTGTAGAAGATTAATTTGCAGATGTATTTAAAGTTGATGCAGATACAACTTCATTTGGTACAGTGTATTCTTTCATTCCACATGACATGTACTATAACACTGTTCCTGAAAGTCAAGTATATAATATTTTGTTTTCAGTTACTTGTCATATTTTGTTCCAGTAATCCTTTTGAAGAAGTTAGCATAAATACAAAAAATATTTTATTTTTAAGGACCATGTATATAACACATATTTAGTTGCTATGTGTTGTTAATTGTCGTATAAGTTATGATCTAAAAACTGTAACTAGTTAAGCATGCAAATTTTAGCTACACTTTTGACAAAATAGGCAGGGGAAACTTTAAGTGGGATGCCAACACAGGGCAATATATGTATCAGAGATGGGTAGTAAACATAAAACACTCTTACTCAATAAATGCAATAAATGATATATATATATATATATATATATATATATATATATATATATATATATATATATATATATATATATATATATATATATATATATATATATATATATATGACTTGGGAAATTACATAGATTTCTCTCAGAAAACAAGTGTTCTCTTGAATATCATAGAGTGATTTGCAGTCTTTCAAGTCAATACACTGTATACTTAACACATTCACATATGCTAGCAAATAGCTACAACATGACATGCTTTAGTTTCAGTTGGAAAATTGAATTTGATTGGAATATTTTTCACAACATTCCATTGGCCACTGCATTGGCATAAGTGGCACATGTCCAAGATGTAAGTAAAATATTCTAAATATAATTACATCTGTCATATTCACTACTAAGTTGTAAAAAAGACAATTGTTTTAACTGTTTCATCATGAATAATGAAAAGATGACAGATCATTATTCTCTGGGAATTTCCATGCATTTTCTGTCAGAAACTAATGATGTACGAGCACATTGATTAAGTATCATGCTATGCACACACACATGTGTGTGTGTGTGTGTGTGTGTATGTGTGTGTGATTTGGATTTTTAATGCAGCTTTAACAATTTTTCAGTCATATCACTACAATGTCTGCAGTGGGGCATCATGCCACAGTCATGTAGCATGATGTCTCACCTAGTCACATTATCCTGACACCAGGTCAACCAGTCCTAACACTAAGTACATTTACTGGACAGCATATCATGTCAAAGTATTGCTCACTGCAGGAGAGATGATTGCTGTCAAATTGTGAAAAAAAACACCACTATCAACAACAGCAACATATTCTACATCAAGTTTACACCTCTAGCATGGAGTTATTGACATATAAGGTTTGGAATTGCAGTTTCTAAAATTGAACTGGATGTCATTAAGGTGTAAGTGTACTTTATGATCTTTTACTTGAACTTATTCATCGCCTCAGATCACACTTCTCAAGTTTTCAAATACATAATTTCCAAGTTGAAAATGGCAGTAATGTACATATTTCATTACACCTTAATGAATATTGGTCTAACTTATGGAACAATATTAAATTACTTATTGAGAAGGTCTTATTTTCAGGCCTCATGTCATTAGCATTTTAAAATTTAATTGAAATCCATACTCTTATGCAACTTCACTGTGAAATTAGTTTCTGTGATAGATTGTATTCAATGTAAATTAATGGGCTATAGATTTTTGGGGGCATGAGCTAAACACCTCATGTCTATCAATAATGTGTTATATACTGGCTGAAGTCAAATGCCAGCCAAGACCAATAAGTCTGTCTCTAATTATACTTGCAAGGATTGGTTTTAATATATGGCTTCATCAATTGTAATGGCTATAAATAGGTAACCATGGTTTAGGTCCTCTCTATCTACTCCAAACCGAATGTATGAGACTGGCTTTGGGTTCAGCGCTTGTACAAAAAATTTATTTCCTGTTAATTTTGCAACCATCTAGGCTACTTCAAATATTCTAAGTGTTCAGTGTGTTCGTTCAGATTATGAAGGCTCATTTGAATTTCAGTCTTTAATTTCTGAAGCTTTTAGCTCATTTATATTAATAAATTGTTGCAATTATTGCCACTTTTGTTATGAAGTTCCATGAAAGGTAAAATCACGTATTAAAATGTGTCCTAGCCATCTGACAAGACTTCTCATCTATGTGCTACATTGAAAGATTATTGTTGGGGGAGGGATTTATATTGCATGTTTAATATACTGGTAAAAACCAGTTTTAAGTGGAAAATATCAGAACTTGACCTAATTTTGTCTTTCAGTAATTTTATTGTTGTTGGGCTTAATGCCATTTTCCAGCACACGATAGGCTATTCATGGCGGCCATTATTAATGGTAGAGGAAGAAACCGGGAAAGTTCCGGAAAGAACCACCGACCCACGAGAAGCTACTGGCAAGCTTTCTCACCGTAATTTTGCAAGTAGAAATAATTTTTTACAAACTAATATCTTATTAATTTTTTTGTTTGGTTTCATGTTAGCAGTAACATTTTCAGTGGTAATGTTCCCCTTGAAATATAGGTGCTAAAAAATAACATCATTGCTTGGCATTAGAAGTGCCGATCATTGGTTTTGTGAGTACATGTACTTCCTGATGTATCATTGTTGACCAAAACTGCATGAAGCTACATGTAACACACAGCAACTAACTTCAAAGTAAGAATGTCACTCCTCAGCTGGTGCTTGATGACAGTTCTACAGAAAAGGTGAGGAATAAAGTAACCTTTTTTGTGAAAAATCATGAATGGTCGCTAATACAGTATAGCTGATAATATGGTGTAGAGAATTCTGTACTTAAAAATTGTTGTACACTCTAATTAAAATTATTTATTCCTATCTCTAGCTGCAGGCATGCATATCAGACCATCAGTTGTTGAAATCTTCATTGAATTACTTCAGGGTGAAAAATCTTTAAAATTTTGTATGGTTTTCTCGAGATCATTATGAAAGCACTAAATAATCCTGATGAACCAGGAGTTTGCTGCATGAACAGAAGGATAGAATAAAGCCCCTTTATGACATGATGAAATTGCATAATTTATTGTGTCATGGAGCACAATGCTATATGCTGTAGATAGTTGCTTTTTGTGTGTACTTTACTGCACTTTGTTACCATTTATTCAGTTTTGACTGTACTAAAATATTACAGGCAGTTAATCCTTTTATGAGTTACAGAATCAGCCTGTATGTTGTGGCATTTTAAATACTTAAATTAATGTAGATTGCTGATTGGTAGAAAATAAATACTAGAAATATCTAACATAATGCTTCTGGAAGAAGTCGATGAACGGGTCAGTTGTACATAGCAGTGGGTTTGAAACTAAAAATATTTTCTTTTTTTTATTGCTGTGAAACATTTTCTACTGGATAATACAATGATCTTCTTCTGCCAGGTTTTTATGGTGTTCTCTTGGAAACTTTTCTTAAGAAAGAAACCTGTACAGCAAATTATTTTTGTCATTATAAATGTTGCTTCATGGAAAGATCATGAATAGAATGTTAGTAGGTTTTTACTGTCTTACCATGAAAGTATACTATTTGGCCAAACATTACAGTATAAGGGCATTGAATTGTATGTGACCAGAAAGTGCAGTACACGGGCACAGTCTAGATACAAGGACAATTGTTAGTCATAAATTAAGGTATCATTGGTGAACTTGATAACAGCTTTTCACACATTAAACTTAATGGAGTTCTATTTGTGGCTTGAAGAATTTATTGTACAAGTTTTAATCAATAAGATTCATATTGATCCTGTTCTTCTTGCATAATAAATTTATTAAAAACTATCATTTTAGGGGCTATTTTCAGCTATTGTTTTGTGGTTTCATTACAGCCTTCTAATGGGTGGATATTTTAGTGGCAGTTCTTAAGCCATTTAATGGGTGTTTAGTAGATTAATTTCAGCTTTCTAATGGATGGATCTTTTAGTGGCTTTGTTTCAGCCTTCTAATTGGTAGGTGTTTTAGTGGTTTACTTTCAGCCTTCAAATGGATGGGTGTTTTAGTGGCATTTTTCAGCCTTCTAGTGGGTGGGTGTTTTAGTGGCATTTTTCAGCCTTCTGCTGGAATGATATTTTAGTGGCTCTTATCAGCTTTTTAATGGGAGTGTGAAGTTTTTAGCCCTCTGATGAGAAGATATTTTAGTGGCATTTTTGACATTTTGAAGTGAGGATATTTTGGTAGCTATTTGTCAGCCTTCTAAGGTCACTTTTTTAATGGCTATTGTTCAGTACTATAAGGAGAAGGTATTTTACCAGCTTTAAGTTTCAGTGCTCTAATGGGTGGATACTTTACAAGTAGTGGCTCTTTCAGTCCTCAAATAGGAGGAATATGTTATAGTGACTATTTCACCCATCTGATGGAAGGATGTCTTTGTAGTTGTTTCCAGCCTGATAACAGTGCTTTATTCAATTGTTTACATCCCTCTAATAGTTGGTGTTTTTAGTGGTCAATGGGATGATGTATGTTTGACCTCAAGCCCATGAGGGCAATTGGAAATTTCATCAACCAATCATGTATGTTCTGGACTGCTTAATTTTCCCATGGACTTACTATTTATTGCATATAATCCATCCATCAGATAAAAATTAAAATTAATCTACTTTACCCAGTTGTTTCCATATCAAACTCTCAAGATTTTATATAATCCTTGATCATATGTTGTGATGCTATTTTTGAATGGATTTGATGATCTAGGATAGTACCTTCCCTGTTGAGCCTCATGGTATTTTGCCCCATGGTATTTTACTGTCATTTCAATTAGACCACAGGAATCAATCAATATTTGTGTAAACAGTCAGAAGAGCATGACCAATTGATTGTGCCAATTAACTTCATGCACAGCAAAAATTCCTGCAGAGGCTATTGTGGGCAATTATTCCAACATGCAGTAGGGACATAAGCTTAGGAATTTAAAAATATATCACTCTAATTCTTATTGTATAACTCTGATTTCTGTGTGGGCCATTGACACTAGGAACCCTGGTCTCTCATTTATTGCAACACCTCAAGAATGGCTGGCTATATCTATATAAATTTTCCTATAAAAGACTTCTTATGATGGGCAGATGGAAATAAATGAAAATTTTGCTGATCAATTTCTAATATAGTCACAACAGTGACCATCTTAAAAATCCTGAAAAGATGGCCATATCAACATGAGATTTTTACTGAAATACTTCTTCAGATATCTAGTTTGTCCATGAAAAAATTGGTGCCACTCACAATTCAATATGGCTGCCACTACAGCCATCTTGGTAATCTTGTTATTGCTACTCCTAAACAGAAGATCATATCAACATATGGTTTATACTAAAAGACTTTTTTTATTATGATATCTAGTAAGTTGATCATAAATGAAATGGTGCCACTCAGTCATCCAACAGGGCTGCCACAGCAGCCATCTTGAAATCTTCTTTTTACTACTTTTCCTGGATGAAAGATCATATCAGCATGGGGTTTAATATCATGTTTAGTGGGTCATAAATGAAAATAATCTGACCTCCAATATGGTCAACACAATGATCATCTGGAAAATGTTATCGCTATTTCTCCTAGATTGCTGGTCATCTTGATATTGTCCTTTCACCAGAAGACTTTTTATTATTTCCAGTTGGTTATTAATGATGCAAATCTATTATCCGATATGACCACCATGACAGCCAATAGAAGAATGTTGTTATTTGTATGCATCTAAAGCAGAAGGTCATATTAACATTATTTTTTCATTAGAAGACTTCTTTTAATGTCTTGTTGCTGCCAAATTAAAATGGTGCTGATTTGATGTCCAATATGGCCACAGTATTGGCTGTTTTGAAAGTCTTGTTATTGCTGTTCATCTTATGGAAAGTGATTTTGATTTCATCAGAAGAGTTGAAAGTATTGTAATCTCTCCTCCTCCTAAAATAGACAATTATATCAACATGGGGATTTGACAATAAACATTTTTTTACCAAGTTGGTCCTAAATGGAAATAGCTCAGTTGTTCATCCAATATGGCTACCATGATACCAAGTTGGTCTTAAATGGAATTAGTTCCATTGTTCATCCAATATGGCTTCCATGATACCAAGTTGGTCCTAAATGGAAATAGTTCAGTTGTTCATCCAATATGGCTACCATGATACCAAGTTGGTCCTAAATGGAAATAGTTCAGTTGTTCATCCAATATGGCTTCCATGATACCAAGTTGGTCCTAAATGGAAATAGTTCAGTTGTTCATCCAATATGGCTACCATGATACCAAGTTGGTCCTAAATGAAATTAGTTCCGTTGTTCATCCAATATGGCTACCATGATACCAAGTTGGTCCTAAATGGAAATAGTTCAGTTGTTCATCCAATATGCCTTCCATGATGGCTGTGATGAAAATGTTGCTGTTGCTATTCCTCATAAATCAATAGTCAAACTGATAAGTCGTTTTCACCAATAGACTGATAATGATGCATGCTTGGTTCTAAAGGAAACTGGTGCCAATCAGACATCCAATATGTTCACCATAACAGCTAATCTGAAAATCTTGTTATTGCTGAAGAATATAAGAAATACCTCCATCAAATAGAAGTTAAAAGGAAGAATTGGTCTTTTTTGAATTCCTGAAAATTCTTATTGTCCAGTAGATCATTAGTACCTTTCAGTGACTCTGTTGATTTTGCTATCACCTGCTGAAGAAGACGTCAGAATTCATACTTTCAGAAAACTAGATTGTCTAGATATAGTTATTGAAGGTCCACAGATCTCAGAACCTAAAGAATCCAAGGCTAACATTTGAAAGTCCAGTTTGTACTGGAACAATTACATAAACTGCTGGAGCTACATCCTTCATTATATAAACTAAGCTACAGACATATATAATACATGGTAAACATCAAGAAATATGGGTGACCACAAATTTCGGTTTTAATAGTATATGTGTTAACAGGAAAGCAACAGGTAGGTGGAAATAGCACAAAGAAATCAGGATGGCCTAAATATTAATGCTGCTAGGTAAAACACCAAATTTGTTGATTTAATTTTAATTTGTCTTGCATAAGAAAGGTCATAGAAGTATATGTTGATAGCAAATTGACATGTGAAGAACATGTTAGGTAAGTTATAAAAATGGTCACCTGTTTGAATGTTCTCAGGTGAGATGCAAATTATATTTAGGTCTTTGGTTTTTAGCAAAGTCAAATAGTGGAAAATAACCATCTTACAGACTATCTTAATAATAATAATAATAATAATAATAATAATAATAATAATAATAATAATAATAATAATAATAATAATAATAATAATAATGACTTTATATAGAGAAATTAAATCTATTGTTACAGAACTAATCTACCTTAACACCTTCTATCTGTTATGTACAATATATATAGTATATACAACATGACATGATAAATCTGGCTTGATACTAATAATTTGTGATTTCAAAAGTCAAAGTATCAAGCCTGGAACACATACACAGGTATCTGTGAAAACGAAAGCATATATAAAATATAAAATATCATCCTGCATTGAAAAATTCATATGTGAAAATTATGCAAAATTACAAAAAAGCAGGTGGTATTTATTGTACTATAACTGTTTAATTTTCTAAAGATTTCATCCATTTGAGATGTTGATTATGAAGTGAAAAATTGCCTGGAGCCTTCTTTATGTCACTGGGAATGTTGTTCCATACCTGTGGACCAGTATATTGAAAAATTTTGTAAACAATTCCTTCTATGGCCTTTGGTATAATGTATTTTTTACTGCTTATTGACCTTAAATTTGGAGTCCAATCAGCATCTCTATGTTGAAAGATATTGCTTAGATAGACAGTAACAACTTTTCTGGTTACTTTGTACATCAATTTGGTCTTTCTAAAAAATATTCTTTCAGGTATTGTTAAAATCATTATATTATTCATTTTATCCTGGAAATTATCTATACATTGATATAGAATTAAATGGCAAGCTCTCTTTGGAGTCTTAAAAGTGTTGTTATGTTTGAATTAGAAGTATTATACCCCAAATTACATAGCAATAGTCCAGATATGGCTGACTATAACTTTTATAAAAGCTTAAGTGCATGAATTTTTCTGCATTTTACTCTGAAATGGGTTTGTACATTGCCTTGACCAAATGTTCAGACAGACCATTGATGATGCAAAAAGTCTAGTGATTTTGGTGTAGAGATTTCAAGGTCACAAAAAGTGACAAAAAAACAGTGATTTGCATAGTACTAAAGATACATTCAATAAACCTTGCCAATACAAAGAAGCCTATTGATTTGCTGTCCAAAGGTAAAGTGTACAGGTCACTGTGACCCAAAAAAGGAAAATAGTTGGTGTGCACTAACTTGAGTTTTAATAATCCTAATATCACCAGACTTTGTCAGAATTAGGTCACTGGAATCTTACACATGAAAATTAATTTTTATCTCTGCTATGATCTATGTGACCAATGGTGTGGGGATATAGTGATACAGTATCAGTATTGGCCGGTACATCTGTTCATAAATGAGCTATTTTTAGCAGTATAATTTTGACCTACTGATGTCTTGTTTTCTTGAGCCTTGTATGTGCCTTACCTATGGACAGAGGAATGTGACAATCTGGGTTTCACCATATTTCATTGGTGAATAGACTACACATGGGCAGAGATACTTTCATATTGAGTCTTGGTAACAGAAATCAAAGGTCAAATTCAAAGGAGCTAAATTTGTTGTTTTGGATTTCACACAACAAGTTAATTTTCTTTATGATAAGTTCAATTTCTGCATGTTCCCTGCACTCATTTTTATAAACTTCATTGATGCATTACAGATGATAAGTGGGCCTCCCTACTGAGTCTGTGATCTGTGATCAAAAGTCAAGCATACAGAAGTGAAATCATTTTTTTTAAATTTTACTTTTGTAAATGATTTGTTCTTCAGTAGTAGCAACTATTCTTATTAAATGGTTCTTTTTGTATCCTAAGTTGAATTATAATTTATACATATATCAGACTGCAAAAGTGGGTTGCTTTTGATAATACAATTGAAAGTGATGATTTGGGGTTCACAAAGTCCAGGTCATGGTCACTATGACCCACATTATAACAAATTGCACTTGTATAATTCACATTCTGCATTACACTTGTTTAAATAACTTCCAAAATGTAATTAACAATTGAAGATGTAAAAATGTACAATAATAAATTGAAGGACTTTAGGCATTGCAAATTATGCTTTAGATAAGAGCGTAATTCTGTTGAAGTGTAGCATAACATTGGTGTTTTAAAATGAAAAGATTGTTAAGAAGAAATCTGCAGTTGACAGAGCCTAAAATTTTGTTTGTTTTCTGGCACAAGATATGTTACATTAATCAGATTTTAAAATGTTGATCATTGAGGCTAGATTGTACATGTTATTGTTCTCTGGTGATTGACTAAATTAAAGCTTTTGATGGTGGTCAGCTATGAACCAACCAGACATACAGCAGATTAGCTCTGCATTACTGAATTATTGTCCTGGATGGGTTTGTAATTAAAGCACTGGCACTAGTGTGCCCTAATACTGTGTCCTTTAAAGATTCCAATTTACCAGTCTTAATGTCTGACTCAGTTATCTCTCTGATTTTAATTGAAATAGAATTAGTTTAGCTCTTTGGGAATGGCTCCAAGGATTGAATGCCATGTTGATAATGTGAGTCTGAATAAGGAGAAACAGGTGTTTTTGAAGTAGTTTTTAATTTACTGTAATTGATCTGGTCATAATGAGGCTTTTAGTATTTTTGTTCTTTTTCATCTTGTAATTTGTAATATAATCTCATAATTATACAGATATGTTTGGCCATGTTTAAGGATTATTGGAATTATAAAGTATTTAACTTATAAAAGAAACTGAAAACTGATATATCTGCAATCCTGGAATGTCATATCAACCTAAAAGTTTTATCAAAGATTTATTATGATGCTAAGTTTGTCCTTAATTAAGTTCTGCTTGGACATCCTTTATAGTCTACTCATTGACCACCTTGAAAATCTTGGCATTGCTGTTCCTCTTGAATGGAAGGTCATATTAAGATTAACTTTCACGAAAAGACTTTTTATGATGTCCATTTTTCCTAGGTGACAATGGTGGCAGATCTACATCCAATATGGCCACCACAGCATCCATTTTGAAAATCTTATTATCTTGTTATTGCAACTTCTAATAAATAGAATGTTATATTGATATCTTGGAGGTATCATGGAAAGACTTCATATGGTGTCTTGTTGGTCTTAAATTATAATTGTACTGATTTGACATATAATGTGGACACCATAGTGAAAACATAATATCTTCATTATTGGGTTTTCATCAGATCATTTCTAGTTTGCATTAGATAATAATGGTGCCAGTCATAGATATTGAATGGCCACATGGATGCAGTCTTAAAAATCTTATTATTGCTACTCCAAAATAAAAGTCATATCAGTATGGTGTATTTCATCAGAGGACTTTAGTGAAGTTCATTAGTGCATACTCTAAAGTCATTCATTATTACCACATATACAAAAAGATGACTATAAAAACCACATATGATCAGAATGTACAAGATGGCAGGTGGTGGAGATGCAGGTTAAACTGCTTGCTGTGTTTGAAGTTACCAAAAATGAAACATCTCTCTGTACATTAGCTTAGTCAACTACAAGATGTACAAAGGCACATATATTCTCCATTTGAAATATTTGCAAGAACAACTTCTCATGAGTGAGTAAATTTTGATATATTATTGGTAATGTTGTAATCTACATCAAACTGAACTGTTTTAACTGGCTTTCAAATCTTACATAATCACTTGGCGTTTTTACAACAATGAAAGCTGTATTCATATTACAAATTGCAAAATATCTGGCTATACTGACAACTAATCTGTGTGCAATAATAGTCTAACCATGGAAATTAATTACAATCTTTTCTCTCCTTTTTTGTCATTTTACTTTTTCCGTTTTCATCTACAGTGGTGGAAAGTGCAAATTTTTTTTAATTTTTAGATTCCGTATGAAGTGAAAGCTGAAATGTTGTTTCCTCATTAATGCACACAGTGAACCCCCTCAAGACCAGTCCTACAGTATACCAAAACCTACATAAGATTTAAATTTATCAAGGACCCAAATTTGACTTTCAATATCATTTTAAATGTGTTCCAGTAAAATTAAACCCTTCTACTTTTAAAAAGTGAAACAAATTTTTGGTCCTAAGTTTCAATTTTACACCAGGAAAAACCTCATAAAACTGAAACTTAAATTTGGGAATGTACAATGGCTGACAAATTCCATAAAATATTTATATTTATGGTTCAGAAATGGCCTGTGGTCATGCATTGAAGACAACATTGAAAAAGATTAGGGCTGACCCCTAATTCCAAGCTTTTTGCATAATAAAAAAATAATTATTTAGAAGTCAGTACTTGTAGATAAGCCAATTAAGAAAGACAGTATTTATCTGCTTCTTATTTGATGTCGATCAATGCTATTATTTTGTATTATAGATCAATTGGTTATATATTTCTTAATTAAAGAACCATGATTTTAAAGAGCATATTTGTGGCCTTGCTTTTGATATGTTACCAAGATTGACAAAACAGTACATGTATTCAGAAGAAATGTATATTGTTCAGCTAATTTTTCAATGCAGTTAAATTAAAAATGCAAGCAAGTTTCAAAAAATAAATATATATATTTTTCTCTCTCTCTCAAGTCACACAATTGCTTTCCATGTTTAATACACATAAAATAATTCTATTGTTCTCAAATCATGTGTGAAACATTGTAAGTTTTTTACCTAAAATTTTAGGGGTTAGTTGGGTTTTAAAATTTAAGCTGATACTGATGATGTACATGTACATATCTAAAGCTGTACTTTCAAATGTCAGTGATACCCTTTGGAAACTGAAATCCTCTCCATACTGTAAACTAAATTGGTTGCAAGGATTTTTAGGTTTGATGGAATTTTATTGTACTTGTGTTTTTATTCATTCAATGGTCAACAATTGAAAAGTCACTGACATTAGATAAATCATGCCCAAAAGGAATGCTTGATACATCATATGCTTTTCTGATCAACAACTAAACAAGATATGTTGTTTATAACGGATCTTTATTTTCTATTATATGTCACTTTTATGGTGGGTTTTAAAGTTTACAATTGCTTAAAGCTATCCTGACGAACAGCACTTTGAGACAAATTTCAAGAATACTTAATGAAAGACCTCTCATCAGAATCATTTTTTATTCAACAATTTCAAAATCCATCTCTGACACTTTTTTAGGTTGAGAGGGCCTAGGGATGGGATTTTGTAAGAGAAGTTGAAAAGCAGTTTGAAAGCATTTATTTGCAAATCTCTGAATGTTCTCAAAATATGGCAATTTAAAAGTTGCAGTTTATCGATAATCATTAACTTGAGCATAAGATTTACCCCACGGATTGGCTGCATCTTTTAATTTATAATTATTTTGAAAGAAATTTCTTGGAGGTATGAGTGTTGCTCTGATAGTAATGTGGAGTATTATGTATGTGATGACCATTGTTAAGCAATTTGCTAAACAGTTTCACTCAGAACACAGATTTCTCATATGCCCATTTTGTAACCAGTGATCACTGGAAGGCTATGACCAATGTGTACTAGTGTGGAGGCAGACCTGTTAGTCCTAGCATTTTGAGATTTTTTACAGAGCAAGAATATCTCTGAACTTTAACCAGGAAATATATGTACCAGAACTAGGGATGGATGGGTACCCAGCCTCACCACCTGGACCTGGTTGACACTACATGTAACTACCTTACCTGGATGGGTTTTAAGATAAAAATGTGATGTTGCCTTGTCAGGTTCCCCACCCCCACTCCACCTTTCTTGGTGTTGTTAATAAAATAATAAAATAAAAAGACAATATAACCCCTCCCCCAACATTTTTTTCTGGTTGATGAAACTGGGGTGAGAGAGGGGTGGGTGGGGAAACCTGACAAAATGGGAGAGAAGAATCCTGATCAGTAAAAACCAACCCAACCAAGTACTGGGAGCCAATACCTTAGAAAAATGCATTACCCTTTCGTCCCTATCATAAACAGAAGGTTTAACTGGACATCAAATAATTCACTGCACATCTCAGGAATTACCTGGTCTGTCTTACTCATTTTTTTTGCTAATATAGCTGGTTCTAATACTGGTTTTGAAATAATGTTTGGAAATTCTGCTTGCCTGGCAGGACAACTTCATTACACCAGCCTGTCTCAAAATAAAATTTTCTGTTCTGTCCATTATATAATTTTATTTTTGACAGTAGCTGGCTTGTAATAAGGCATTCAGATATTGCAAAATATCAAACTTTTGTATGATTAGGAAGACATGAAATTCAGTAATCCGTTTGCTGATACATTTTTTCTCACTTCATTTAATTGTTTAATATGATCTCAGTCTCTGTTATCTTTGGTGAGTTCAATGAGTTTTCTTCACATTTTTGAAGTTTAAGGCATTAACAAAATACCAATAGATCCATGTTAACCATATTGCAGGTGATTTCATAGGAAGTTCAATGTTAAATATAGGTTCAGAACATTTTATTTGTATGGTTAATTTTAGATTCTATCGACCATTGACATTGGTGCTTATATCAAGCTTTCGGAAATAGTACAAGATTTGAAAATCTTACAAATAAGTACAAGAAGAGCAAAGTGTATACACTGGATATAAAGCACAAAATAAACATTTTTAAACAGATATTTAAGCCTAAAATATTACTTAGATTATTAATTAACCAAATGGAATTGTGAACTGGAAAAAGTACCACAGTAACATACAAGTGAATGTTCAGAAGCTAGATGGCAAATTGTTAATTTTAAATATTCATGGCTGGTTTGTCCTGTGTTGGGGAATGGTGACTTTGCAAATGTATTGGATTGCTTTCCCAATTTCAGCATGAATATGGCATTAATGCTGTTCTTTATTAGTGTTAATATTCTTCTAAAAAATTATTTGCTAAAATTTTGAAATATTTGTACTTTTCTGTCTCAACATGGTTGCACTAGTATATTATTAGTAGACATATCATTTGTAACATATTATTCATTAAGGTTCATGAGAGAGAGAGAGAGAGAGAGAGAGAGAGAGAGAGAGAGAGAGAGAGAGAGAGAGAGAGAGAGAGAGAGAGAGTGTGTGTGTGTGTGTGTGTGTGTGTGTGTGTGTGTGTGTGCGTGTGTGTGTGTGATGGCAGCACAGTAGTACTGCTAGGGTGAAGATGGCTGAAATTAATCAGTGTATTACTAGTGTTATATAATCATCTGTACTGTACGACAATTTATTTCTGAAATAGAAGAAAATATCTATGGCCTTCACTTTGATGATATAATGTATTGGATATTGATAAATCAATGACGATGTAAATCAGAGCAATAACTGCACAGCCAATGGACCAATCAGTAAAGCTTATGGTTTATTACACCTGGAAGAGGGTGATAACTTTGTTATCAGATATTAACAGTTCACTTGAGGAAACAAGAAATGCTGTATTTTTTTTTCCAAGCAGTCTTACTGGCAGAAATGAATATGTATTCAATTGCAGGAGATATGCTGTAGTTGTATTGTTGTTAATCAAACTGTAAGCTCTTATGGCTTACCTCTAGAAGGAAATCAGGATCTTGGCAGGAGTGTTTGAGAGGACACCTGGGGTGCTGTGATCAGGTATTGCAATATATTAAGCAGTTGAAACCAATTATGTCATTCTGTAAAAACAGATTCCAACCAAACACTTGATGCCAGTTTTAATGAGAAATGTTCATCCATGCACAAACTTGCAAATGCTCTTAGACCTCTTAATTTGATTTTAATCATGTTTTGTGAGAACATTCATCTCAAGACCTTAGATGAGTTATTCACTGGAATTCATATATTGTAAATTGAGCATCTTTTACTATGTGAAATTATCCATTGGTCATTTTATTCCTATTTGGAACTAGCTCTTTCATGAGTTATTGGTAGTTTGATGAAATAAAAAAAATTGGCTATGTTTAATAACCTTACATTTAGATCACTCCTACATATGACAGAATACCAATTACAGTAAAACCTGTCTTGAGAGACCACTGATATGAGAGACCACCTGGTTTGAGGAACCAAAATCTCCATGCACAGATTCACTGATTATATAGTATTAGGACCTGTTATGAGAGACCACCTGTCTTGAGAGACCTTTTTTTTTGGCCGAAGGGGTGGACTTTCAAGACAGGTTCTACTGAATTATGTTTAAGAATTATTTTATTCCTATCTTATAAGTATTTAGTTATCACTATCATTGCTGATTTGGTACAAAGACTAATATTGATTCATTTTTATTGTTTTAATACAATCAGCAAAAATTCATGTTTCATTTAATCTAAGTTTTGCTATTTTTATTACATGGAAGGGTGTCACACACTAGTGCTTCTTTCTTGTTTAATAATCAAACATTTTTCAGTCTTAGAATCATGGCCAGAGCTTTAAGTATTCCTTATAAACTTATAATCAAAAAACTGAATATCAGCTTTGTACCAAATATTTTTGTGCAAATTTTCATCTCAAGTACTCACAAGTGTTGCTGATGTCAATGCTATAAAAATAAACATGGCTGACTTTTTTAGAATCATAAGATCAGTTTGCAATTGTTTAAATTCATTTAATAGAGATGACACCTGAGAACAGGCAAGATCTTCCTGCCTAATTCTTACATAGAAAGATTTTATTGTTCTTTTTTTTTTTAATTTTCTCTGGCAGTAATGCCTATGCAGAGTGTTGTGGAGTTGTGTGGACTCAAGAAAGTCCTTTGGAATACTCACCCCATTTGCATTGCTTGTACAAACTGTAAAAGGACAAAACATTGTCCATTTTGTAGTCAAGAGAGATTATTAGTCCTTTAACAAAAGGGACCTTTCCTTCATGAAAATTAAAACCAATGATAATTCAAGTCATTGCTGCCTCATGGGCCTATCCACAGTACCTGATTTAGGCATAAGCTAAACAAGCTTCAGCTTTAAGGGCCCCAAAGTCTGAACTCAGTCTGAAGCCCCAGGCCCCTCAAATTTATTTTATACCAAATATGACCTCTAATCTTCCCATAGCTTAGGGTCTCGCTTTGTCTAAATCTGGTATTGCCTATTTACTCAGTAACTCATTTATATAAATACCCCTTTACCACCTTAATGCTAGTAAGAATATTCAACAGGTTATCCATGCAGACTCCCATTTGATAGCAGAAACTCTTAGAACTAAATGCAGTAGCTTTCAAACGAACTAACATGGAATCATCAATTAGATAGGGGGTCAACAGCTAGCCTCATTGGCATGCATACCACAAGGTGGCAGGTCAAGAGGTTTTGTCTGGCACACAAATGACAGTCAAAAATCTAAATTTTAACACTCCTTTATTTTGTAATTAATACAGAAAAGGTGGCACATGATGTAATATAGGAATTAGATCATGTCTTTAGCACTATGCCTCTAAACTAACACTAAAGCATTAAGACTAAGAATTTTTTTTTTTTACCACTGCATGCAAGGAAACCATTGTATTCAACCTACATATTAACTTCTATGGACTACTCTCTTTAATTAAAGGGATTATGTACAAAACTAATATTTGTTGTATAATGAATGTTGAAAATCATGCTGCATGAATTATGGTATACTAGATATCAATCAAATTACACTGTTTGCATACATATTTTTAATTGACAAAAGAAGTTCATATCACAGATGTATTTTGGTTTGTAAAGCAGTTCTTGATTTAATACCTTTTCACCTGAATGATACAAACCAGCAGTGTAAGATCAGCATCAAGCCTCAGGTGTTTATAACTACCATGACCATAATGCACTGGACTTTTACATTCAAAAGATCTTCTGAATGAAATCAGCTACTGCTTGAACTAAAACAGACTGACAATAATGCGACTTTCAAATCAGGCCCAGTTTAGCTTCCTAAACATTTAATGTTTCTCACCAAATATTCCAACATTTATACCTTTGTTTTTTATGCATATTCATGAATCAATAAATTCTTATCATATGGTTGAGGATGTGTTATGTCCAGAAAAAGAGTCTTACAATAGTAATAAAAAAGCATTGCATCATTAACATCAGTTGTACTCCACCCCCACAAAACCCTAAAAACTACATGTTTCTAACCAGTTCCCTGTGTCATTGTTTTGTTGTGGGCAGCAGTGGACAATGGCCTTTGTTGCTGGTAAAGAAAAATGAACTTTTTTAGATTATATTTGTTGATGTGTGTACATGTATTGATCTGTGGGATAACAGAGAACCTATAAGACAATAGGATTCGATTTTGCATTGCATCAGTGTATGGTACATTGATGGCTTTAGAGAAAAAAAAAACAAAAGGTCTAGAATTTACTTAAATCTCATAGAATACATTGTCAAATATGGCACTCAAAATTATATATTCTCCAAATATTTATGTGTCAAATTTAATTTCAGTGAAACCTAATGATTCTGCAGAATTTCAAAGATTTAAGAATCAAAATTAATGTATCATCCATGAGGGAGTCCAAATTCTGCTTGAAGACCTTGTTGAATTTATTGAAATGAGGAAAAAATAGAATTCAAAATTTCATTAGACATCATGGTATTCAAGTTATGTTCAGTTTGATATCAATTGCATCATTTGGTAGTACATGCATTTGCAAAGTTCATCTAGACGGACAATATTTTGTTATTAAATAATGCGTCTACAAGAAGGTTGTTTTGTGCAGAATTTATTGATTGATTTTTGTCAGAAAATATTCAAAATGAAATCCATTGTCAGATCAGTAACCAATTTCCATAGACAATTTCATAATGCTTAGACATGTATCTTTCTTGATTGTAAGGGTGTCTACTCAGTGCTAAATGTATGTGAATCCCAAAAACCTGGTGGTTGAGAATTGCAGGGTCTTTTAAAATTTTACTTTTACAGTAATGATTTGTGCACAACCTTTAAGGAATATTGGTGCTTCAGTTGTGGATACTTCAATGAGGCAAGTGATTTGCAAAGCTTATATGCCTTATATGCTTAGAATTTAGGTGGGAAATTAAAACCTCCATTTTCACTTAAAAAACAGTTTGTAATTCTTTTAATAATTAGAATAGATGGATTTAATGGAGAATAAAGGTGAAACATAACAAATATTACATGTACTTGTTTACATTCAGTTAACTTTTAGCTATTTGTGAGAGTCTGGCAATTGCGTATCCTATAATAGACATGGAAATCAGATGTTAGTAGTGATTTATGTGAATCCTGAAATTGCATATCCTATAAGAGACATGGAAATCAGATGTTAGTAGTGATTTATGTGAATCCTGAAATTGCATATCCTATAATAGACATGGAAATCAGATGTTAGTAGTGATTTATGTGAATCCTGAAATTGCATATCCTATAAGAGACATGGAAATCAGATGTTAGTAGTGATTTATGTGAATCCTGAAATTGCATATCCTATAATAGACATGGAAATCAGATGTGAGCAGTGATTTATGTGAATCCTGAAATTGCATATCCTATAAGAGACATGGAAATCAGATGTTAGTAGTGATTTATGTGAATCCTGAAATTGCATATCCTATAATAGACATGGAAATCAGATGTTAGTAGTAATTTGTGTGAATCCTGCAATTGCATATCCTATAATAGACCCTCAAAGTCTGATATTAGCTGCAATAGATAAGTTGATAGAGAATTAGACTCATAATCCAAAGGTAATGGGTTTGATACCTAGCAAGACAAGACCAGCTTAGCAGCTTCATGTTCTTGCTACATATCACATCCTTAGGTTGACACATTTAGCTAGAAATGTGTCAGACATGTCCTTAAAAAGAAATGTGTCAGAAGTGTCCTTTAAAAGAAATGTGTCAGAAGTGTCCTTAAAAAGAAATGTATTAGAAGTGTCCTTAAAAAGAAATAAGTCAGACATGTCCTTAAAAAGAAATGTGTCAGAAGTGACCTTAAAAAGAAATGTGTCAGAAGTGTCCTTTAAAAAATGTGTCAGAAGTGTCCTTAAAAAGAAATGTGTCAGAAGTTTCCTTAAAAAGAAATATGTCAGAAGTTTCCTTAAAGAGAAATGTGTCAGAAGTGTCCTTAAAAAGAAATGTGTCAGAAGTGTCCTTAAAAAGAAATGTGTCAGAAGTTTCCTTAAAAACAAATGTGTCAGAAGTTTCCTTGAAAAGAAATGTCAGAAGTGTCCTTAAAAATAAATGTGTCAGATGTGTCCTTAAAAAGAAATATGTCAGACATGTCCTTAAAAAGAAATGTGTCAGACATGTCCTTAAAAAGAAATGTGTCAGAAGTGTCCTTAAAAATAAATGTGTCAGAAGTGTCATTTAAAAGAAATATGTCAGACATATCCTTAAAAAGAAATGCATCAGAAGTGTCCTTAAAAAGAAATATGTCAGAAGTGTCCTTAAAAAGAAATGTGTCAGAAGTGTCCTTAAAAAGAAATGTGTCAGACATGTCCTTAAAAAGAAATGTGTCAGAAGTGTCCTTAAAAAGAAATGTCAGAAGTATCCTTTAAAAGAAATTTGTCAGAAGTATCCTTTATAAAATGTGTTGGAGGGGTCATTAAAACATGTGTCAGAAGTGTCCTTCAAAAGAAATGTATCAGACATGTCCTTAAAAAAAAAATGTGTCAGAAGTGTCCTTAAAAAGAAATGTGTCAGAATTGTCCATAAAAAGAATTGTCAGAAGTGTCCTTAAAAAGAGAAAGCCAACACTAGTTAAGTTTGTTGTTTTACAATGTGCTAATTCAGCAAATAAATAATGTTAAAAATAATGAAAACTACCTGTCAAAATTTTACTGGTTATCTTACAAAAGTTCAACAGTTGGCAGCCAACAAACATTTGTAAGTCTGTTTGGTGATGTAAGTCCAGGGTTTGAGTCAGTCAGAAGAAATTTTTACAAAAAAGTGACCTGTAGTCAAAGCTTCATCATTGGAAAAAAAAACTCTTAACAGTCTTATTGTAACAAAGTGTCTTTTAAAATTTTACTTTTATAGTAGTGATTTGTGCAGAACCTTTAAGGAATATCGGTGCTTCAGTTGTGGATACTTCAATGATGCAAGTGATTTGCAAAGCTTATATTATATGCTCATATTAAATTTGGAATATTATTTCATTTTGCTGTCCATCAGTCCAATTGATTATAGTGCCTGCAAGTCATAGCAAAATACCACTGAAAGTTGACACAGATATATATCAAGAAATATATGCTGCTGCATCAAAAAACAGTGATCATAATTTGTGTGTGAGTTTCCTCTACAGAATAAATTTTCCAAGAAGGTTTCAGAATGCCAATATTGAGTGGTCCTGGATCCCTAGAGGCAGGAAGTGAGAGGTCCACAGGGATAAGCATGTTTTTTATAGATGACAAATTGTGAATATTTAGAATAATTTACTATTCTAACTAGACCTGGGTCAAACATGACAAAAATTGGATATGTCATAAAATAAATTTTTGTTGTTACAGTATAGTATACAGCTTTTAAACTTGGATTCTGATTGATAAAGTTGTTTTATATTTGCAATACATTTTTAGACTCCCATTATGACTTCCAGGTTTGGGGGTGCCAGTGGAAATCCAAGGATCTCATAAATTAGAACATGTTGAAAATTTTGTTTCCACAAAAAAAACATGAAAATTGATAACAAGAAAAATAAATGAATTTACAGTATCTTTGTATCCATTATTCTTAATTATTGGTAAATTCCACACTCCTTATCAGAGCTGAAATGAATATAAAATTCTCCTGTTTGACTAACTTTTTGACTGACTGTTAGATATCTGGATTTTCTGTGAATGACCTTGTGACCTTTGTAAATAGTATAATATAATTTTTTCCATGGCCAGGTACCTGGGAACTAGTTCCTGCTTCAATCAAGTTTGAGAGTAGATTACTTAGCTGCATTATGTATACAGAATTTCCACCAAGTAGTTAAATAATTTTCAAAAAGAAGAATGATCCCTGCACAAAACAGGATCATGTGCTGAATTAGCTATGGCTTTGTACTAATGCACAACAATGACAAAGGGTAGCAAGCTTTATTGTGACAGTAAACTCTGGATGCCTGCAAATGGGGAGGAAGTTTGTTAATGGGAATCATCCACCAAATTTTTAAAACAGATGCAGCCATGATGCATGCAGTTTAATATGCAACAATAAACTCTTTATCAGTCAGGTTCATGTTACATGAGTAGATGCCTAAAATCCCCAAGGAGGAGGTTCTCTCACCTCCTATTCCTTGTCTGCCTAGGGAAGGGTGGATATCAGTCCTAGAAGCCCAAACCCTCTCCAGTCATGCAAACCTCTCCCAAAGTCATCGTAGATGCTTGTCTAGGCCTTGTTTCAGAGATTTGGTCAAGCATCACTCAGACAATGGTAGAGTTCTTTACATTTATGAGCAAGGGTTATCAACCCACTCTATCAAGGATCACCATGTTCTTTCAGCAGTCCAGGGAGGAGGTACACACACCTTTGCATAAAGAATCCTGAACAATCAGTCTCCTGCATACTGAGATATATTGAACTTTGATTAACAAGAAAAATTCTGCATCAAAATGGATCACATCTTGAGGATATGTTCAAGATGTAGTCCACCTCCTCAATCTGGAACAACTTTATCAGATTGCATAGTCTCTATTGATCATCATAATCAATCTGATAGTCTCTATTGATCATCATAATCAATCTGGTAGTCTCTATTGATCATCATAATCAATCTGGTAGTCTCTATTGATTATCATAATCAATCTGATAGTCTCTATTGATCATCATAATCAATCTGATAGTCTCTATTGATCATCATAATCAATCTGATAGTCTCTATTAATCATCATAATCAATCTGATAGTCTCTATTAATCATCATAATTAATCTGATAGTCTCTATTGATCATCATAATCAATCTGATAGTCTCTATTGATCATCATAATCAATCTGATAGTCTCTATTAATCATCATAATCAATCTGATAGTCTCTATTGATCATCATAATCAATCTGGTAGTCTCTATTGATCATCATAATCAATCTGGTAGTCTCTATTGATTATCATAATCAATCTGATAGTCTCTATTGATCATCATAATCAATCTGATAGTCTCTATTGATCATCATAATCAATCTGATAGTCTCTATTAATCATCATAATCAATCTGATAGTCTCTATTAATCATCATAATTAATCTGATAGTCTCTATTGATCATCATAATCAATCTGATAGTCTCTATTGATCATCATAATCAATCTGATAGTCTCTATTGATCATCATAATCAATCTGGTAGTCTCTATTGATCACCATAATCAATCTGGTAGTCTCTATTGATTATCATAATCAATCTGATAGTCTCTATTGATCATCATAATCAATCTGATAGTCTCTATTGATCATCATAATCAATTTGATAGTCTCTATTAATCATCATAATTAATCTGATAGTCTCTATTAATCATCATAATCAATCTGATAGTCTCTATTGATCATCATAATCAATCTGTTAGTCTCTATTGATCATCATAATCAATCTGATAGTCTCTATTAATCATCATAATTAATCTAATAGTCTCTATTGATCATCATAATCAATCTGATAGTCACCATTGATCATCATAATTAATCTGGTAGTCTCTATTGATCATCATAATCAATCTGGTAGTCTCTATTGATCATCATAATCAATCTGATAGTCTCTATTAATCATCATAATCAATCTGATAGTCTCTATTGATCATCATAATCAATCTAATAGTCTCTATTGATCATCATAATCAATCTGATAGTCTCTATTGATCATCATAATCAATCTGATAGTCTCTATTGATCATCATAATCAATCTAATAGTCTCTATTGATCATCATAATCAATCTGATAGTCTCTATTGATCATCATAATCAATCTGATAGTCTCTATTGATCATCATACTCAATCTGGTAGTCTATATTGATCATCATAATCAATCTGGTAGTCTCTATTAATCATCATAATCAATCTGATAGTCTCTATTAACCATCATAATCAATCTGATAGTCTCTATTGATCATCATAATCAATCTGATAATCTCTATTGATCATCATAATCAATCTGATAGTCTCTATTGATCATCATAATCAATCTAATAGTCTCTATTGATCATCATAATCAATCTAATAGTCTCTATTGATCATCATAATCAATCTGATAGTCTCAATTGATCATCATAATCAAACTGTTAGTCTCTATTGATCATCATAATCAATCTGATAGTCTCTATTAATCATCATAATCAATCTGATAGTCTTTATTGATCATCATAATCAATCTGATAGTCTTTATTGATCATCATAATCAATCTGATAGTCTCTATTGATCATCATAATCAATCTGATAGTCTATATTGATCATCATAATCAATCTGATAGTCTCTATTGATCATCATAATCAATCTGATAGTCTCTATTGATCATCATAATCAATCTGATAGTCTCTATTGATCATCATAATCAATCTGATAGTCTCTATTGATCATCATAATCAATCTGATAGTCTCTATTGATCATCATAATCAATCTAATAGTCTCTATTGATCATCATAATCAATCTGATAGTCTCTATTGATCATCATAATCAATCTGATAGTCTCTATTGATCATCATAATCAATCTGATAGTCTCTATTCATCATCATAATCAATCTGATAGTCTCTATTGATCATAATAATCAATCTGATAGTCTCTATTGATCATCATAATCAATCTGATAGTCTCTATTGATCATCATAATCAATCTGATAGTCTCTATTGATCATCATAATCAATCTGATAGTCTCTATTGATCATCATAATTCCTATTTGCAAATGCTGATATTTCCTCCACACATCAAATACCCAACGTTTTGCTTAGAACAGTTAGTTATCCAGCAGTCATAAATCTCCTAGTCTCTGTCCAATTTGTCCTCTACATTAACAATATGGAAATGAAACAGTATCTCTAGCATTGTATGAGTGCATCACGTGAGTAATGATTGAAGGGTCATTTAGCATGTAACTTGTTAAATACAAATATTCTTTATAACTGTAGATATGTACTCTAAGATGAGGTAATTTTAAAAACATTAAATAGCTTCAAGATATTGGAATGTGCTTTTAATCAAAGTAAACATGTTGATGAGGTGAGTACATGTCATGAGATGCCCACAAGGGAAATTAATGACTTAATTCCTGATTGGTTGGCTTCAGAAAACTCAGACAGGGTCTTGGACCTTTTGACAGTAAAAGTGATTTTGAAATGACAGTTGAACTTCATTCTGGCTTTGAAACTGTATCTTAGTTTTTCATAATGGATAATTCACTGAAATAATTTGTTTCTTTTTCAATGCATAAATAGAAGTTTTAAAAGAGACAAATAGTTTGTGATCATTTGAGATGATTTATTAGTTTATTTTAATTATTCATTTCCATTGTAAGGTACTCAGACATTTAGATTTATTAGTTTTATTGAAATTACTCTAAATTTATTTAAATTGTTTGGATTATATTATTATGATACAGTGTGGCACATCAGCAGAATAGATTGAACTTCATTTGGATTGCCACTGAAACTCATTTGGAATACTTATTACTTTTTTTACTTATAACAAATTTTTTAGCATTTCTCAAGATTTCATTCCCCATACTGATAAGTTAGTTTTAATTTTTCAGTTTCTATTTTCAGGAAATAAATTTTATTTTGAATTTTACAAAACATGTTGGTTTTCACTCTTTCCTGTTTTTAGTTTGAGATCATAGACTTATAAAAGGATGTTGTGAGCATTCTGGCTACACATATTGTTCAAATTATGACTTGGAGATTCAGGTGCTTGGCAGGTTGTATTAGTGCTTGCTTTGTAAACATTTTGAATGTTGCATATTTTACTTTAATTTGCAAAACAATTATTTGGAAAAAAGTTTATTTTTAAACTGATAAAAATTTAATGTTAATGATGCAAAGATGATGTCTTCAGTATCATGATTCATATAATTAGAATTTTGCCATTTTGAAGATGTAAACATATAATGGACAATTACATCTGTAGAAACTTTGCTTTTCCTTCACAAGGATGTAGCGATTAATAACTGTTTACTTCGAAGATATGTCAATGTTTCATGGTGTGTTTGTTATTTATTTTGACATTATGAATAAGTATATTATGTCTAGACTGCATACAGAGGCAATAATTTCCGTTTGGAAAGGATCAGTGGTTCATTATGATGGGATACGAGTGGTAGAATTTTTTGCAAAGTTGATTAAACTGTCTGTTACACGTGATATTAGACACCAATAGTTCATTTTGGAATTTACAGGGTTAATATTGGAATTGAGGTTTACTTTGGCTTCATTGGGTTTTGTGTATGTTTCAATATAGAGTAGGTTTGCTGCAGCCTTTCAGCTTAAACATCATGGCTGAATGCTCATTGCCTTATGATAGAGGAAGAATCTTACTAAGTTGCTCTGGAGGTCAAATGGTCAAGATTTCTGGAACCCAAACTGGAAGTCCAGTGGTCAAGATTTCTGGAACCCAAACTGCATTTTTGATTTTCACAGGATAAAAGAAGTTTCCAGCTTCCATTTCTCTTCAGACTTCATATGCTGACTTGGGTAGAGGTAGTGTACAATGGCAGAGGGTCAAATGGTCAAAGTAATTGGAGTTTAAAACTTGATTTTGGTTTCTACATCATTAGTCAAGTTTTATGTAGCTGTTTCTAGCTGTCTGTGATCTGCTGTACAATTAGAATCAGTTCAAATTAGTTGAAAGTAAGCATGGCAGAGGGTATTCTGGCATGAAGAACTTATAATTTTATACAAACAATACTTCTCAAAAGCTGCTCATTAGAATTTGATCAAGTTTGAATGCAGTATGGTGCATCATTGGCCTTTACGCAAATTATGCTGATCTACCATCAGATTTGGCCATGTTAAAACAAATACAAAATATTTTTTAAATGAATTTTTCTCTAAAACTGCTCAAAAGATTTTAACCAATTTGACAGAAAAGTATTTGGATATAAAACTTTAAGTTTTATAGAACAGAGATACAGATCTGTTATTGAATACAGCCTTTGTTACTGAAATAAGAAAAACATTTAAATGACTTTGTACAAATTAGTCATCATATTGTCACAATTTCACAATAGGTATCCTGCAGCAAAGTGTTGAAAGTTTGTATAAATGATGCCAATTAGCTATCTAATGTGTGGCTGTCTATCCCAAAAATGTAAAAAGTGTTAAAAATGTATGAAAGCCTCTTATTTTCAAGTATATTTTGATAAAGAGACAAACTTAAAAACAAATTCATAATTAACTGGTTTTTATCTCTGCTTGTTACAGATGAAAATTTGTTATGATTTGGTGTGGTTGTTTTTTTTTTCTGTCAGTTCAGTTGTTAGCACATTTGTTATAAGTGCCACTTAAGTACTTGGAGGGTTGCTATGCAATTTTACAGAGATGTCCATACCAAGGTCTAATTGGTTTTGAACTTTCCTTGATTGGCTGATTATATTGACATATGTACATGTTTGATTGGGAGCTTTGAAAATCAGACCTAACTGATGTTGGGGAAATTGGAATGGAATGGTGATCAGTTAAATATTTTGCTTCACGGTGGATGTACACGGTGGATGTAAATAAGTTAATTTTGTCCAGTTTGGTATTCACAGTCAAACCTGTGAATAGGAACCAACAATGTGAAAAAGGCCAAACTGACCTTTATACAAAGGTGACCTCTGTATGTAGGTTCACATTTCAAACTAGATTTTGAAAAAATACCATGTGCCAAATACCAGTATAATTGTTTTTGTTGTTGTTTTTATTATTATTATTATTATTATTATTATTATTATTATTATTATTATTATTATTATTATTATTATTATTATTATTATTATTATTATTATTATTATTATTGTTATCAATGTATGTAGATTAGTGCACTATTCAGCAAGATTATCAAATGCACATATAGTCATCATGTCCTATTATGGTCACCTGTAGATAGCAGTCACCTGATCACAATGCCATTAAAATTTCCCCCTGGCAAATTTCTTACATAAATGTTCTATGTGTAATGTTCACCTGTTTTCAGCAGTCCTTGGCCAGGTGTTTCCTAACCAATAAATGTTTAGCCCAGACTTAAACAGTTGATATAACATATCTACAGTGACTACTCAGTCCATGCAAACTAAACTTATGCTTCTTGAGAAATGCCTTAATTATATAAAGTAATATTATGTGAATCCGTGTACATATGTCTTATCTTGCTTGTGCTTACCATACCCAAGTCACATTGTCAAAATAACTCAAAGATGTCAGTATGTTAGTTTCAAAGAAGAAGAAGAAGGAGCAGTCGACATACTGTATTTTATAAGCATGGAACTTTAGTTCTTCTTCAAGACATTCCATGCTTATAAAATACAGCATGTATAATCCCTTGCTTCCCTGTCTTGACCTCCACCCTAAAGTTTGAGCCTCATTGGTAGGTGCCTAGGTGCCTGAGGGTAAAGACTGCCCTGTCTTGACCTCCACCCTAAAGTTTGAGCCTCATTGGTAGGTGCCTAGGTGCCTGAGGGTAAAGACTGCCCTGTCTTGACCTCCACCCTAAAGTTTGAGCCTCATTGGTAGGTGCCTAGGTGCCTGAGGGTAAAGACTGCTCCAGGTGCAAATGCCTGTTGGGTATGTGCATGCCGTACTTTCATGCCGGCAAGTATATACTTGGCTAAATAGTATGGATCTTCGTAGTATTCAAGCAACTGTATGGCAAGGGTATAGATGCTTTATGAGCAAGTCACAATTTTCATCATAGCATACTGCCAGTTTCTTCCTAAATGTAACAAATCCCAATATTTTGATTAAGGGTTACAGCAATACATAAAATGACATCTAACCAATGTGCATAACTGCTGTAAATAAAATGTATCCCTTGCTATTGGGATAAGAATGGACCAAATGTAGGACACAAAGTCACAGGACAAAAAAATTACAGAATGTCAAAATTGTAATTTTCATTGTTGTGTGAGACATGTGGGACAAAAGTCATGGGACATAAAGCCGCACTTGGAATTTGTAATTTAGCAGTTTTTTCTAAAGTAAACTCTAAACAGCAGCAATAGAGCTATTTCCAAATGGGAGTCTCATGGTGCTGACATTATCTTTTTTAAAGAGTAGAGCCATGTCCAGAATACTGTTTGTGAAGATGGCTTAAACTGCAGATATTCACCATAGGCCATCTTCCATAGCCAAAGCAATTACTCTACTACATGCATCTGTATCATTGTCAGTAATGTTTGCTTTTCATCATCAGGGATGGCTAGGTCAATTAGTGTTGCTGGAGTTGGTATATGTGGTTATAGCATCTAATTTCTCTATTACAAATTCTGCAAAACTTTCACTGTCGTTGTTGTTGAGTGTTTTAGGTAGTTTCATAGTTGAAGCTGTCCTCCACACTCAGTGATGGACATAGGTGTATACTTTCATTAATGCTTGGTTTTGTGTAACACATGTCTCATAGCATATAACCTTCAAAACCGCATTTAGAACCACCCTCATTTAGAACCACCCTCGTTACTTGGGATGATTTCCATTTTTGAATGATTTCTTTGACTGAAAATGTTCTCAAACATTTGTCATTTTTTTCATATTCCCATAGCATATGTTAAGACATAGAACTTAAAGCAATTTAAAACAAATGAAGGTTTTGTTTTATTTACATTTTTGTTAAAAAGTAATTAGATATTGAAGTCAAAATATTACTTATATATTTTATTTATCAAATATACCTTTTCCTGTCAGACTATTAGAAAAGCTCTTAATAAGCCTCAGTGATCTCAATGATATATGTTTGTTTTTCAGTATTTTTAGGATCAATGATACATGTATATGTTTATTTCTTAGTTTTCTTAAAACTTCAATTGTTAAACAATTTCCCTTTCCATTCATAGTGTGACTTTATGTCATGTTATTTTTTGTCATACATGTCCACAGTTACTGTGATAATTCAAATTATGATTTTTTTTTATCCTGTGCCTTTCTGTCCTATGTATATTTGTGACTTTGTGTAAGTAACTTTTGTCCAGTGACTTTCTGTCTGTACTGACTGGAAAATGGGCATTTGTCAGGGTTGGGTCACATTAGTTTTCCACCTATAATTAAAACTAAACAGACTTATTATTCCTAGAATTTTTAAAACTATCTCACCCTGTTGTACAAGAAATGTTATATAGTGTATAAAGAAGAACAAGAGTCCTTTGAAAAGTGAAAAAAGCTCAATGGGCTGAAATGACCTCACATAAATCCAAATTAGGACCATTTCTTTTGTCCTTTTTATTTCTTCAACTGCTGATGATTGAAACCAGTCCTTATATTCTTCTGAAACTCCAAATTTGCTACAAAATTTTTTTCATATGTCAGATTCAACATGTTGAATTGTAGTGCAAATTTCTTGATAATGTTTTTTTGCCATGAGCTTCATATGGACATAAAATCATTCAACTTGTCTCCTGCATTTTCAATATACACCATGTATACTCACTTAAAAGTTTAGTTAAACTGCAAACTACAAAGATCTGCTCATCTGCAAATATAATGTGCATGCAGATCGTGGTCTGTTTTGTTTGTTTTTCTGATTAATCTTATCATACTTCACAAACCCAGACAGTTACATTATGGATGGCAGATCTGGGTCTGTGCAGTTTGTAGTTGGACTTGTCTTATAAGTGATATGTACTGACATAGGATAAGTCAGGATAAATCTATAATTAAACATTTGTTGGCAAAATAATTCATTGAATTCTTTGTCATGACATATTCACAAACTGGGTTTGACAAACTATCTAGTTATATCATTTTAATGACAACCATTTGACTGGTATTCAGATCCATGCATTCAACAATGGGGTACTGTCACCCTAACACTGTGCAAACACACATGGGAAATGACTGGCAGGTACCACTCTCCTCTTGTTCATATTTTGACTTATACAGGCAAAGATTGCTTGCATTATTCTGACATTTACTTTAAGTCTTGAAGAGTTTAGGCCCACATATTCATGGAATTGCTCAAATGTTCTACTAGTCTGTGAGTCAGTATAAGACAAACTGGCCATAAAAACCACTTTAAGGGACCAGTTGGTCTTATAATGACTCATAAACAAGCATACCAAACTCATAAAACATTATTTTTATAAAAGATGTGATTTGAAGGATTATAAGATTGATAGAACATTGTAACAGTTATTATCCTACCTTATTACAAGTTTTTAACTTCTCTTTATGCAGTAATACTGTACTGGTTAAGAGTGTTAACTATCTTGGCACAGATAAAATGGAAACTATTTATTCAAAGCTACTATAAACTCATCAACCCCTGGAAGTTATTGTTGTTTTTGCCTGAAATGCGAATAGGAAATCTATTTTGGGAGATATTTCTGAATACATCCTAATGTATCAATCTCAAGGACATTTTTGGCCAACCTAATGCCTATTTGTGTTAGAAACATGGTTTTTCATTGGCTCTTACACATGAGCATGAGCAGAAGGATAAAAGGTGGATGTTGGTTTTTCTTTTTTTCGTGCTTAGGTGGCACCCACCAGTTATTATGTACTTTTGAGAGAGTGATATATGTAATGTGAAGTTGTTTGCATTTAAAATATGCACAGTGGAGAGACAGTTGGCATACCTCTATGGTACTATCATGTAATGTGGCTGACATATCTTTTAATAATGTACTTTGGAAATTGTAAATGATCTTGGCAAAATGCTAACTAAAATGACTGCTCCCTTGTGCTCCAAAAATCAACCTGAAGTTGTCTAAAGTACACTATCCTTGGCAGCTATTAAAATAGGGAAAATGAATTTTGCCTTACTAGACTGTGAATACCAGCTTCTGAAAGTGCAATGAATGAATTACCAAATAAATAAAATGTAAAAAAAAATTATCAGCTCTTTTTTTTACATTATACCTCTGAATTGCAGGAAGTGAAAATGAGCAAGTGGAGCTAGCACCTTTTTGAAAGGTGCACATCTGGAGTAAGGACAAGCTGTATACTCAATAACCCATATTACACCCATTAATCATACATCAAAATAAAGGGAATTAAAGGTTCTTTGAACAATACCTAAGATATGCAAAGTCTTTTTTTAAATAGCCAGTATAGCTAGTGAGGAAACCCAGGTAAATTCTTTTTCTTTAAAATTCTAACCCTATGCTAAATATGAAATAGTAGAGCACCACCTTAACGGACCCATCATTTTCATGTCAAGATCACTCTTCATTCTAATTGACCATCTTATCCTACTTTCTGCAAAGTTTCACATGTTTGTATGCAATTCAGAATGGTCTGTCTTAGATCTAATTCTGAAAAGTCTAAAATCTAGACACAAAACTGGATTTTGACCATGGGCAAATTTCGGCTGGAAAAAACTCTGCTCTAAAAAGTGGTGTTTTTCCCTCTGTATTTTGTAGTGCAACTAGAACATCCATATTTTTTTGTATCATCGTAAAGCTACATCTACCTTTCTATAATACCACCCACTTTATTGTGTCGCACATGACACTGACGCTACAGAGCTCAGAAGTAGGCTACCACCTCCTGCCCCATAAACACAGCATTTAGGGGTTAATGAGTTAACATTATCAAAAGAAATTAATTTTTGAATAAGAAAATATTTCATTTCAAAGTGAAAACATTTTGAATGGTTGTGAGTGATGAAGTCATGACAGTATAATATTTCCACTTTACTTAATGACTATTTCCTTTAACTACTAAAAAGCTGGATGGATATCCTGTCTGTACCAAACTAATATAACACATTTTAAAGGTGCTTTTGTTGCCTTTAGGTTAGGCTTAATTGCCATTGATATAGCAGTCAGCAGGTAGTTATTGATTTACACACAAGCAAAATGGTCTAGTTAGTTATCATCTATATGTAATTTGTATGCAATTATGAAGTCTACCTGTGAATTATCATCATTAATTTATTCATTATAGTCTGGAGGTACGTTGCTAATGACACTATAAGTTACCATATTTATTCTTTTATAATAGATACCTTACAGTAATTCTGTAGATTTACCATTTCCTATAATGTATTGGTAGATCAGGGTATACACAGTTCTTTTGAATCAGTTAATAGATTGAAAATAGGAATTAAAATTAAATTAAATAAAGTTTACCCTGATCTGCTGGCACATTATGCAGTATAAATACAAAAATGTTGGAAATCAAATCCAGATGGCCCATTATATGTGCTCAAGGTAATTTATTTCTTCATCAATAATTATGTTAACCATTATTGAAATATTGGTATCAGTACTAAAAATGTTAAAATGACTTCTAAAAACACTGCTGAATAAAATTAGACCACATTTGACAGAAATGTCTTTGCTGTTTTAATTTTGTACTAAATCAGTAGTTCCTAAACATTTTTTGGCCTTGACCCTAAAAAATAGTTTTTCTAAACCTAATGACCCTGTATCCAGATTTTGATAAGGTTTATCACCCTAAAACAAATTCTGGACATCCCTAAATGACCCACCAGAATGTTCTCACAAACCTGATTTGGATCATTACCTTGGAGTTCTGAACCATTGTTCTAAATGATACAGATCTGCCATCAAATATCGATGATGTTACTAAAAACTAATCAATTTTAAATGATATTTCTTCTAAATGAGTTAGACATCTGTTGACAGTATATCACAGGAAGCATCCAGGCATTAAATCTTTTCAATTTTTTGTTTATGCAAATGATTCCAATCTGATATCCATTATGGCTGCCAATACTATAAATATAAAAGCCTTTCAATGTCTGAAAACATTCATACCTAGATTGAGGTTGATCTCAGTCAGATGAGTGTTCTTGGATCCTCATGGGACTCCTGATGTCAGAGATATTGGGCCTTTAAGACATACAGCAGGTGTAATACATGACAGTTTGTTTCTGAATGTAGTCTCACATTTTCTTGTTAATTGGTATGAAACATTGGTTCATACATGGGTCATCACTGGGAGATATATTCATTCTTTTCACTCTGTTTTGGCAATGTTGTAAATCATATTGCTATTCCTCCTGAATGAATGCCTATATCAATATGAGATTTTATTGAAATACTTCTTAAAATGTTTTGTTGTTCCTAAATGAAAATGGTGCCGATATCACATCCACTATGACCACAACAGTGGGAGTATTGAAAATCTTGTAAGTGCTACTCATTCGGAATGGGAACTCATATCAATATAGGGTTTTCATTAGAAGACTTCTTACAATGTTACATTAGTTCTAACTAAAAATGGTTCTAATTGAATATCCAATATGGCCACCACAGAGGCCATCTTGAAAATCTTGTTATTGCTACTCCTTCTGAATGGGAACTCATATCAACATAGGGTTTTCATTAGAAGACTTCTTATAATGTTACATTAGTTCTAACTAAAAATGGTTCTACTTGAATATCCAATATGGCCACCACAGAGGCCCTCTTGAAAATCTTGTCATTGCCACTCCTTCTGAATGGAAAGTGGTAATGGCATTGGATTTTCACCAGAAGACTTTTTATGTCTATTTGCTCCTGAATGAAAATTGTACTGATCTGAACTGAGATATGGCTGCCACACTGAATATATTGAAAATCTTGTCCCTAATTCTCCTCAAACCAAATGTCTATAAATGGTGTCTTGTTTGTCCTGAACGAAGATGCTGCTGATCTGACATTCATTATGTCTGCCACACTAGTTAATTTGAATATCTTATCCCTGATGATTATCAGAGATGTTTTCAATACTCAGCAGTTTAAAAGCAGAAATGATATCTTGATTTCTTAGAAATTTTTTCCAGTTTACGTAGGTTTCAGTCTCTTTGTGTGGCTGCTGTTGACAAGGAGAATCTATAAAATGTTTGGCAGGAATTCCTACCAGTTTATCAGTTACTACAGTCAAATTCTCACAAAAAATAGCATCCAGCTTATTATTAACTTTTTTTGAATGGAAAAATGACAAAAAAATACATGTTTACTGAATTATTTAAACTTTCAAGAAATTTTTTGTTTATGAATTTTATGTGTTGACAGTTTGTTAAAAACTTGGCTTCTCAATTTTCCTAATTCCATGGACCCTGGACCCCATTTTGATGCATAAGATTTCCTAAATCCCTGGACCCTGGACCCAATTTTTGATGCATAAGATTTTCTAATACCCTGGACCCTAGACCCTGGACCCCATTTTGATGCATAAGATTTCTTAATTCCATGGACCCTGGATCCCATTTTGATGCATAAGATTTCTTAATTCCATGGACCCTGGATCCCATTTTGATGCATAAGATTTCCTAAATTCATGGACACTGGACCCCATTTTGATGCATAAGGTTTCCTAATTCCATGGACCCTGGACCCCAATTTGGTAGAGAAAGACTTTAATTATGCATGTATATAAATTAATATGTTTATGGTCAAGACCAACTGCTCAACAGAATCTCTGTGATCATTAATAGAATCTGTGATTATTACTGAAAGCCTTTGCTACAGATTTGTGGGACAGCCATTTTGTTCTTCAGCCTGCAGAATTGCCAATTTCAATGAATAAGAAAATGAAAACTTTCTGTTCCATTATTCAATTTGTATTTATTTCCTTTATCTTATTTTAGAGGAGTTTATCCTAGCTATTGAATATGTGAGAAGAAGAGATATAAATTGAATATCTGCATCTCAATAAGAGCTTCCATTTGATAGCTCATTTCCATGTTCACTAGAACTGGTTTTTCTCATTTATTGTTGGGAGAAAAAGTTTGCTGTCAATTTTTAGTCGGCATAAAGCTGAAAATAATTTTGTAGATGATAAGAGTTTATAAATAATCTACCTCTTGATTTACATGTAGTTTTGCAACTGAGACTGCAGTGGGCACAGAGTCTTGAGTACTTGAAATTGTGATTGCTAACAGCACTGTCTTGATTTGGTTCAGAGAATTTGTCTGCCCTCACCTGAAACTCACCCACTTTGTCATTCTCTTAAATTGACATACAGAATATTACCATATATAATATATGAGTCTAACTGCAATCTGCACAGAGCCAGATCTGCTGTCACATAATGCACCAGTAGATCTGGTTCTGTGCAGTTTGTTAGGAGTAATCAGTAGAACAAACAAAATAGACCCCAGCCCTTGTAGGTGCATTATAATATGGCAGATCAGGATCTTTGTTGTTTGCAATTTGACTTGACTTATAAGCCAGTATATATAGTCTTACTGCCATTAAGAAGCTTATATATGTTTTTTTCATATATGCACAATAAAAACTGGATAGCAATAAAAACAATTGTGATAAGAAGATTAACAATTATAAATATTGTCAGTTCACTTCTTTGAAGGACAAGAAAGCTATTGTATCATTACTGGTGATGGAATTGCATATGTACATATGGATGCATATGCATATATATATATATATATATATATATATATATATATATATATATATATATATATATATATATATATATATATATATATAACGTCATTAGATCTCAATAATTCTTTCTTTTGAGTCTTAGACAATAAGTTGATGTGGGTTACATGGGGAGAGGGTCAAGGGGTTTAACTGTTTTGTACTTCTTGGTCAAGTCTTTGTAATTAGCTGATGACCACACAGGATTGTTGCACCCTGCTTATATATTGTTAATCTAAAATTATGATTTTGGTTAAATTTAGTTTCCTGCTTTGTTCATGCTGAAATCTTTAAATAGATCATTATAATGCATCTCTATCGATACCACAATTTTCTATTGTGGCTGTTTTAGGGCCACTTAATTGACTACATCCTTTTTACAAAAGTAAGTCACTAAGGATTCATTGTACAATTTGTGTAATTTATTAGCTATCAGTCTTAAATAATGAAACAGGATGATTTGTATGTATCACACCATTACAAGATGTAGGAAGGTCACTGTGACCTTTATTTTTATTGGTATAGGTATGATAGCCAATTTGGTAGAGCAATTGAATCATAATCTGAGGGTCATGGATTCAATATCTGATCTGCCCATGCTGTGTCCTTGGGAATTAGTTACCATTTCCTTTGCATCCCCCCCCCAAAATTGGCTTTTTGTTCTCAGTTTTTCATAGAAGAATACAAATAAAATATTTTGTATCCAAGGTGTATGAAATTAACCAACATTTAAATTTAATGATAGTTATTAAATTGAGCCTGTCCATCCCTCAATCTGTTTTAGCCAATGCTTGTTTTGTTCCACTTGATCACTGCCATAATGGCTGGATTTCATCTAAATTTAGCATGCCGCTTGATATTGACAAGACCTTGGCTTAGTCAGCTTTATATGCCATTATTTAGTTGAGTTGTTGCCCCTAATTGTCAGACACCAACTTCCGCTTCCACACAATGACTACCTTAACTGGAGTTATGCATACCAAAGTTGGCTAAATCCTAAAGTTATAATCATGTTTCTACATCTACCAGTCTATCTATCATCATTTTAATTTCTACAAGATAAATGTACTATGAATGTTGGATTTTAACTAAATTTGATATGTGTTTTTATACTGATGTGACTGAATATATATGATACCACATCATTTACATGAGTTATTCCCCTTGATTGGTAGTGCTCCTGATTGTGGCTTATGCAGCATAACTTTATTGGCAATTGTCAGCATATGGCTTTATTTTGAGTGAGTTCAGTTTACAGCTTTCTGCAACACCTTTTGCAGGATTTATGCCTTTCAGTTTTCTGCCATCCTGACTTTCATTTGCCACAGCCTAATTTTACCAAGATTTGTTGGAGGATTTCAACCAAATTAGGTTTCACATTGACGAGTCCATGAATAAATTTGATTTCCAGCTTTCATTTACAGGACTTGTGTATCATGATTAGAATAGGGTTTAATAACTTTGTGCAATCAAAATGAGCAGATAACATGCCATTAGAAAAGCAAGTCAATTCATAAACTATGTTATATCCAGGCATACTCAAAAGTCTGTGCAAAGTATGAATGGAAATAGAATAATAGCTTCTTTAAGTGAATGGAGGCAAACCAGCTTATTTTGTTTTTTCATTGGCTTGATGGCAGAATGTAAAATTTTCATCTGAAAGTGACATTTTTATTGATTCAAGTGTTTGCAGTTAAGGATTAATCTTTGTGCAAAATCCTTCTTGGAACTTAGAAATATGCCAAGGAGAAACTTCATTTGTCAAGTTGAAGCAGAGCCTGACATTTTTCTAAAATCAATTTCAAGGACTTCTTCAGCCTCACTGATGTTATTTTGGGTGAAAATTTTCATTTTGAACTAGTCACATTCAGTTTTACATTCAAGTAAAATCATTAAAATACATGTGTCAAATGTTACTCTTTTCCTTTTCTGGAAAATGAAAAGTTTTGCCAACTGCAAAAATGGCATGGGTGTTAATACAAGTGGAAAGAAAATGCCTGTTGAGTTGGGAAGTAATGACAATGTGATCCATACAAGTACTTACAGAAAAGGTATCATTGATGGCAGACTTCACTGCAGTGCTTAGCCCTGTTCCCATTTTGTCTGCTTCTTCTTTACCCATGGGAACTTTTTAATGCTAATTTGATTCTTAAGAGTATCATCAAGACTAGGTGCCTGTTAAACAATAAAAATAAATAAATCTGTGTGGAGACCCAGAGGGTATGAATCATTCAATGAAATTACCAGATCTTTAGACTTTGATTCTTGCAGCATAAATTTATCAAGGTTTTCAAACTAAATTTTGTATGGAAATTTATATTGATGACACTTCAGAAAATTTTGATTTCTGGCATTCATTGATATCATAGCCCCCTGACTGCCCATCTTCCAGCATTCAATGATATCATAGCCCCCTGACTGCCCATCTTCCAGCATTCAGTGATACCATAGCCCCCTGACTGCCCATCTTCCAGCATTCAGTGATACCATAGCCCCCTGACTGCCCATCTTCCAGCATTCAATGATATCATAGCCCCCTGACTGCCCATCTTCCAGCATTCAGTGATACCATAGCCCCCTGACTGCCCATCTTCCAGCATTTAGTGATATCATAGCCCCCTGACTGCCCATCTTCCAGCATTCACTGATATCATAGCCCCCTGACTGCCCATCTTCCAGCATTCACTGATACCATAGCCCCCTGAGTGCCATCTTCCAGCATTCAATGATACCATAGACCCTGACTGCCCATTTTCCAGCATTCAGTGACACCATAGCCCCCGACTGCCCATCTTCCAGTGTTCAATGATATCATAGCCCCCTGACTGCCCATCTTCCAGCATTCAATGATATCATAGCCCGCTGACTGCCCATCTTCCAGCATTTAGTGATACCATAACTCCCTGACTGCCCTTCTTTCAGCATTCAATGATATCATAGCCCCCTGACTGCCCATCTTCCAGCTTTCAGTGATACCATAGCCCCCTGACTGCCCATCTTCCAGCATTCAGTGATACCATAAATCCCTGACTGCCCATCTTCCAGCATTCAATGATATCATAGCCCCCTATCTGCCCATCTTTCAGTATTCAATGATACCATAGCTCCCTGACTGCCCATTTTCCAGCATTCAGTGACACCATAGCCCCCGACTGCCCATCTTCCAGTGTTCAATGATATCATAGCCCCCTGACTGCCCATCTTCCAGCATTTAGTGATACCGTAGCCCCCTGACTGCCCATCTTCCAGCATTCAGTGATTCCATAGCCCTCTGACTGCCCATCTTCCAGCATTCATTGATATCATAGCCCCCTGACTGCCCATCTTCCAGCATTCAATGATATCATAGCCCCCTGACTGCCCATCTTCCAGCATTCAGTGATACCATAGCCCCCTGACTGCCCATCTTCCAGCATTCAATGATATCATAGCCCCCTATCTGCCCATCTTCCAGCATTCAATGATACCATAGCTCCCTGACTGCCCTTCTTTCAGCATTCAATGATATCATAGCCCCCTGACTGCCCATCTTCCAGCATTTAGTGATACCATAGCCCCCTGACTGCCCATCTTCCAGCATTCAATGATATCATAGCCCCCTGACTTCCAATCTTCCAGCATTCAGTGATATCATAGCCCCCTATCTGCCCATCTTCCAGCATTCACTGATACCATAGCCCCCTGACTGCCCATCTTCCAGCATTCAATGATATCATAGCTCCCTGACTGCCCTTCTTTCAGCATTCAATGATATCATAGCCCCCTGACTGCCCATCTTCCAGCTTTCAGTGATACCATAGCCCCCTGACTGCCCATCTTCCAGCATTCAGTGATACCATAAATCCCTGACTGCCCATCTTCCAGCATTCAATGATATCATAGCCCCCTATCTGCCCATCTTTCAGTATTCAATGATACCATAGCTCCCTGACTGCCCTTCTTTCAGCATTCAATGATATCATAGCCCCCTGACTGCCCATCTTCCAGCATTTAGTGATACCATAACCCCCTGACTGCCCATCTTCCAGCATTCAGTGATATCATAGCCCCCTATCTGCCCATCTTCCAGCATTCTCTGATATCATAGCCCCCTGATTGCCCATCTTCCAGCATTCAGTGATATCATAGCCCCCTTATTGCCCATCTTCCAGCATTCAGTGATACCATAGCCCCCTGATTGCCCATCTTCCAGCATTCAATGATATCATAGCCCCCTATCTGCCCATCTTCCAGCATTCAATGATACCATAGCTCCCTGACTGCCCTTCTTTCAGCATTCAATGATATCATAGCCCCCTGACTGCCCATCTTCCAGCATTTAGTGATACCATAGCCCCCTGACTGCCCATCTTCCAGCATTCAATGATATCATAGCCCCCTGACTTCCAATCTTCCAGCATTCAGTGATATCATAGCCCCCTATCTGCCCATCTTCCAGCATTCACTGATACCATAGCCCCCTGACTGCCCATCTTCCAGCATTCAATGATATCATAGCTCCCTGACTGCCCTTCTTTCAGCATTCAATGATATCATAGCCCCCTGACTGCCCATCTTCCAGCTTTCAGTGATACCATAGCCCCCTGACTGCCCATCTTCCAGCATTCAGTGATACCATAAATCCCTGACTGCCCATCTTCCAGCATTCAATGATATCATAGCCCCCTATCTGCCCATCTTTCAGTATTCAATGATACCATAGCTCCCTGACTGCCCTTCTTTCAGCATTCAATGATATCATAGCCCCCTGACTGCCCATCTTCCAGCATTTAGTGATACCATAGCCCCCTGACTGCCCATCTTCCAGCATTCAATGATATCATAGCCCCCTGACTTCCAATCTTCCAGCATTCAGTGATATCATAGCCCCCTATCTGCCCATCTTCCAGCATTCACTGATACCATAGCCCCCTGACTGCCCATCTTCCAGCATTCAATGATATCATAGCTCCCTGACTGCCCTTCTTTCAGCATTCAATGATATCATAGCTCCCTGACTGCCCTTCTTTCAGCATTCAATGATATCATAGCTCCCTGACTGCCCTTCTTTCAGCATTCAATGATATCATAGCCCCCTGACTGCCCATCTTCCAGCATTCAGTGATACCATAGCCCCCTGACTGCCCATCTTCCAGCATTCAGTGATACCATAAATCCCTGACTGCCCATCTTCCAGCATTCAATGATATCATAGCCCCCTATCTGCCCATCTTTCAGTATTCAATGATACCATAGCTCCCTGACTGCCCTTCTTTCAGCATTCAATGATATCATAGCCCCCTGACTGCCAATCTTCCAGCATTTAGTGATACCATAGCCCCCTGACTGCCCATCTTCCAGCATTCAATGATATCATAGCCCCCTGACTTCCAATCTTCCAGCATTCAGTGATATCATAGCCCCCTATCTGCCCATCTTCCAGCATTCAATGATATCATAGCCCCCTGACTGCCCATCTTCCAGCATTCAATAATATCATAGCCCCCTGACTGCCCATCTTCCAGCATTCAGTGATACCATAGCCCCCTGACTGCCCATCTTCCAGCATTCAATGATATCATAGCCCCCTGACTTCCAATCTTCCAGCATTCATTGATATCATAGCCCATGACTGCCCATCTTCCAGCATTCCATCTTCCAGCATTTAGTCATGTCATTTCCCCCTGGCTGCCCATCTTCAAGCATTCATTGATATCATTGCCCCAATTAACCATCTTCCAGCATTCAGTAAAATCTTTGTCCCTTGGTTACCCATCTTCCAGCACTCAGTGATATCATTGCCCTCTGTTTGCCTATCTTCCAAAATCCAGTGATATTATTGCTTGCCCAAGTTTCTAAGTGTGCTTTCTGTAGCTTTACACTTGAGTCTGCCAAAACCTTCCAGATAGTGATGGTGGGGTTTTGAGGCATAAATTCAGTTTTTTTTTGTAAAAAGAAAATTACTTTTTTCTTGGATGATTTAATACACTTCTAAGCAAACACTACCTAATAAACTTAAAATTTTCATATATCATCACCACTTACACACACACACACACACACACACATGCACACACACTCACACACAAACACACACACACATTATTAAAATTGCAAATGTGTTCATTGAATACAGGTGTTTCCCCCATTGTTACTAAAATTACCTAGATACAAATCTTTGGCATCTGATGGATTATCAGACAGTCTGTGGACAAGAGTAACAATATTTGCCCAACAACTGTCATGGTTGGCATACAAAAATATTTGTCTTTGAATCAGTTTTGAAAATCAGAATTTAATTAGCATCATCTTTCTATTGTTTATGATTTAATGATGAATGACTAAAACTTTTCACTAATTGTTGGACAGGAATCAAGTGTTAACTTGCAGATGCAGATTTTCCTGTTCTCATTAGTTCATTGTTAGTCTACAATAACAGCATTGCTCTGATGGAGTGACTACTATATAATGACCTCATTGGTTATCAGGTCAGTTCTTGGCATTACTGACAGCTGATGACAGTGTTGTAGAATGTTTCAACATTCTGCCTTCCAATACTGCTCGTAACTTTACCATTCCAAAATAACCATACTTTACATTTTTAAAACTACATTTGTAGAGTAAAATCTGACTTAAAGAACATTTGGCACTGATAATGCACAAGCCAATAATTATCCTTTACAAAGATACAAAGCAAGAAGAGTAATAGCTGTAATATTTCTGCAATACACTTCTGTCATTTATCTAACTTCAGTGAATTGGAGTGTTCCATAGTGTAAGCCAGAGGCATGCATATTAGTGTAATGGGGTTTCTACAGCAATGCTCACAGGACTAGCAACACAGATTACACTGGCTATTGTCACTCAGTTAAATAATGTATGGAATGTCGGTTGTTCATTTCATGTATCTTTTAATGGCATGAGAATTAACTGTATGAACTCTCCAGGGGAGCTAGTATTCAGTAAACATTAAGTGTAAAGCTATGCAGGGCATGACTGTTTTCTATACAGGTTACAAGATATGAGAATCAATGTGTCAAAAAGGTTTCTCTCTGGTTTATTTGAAATCATATTGTTATAAACATCACTGTGTTCATGGCATGCCAGGGAAAAGGCTGAACTGACAAGGGACAACTTAATATATAAAAGATTTGGAAAACAAAACAAAGAATAACCTTGCAGAAATTAAAACATAAAATCAAAACATGATGGGAAATGGCACAAAAAAAACAAAAAGGAAAAACTTTAGAAAACACAGGATGTCACTTCCTAACCTTACCGGCTCTGTGCTGAGATGGGAGGGATAGTGTCAACAGGAAAATCTTGCTTTTTGTGTCATGCTGCTGCTTGGCAGGTATGCTTACTTAATGTAGGATTGCTGAATTTGAATCAGACTGATTGACTGATGAATAATGTTATATTCTGCCCTTCTGCAGTGTTCAGTGGTATTTGAACCAAATATTGCATGCAGCTTTATACTGAAAAGACCATGCTTGAGTTTAATTTCCAACATTCTTCATTATCATTTACCAAAATTAAGGCCCCTGACTGCACCTCATTTGGTTTCCACAGTATGACTTTAGTAAACTATATTGGATTTCACCATATACAAGGATGTGTCATTTATCTTTATATTGATGAATCTTCAATTTCCAGCATTTAACATAAACATTATGTCTGCCAGATGCCCCTTTTCCTAATGTCAGTTCAGAGGTTCCATTATACTGGTATATGTTGGTTTTTACCCCCAAAATTTGCCTCAATACCAAAAAATTATGAGATTGTCAGTATTCATGTACCAACAAACTGTAAAATGTGTTTTAAGTCTCAACATCCAAGTCTGTAAGAAGCTGACTTGTTCTCTTTTCCATACAGTTCTACTCCTGCACATTTCAATTCCATGCATCAGTGTTGAAACTAAATCAGTTGCACTAAAATCTGAAAACCATTACTGATTATTATTTGATATATTTTTAAAAAATGCTTGAATATCAAGATATTTTTTTTATGGAGTTTAATTTTTTTTGTAGATCATTGATACTTTTATTTACTCTTGTTCAGGATAAATTAGTAATTCTTTTTTTTTGCTTTGGGACTGGCTTGGTTGGAATTTTGCTAATTTAAATTTATAAATTTAAATCATGTGATCTAGCCATGCTGACATTGAAAGCTTTTGATCACACTAAGCCACTAAAACTAAAATTTTATACAGCACATGGAAACACTTTATAAATAAATGCTAAAAGTTGTTACTTGTGCATGAATTAAGTTTGTCACTATGAGTTTCAATATTGGGAATGGGACTACGTTAGAGTTTGTTCCATAAAGCAATGCAAATTTGAATCTATCTGTAAATCTGTAAAATTTTCAGGTTAGCATCATTAAATGTAGCTAAAACTACCTAATTCATTAGAAATACTTTGTGTGAAATGAAGGTATTTTCAGCTACATTTAATTATAACTGAACTAATAATTTACTGAGTTATAGATAGCATAGAATTAATGATTGTGGTAAACAATATGTTTATGCCTTTGTGTCTAGTAGTGACCAGTATCAAATAAGCTACTACAAGTAGGGATAAAGTAGTAATCTGAGCTAATATATAGAACAAATAAGACAAGCCACCGTTACAAACAAGAATAAAATTTAATAAAATCTCAAACAATACAAATTTCCATGAATAAACAATACATAAATGACAGTTTGAGATATACAATCCTTTTGTTGCTTGTTACTAACTATGAAATTAAGAAATACAATGACCATTAAAGAATTTCAAAATATAATGACAATTAAGGAATTTCAGAAATACAATGGCATTAATAACTAGCCAATGAAGATAGAGACCAAATCATCATACAAATCTGTGTAATCGAATAGTTCTGCCTTTTGCAATAAAAGCATAACCTGTTGACTTCGCTGACACCACAGGTCCTCTCAGACTGTACTTCGGTTCCGTTGTTCAGTACATCTTCCATTCCATTTTTTCTTGTTCCCCCAATTCAAGATACTTTTTACTTCATTCCATAAGTTGTTTCCTTTCCACGCTGGTTTTCCTTCCCACACTTTTTTTCCTCCCCATGCCGTTTGGGTTGTTCTTTTCTCAGACGTATCTCTCCTTATGAAAATAAAACAAACAGCCTAAATCTTCCATCACATTATTGGAAATACAAAACAAGACTGACCTCCTCCATGTTGGAAATTACTCTATTGCTTTGAACAGTCTTCATGGCTAGTTCCTAGACTAATCAACTTTGAATGCCATTTACACCACAGGTGGCATTTGCCCTTTTCGTATGACCTCATTATACGTAAATGAATGAAATTCCACACTACACAACAAGGCTGCCATTATACATAATGGATAGTTCCGACTACTTCCATAACAACAATCATCAATTCATTCACTGACTATAAATACAATATTATCAGCTAAATGAACTCAACACAGTTATGTCGGATGCATAATTCCATATATAAAATACATATGAATTTGACCTACTCAATTCCTACAATAATCAAGACTATAACTTAGCAAATCATCAATGCATATGTAAAAGAAAATATTGTTGCATGGCTCAGATAAACAAACTAGACACAAGTATACCATATCAAGAAAAATTAATCTACAACTCAACAAATAAATTCTTGCAAATAAATGCTTCTACAAACCATTATGTCCTAGCATAAACGACGTATATAAATTCATGCAACTACAAGTACCCACAATTAATTAAATCATAGCATACAAGAAGAGTATGAGATTTATGCAATTACCTCATTTCTTTTTCTGCTTTTGTGTCTGTAAAAACCTCCAGACAACCATTTCTATCTTGGATGAAACTTAATTATTTTTTGAGAAATTTACTCTTTAAATTCCACGGAGTCCAGTTTTTACCCCCACTTCCCTCTCATAGAGAATGGTAGACTGAAGATTCAAATTTTCTCCAGTATATTTAAACTCAAGATTTTCCATGTAACTATGCCCCCTTAAAAAGCATGACAAATCAGATTTAAAATAATTCCCACCATTTCAGTAGCAGCAGGGAGGGTGAACCCTACAAATTTTTGCGACAAAATCGATTAAAGCCTCAGAATGCCCAATAGAGCCTTCCTACGAAATCTCATATTTCAACCAAAAAAAAATAAAGACCCCATTTTACAAATGGAGCCTTAGCGATTTTGTCATAAATATATTGTCATAACCACCCTCAAATTGCTGCCAATAATTGCTATCATTGTTGTCAAAACCCTCCCCCCGCTGGAAGGATTTCAGAGTTAATACAAATGATTTAACCGAATATTTGTTAACTTTTCACAAACAGACTAATCGATAATACTTCACCACGTAGATCAATTAAATTATTTGACTGATCGGTGAGTGTAAAATTAATTCTAGTTAGCAAATCATTTTGACATTGCATATAGACTGGATTAGTCGGATTTTCAACAATTAAAAATCCTGGAGGAGCTGTTGGCGCAAATGAATAAAGAATGTAACCTTGTCGGGCTTTATTTGATTGCTAGAGATTAATTTGATAGCTTCCTTCGATTATATCACACGTTAAATTAAGCGCGATCACCGATGAAATGTCCACATTGTTCGGTGCGATATGTCTACCGTCGCCTTTTTGAGAATTATTGTAAGTCAATATAGTTGGTTTGGGTTGTTTATTTTCCCATTCGTCATGGATTATTCCTGAAATCCATTCGTCGATGGCCGCGCTCTGAAGATCTCTCTTCATTCTGGTATGTTATATCCTGGTAGTTTAAACGTTGGAATATCTTCAACAGGGATTTTATATTTCTCTGCAAAAAATTTACTTAATTCAGGATCACCTGCTATTTCTTGAATTGTTCGAGAATGATATTTTTCTGCGTCAGCGATGATTTTATTACATGTAGCTACCACGCTGATGAATTCGTCATTAGTGAGAGAACCAGATCTTAGAGATACTAACAATAACGAAAGATCATTATTTATCGCTGTGAATCTATCAGTAATACGACGTTCATCTAACTCCTCATTAAACTTTTCATTCAACTCTTTCTTCAATTTCTCCTTCATCATTTCATTCCTCTCTTTCACCAATTTCTCTATCTGCGCCTTTATGACCTTTAAAGCGCCAGCCGCGACCCCCTCACGAATCGCCTTGCCAAGGAGATTAGAAGATGTACTCCTGCGATCTCTATTACCTTCTACTGGATTCTCGCATGCTATCTTATCAGTGATATAATCAGACTTTACCGGCTCGGGTGTGGAAGTGCTAGCATTTCTACCAGGTGGATCTTCGGGCCATCCTAATACTGTTCTTATTGAACTGTTATAAATATCTACAACATACCCAGGAGAGCCTATTTCAATTGCAGATGATAGTGTTGGATCATGAACTGTTATCGCGATTTTTGATTCCCTTCTAGTAATAGATTTTATTCTACGTTGTAATTCATTATTAATTTGCTCAATTTGATAGGACCCAGTTGGTATTGAAACAATGTTCCAATCTGGAGTGTCATCTTTTTTTATTTCTATACGCAAATACCAGAGAATTATTAGGTCTCTGACCACCAAATGGAACCGATCTAATATTAGGCCAACTATGATACACTCGTAATTTTGCCAACGCGATTTCCTTTACTGAAACAGGGGAAGGGAAATTCACACTGAATTCAGGGGTTGTTGACGATATTGATATCATGCTTGTTTTCCGCGGAGTGGTATTTTTTGCTATCCGCTGAAGTAGTTGAATCTCTTGCGACATTATTATTATTATTTACAATGTCTAATTTTGCAACAAATGAAAAAACGCTAGCATTTTTAATCGCAGTATCATAAATACGTACCATCGCGGAGAACTCGTCTTCGGTAATTATCGTATCATCAATCGATGATGACATCAACGAGGACAATTGTGAGTAACCGTTAGATACTGTTTGATGTTTTACTATATAGTCGTTAAGTTTTTCTTGAGAACACGATGATATTTTTTTAGTAATAGCATTTGCAATTCCAGCAAATGTTGTCACCGCGGAAATAGCAATTGGGACAGCAATCGGAGCTACCATTGTTACTGAAGATAGTATAATACCAGCACCGGCCATTATACCAGATACCGAGTATACTGTAACATCAATCGCGGTAATTCTCCTGCGATATTTTTTAATTTTTATTTCATACTCATCAATGAGTGTTTTAAGTTTCGTTAAAAACTCTTTGACGGTATCATAGCGATATTGCGATGACGGAGTCATATTATTTTAAAATCTCAAGTGGTTTCTAATTGTTAAAATTCTAATTTTAGCTCAGCTACAAACTCCATGTCCCATACAAATGATGTCTTATTTAAATTAGGATCAGTGCTTGTTATTGTAAACCGTTTGTATTCACCCACGTCAATAATCGTTGAAATCACGTTGTTGTATCCATATGAAGTCGATGATGATATATTAAACTGATTCAGTGACACTATTGTTAATCGATAAATACCTTGTTTGACACAGTGAGAGTTATTGTATTCTTTTTAGGTTCCCAATCTAATGATCCAGAGAGAACTGTGTATACCATATTTATGATATTCTTCTCATGAGGAATTTTTATTTTTTCAAGTAGTGGAAGATTGTTTTTGAACGTTGTAATATCCGTGTTGATTGCTTCCAATTGCCGATTAATCGCTGGTATTTCTTCGATGGATTTTTTAATATCCGGAAGTTTGATATCTAGTTTATCAAGTGGACCTCCCAAAAAATTTATCAACAATGTTTTTACGAAATGTTGAAAACTGTTTTACGTGTTCTTCATATCTTAATTGAAATGTTGCAATTTCCAACATAGATGCTTTTATCTCTGCAATATTCGGTGTGGTTACTGGTGGATTTCCAAGGAATTCTAGCAGCTGTTTGTCGATTTTGTCTACGATTGACTTTTGTAATTCATACAATTTATTGAATTCAGCTTTGATTTTTATATTCATCATTGAGTGATTTTAACTCGTTTGCTGTGCTATCTACTGTTGTTAGTTTATCCGTTATCGTCGAAACAAATATCCCCGGTTTGAGTTTTCCATCGTTTGAATATAACGCTATTGTATTTTCAACGACGTCACGTCTTCGTATTAAGATATCATCCAATGACACATTACTAGATTTCAATTTGCCCTGGCGATCTTGAAATACAACTATTTCCCCAGGATCTACACTTGACAAGTTTAATGTCTCGGCGATTTCATCTTCGATTATTTTTTTTACATCTTCGACAGCGAATTTACTATCGGTTTCTGTTTTTTTTTACTCTGATAAAGGTCGTTCCCAAATATCAATCATTATACGAAAACGCTAACGTTTTTCTAAATCATTTCTAATTGGTGAAAACGCTATCGTTTTTGCCATTGCCCGCTGGTATATTCATTAACAACAACTTGTGGTGGTTTCCTTGGAAATCTAGATATCTCTGCAAGGACGTTTAATACTTCACAACCGCATATCGGTGGATCATTTAACTGTTGTGTTGGTAGCGTGGAATAAAAAATTGGAGCCAACGATGACTTTGTCATTGTAGATACATATCGCATAAATTCTTTTGGTGGAGCTAATCCATATGAATCAAAATAGACAATTCCACGTGGATCTATTGCATATGCGACCCAATGAGTTCCTTCTCCGCTGCTGTTATCAAGATTGATAATACCCGTTTCATTTTTCATTGGTTTTGACGGTAATTGATCTCTCATGAAAACTCCTCTAAAGTTTTTTTATTGATAACGATTTTACAGCATCAATAAATCAAAATTGGACATTGGTGAAAATCCAAGGGATTTTTCCACTAATAAGCCGTTCCTGGTATTCTTAGGTCCGTGCCCTTGTGCCAATTGTGTGGGGTTCCTGGTAGTCTTAGACCCTTTCCCTTTTTTTATAGCCTTTCCCAGTAGCCTTTTTCAGGGCCATTCCTGCAGCAGTACCAACGGCTCCTAACTCTGCCGCCTTCGCAACCGCTGTGGCAGCCGCTGCAATCAATGCTTGAATAGCAGCTAACAGCGGAAATATACCACCTGATTTTATCATACTGGCGATTGCTGCTTTCGAAAAATCAATTTGAACTCCTCGTTTCTTCTTTAGCGCCTCATTGAAATGTTTTATTTGACGATCTGTCAATGATAATTTATGTGCACCACCGGACATTTAAGTGGGTTTCAGCGTTATTGTAGTTCCACATTCTTTAGCCGACTTTGATTTCAATTTCTTGACCTGACCATCAGTCAACTGGACATTAACAATACTATATGTCATTCTATTCTAAAACGTAATTTACACTTTTAATTGATCTTATTGTGAAAATCCTAACTACATGTTTTCCACTGGTGCATCAATAAGTCTCATTCGTCCGCCAATTCCTTCTAACAACATTGATTTATCACTGAGAATGACAGCAACTGCTCTATAATCAGCTATACCAGCAGGGCGTTGTACCCGAGCTTGGAAGTATATATCAACAACAGATTGTCTCATCATGTCAAGATGTTCCAATGAAAAGTAATAAATCGGATAGTGTTTTTCAAAATCAATTTGCGATATTTGCAAACCAGTATCAACATTTTGATCACGACCCATAAACGACATTATTCTTTGATATACACGTGCTACGTCGTTCTTTTCATAATCAAGCTGTACAATCTCTGCTGGCTCTTGTTGTCCGTTTATTCTCAACGAAACTTCACTTACTCCTAATTTATCAAATATCATATGACTGGATAATTGACGACTCACTCGATTTGCATCCTGTAACGCTATAAAGATATGACGTGGAACTGAAACACCTTGTTTTGATGCTAAGTGCCATGTAAATTTGCCATTTACATTATCCTGCTTCGTATCAGTCGTTGTTGTTAGCCAACTTAGCAATGATTTTCCACCTGTGTCCATAAACGATAGTAATTGTTGCTCTATTGCGACTGATGGAATCAAGACTGACATCCATAGAACCAATTTATTTAAAATGACTTTACCATCAGCAACACCATTAGCACGCCAGATTGCATCATTGTCATTCTCCTTTCGCACTAACACGACTGTATGCTTTGCTCCATAGATGACATTTTTGACATTTCTACAGAATCAGAATATGTGATGTAACGGAATTGCACATGAAAACCGTCGATGCTGTCCTTTCAATGCTCCATTTCGTGTTGCAAATCTTAGATTGAAATTATCATTGACCCTTTTTAAAATGTTGAATTCAGCGGCTGGTCTATCTTCACGGTCTGGATTATCTGCGAGTTGTTGATCAGCTTCTGCAGTAGCTATCGCAGTTCGTACTTTTATAAACTGAAAATGGTCAGCATGATCAGAAGTATCCTTAGCAAACATCATAGACGGACCAGCCGACCTTGTATAATCATCAGAATATCTCGCAAGTCCGATTATTGTTGTTGCAATATCAACATCTTGTTCTATTGATTCAATTTCTTTTCCATCAATGATATATCTTGCACTGTTAATTAGCGCCATAATGCCATTATTTACGAAACCAACTCGGATATTTATGTCATCCTCATATGGTGTATCAGCTGCAACATTTGTTACAAGCTCTCCTTCTACTTCAATAAACGCCTCACACGGCAAAAAGTATCTACTTGTATCTTGAACTTGAAGTTCAACTCTCCCCCGTTAATTAGGCTCTCTTGCAGGATAGGCATAATACTGATAGTTAATTTTAGAATCATCTTTATTCACCGGTGCTGCCATATCAAACGCTGGATCAGCGATTTTTTAAAATGCCATTTATACTAAAACACTATCGTTTTTCTAAATGTAGTAATGCTATCATTTTCCTTTTCGTCTGAAATTTTTACGATTTCCTCCAAGACCGCTTCCCGCTATCATACTTGCAATATTACTACTATCTGGTGAAGTCATTGCCAATGATGCTAATTTTTGTTCCACTGCGTTATTTATCACTTTACTGACATTTGCAGGCATCATTGTTGCTGAAGGTAGCGGTGTTGAAACCATTTGTGGTGGTTTTCGTCCGAATCTAGATTTCACCAATGACGTTATTCTATTCTTTGCGGTAGAAAAGGCCGTTCCTGCAAGATCTCCAACAGCGTTAATTCCCTTATTACGAATAACATCAATGGCTTTCATCGCTAATTGTTTAGCAACTGGTGCTACTTTTGGGGCTATTCTTGTGCATAAACCCGTTATGGTATTTCCAAGGCCGTCTCCATAGTATGCCCTATAGACGGGCAATCTTGAGTTTACCACATACACGTTTGTTGGTTTATCGTGATTATAGTGTACTATCATCTTATTTGAAATGACTTTGTAATTTCTAAATGCAAGCATTTCAGAAATTTCAATCGCTATAATAACCACTAAATTCCCCTGGAATTCCGTCCATTAACTCATCCAAGAGTTCTCGATACGTATGAACATCAATTATCCCCCCTTGGAATAATCGTCTGCAAATATCAAATGCTTCATTAGTTATTTCGACTGAGTTATTCCCAGCTCGCTTACCTCCCATAAGAACCTCAAGTCGTGATATATCATTAATGATATTACTAGGACATATATGAGAATCATGATGAGAACTTCCATAACCCTTTCCTAAAGCACTTGCTGGTTGAATTTCTGGAGATTGTCGTCCTCAACCTCGACCTTGTTGTTGTTCTTTTAGTTGTTGTTGTTGTATACCATACCTATCAACTCCCATTTTAAAAGCTCTGTACTCCAATGTATCCCTTTTTAAATTGCCGTGGTCTTTTTTTATTAATTTTATATAACCAATCCACCCAGTCATCTCGTTTTATTGTGTTTTTTTTATACTCGTCTTTTAAAAATTTCCTCCTTTTATAATATTTTTTGATAGCGAAGTCACCAAATGATATATAGTCTTCAGGTTTCTGCAATGAATATCGTCTGATTTTTGATATAGCTTCATCGGTGAATTTCTCGATAAAAGGAACACCTTTTTAAGTGGAAACTTTTTCAATAGAATCACTAGCATCTTCAACGGGGTTATCATCAATATTAATATCACCCATTTGTTGTATTTCTCGCTGAGTTTGTAACTCACCTGAAAGCTGTTTTATTCCCTCCTGAGTTTTTTCAGTCTCTGTAGCAATCTTTCCCAGTACATCAATAATAGGTACTGCTCCCTCTTTAGGGATGTCGCCGTATATAGCACGTTCTGTTGCAAGTTTCATATCTTTAGTGGCTTTAGTTACAGGGGCAAAAAGCTGTTCACTCCCAATAGAAAGTCAGTCTGCGCTTGCTGTCTAAGTTGTAGTTTATCTCGCACGTCATCTCGAATTGGTATAAACTTTTTCAGTAATGCTAACCCTCACGCGGGCTAGTCTGTTAGTTAATGATTCTGATGTCATTATTGGAAATGTTAACGTTTTTTTTCAATTGTGGGGTTTCAGTGGGTTTCAATGCTTGCATTTCCAGACTCATCAATCAAACGTCTTATAGATTTCACTTTCAAAGCAATCTCTGACCGAACTTGGTACTGTTCCCCTAGTTTCTTTCTAATTGCTTCAACTATACTAAATAGCCGAATGAATAAATTAATATCATTGTTATACAAAGAAACATTAACCGCTTTTTGGATTCTTTTTATCAGTGAATACATTTTAGGTAGGACATATCTTCCATGTTTCAATTGTATATTAATTTGTTCAAATTCATTCAAAAGTCTGTCTTCATTCAAAAGTTCAGAAAGTACGATTCCTTGATTTCTTAAATTTGATATTTCTGTGATGATAGATGTAATATCTTGAAATTCCATTTATTGAATATTATTAATAATATATTTTCTTTATCTTTAAAATATTATTTATATTTTTAATAAAAATATACAAAAAAGAGGACTTTAATACAATCCAACATACAAAAAAAAAGGACATATAGCTTGGTCAAGCATTAAAACTTATACAATACCCTAACCCCCCAATCGAGTTCAAGGGCGGGCTATATGGGTATTAGACTCAGAAACCATAAGCGGTTTCACACAACATGTAACATATAACATGAAGCCCTCATTTGGATATCTTTCGCGCCAAATGACGTCAAAGAGGCCCAGAGGGGGGACAGCACATTCTTGGAACTCATTGAGTGCCTTCGCATTCAACTAAGCCCAAGGGCCACAAACATAGATCTCCGGCGGAAGCTCTAACGTAATAAAGATTATATTAGAGCTCCCAGAAGATATGTTGTGGGGGGGACAGTACATTACATATAGGATGGTATATATACAATGAGATGATAGGATGGTTATATATATACAATGAGATGATAGGATGGTATATATACAATGCGATTATATAGGATGATATATATACAATGCGATTATATAGGATGATATTATATAATACTAAAGTACAGCACATTCTTGGAACTATTTGAGTGCCTTCGCATTTATATAATAAGCCCAAGGGATTATATATACAATGGATGGTTATAATACAATGAGATGATAGGATGGTATGTAATATTTTACATAATGAATGACAGTACAGGACGATACAATATGAAACGACGGGCGGACGGTCTTACTACACCCAATCTACCAATCAAAATCAACCCATGAATTTATGCATGGTTGCAGTTGAGAAATTTCTACCTCTCCATGACAATGGCGTGGGTTATTTTGATTGGCAAATTGGGCTTCGCTTAAAGCCCCAACGCGCGTATACAGCTCTATATTATATATAAGGTGATAATAAGACCAGTGTCGATAAATGAGTGTTTATTTATTTTTCCTAGCATTTCCTAGTGAAAATTGTGTAGTAATTTCAATGGAAAGTAAATATTTAAATAAAACATTAAACAAAGGAATACAACTGTTAAATAATAGCAAAATTTTTATTAATTTCTATATTATTACGTGTTTATTTAATCGTAATAATAATGGATTTACATGACGAGATAACTCTGTCATTGGACCTGTCAATTCAGAATTACCTGCTATTTCTTGAATGGTTCGAGAATTATATTTTTTTTGCGTCATCGATAATTTTATTACATGTAGCTACCACACTAAAAAACTGAATTACATGTAATGTGCTTTACTATTTTGACCTCACATACAATCTATTTTATTTGTAATTACAAAGTAATTTCATTTTCATTCAAAATCTAAACAGCTGTTAACGTGCGTAATTGGGATTTTTAAAAAATCTATTAATAGAACCTTGACCTAGTGTCTTGTGTTACGCGCGCGTTCCGGTACAACGACCACATTTACTACCTGTTTGTGTGGCTGTTCCAGCTACTGACCTTGGCTGTTCCAGCTACTGTCATTTACTTTTTTAATACATGTATGCATGACATTGCGAATAAAGTATTGAAAAAAAATATATGTACATAATAGCTTATAAAATGATATTAACGCGAAACGTTTTAGCGTTTATTTCCCTATGGAAAATAACACAGAAAATCGACTACTTTTACCCCTATGGTAATTGGTCTGGTAATTTATAATTAAAACTCACTATTGAGAGTTATCTTGTAAATAGGAAAACTTTATTCTATGTCCATTTTTCTTTGAAATAGCTGTTTGATAAATCCCTTCAGCAACTTTTCGTACTGAAGGCATACATATTCCAAAATATTTCCCTGCAGCATTCATTGATTGAAAAATTCTTTTTCATTCGTCGCTGTATCAAATGACTGTACTGGTTTCTTTCCAACTGACTTACAAGTCCCTGTCTTTCCCTTTCTTGTATTATCACTTTGAGAAATGCATTGCAAATTTGCAAGAGAATTATTTTGAATATTAGAATCAATGTGATCAATAACACAGCCATCTTTAATCGGTCCCATATAACACTCAAAGACTGCCCTATGACAGAGATATTTCCTTTCTTCCAGCAGTAAAACACAAATATCCCTGATTATTAACAAATCCCACAGGTTTCTTTAGTCTACAGTGTCTAACAACACCTTTACGAGATATTTCATAATTAACAAGTTCGGGGTGAGGTCTGAATTCTTGCTCCATTTATATACAATAATACTATTTGTCTAATTCATCATTTGCTTTATTTATAAATCTATTAATGTAGTCTTGAGGGTTTTTTTATGATTTTGTCTTTGACAGAGTCATGGTTAGGGTCAATGATAGCGTTTTTTATTCGTTTATCATAATGTCGTTTCAATTCTTTTAACCGCTTACCTCCACAATTGATACATAATTGTGATTTGCCTCTCACACCCACCCCACAATTTATGCATGGGGACGGGCCTGTCGAATTATTTCTGACGCTCTGTAAGTGATGTCCACAGAATTCACCTCTACACGATTTATTGCATGGGGTTACTGATCCAATCATAAGCCATTTGCAGTGATTCATTATTTATAAACAAAATTTTCTATTTAAATGTTTGCTTTATTTATATGAATGAAGAATTCAAGAGATTATCGACAATCAAGCCTTATAAAAATATTAAATTCAATCTTGATAGAACCCTCGAAGACGTACCAAAAGAGAGAATAAATAATAGAAGTCTGATTAGAAAAATACGAGATTGTGTTAATGAGTTTAAACAGGACGGCGCATCACACACCTGGTCAACATTTAAAATTGATGGTGTTGTTGATGCTAGAATGAATGATGAAACAGCAGCTATGATACTATCACAACTTGGCAATAAAAGGTATTTTCTCAGAGTGAAATTCATTATCAATTTAGAATCGGGGGGGATTGGATCATAAGGGACAAATTTGAGCCAATTCTCAAAGATAGGACAACAGTCATTGTTAGCCGTGATTCCAGACCAGGGCTGTTAACTGGAATTGATTAAACCATACTATGAAAAAGCGTATTCTGAAACAGCAATTTTTATGGGATGTATCCGTTAAATAAGAAACCTGACATTGGAAAAACTAGCACCAATGAAACAGTCAACGTCAGTGGAAAAACCACTCAATTGTGTGGCAGAACGTGTATAGAAACACTTTACAAATGCACTCCATGGGAATAAATTAACCGATCTAAGACGTAAAAAAAAGATCAATGGGAGCTAATAGTCAAAGAGAACGGAGCAACTATTTCGATATAGCTAGATTGGACACGGAGATGAGATTTCCGATAACCGTTTCAACGATAACCGGCGAAGTATTATACGAATCGAAATACAATAAAAAACGGAGCTCCAATCAAAATTATTGATCATAACAAACACGCATGGACATCCGCGGTTACAATATTCCCGCGAGACAGAACAGTGAAGTATATCCCAGAAGAATTCACCAAGGATGGTATTCTCACTCAAGAAAGAAAGATTATTCGATGCTATTGCTATTTTGTGTAAAAACGACCCTGTATCAGTATGGCTACTTCATAGTTTTGAAAATGAAGAATGTCAATTCAATCAATTTGTGAGACCTAACGGTGAATTATATCGTACTGAAAGTCTACATAATAGGATGAAAAATCTAGCAATAAGTCTCAGTGAAAAACGCTAGCGTTTTTAATGGAAAATCCGACGATTTACGAACAGTTACTTACAAATTGTTTTACAATTCCATCGGTTGCAGCTCATTTTGCAAGAAAGAAAAATAATTGGAAACAAACACGAAAAGAGTTTTTACAGGATGTTCAATCCAGCTGGCGGGAATATTATCATGGCGTCTATGGAACGTTAAGTACAATCGTGAAAGTATGATATCAGTTGATATCGTTGCCTGTTATCCAGGAAGTTTTCTAGGATATGGATTCGCTGGTGAGTATTTTATAAACGGTTTGGACATCCCACACATGAATGACTCGCGTTGCTATTAATGGACCCACTGCCTGATTTGATTTGACGGTTTCGCTCGCGTAGTATCATTTGAATTCGCTGAAGGACTTCATCCGTGTTGTTATGTTTGGATTGGTAGACACATGGTCTGAAAGGATGTGGTTACCATAGTGTTATTGCGATATATGATTGATTTGTGTAAAATGTTAGTTTCGTTGATTGTCAGCGAAGCGATTATCTCATATCGAAAACAAACCAATGTCTGGTTACCAGAACCAGAATGTCTTGATAGTATAATCGATAAGTCTAGAAAACATATTGATGCTGACGAGGAGTACATCATTGAATGGTCAAAAAGATATTTAATCAACGAAATAGTGAAGCAAAGGATCTCGGCCGAAGAATAATCGGTAAATTTACACAAGGTGGAAAAAATTAACTTTAAAAGACAATCCTCACGATTGATTATAGATGATGCCGAATACGACTTCGTTATTAAAGATGCAGTAGAGAAAATAGGTACGCAAATTGTAAAACAGCTTCTTTGTCCAATAGAACAAAGTTAGGTTAGAATTGTTACTTACAGTGATGGAGAAAGCTCTGCATATCTACATTTGAGAGCTTCTATGCTGGGTTTATGCATCTATCAATTTATTTGCAATGATAAAATAGATTTCCTAGTATAGCAGTTAGAGTTGCAATTGATTCAATGTATGTCGATAAAAAAATATATCAAGAGGTAACTAAATTTACTAATAGCGAAGAGAGACTTGGGGAAACATGGCGAATTAAACGTGAAATACAATGCGATTATTCTAAATCAGCAGACGTTGAGATTAAAAGCAGTTACCTGAAAAACGATAATTCTATCAGTGAAAAATCCAAGGATTTTCTATGTCTAAAGCACCACCGATATCAGATCCAATTTGTAGATATATAAAACAGTTTATTTAAACGGTTGTGGTGGGGATCTGGAAAGACAACACGTGTGATAGAATTATATCGAGAGAGAACGTCCATGATTGTACTCACACCAACCCATAGACTAGCGAGAGAGATAAAACAACGAAATGTTGAAGCTTGCACGTATCATAGTTTTTTTCGATACAAGGGCGATGCTTGGACTCCTGAGCGAATGGGTGAGAAATTTATTCTTGCGGTTATTATTGGGATGAACATGTATGTTTTTTCAGAAGATGTATTAAAAATGTTTCTTGATTGGTTATTGCAAAATATATACAAAAGTTATATTGTGCGGCGATCATGGTCAATCCACCACCATTTGTTGGTAGAAGTCCACATAATTGGTTTTAAAAAGGATTGTTGATTATTACGAAGAAATTGATACTGACTATAGAGCACTCGATGAGCAGTTACGTGAGTTAAAAAAAAAACTAATTAGATACAACCCGAGAGAATTCAATGTGAAGTAGCGCGTGAAATATAATTTCTGAAACACCTATGAATGATTTTGGGAAACCATGGAGACCAAATGATTTTGTAGTAGCAAGTAGAAAGATTAGTCAGAGACGCACTTCAGAAAAAGTTGTTTGAGCTACACAAGAAAAAATTCCCAACGTTTCCAGTACCGTTGTGTTATAGACCATTGGATACACGAAAGCAGAATATTGAAGTTGAAATTCCAGGCCAGACGGAAATCAGATTCTAGTGTTAAATGATATTGTGTTAGTTGATATCAATACTGTAGAAGATGCATTATGCGCTGATAAATCACCATGGACGCTTGGTTATGTAACAACAATACACTCGTCACAAGGATTGACCATCACGGATACAATTGTTTGGATAGTTGATATCGCATTGAATGGTCAAATTTAGTCTATCTCGCAGTGTCCAGAGTACGACGAATAAATCAACTACGAAAGATTGTTTTCGATGATGATTTTAATGCAAACGATGATAGCACTTGATATTAGCATCATTAATAAAAAAAACTCTCTGGTTACAACCCGAGCAGGACAAAAAAAAAACGAGAATTTGATATTGATGCTGAAGTAATAATCGCATTAAAAGAACAACAGAATAATCACTGCGCCATTTGCAATTGTATAATGCACTGGCAGTATTCGGATAAAGACCCTCGACAATTTCACCGTAGACAGAAAAAATAACAGTCTTGGTCATGTCAGAAACAATGTGATGTTGACCTGTCTTGAGTGTATTAGACGTAACTGTGCTAGTTAAGACCATGTGGCGGTAATTGAGTATCGTCGGGATGACTTGTAGTTGTTCGCGTGTAAAACCACGCTGAGGTGCAGTTGATCCAATCTGTATATTGGAGGTCTACCAGTTGATCGCGTTATAGTTGAAATTTTATGCGTAGTAACACTCCATATAGGATCAGTAGCTCTTCTTTTACCACCTTCAAGTTCTCCTGGTTCGTATAAATATCTCACAGTAACATCACCGAGAAGTGGCTGAGTGCTAACCCGCTGTGGTTGTTCGGGTATAATATTTTTTATTGCAATATTTGGTTTCATATTAATAGTTCGAGTAATCTCGTTATTTAACGCTGCAACTACACTCGGTAACCTTTGGACCCATTCACGAGATCGTTTTCTTGGATGAATTCTTTTGCATATTGATATCCAAATAACCGTTCTGCAAGAGTTCGATTAAAATCGTTCTACAATTGCCTGATCACGATGTAAAGAAGTATGTCCCCTTCGTATTGTTACATTCTGAGTTTTCATTGTTGATAGAACAAGCACCTTGAAACTCTTTGCCAGGATCAACTTGTATATAGATTTGGCCATCTTAGAGGACCTCGTCGATAATCCTTTCAAATGCAGAAGCGACTTCAGAAGTGACTTTGTTTTCAATGGTTCTGCTTGTTTAAATCGACTCGCAATATCAAACTACAGTTAGCGCGTATTTGTAACCATGGTCATGTGGTAAAAACAATAAATCAGCCTGATGAACTTCATTGGGTACGGTAACATCAAAATGAGAATAATTAATTTGTTTAGGCGGTGGTAGATAAAATTTACATATAGCTTGTTTTGATAAACAATCTTACGCAGTGGACTTTTCACTTTTGCAGCGTTAGCGAGAGTTTACTGATTGCTGCTTTACCCCTCCAGTATCCTTTCGGAGAATAATAAATAGATTCCATACTAAAAAACACTAGTGTTTTTAATTACCAGCAACCCTAACACCAATTTGCCTTTCATAGCTGATTTGACCAACCATGGAGCCAAATTTTTTTTGAAGGATTTATCGGGAATAAGCATTTAAACGCATGAATTAATTTTACTTCCGCGAGATGTCTTTGTTGCAAATTATTGCTTTTATATGCAACATCATGAGCATGACATGCCTTATCAATAGCATTTATCGGATACTCACCAGGCCGGGGCTGATTTTGATCATCAAGTCTGAGATCTAATCTCGTTCCGGGACCACAGTAGCTATACCCTGGAAGGTGTTTTTCTCCAGGGTATTTTGCCCATGGGGTTCCCGGGGAGTTTTCCCAAGTTTGGCTGCGATATCAACCTCCGTGTTGCTTTTTTTTAAAAGAAAAATCGAAATTTTTATTTG